>BTHU01000010.1:105261388-105861388 GCA_036184795.1 Tokudaia tokunoshimensis
TCCTCCAATTGTTTGTATTTTCCTGTATTTCTTTAAGGGATTTATTGATTTTCTCTTTAAGGACCTCTATCATCTTCATATATTTGGTTTAAGGTCTTTATCTTGTGCTTCAGCTATGTTGGAATATTAGTTGTCTGAAGTGTTAGGAATGATGGACTAGTGAAGATATTTGCCCTGGCTGTTATTGATTATGTTCTTATACTGCCATCTAGGCATATGGGGTTGGGATGACTACAGGTTTATGTGCTGATTTCTGGGTTTGTATTTGTAGGGTGGGTGCTTTGTTCTTTAATTTCTGTTTGCTGTCTAGAGTTTTTGGAGAGGATGATGGCTGTATGTTGCTTGTTTTACTGGATTTCAGTTGGTGTGTTCACAGGGAATGTCTGCTGGTGTTGGAGGCTGGGGTGGAATGAAGAATTAGAAGAGGAAGGCTGGGGAGCAGGGGATGTTCTATGGGACCCACAGGAGATGAGGGAAGGGAGGGATGTAATCTGCAACTGGTGATCTAGGAATGAGACTGAATGAATGGGTCTATGGTATGGGGAGAGGGAAAAGGGAGAGAGAGAGAGAGAGAGAGAGAGAGAGAGAGAGAGAGAGAGAGAGAGAGAGAGAGAGAGAGAGAGAGAAGAAGTTTTGTGGGAGCCTACCTGTTTTTCTGGCAGGTGTGGTCTGTATTTGAGCAGGAGGTGCCTGCTCCAGTTGTGGGCTGTTGCATGGCAATTAGTATGGGGAGGGGAGGTAAGGAGTAGATGATCTCTGATATCTACAGGAGATATAGAAAGGGTGGAAGGGAGACCACAGCAGATGTTCTGTTATAGTACCAGGGATGAGACTTAAGTATTAAGGTACGGGAAAGAGAGATCAGAAAAGGTCTTTAGGCTGTCTACCTGGTTGTTATAAAATACATTTTCATTTACTTTTAGAAGTGGATAACAATACTGAAGAGAACTCTTTATTCAGGTAAGTCTATACAATTTAATAATAAATGACATATTTGGTAAGTTCAAAGATAAGAAAGTATTATTGTTGAGTGTACTTTGAGATAAGCACAATACTATGTGCTCAATGCTTGCAGCCAATTTGCAAAGTATCTATGTTTTTATAGTAATCACAGCCAGTTTTCAAAATATGTATATTTTTAATTTAATTTAAAAATTTTTACATTCTTACTGTACATCCCACTCACTGACCCCCTCCTGGTCACCACTCCTACAATCCTTCTCCCAACCCCCCTCCACCTTTGAGCTGGTGGGAACCCCTGGGTATCCCCTCCACACTTCAAGATTCTGTGAGGCTAGGCACTCCCTATATCACTGGGCCAGACAAGGCAGCCCAGCTAGTAGAACATACCACACATACAGGTAACAGCTTTTGGGATGTCCCCCCTACTCCAGTTGTTCAGGACCCACATGAAGGACAAGTTGCACATCTGCTACTTATAAGCAGGGAGGCCTAGGGCCAGCTTGTGTATATTTTCTTGGTAGTTCAGACTCTGAGAGCCGCAGTGGTTCAGGCTAGTTGACTCTATTGGTCTTCCTATGGAGTTCCTATCCCCTTTGGGGCCTGTGATCCTTCTTCCTGTTCTTCCGTAAGAGTCCGGAAGCTCTATCCACTGTTTGTCTGTGGGTGTCTGTATCTGAATCAGCTGCTGGGTGGAGCCTCTCAGAGGACAATATGCCTCTGTCTCACCCAGGATGATATGTTCAGTATCTTTGTTCTTACAACCTCTTTAGAACTAATTAGAAAACTGTTTTTCCAAGAGCTTGAATATTAAGCCCATGGTTCTGGCTCTACAGTGCATCTCTTTCCATTCTGTACAGATTCATTCATGACATGTGTTTACTGGCCCCAGGGTGCAAATCCAGTTCATATCAATTCAAAAAGTTAAGTTGTATTATTTGGCTCTGATAAAGAGTTTTCCTGGGAAGCAATGTTAAATATCCCAACAGCCTATGTGAGTAATTTTGGCAACTATAGTTGCATCTCCAACCTCATTTTTATTACTGAAGTCTTAAAGGCAGATCTCAAATGTGGTAGACATCTATAGCTTTAACAGAAACAGACTCAGGTGACCTTTGCGGATGAATAAAGGGTATCAACATGTAGATCATGGCCTAGGAATATTACTTAGCATTTGTTTTCAGACAGACAGCCATAAAAACATAAACATCGAGAGAGAGAGAGAGAGAGAGAGAGAGAGAGAGAGAGAGAGAGAGAGAGAGAGAGAGGAGAGAGAATGAATGGGGGAGAGAGAGAGAGAATGGGAGAGACTCACTAAATATCCCCGGATGGCTTGGAACTTGTTTTACTTGTTTTCTAGCCCAGGATGGCCTCAAAGTCACTCAGGCACTTTCTTCTGCCTTCTGAGTAACGGAATTAAAGGCATGCTTTAGAGGATATTTATAATTTCTTACTTATTAGTGTCCTAGTACATTTCTGTTTCTTTTTCTTATTGTATATTTTCCTTACTTACATGCTTCTATGAGGGTGTTCCCCCACCCACCCATTCCTGCCTCCCTGCCCTGGCATTCCCCTACACTGCGGCATCAACCCTTCACAGGACCAAAGGCCTAGTCTCCCACTGATGACCGACAAGGCCTTCCTCTGCTACATATGTGGCTGGAGCAATGGGTCCCTCCATGTATACTCCTTGGTTGGTGGTTTAGTCCCTGGGATCTCTGGGGCGGGGGGGCGTGGATATTGTTGTTCTTCCTATGGTGTTGCAAACCCCTTTGACTCCTTCAGACCTTTCTCCAACTCCACCATTGGGGGCCCCAAGCTCAGTCCATTGGTTGGCTGCAAGCATCTGCCTCTGTACTTGTGAGGCTCTGACAGAGTCTCTCAGAAGACAGCTAAATCAGGCTCCTGTCAGCATGCCCTTCTTGGCATCCACAATAGTGTCTGTGTTTGGTGACTGTATATGGGATGAATCCCAGATGGGACAGTCTCTGGATGTTTCCCTCAGTCTCTGCTCCACACACTTTGTCTCCGTATTTGCTCCCATGAGTTTTTTGTTTTCCCCTTCTGAGAAGGACTGAAGCACCTACACTTTGGTCTTTCGTCTTCTTGAGCTTCATGTGGTCTGTGAACTGTATCTTGGGTATTCCAAGATTTTGGGCTAATATCCACTTATCAGTGAGTGCATACCATGTGTGTTCTTTTGTGAGTGGGTTACCTCATTCAGGATGATATTTTCTAGTTCCATCCATTTGCCTATGATATTCATGAAGTAATTGTTTTGAATAGCTGAGTAGTACTCCATTCTGTAAATGAACCACATTTTCTGTATCCATTCCTCTATTGAAGGACATCTGGGTCCTTTCCAGCTTCCAGCTATTATAAATAAGGCTGCTATGAACATAATGGAGCATGTATCCTTCTTATATGTTGGAGCATCTTCTGGGTATATGTCCAGGAGTGCTATAGCTGGGTCCTCAGGTAGCTGCTGAATGCCAGATCTGCCCACAGCAAAAACCAACACTGAGCCCCAGATATGGCACCATTTCTTGACGTGACCAGCCAGCAACCTGGTGGCAGGTTGAGTACATTGAACCACTTCCCCCGTGGAAAGGACAACATTTCGTTCTTACTGGAGTAGATACTTATTCTGGTTATGGATTTGCCTTTCCTGCACATAATGACTCTGCCAAAACCACCATCAGTGGACTCACAGAATGCCTTATCTATCATCATGGTATCCCACACAGTATTGCTTCTGACCAAGGAACTCATTTCACAGTGGATAGTGGGTCCACGATCATGAAATTCACTAGTCTTACCATGTTCCCCATCATCCTGAAGCAGATGGTTTGATAGAAAGATTTCCATTGGCCTTTTGAAGACACAGTTACAGCACCAACTATGTGGCAACAGTATGGAGGGCTGGGGTAGAGTTCTTCAGAAGGCAGTATATGCTTTGAATCAGTCTTCAATATATGGTACAGTTTCTCCCATAGCCAGGATCCATGGGTCCAGGAATCAAGGGGTGGAAAAGGGAATAGTTCCACTCACTATCACTCCTAGTGACCATCTAGGAAAATTTTTGCTTCCTGTCTCCACAAACTTTAGGTTCTGCTGTCCTAGAAGTTTTGGTTCCAGATGGGGAATGCTCCTACCAGGAACCACAACAAACATTCCATTGAACTGGAAGCTCAGACTTCCCCCTGGCCATTTTGGGCTTCTAATGCCCTTAAACCAACAGGCTATTGGTTTAAGGAATAACAGTGTTAGGAGGGGTGATAGATCCAGATTATCATGGGGAAATTGTATTGCCACTCCACAATGGAGGTAAGCAGGAGTATGTCTGGAGTGCAGGAGATGCCTTAGGGCGTCTCTTAGTACTACCATGTCCTGTGATTAAAGTCAATGGGAAACTTCAACAGCCTAATCCAAGGAGGATGACAAAGGACTCAGACCCATCAGGAATGAAGGTATGGGTCAATCCTCCAGGAAAAGAGTCAAGACCTGCTGAGGTACTTGCTGAAGGTGAAGGAAATACAGAATGGGTAGCAGAGGAAGGTAATTATAAATACCAGCTAAGGCCATGTAATCAGTTGCAGAGATGAGGATTATAAGTAATATGAATGCTTCTCTCTTATTTTATTAAGGATACATTTGTCTTTCTTCCAATTTCTTTAACAACAATTGGTATTGAGACACTAAAAGAATGTTCCCAAGGGACATTTCCCCATTGTAAATTTACAAATGCATTTGCGATTGTATGAGGAAAAGTTATATCATGTTAGGCATATTCATGACCTTGTTATTGTTTCATGTGGACATGAGATATTATTTGTGTCGAGTTGAGAAGGGGTGGATTGTGGTGGCTATTCCTAGTTGTCAATTTGACTATATCTGGAATGAATTACAATCAAGAATTGGAAGATTCACCTATGATCCTAATCTGGAGGCTCAGAAATACAAGTTTCTGACCTGGATCTTGGCATGGAGATCTTGAAGCATAGTGGTTATAAATTCCAGAAGATTAAGACAAGGAGATCAAGACCATCTGGGATTAAAGGCATGGTGACACATGCCTTTAATCTGGGCCACACCCTTTGCTGGAGACCTATAACCTTAATCTGGGTCACACGCTTTGCTGGAGACCTCTATATAAGGACTTTGGAAGAAGACTCTCTCACTCTTCCTTGCCTGCTTGCCTCGTGGGACTGAGCAACTGCTAGATCCTTGGACTGCCATCCACAGCTGCTGCTGACCATTGTTGGGGAGTTGGACTACAGACTGTAAGTCATTAACAAATTCCCTAACTATATGGAGACTACCCATATGTTAAGTGACTCTAGAGAACCCTGACTAATACACCCATGTGTTCAAAGCTCTTCCCAATTCTCTCTTCTATTAGTTTCAATGTATCTGGTTTTATGTGGAGGTCCTTGATCCACTTGGACTTGAGGTTTATACAAGCCAATAAGAATGGACTGATTTGCATTCATCTACTTGCTGACCTCCATTTGAGTCAGCACGATTTGTTAAAAAAGCTGTCTTTTTTTCTCCTGGATAGTTTTAGTTCATTGTCAAAGATCAAGTGACCATAGGTGTGTGGGTTCATTTCTGGGTCTTCAATTGTGTTTCATTGATCTCCCTGCCTGTCTCTGTATCAATACCATGCAGTTTTAATCACTATTCCTTTGTAATTCAGTTTGAGGTCAGGGATGGTGATTTCCCCCAGAAGTTCTTTTATTGTTTAGTTCTTGCTATCCTGGTTTTTTTTTTTATTATTCCAAATGAATTTGCAAATTGTTCACTTGAATTGTATGAAGAATTGAGTTGGAATTTTGATGGGGATTGCATTGAATCTGTAGATTGCTTTTGGCAAGATGACCATTTTTACTATATTAATCCTGGGAATCCATTGGCATGAGAGATCTTTCCATCTTCTGAGATCTTCTTTGACTTATTTCTTCAGAGACTTGAAGTTCCTGTCATACAGATCTTTCACTTGCTTGGTTAGAGTCACACCAAGGTATTTTATATTATTTGTGACTATTGTGAAGGGTGTCATTTCTCTAATTTCTTTTTCATCCTGTTTATTTTTTGAGGAAAGGAAGGCTAGTGATTTGAGTTAATTTTATATGCAGCCACTTTGCTGAAATTGTTTATCAGATTTAGTAGTTCTCTGGTGGAATTTTTGGGGTTACTTAAGTATAGTATCATATACCATCTGCAAATAGTGATATTTTGACTTCTTCCTTTCAAATTTGTATCCTTTTGACCTTCTTTTGTTGTGTAATTACTCTGGCTAGGACTTTGAATACTATAAAGAAGAGGTATGGAGAGAGTGGGAAGCCTTGTCTAGTCCCTGATTTTACTGGGATTGCTTCAAGTTTCTCTCCATTTAATTTGATGTTAGCTACTGGTTTGATGTACATTGCTTTTATTATGTTTATGTATGGGCCTTGAAATACTGATCTTTCCATGATTTTTATTATGAAATTGTGATGTTGAAATTTGTCAAATTCTTTCTCAGTGTGTAATGAAATGATTTTGTGGTTTCTTTTCTTTGAGTTTGTTTTTATAGTGGATTACATTGATGGATTTCCATATATTGAACCATTACTTCATCCCTGGGATGAAGCCTACTTGATCATGGTGGATGACCGTTTTGATGTGTTCTTGGATCTGGTTGGCATGAATTGTATTGAGAATTTTTGTATAAATATTTGTAAGTGAAATTTGTCTGAAGTTTTCTTTCTTTGTTGGTTCTTTGTGTGGTTTGCATATCAGCATAATTGTGGCTTCATAGAGTGAATTGGGTAGTGTTCCTTCTGTTTGTATTTTGTGGAAGAGCTTGAAGAGTATTGGTGTTAGATCTTCTTAGAAGGTCTGACAGAATTCTGTTTTAAACCCATCTGGTCCTGGCCTTTTTTTGGTTGGGAGACTTTTAATGACTGCTTCTATTTCTTTAGGGGTTATGGGACTGTTTAGATGGCTTCTCTGATCCTGATTTAATTTTGTTACCTGGTATGTCTAGAAAGTTGTCCATTTCGTCCAGTTTTTACAATTTTGTTGAGTATAGGGTTTTGTAGAAGAATCAAATGATTTTTTGAATTTGTTCAGTTTCCGTTGTTATCTCTCCCTTTTCATTTCTGATTTTATTAATACTGTCTCTGTGCCCTCTGGTTAGTCTGGCTAAGGGCTTATCTATCTTGTGGATTTTCTCAAAGAAACAGCTCCTGGTTTTGTTGATTCTTTGTATAGTTCTTTTTGTATCTGTTTTGTTGATTTCAGCCCTGAGTTTGATTATTTCCTGCTGTCTTCTCTTCTTGGATGTATTTGCTTGGTTGTATTCTATATATTTCAAGTGTCCTGTGAAGCTGCTAGTGTATATTCTCTCCAGTTTCTTTTTGGAGGCACTTAGAACTATGAGTTTTCCTCTTAGCACTGCTTTCATTGTGTTCCATAAGTTTTGGTATGATGTGTCTTCATTTTCATTAAATCCTAAAAAGTCTTTAATTTCTTTCTTTATTTTTTCCTTTACCAAGTTATCAGTGAGTCGCGTGTTTTTTAGCTTCCATATGTATGTGGGTTTTCAATTGTTTTTGTTGGTATTGTCTGTGGTGATCAGATAGGATGCATGGGATTATGTCAATCTTATATCTGTTGAAGCCTGTTTTATGACCAATTATATGGTCAAATTTGGAGAAAGGACTATGTTGTGCTGAGAAGAATATATATTCTTTTGTTTTAGGATGAACTGTTCTATAGATATTTGTTAAATCTCTTCAGTTCATGACTTCTGTTAGTTTCACTGTGTCTCTGCTAATTTCTGTTTCCTTGATCTGTCTATTTCTGAGAGTGGAGTGTTAAAGTCTTCTATTATTGTTTGAGGTGCAATGTGTGCTTTGAACTTTAGGAAAGTTTCTTTTAGAATGTTGGTGCCCTTGCATTTGGCGCATAGATGTTCGTAATTGAGTGTTCATTTGTGCATTTTTCCTTTGAAGAGTATGAAGTGTCCTTCCTTATCTTTTTTGATAACTTTTGGTTGAAAGTCGATTTTATTCGATATTAGAATGGCCAATCCAGCTTGTTTCTTGAGACCATTTGCTTGGAAATTTTTTTCCAGCTTTTTACTCTGAGGTAGTGTTTGTCTTTGACACTGATGTGTGTTTCCTACTGTATGCAGCAAAATGCTGGGCCCTGTTTACATATCCAGTCTGTTCTTTTTATTCAGTCTGTCTTTTTATTGGGGAATTGAGCCCATTGATGTTAAGAGATATTAAGGAATAATGATTGTTGCCTCCTGTTATTTTGGTTGTTTGAGGTGGAATTCTGTTTGTGTGGCTATCTTCTTTTGGGTTTGTTGAAAGAAGATTACTTTCTTGCTTTTTCTAGGGTATAGTTTCCCTCCTTGTGTTAGAATTTTCCATTTACTATCCTTTGTAGGGATGAATTTGTGGAAAGATACTGTGTAAATTTGTTTTTGTCATGGAATATATTGATTTCTCTATCTGTTAATTGAGAGTTTTGCTGTGTATAGTAGCCTGGGCAGGCATTTGTGTTCTCTTAGGGTCGGTGTGACAACATCTAGGCATCTTCTGGCATTTGTGTTCTCTTAGGGTCTGTGTGACAACTGCCGGGCATCTTCTGGCTTTTATATTCTCTGGTGAAAAGTCTGACGTAATTCTGATAGGTGTGTCTTTATATGTTACTTTATCTTTTTCCCTTTCTGCTTTTAATATTATTTCTCTGTTTTGTTCATTTGGTATTTTGATTATTATATGACAGGAGGAATTTCTTTTCTGGTTGAGTCCATTTGGGATTTTGTAGGCTTCTCTTGTATGTTCATGGGCATCTCTCGCTCTTTTTTTTTTTTTAGTTTAGTGAAGTTTTCTTCTTTAATTTTGTTGAAGATATTTACTGGCCCTTTAAGATGAGAATCTTCACTCTGTTCTATACCTATTATCCATAGGTTTGGTCATCTCACTGTGTCCTGGATTTCCTGAATGTTTTGGGTTAGGAGTTTTTGCAGTTTGCATTTTCTTTGACTGTTGTGTCAATGTTTTCTATGGTATCTTCTGCACCTGAGATTCTCTCTTCTTTTCCTTGTATTCTGTTTGTGATGCTTGCAACTCTGACTCCTGATCTCTTTTGTAGATTTCCTATCTCTAGGCTTGTTTCTCTTTGTTGTGATTTTTTCTTTCTTTCTTTCTTTCTTTCTTTCTTTCTTTCTTTCTTTCTTTCTTTCTTTCTTTCTTTCTTTCTTTCCTTCTTTCTTTCTTTCCTTCTTTCTTTTTTGTGGTTAGTTCTTTTTTTTATTGAATATATTCTTCATTTACATTTCAAATGTTATACCCCTTCCTGGTTTCCCCCCTTCCCCGAAAACCCCCAACCCATCCTCCCACCACCTGCCTCCAAGAATATGCCCCTCCACCCAACCCACTTCCCTGACTCCCACTCGATTCCCCACACTGGGGCCTCTATTGAGCCTTCACAGGACCAAGGACCTCTCCTTCCACTGATGCCCAACAAGACATTCCTCTGCCAATCTTTTGGTTGGAACCACATGTACCCCTTGGTTGATGGCTTAGTTCCTGGGAGCCCTGGGTCATCTGGATGACTGACATTGTCATTCTTCTCATGGGGCTGCAACACCCCCTTCCCCACCAGCTCCTCCAGGTTGCCTTCCAACTCTTCCATTGTGAACCCTGCACTCAGTGGCTAGTATTCGCCACTTTATCTGAAATGCTCTGGCAGGGCCCCTCCAAAAGACAACTATACCAGGCTCCATTCGGTACGCATTTCTTGTTTTCCATAGTAGTTTCATGGTTTGGTTTATAGGATGAATCCCCAGGTAGGACAGTCTCTGGGTGGCCTTTCCTTCAGTCTCTGCTCCACACTTTGTCTCCATTGTTGTTCCTGTGATTATTTTGTTCATGTTCTCAGAGGAACCAAATCACCCCCACTTTGGTCTACCTTCTTCTTGAGCTTCCTGTGGTCTGTGAATTGTAACATGTTTATTTTGAGCTTTTGGGCTAATATCCATTTATCAGTGAGTGCATTCCATGTGTGTTCTTTTGTTAGTGGGGTTACTTCTCTCAGAATTACACTTCCTAGTTCCATCTATTTGCCTAAGAATTTCATGAATTCATTATTTTTAATAGCTGAATAGTCCTCCATTGTGTATATATACCACAATTTCTGTATCCATTCCTCTGTTGAAGGACATCTTGGTTCTTTCCAGCTTCAGGCTATTATAAATAAGGCTGCTATGAACATAGTGGAGTATATGTCCTTATTGCATGTTGGAGCATCTTCTGGGTATATGCCCAGGAGTGGTATAGCTGGATCCTCAGTTAGTACATGTTCAATTTTCTGAGGAACTGCCATACTGATTTCCAAAGTGGTTTTTCTAGCTTGCAATCCCACCAGCAATGGAGAAGTGTTCCTCTTTCTCCACATCCTCTCCAGCATCTGCTGTCTCCTGAGTTTTTAATCTTAGCCATTCTGACTGGTGTGAGGTGGAATCTCAGGGTTGTTTTGATTTGCATTTCCCTAAGAACTATGGATGCTGAACATTTCTTTAGGTGCTTCAGAGCCATTTGAGTTTCCTCAGTTGAAAATTCCCTGTTTAGCTCTGTACCCCATTTTTTAATAGGGTTATTTGTCACTCCGTAGTCTAACTTCTTGAGTTCTTTTTATATGTTGGATATTAGCCCTCTATTGGATGTAGGATTGGTAAAGATCTTTTCCCAATCTGTTGGTTGCCGTTTTGTTCTATTGACAGTGTCCTTTGCCTTACAGAAGCTTTGCAGTTTTATGAGGTCCCATTTGTTGATTCTTGTTCTTAGAGTGTAAGCCATTGGTGTTCTATTCAGGAAATTTCCCACTGTGCCCATGTGTTCAAGGTTCTTCCCCACTTTCTCCTCTAAGTTTCAGTGTATCTGGTTTTATGTGGCGGTCCTTGATCCACTTGGACTTGATCCACTTTGTACAAGGAGATAAGAATGGGTTGATTTGCATTTTTCTGCATGCTGACCTCCAGTTTATCCAGCATCATTTGTTAAAAATGCTGTCTTTTTTTCCCACTGGATATTTTTAGCTCCTTTGTCAAATATCAAGTGACCGTAGGTGTATGCATTCATATCTGGATTTTCAATTCTATTCCTTTGATCTTTCTGCCTTTCTCCATACCAGTACCATACAGTTTTTATCACTATTGCTGTGTAATAGAGCTTGAGGTCAGGGATGGTGATTTCCCCCAGTAGATCTTTTGTTTTGGAGAAGAGTTTTCACTATCCTGGGCTTTTTGTTATTCCAAATGAATTTTCAGATTGCTCTTTTTAGCTCTATAAAGAACTGATTCAGAATTTTGATGGGAATTGCATTGAATCTGTAGATTGCTTTTTGCCAGATGCTCATTTTTACTATGTTAATCCTTCTAACCCATGAGCATGGGAGATCCTTCCATCTTCTGAGATCTTCTATAATTTCTTTCTTCAGAGGCTTGAAGTTCTTGTCAGACAGATCTTTCACCTGCTTGGTCAGAGTCACACCAAAGTATATAATATTATTTGTGACTATTGTGAAGGGTTGTCGTTTCCCTAATTTCTTTCTCAGCTTGTTTATCCTTTGAGTATAGGAATGATACTGATTTGTTTGAGTTAATTTTATATCCAGCCACTTTGCTGAAGTTGCTTAACAGCTTTAGGATTTCTCTTGTGGAATTTTTGGGGTCATTTAAGTATATGATCATATCATCTGCAAATAGTGATACTTTGACTTCTTCCCTTCCAATTTGTATACCTTTGATGTCCTTTTGTAGTCTAATTGCTGTGGCTAGGACTTCAAGTACTATGTTGAATAGATAGGGAGAGAGGGCAGCCTTGTCTTGTCCCCGATTTTAATGGGAGTGCTTCATGTTTCTCTCCATTTAGTTTGATGTTAGCTACCTGTTTACAGTATATTGCTTTTACTATGTTTAGGTATTGCCCCTGAATTACTGATCTCTCCAAGACTCTAATCATGACAGAATGCTGAATTTTTTCAAAAGCTTTTCCAGCATCTAATGAAGTGACCATGTGGTTTTTTCCTTTGAGTTTATGTAGTGGATTACATTGATAGGTTTCCGTATATTGAACCATCCCTGCATCCCTGGGATAAAGCCTACTTGATCATGGTGAATTATTGTTTTGGTGCATTCTTGGATGTGGTTGGCCAGAATTTTGTTGAGAACTTTTGCATCAATATTCATAAGGGAAATTGGTCTGAAGTTCTCTTTCCTTGTTTGATTTAGGTATAAGCATTATTGTGGCTTCATAGAATGAATTGGGTAGTGTTCCTTGAGTTTTTATTTTGTGGAATAATTTGAAGAGTATGTGTATTAACTCTTCTTTGAAGATCTGATAGAATTCCCCACTAAACCCATCTAGTCCTGGGCTTTTTATTTTGTTGTTGTTGAGAGAGTATTAATAACTGCTTTTATTTCCTCAGGATTTATGGTACCATTTAGAAGGTTTATCTGATCCTGTTTTAAAGTTCGCACCTGGCATATATCTATAAAATTGTCCATTTCATCCAGATTTTCTGATTTTGTTGAGTATAAGCTCTTGTAGTAGGTTCTGATTAGTTTTTTGAATTTCCACAATTTCTGTTGTTATGTCTCTCTTTTTATTTCTGGCTTTATTAATTTGGGTAGTGCTTCTGTGTCCTCTTGTTAGTCTGGCTTAGGGTTTATCTATCTTGTTGATTTTCTCAAAGAACCAGCTCCTGATTCTTTGTATGGTTCTTTTTGTTTCCATTTGCTTGATTTTGGCCTTGAGTTTAATTATTTCCTGCCATCTACTCCTCTTGGGTGCATTTGCTTCTTTTTGGTCTAGAGCTCTCAGGTGTGTTGTCAAGCTGCTAGTGTATGCTCTCTCCAATTTCTTTTTGGATGCACTTAGAGCTATGAGTTTTCCTCTTAGCACTGCTTTCATTGTGTCCCATAAATTTTGGTATGATGTGTCCTCATTTTCATTAAATTCTAAAAATTCTTTAATTTCTTTTTTTTATTTCTTCTTTGTCCAAGCTATCATTGAGTAGAACATTGTTCAACATCCATGTGTATGTGCGTTTTCCCATTGTTTTTGTTTGAACTCAAGACCAGCTTTAGGCCATGGTGATCTGATAGGGTGTATAGAATTATTTCAATATTCCTGTATCTGTTGAGGGCTGTTCTACGACCAATTATTTGGTCAGTTTTGGAGAAGGTACCATGAGGTGCTGAGAAGGAGGTGTATCCTTTTGCTTGAGGATGGAATGTTCTAAATATCTGTTCGATCCATTTGGTCCATAACTTTAGTTTCACTGTGTCTCTGCTTAGTTCCTGTTTCCATGATTTGTCCATTGTTAAGAGTAGGGTGTTGAAGTCTCCCACTATAATTGTGTGGGGTGCAATGTGTGCTTTGAGCTTTTGTAAAGTTTCTTTTATGAATGTGGGTGCCCTTGTATTTGGAGCATAAATATTCAGAATTGAGAGTTCATCTTGGTAGACTTTTCCTTTGATAAGTATGAACTGTCCCATCTTATCTTTTTTGATAAGTTTTGCTTGAAAGTCGATTTTATCCTATATCAGCATGGCCACTCCAGCTTGTTTCTTGGGACCATTTGCTTGGAAAATTGTTTTCCAACCACTGACTCTGAGGTAATGAGAGTCTTTGTCAGTGAGGTGGGTTTCTTGTATGCAGCAAAATGTTGGGTCCTGTTTATGTATCCAGTTTGTTAGTCTATGTCTTTTTTATTAAGGAATTGAGACCATTGACGTTAAGAGATATTAAGGAATAGTGATTGTTGCTTCCTGTTATTTTCATTGTTAATGCTGGAATTATGTTTGTGTGGCTATCTTCTTTTGGGTTTGTTGGAAGTAGATTACTTTATTGCTTTATCCAGGGTATAGTTTCCTGCCTTGTGTTGGTATTTTCTACCCATTACCCTTTGAAGTGCTGCATTTGTGGAAAGATATTGTGTAAATTTGGTTCTGTCATGGAATATCTTGTTTTCTCCATCTATGGTAATTGAGGGTTTTGCTGGGTATAGTAGCCTGGGCTGACATTTGTGTTCTCTTAGGGTCTGTATGACATCTGCCCAGGATCTTCTAGCCTTCATAGTTTCTGGTGAGAAGTCTGGTGTAATTCTGATAGGTCTGCCTTTATATGTTACTTGACCTTTTTCCCTTACTGCTTTTAATATTCTTTGTTTGGTGCATTTGGTATTTTGATTATTATGTGTCAGGAGGAGTTTCTGTTCTGGTCCAGTCTGTTTGTAGTTCTGTAGGTTTCTTGTGTGTTCATGGGCATCTCTTTCTTTAGGTTAGGGAAGTTTTCTTCCATAATTTTGTTGAAGATATTTACTGAACCTTTAAGTTGTAAATCCTCGCTCTCTTCTATACCTATAATCCTTATGTTTGGTCTTCTCATTGTGTCCTGGATTTCTTGGATGTTTTGGGTTACAAGCTTTTTGCATTTTGCATTTTCTTTGACTGTTGAGTCAATGTTTTCTATGATATTTTCAGCACCTGAGATTCTTTCTTCTATCTCTTGTATTCTGTTGTTGCTGCTTGCATCTGCGACTCCTAATTCTTTCCAAGGTTTTTGATCTCCAGAGATGTCTCACTTTGTGATTTCTTTAATGTTTCTACTTCAATTTGTAGATCCTGGATAGTTTTGGTCAGATCCTTAACTTGTTTGTTTGTGTTTTCCTGAAATTCTTTAAGGGATTTTTGTGTTTCCTCTTTAAAGGTTTCTATCAGTTGACCCATGTTCTCCTCTGTTTCTTTAAGGGATTTTTGTGTTTCCTCTTTAAGGGCTTCTACCTGTTGACCCATGTTGTACTGTATTTCTTTAAGGGATTCTTGTGATTCCTCTTTAAGGGCTTCTACCTTTTGACCCATGGTCTCTTGTATTTCTTTAAGGGAGTTATTTATGTCCTTCTTGAAGTCCTCTATCAGCATCATGAAATGTGATTTTAAGTTCAGCTCTTGCTTTTCCAGTGATTTAGGGTATCAAACATTTGTTCTTGTGATAGAACTGGGTTCTGATGTTGCCATGTTGCCTTGGTTTCTGTTGGTTTTCAATGCTACTGAATAACTGTTTTCTAGAAGACGTTTCTAAATTATTTCAGTGGTAAAAATTTATGCTAGCTATCATCTCCACTGTTGGAGTCTAAATCTCAGATGAATGTATGGTCCTGCATCAGAGCAAATCACATCAATTAGTAGAATGAGCATAGACGTTGCTGAGAAATTATGACACTACAGAAATAAACTTCTAATTAAGATTGGTTATGGGAAATACATTGGCATATCAGTAGTTATCTCCACAGAGACTGGGCTGTTGTCCT
Organism: Tokudaia tokunoshimensis; assembly: GCA_036184795.1. NCBI lineage: Eukaryota > Metazoa > Chordata > Mammalia > Rodentia > Muridae > Tokudaia > Tokudaia tokunoshimensis. The sequence continues at coordinate 105,276,725 of BTHU01000010.1, forward strand.
CAAATGGCCCTGATTCACTTTGAACTCCCTTTCTAACTGTACATTTGATATTGATCAGTGTCACAAACCAGAAAAAGCATCGGTCCATTGGCCTGGGAATTTCTCCACAAGCATTTTATCTGAAAACAACACAAATGAAAGGAAAAGTAGCATGTAAGGAAACATTCTTTGACAATAATTTGTGCAAATATACCTAACAATCATAGGATACTAAATACAATCTACTAAGGTCATTATGAATATTACATTGTATAAGAAACAATGATAATTATTTTTTAAAAAATGAAAAAGAAACTATATGTGTTGCATCAGATGATTAATGCTACTCATATCACCCCAGCGGCACTGTACAAGTTCTTTGCTACCCACCACAGTGTTCTGAGTTTCCAAATGAAAGATGCACACACACACACACACACACACACACACACACACACGCATATATCCCAAAATAAAATAAGAAAACATTTGTCAATTCTTGATCTTAGAGCATAAGCTATTGGAGTTCTATTCAGGAAATTCTCCCCTGTGCCCATATGTTCAAGGTTCTTCCCTAGTTTCCTTTCTATTAGTTTCAGTGTGTCTGGTTTTATGTGGAGGTCCTTGATCCACTTGGAATTGAGCTTAGTGCAAGGAGATAAGAATGGATCAATTTGCATTCTTCTGCATGTTGACCTCCAGTTGAGCCAGCACCTAGCTTATGCTCTAAGATCAAGAACTGACAAATGGGACCTCATTAATTACAAAGTTTTTGCAAGGCAAAAGACACTGTCAAAAAGACAAAGCGGCAACCAACTAACTGGGAAATGATCTTTACCAACCCTACATCTGACAGAGGGCTAATATCCAATATATACAAAGAACTCAAGAAGTTAAACTCCAGAGAGGCAAGTAACCCTATTAAAAAATGGGGTACAGAGCTAAACAAAGAGTTCTCACCTGAAGAATATCTAATGGCTGAGAAGCACCTAAAGAGATGTTCATCATCCTTAGTCATTAGGGAAATGCAAATCAAAACAACCCTGAGATTCCATCTCACACCAGTCAGGATGGCTAAGATCAAAAACACAGGAGACAGCAGTTGTTGGCGAGGATGTGGAGAAAGAGGAACACTCCTCCACTGCTGGTGGAATTGCAAGCTGGTACAACCACTCTGGAAAGCAGTCTGGCGGTTCCTCAGAAAACTGGGCATGACACTCCTGGAGGATCCGGCTATACCACTCCTGGGCATATACCCAGAGGCTTTACCTGCATGCAATAAGGACACATGCTCCACTATGTTCATAGCAGCCTTATTTATAATAGCCAGAAGCTGGAAAGAACCCAGATGTCCCTCAACTGAGGAGTGGATTCAGAAGATGTGGTATGTTTACACAATGGAATACCACTCTGCAATTAAAAACAATGAATTCACAAAATTCCTAGGCAAATGGTCAGAACTTGAAAATATCATCCTTAGTGAGATAACCCAATCACAAAAGAACACACATGGCATGCAGTCAGTGATAAGGGGATATTAACCCAGAATCTCGGAATACCCTAGACACAATTTGCATATCAATAGATTTCTAAGAAGATGGAAGGAGAGATCCCTGGTCCTGGAAAGACTGGATGTAGGGGAATGCCAGGACAGAGAAGTGAGAGGGGGTTGAATGGGGAAAAGAGGGAGGGAAGGGGGCTTATGGGACTTTTGGGGAGGGAGGAAATGGGAAAGGGGAAATGATTTTGAATATAAATTAAAAAAAACTTAGAAAATAAAATTTAAAAAAAAAGAATACATAACAGAGAAATCCAATATAAAGCCTAGGAGTTGGGAGTTTACAGGTCTTAGTTTGAATGTAAACTAGTGACCCTGAACAAGTATTTCATTTGTGTTAGGCTTTGCTTTTGTTGAATGTAATGTAGAAGTAATTTCTATAACCCACATTTTGCTTAGAAAGCCATTAACATGTCTGGAAATAAGAGCATCATTGAACATCAGCCATTAGGTAGTGGTGATGACAACCAGTGAGGGCAAGAAAATCTAAATGTGCAGTAAGAAGGACCCATGAAGGAGAAAAAATTGCCTACAAGACACAACTGCTAGGAGAAACAGACAGGAAGTATATTTCTGAGTCTGTGCATGAGTTGCTTGCAACTTGTATCCTAGGACATTAGAGCAAGTGAATGGATCCCACTATCATGGAGTTCTTGAAGATTTAGGTAATATCTTTCAAATCAAACAATGTGTAACCTCCGTCAGAAATGCTCCCCTACTAGGTACACACAATAAAGAGGAATACATGTCAAGAAGACATACATGCAAATGCTTGTAGCATCACTGAGATGCAAGCAACCTATATCGCAAAAGAATTTAGGGTGCAAACAGTAAAATACGATGGAGTAGTGAAGATTACTTTTACCAGCATGGACAAATACCCGAGGAATACAAATTTGAAGAGGAAATTGGGTTTTGATACAAATGAGAACTAAAATGGTGATTTTGTTATTTTAACATGCAAAATAATACTGTAACTAGCACAGTATTTTATGACATTGATCAAAAGGAATAAAATATTAAGCAATTAACCAAAGAGGCAAAGGAGCAATGCAATGAAATCTACAGACCATTGATGAAAGAACTTAAATATTGAAATATTTTAAAACACGTATTCATGATCTGGAAGACAGCACTGTTGCAGCATCAGATGCTGGGGTGGGGCTGGGATTGTAGCTCTGTGGTGAGAGAGCACTTACCTAGCATGTGTGAGTGACTACTTCCTTTCCATTATGATACCTCTCAAGGGTCCAGTGGGATCTGTTTCTTCCTTTTTCTTGCTCTGGTTCCTGGCCCATGAATAAAGTGGATGTGGTTCTTCTACAGTGAGCAACCCTTTCCAGAGTCCCTAAGAAATGGGGCCACCAGTCTTGGACTGGAATCTCTTTCTCTTGGTCTGCTGTCCCAGCTCCAAAAAAGAGAGTTGAATTTCTTTTGGATGTTGTGGGACCAGGTGCAGAGCTAGCTCCCAAGGTCTGCTCAGGGCACTGCCTCAGACCAGAAGGTGCTATACACCTTTCTTGCTATTTAAAAAATTTTTTCTTCTATTTAATTTTCATTTATGAAAGGTTATGTATTCATTTTCTTTTGTACATAGATTTAAAACATCAACAATTTCAGGATTTAAGGACTCTTAGAAATGTAACAAAATACCCATTAGTGCTCCTTGTGTTTAACTTCTGTTATGGTTTGTATATGCTCAGCCCTGGGAGTGGCACTATTAGAAGGTATGGCCCTGTTGGAATAGATGTGACCCTGTTGCAGTAGGTGTGTCACTGTGAGCATGGGCTTTAAGACCCTCATCCTAATGGCCTGGAAGTCTTTAGATGAAGATGTAGAACTCTCAGTTCCTCCTGCATCATGCCTGCCTGGATGCTGCCATGTTCCTGCCTTGATGATAATGGACTGACTCTCTGAACCTGTAAGCCAGCCCCAGTTAAATGTTGCCCTTTTGAGTTGCCTTGTTCATAATGTCTGTTCACAGCAGTAAAACCCTATCTAAGACAGAAGTTGGTACCAGGGATTGGGGCATTTCTCTATTAGATCTGACTATGCTTTTGTTTGGAAGAATGTGAATTTGTGGACTTTGGATTTGAAAGCAATGGAATACTTTAAATGGGCTATCCTAGTATGAATATAAAAGACTTTGCTACTGATAGTGATTTGAATTGTGCAGACCTTGCCCAAGAGGTTTTGGTGGAGAATTTCAATATGTAGAAACTGTTTTTGTGGCATTTTGATGAAGAATGTGGCTAATTTTTGCCCTTGTCTGAAGAGTATGCCTGAGGCTAAGGTGAAGAGACTCAGATTAATTGCAATGACAAAGGAAATCTTAAAGCAGCCTGGTGTAAATTCTGTTGTGTGGGTACTAAAGTTCACTCTTTTTTTCCCTTTGTATTTTTTTTTATTTTCAAAGTTTTTTTTATTTACATTCCAAATGATTTCCCCTTTCCCGTTTCCTCCCTCCCCGAAAGTCCCATAAGCCCCCTTCCCTCCCTCTGTTCCCAATTCAACCCCCTCACACTTCTCTGTCCTTGTATTCCCCTACATCCAGTCTTTCCAGGACCAGGGGTCTCTCCTTCCATCTTCTTGGACATCTATTGATATGTGAGTGGTACAGCTGGGTCCTCAGTTAGTACTATGTCCAATTTTCTGAGGAGCAGTCAAACTGATTTCCAGAGTGGTTTTACCAGCATGCAATCCCACCAGCAATGGAGGAGTGTTCCTCTTTCTCCACATGCTCTTCAGCATCTGCTGTCTCCTCAGTTTTTCATCTTAGCCATTCTTACTGGTATGAGGTAGAATCTCAGGGTTGTTTTGATTTGATTTCCCTGATGGTTAAGTATTTTGAACATTTCTTTAGGTGTTTCTCAGCCATCCAGTATTCCTCAGTTGAGAATTCTTTGTTTAGCTCTGTACCCCATTTTTTAATAGGGTTATTTGTTTCTCTGGAGTACAACTTCTTGAGTTCTTTGTAGATATTAGATATTAACCCTCTATTGAATGAAAGATTGTAAAAGATCTCTTCCCAATCTGTTGGTTACCATTTTGTCTTATTTTCACTGCCCTTTGCTTTACAGACAGAAGCTTTGCAATTTTATGAGGTCCCATTTGTCAATTCTTGATCTTAGAGCATAAGCTATGGTGTTCTATTCAGGAAAATTTCCCCTGTGCTCATATGCTCCAGTCTCTTTCCAACTTTCTCTTCTATTAGTTTCAGTGTATCTGGTTTTATATGGAGGTCCTTGACACACTTGGACTTGAGCTTTGTACAAGGAGATAAGAATGGAACAATTTGCATCCTTCTATATGTTGACTACCAGTTGACCCAGCACACTTTGTTGAAAATGCTGTCTTTTTTCCATTAGATGGTTTTAGCTCCTGTTTATGTATCCAGTCTGTTAGTCTATGTCTTTTCATTGGGGAACTGAGTCCATTGATGTTAAGAGATTTTAAGGAAAAGTGATTGTTGCTTCCTGCTATTTTTGATATAATTTTTATGTTTGTGTGGTTATCTTCTTTTGGGTTTGTTGGAAGAAGATTAATTTCTTGCTTTTTCTAGTGTGTAGTTTCTCTCCTTTTGTTGGTGTTTTCCATTCATTGTCCTTTGAAGGGCTGGATTTGTGGAAAGATACTGTGTAAATTTGTTTTTGTCATGAAATACCTTGTTTACTCCATCTATGGTAATTGAGAGTTTTTCTGTGTATAGTAGCCTGGGTTGGCATTTGTGTTCCCTTAGGGTCTGTATAACATCTGCCCAGGATCTTCTGGCTTTCATAGTTTCTGGCAAGAAGTCTGGTGTAATTCTGATAGGTCTGCCTTTATATGTTACTTGACCTTTTTCCCTTACTACTTTTAATATTCTTTCTTTGTTTAGTACGTTTGGTGTTTGGATTATTATGTGATGGGAGGAATTTCTTTTCTGGTCCAATCAATTTGGAGTTCTATAGGCTTCTTGTATGTTCATGGGCATCTCTTTCTTTAGGTTAGGGATGTTTTCTTCTATAATTTTGTTGAAGACATTTACTGGCCCTTTAACCTGGAAATCTTCACTCTATACCTATAATCCTTAGGTTTAGTCTTCTTATTTTGTCCTGGATTTCCTAGATGTGTTGGGTTAGGAGCTTTTTGCATTTTGCATTTTCTTTTGAGTGTTGTGTTGTTTATGTTTTCTATGGTATCTTCTGCACCTGAGATTATCTCTTCTATCTCTTGTATTCTGTTGTTGATGCTTCTGACTTCTTTCCTAGGTTTTCTATGTCCAGACTTGTTTTCCTTTTTTATTTCTTTATTGTTGGTACTTCCATTTTTAGATCTTGCATGGTTTTGTTCAATTCTTTCACCTGTTTGGTTGTGTTTTCCTTATTTATGTCCTTCTTGAAGACCTCTATCAGCATCATGAGCTGTGATTTTGCATCCAAATTATCTTTTTCTGGTTTGTTGGGGTATCCAGGACTTCCTGTTGTGGGAGAACTGGGTTCAGATGATGCCACGTCACTTTGGTTTCTATTGGTAACATTCTTGAGTTTGTCTTTCACCATCTGGTTATCTCTGGTGTTAGTTTTTCTGGCTGTCTCTAGCTGGAGCTTGTCCCCTCTGTGGGCCTGCAAGCCTGTCTCAGCACCCCTGGGAGACCAGCTCTCTCCTGGCACAGAGTGCTATGGCTCAGCCCAGCTGCTGGGTGCAGATGGAGCATGGAAGGACCCTGTTCCAGTTGCTCTGCCACCCCTGTGTTCCCTGTCCTCCTGACTGTACCTGCCTTGGAAAGTTACTGGAGAGAAAAATCTTGTTAGTTTTGATGTTATTTTTATGTTTGTGTGGCTGTCTTCTATTTGGTTTGTTGAAAGAAGATTACTTTCTTGCTTTTTCTAATGTATCGTTTCCCTCTTATGTTGGCATTTTTTAACTATTATCCTATGTAGGGCTGGATTTATGGAAAGATATTTTATAAATTTGATTTTGTCATGGAATATCTTGGTTTCTCTATGTTTGGTAATTGAGAGTTTTGCTGGGAAGTTTGGGCTAGCATTTGTGTTCTCTTAGGGTCTGTATGAGATCTGCTCAGGATCTTCTAGCTTTCATAGTCTCTGGTGAGAAGTTTGGTGTAATTCTGATAGTTCTGCCTTTATATGTTACTTGATCTTTTTCCTTTACTGCTTTTAATATTCTTTCTTTGTTTTGTGTATTTGGTGTTTTGACTATTATGTGACAGGAGGAATTTCTTTTCTGATCCAATCTATTTGGAATTCTATAGGCTTCTTGTATTTTATGGGCATCTCTTTCTTTAAGTTAGGTAAGTTTACTTCTATAATTTTGTTGAAGATAATTACTGGCCCTTTAAAATGGGAATCTTCACTCTCTTCTATACCTATGATCCTTAGGTTTGATCTTCTCATTATTTCCTGGATTTCCTGGATGTTTTGGGTTAGGAGCTTTTTCCTTTTGGCATTTTCTTTGACTTTTGTGCCAACATTTTCTATGATATCTTCTGCACTTGATATTTTCTTTTCTATCTCTTGTATTCTGTTGGTGATGCTTACATCTATGTCTTCTGATCTCTTTCCTAGGTTTTCTAGCTCCAGGGTTTTCTCAGTTAGTGGTTTCTTTATTGTTTCTATTTATATTTTTAGATCCTGGATGGTTTTGTTCAGTTCCTTTAACTGTTTGGTTGTCTTTTCCTATAATTCTTTAAGGGTATTTGTGTTTCCTCTTTAATGGCTTCTACCTGCTTTCCTTTGTTATCTTGTATTTCTTTAAGGAATTTATTTACGTACTCCTTAAAGTCCTCTATCATCATCATGAGATGTGATTTTAAATCAGAGTCTGTTTTTTTTTTTTTTTTTTTGTTGTGTTGGGATAATAGGGCTCGCTGTGGTGGGAGAACTGGGTTCTGATGGTGCCAATTAGCCTTGGTTTCTGTTGCTTATGTTCTTGCCCTTTCTTCTTGCCATCTGGTTATCTCTTGTGTTAGCTGGTCTTGCTGTCTCTGACTGTGGCTTTTCCCTTTTGCAAGTCTCTGTGTCAATACTCCTTGGAGACCAGTTCTCTCCATGAGGAATTTAGGAATGAAGAGCTGTGGTCCAGGGTAAGCTCTTGGTTATAGACAGAAGCCAGAAGGATCCTGTCCCCAGCTGTTCCTTGGTTCCTGTGTCCGGGTGGCTTTGTGAGAGTCCCTTTTGAGCCAGGAATTTGAAGAGAAGTGGCGGTCTTACCTGAACTCGCAGGTATCTCGGCTGTCCTGGGAGACCAGCTTTCTCATGGCAGTATTTGTGTATAGAGCCCTGTGGCACAGGATCTGCTTGGGGCACTGATAGAAAGTAGAAGTTATAAAGAATATTTTATTGAAAAGTAGCAAGATGAGAAAGGAATAATATAGATTATATGGTTCGAGTATTAAAGGGGCACCAGGAAGGGAAATGGAGCTGAATCCTATGTTCAAGGATATTAAATTGAATTATGAAAGTAATGACCTTGGGGCAAGATCCTACCCAGCTAAGTGTAGATTCAGGCATGGTGGTATGCACCTTTAATCCTAGGAGATAAAGTCAAGCAGTTCTCTTAGTTCAAGGCCAGTCTGACACAGAGCAAGCTCTAGGTGAAGAAAAGCTTAAATCCAGGCATGGTGGTACACACCTTTATTCTCAGGAGACAGGCATGCAGATCCCTGAGTTCAAGGTCAATCTACAGAGTAAGATCCAGGACAGCCAAGTTTAGGCAGTGAAGGAGTTACAAAAGAGGAAGCTAGTGATAGTGTAATAGAACAAGGAGGACATGTTCCAGCTCCTGGAAGTAGCAGAACTCGGCAGGTTCAGCCATGTGGGTCTGGCTTTATCATCAAAAAGAGAAAGAGACTGCTGGGACAATTGATGCTGATTAGCTGGAGCTAAGAAATTAGCAGTGATTAAGAAGAGACCAGCATCATTGAGGTAAAAATTTCTGGGAAGTCTTTTCTGAAAGAACAAAGAAGCTGTGTTCCTGAGATAGTCAAGGTTATACCTTGTGCTTCAGCTGTACTTGGTAATGTGTAAGACTCACACAGGTAGTACTGATTTTGAAGGCATGAAGGGGTTATGAAGAGCAGCTGAGGCTTGGAACTTTGAGAAGTCATGGAAGGCCATTGGTGAAGGTTCAGCCCCAGTTCCAGTTGACAGCCCAGTACTGAAGGGGTCATGCAAAGGATTTGAGTGTTGGCACCATGAAGAGGGCTTTTGGGAGGCTATTGGCGAAGTCTTGTTTCAGCAGAAGCCCCCAGTGTATTGGAGATGCCAATACTATGGGACGATCACCAAGAACAGCAGCAGCTGTGGAGTTGATCAACCTGAACTTAGAGTGCTACAGAGGGTAGAGCTGAAGTGATGCCAGCCCTTCAGAGGAGCCCAGAAGATCATGTGTGGATCCCAGACATACAAAAAGTTGTGACATTGAAGTTGCCTTGGAGACCCTTAGATGTTTGAGATGCCAGAGCCATGGAGTATCTGTTGAGGAAAGCTGCTAAAAGGGATTATGACCACCACAACAGAAAGAAATTTGTTGCAGTCAAAAAGGGAGTTGGACATCTGAAGACCGCTTTGATATCACACATGGAGATGCAGAGTTTGGAGTTTCCCCAGCAGTTTTCCTGACTTGCTTTGGGGATTACAGTTAAGTGATTTGATAAATCTCAGAAGAGACCTTGTACTTTGGACTTTTAATATTGTTGAGATTGCTATAGTCTATGGGGACTGTGGAAGTTGAATTTTGTATTATGCTATGTTTAGACATGGCCCCCATAGATTCGTATGTTTGAATAAGACTATGGAGGCCATGGAGTGGAATGTTATGATTTGTATATGCTCAGCCCACAGAGTGGCACAATTAGAAGTTATGGCCCTGTTGAAGTATGTGTGGCCCTGTTGCAGTAGGTGTGTCACTGTGGGTGTGGGCTTTAAGACCCTCATCCTAGCTACCTGGAAGTCAGTATTCTGCTTGCAGCCTTCAGATGAAGATGTAGAACTCTCAGTTCCTTCATCATGCCTGTCTGGATGCTGCCATGTTCCTGCCTTGATGATAATGGACTGTACCTCTGAACCTATAAGCCAGTCCCAATTAAATATCGTCCTTATAAGAGTTGTCTTTGGCATGGTATCTGTTCACAGTCATAAAACCCTTGTGTCTAATTGTTCTATTGGTGGTCCTGAAGTTCAAACATGTGAAAGAAACTTAGGTCAAACACAGCATTTCTCAGAAATGGAATTTGTACTCTAGCTCTAGTTTTAAAGGAGGTGGTCTCTTTATTTATTTACAGATACGTGGATATTTAGTAATAAAATAGGAGAGCACAAGTAGCTCATGGAAGAGGGTGAGTGTGGAAATAGTAAATTAATCTTGTAAAGGAGGATGAAAAATTACAGTGGATAGTGGGGATTGAAGAACACTAACTTGCGTAGTAGTGAGGGTTTTAGAGAAGTGTTAAAATAAGAGTGCATGACAGATTTGATAACAATAATACTAAAATTCAGATGTAGAGATACTAAAATTATTGCAAAAGGTCATTAAAACAAAAAAATTGAAGACTCCTGACAATGCTATTGCTGTTTAGACTGGCCAATTGGAGGACCTGAGAATATCAACGTATCTCTTGAAAGGTACCAGTTTGGGGCTAAGGAGGGAGACCTGTTAATGAAGTGAATTTTTATAAACAGGAGGTACTGAGTTTGATCTCAGCATACAAATAAAAATACAGGCATGATTGCACATGCTTGTGTCTATCTATCACTGAGGAGGCAGAGTTGATTTGTCCCCTGTTACAGTGAGACAACATTGTGTGATGGATGGAATTCAATGAGAAAGAACACTGATGTCCCCTGTCCTAAACACACACACACACACACAGACACACACATGCACCCCCCCACAAAGATCTTAAGGGAATTTGAATCCTTTACAGGGGTCTCTGCAGCAGATATACTTGTGGTACTTTATATTCCTTTATCAATTTACATAAATAAGGCACTTAATCTTTACTGAGGTGTAAACATATAGGACATATAGAACTTAGTTTTCAACCAGTGTTAGCTATTGGAGAAGACACAACCAATTTTCTATCTTGTTTTAAGCAATGGATTCATTTCAGTTTAGGTAGCAAACATATGTACTTGTTAGGAAGATTATCAGTTCAAACTTTAAGACAAGTAATTTATACAGGCAAAAGTCAATACATTGGCAATTGATCTCTCTCTCTCTCTCTCTCTCTCTCTCTCTCTCTCTCTCTCTCTCTCTTTCTCACATATGTTGCATATATTTGTATGCAAGTTTGGAGGTAAGAGGAGGAAGTTGGTGTCTTGTTCTATTAATCTCTTTCTTGTCCTATTGATGTAAGGTGTCTCATTGAACCTGGAGCATTACTTGAAGTCAATAAGTCCCCAGTATCCCCCTGTCTGTGTCACCAACAGTACTGTTGTTACAAGAGCATACCCAAGTATTTATGCATATATTGATGACTCAAACTCAGGTTGTTGTGTGTGGGAAGCAAGCACTCTTATTTTCTGAGCCATTTCTTAAGATGATGACTTTTTAAAAAAATTAAATTAATTAGTCTTTCTTGAATGTTTTATACATTGAGATAAGCTAAAGTTCATAAAGAGAACCAAAAGCTTTAAAATACCCATTAACTTTGAATTACATAAGTGTGGAAATTTCACTCAATATATAGGTAATGGATATTTCACCAGAGTTTCTCAAATGACAAAACCTACCCATTACTGTATGTTTTTATTCTAAAGGCTCCCTGACAAACCTGACCCTGATATTCCTGGGCACACAATAGAGGACAATGACAGTATTTCCATTATAAAGGTAAATAATAATTTGTGAAATTTATTTTCTTACAAATTTTGTCAAAATTAGAGTAGTCTACCTATCTCAGTTTTATATGGAAAGGTGGTCAGAGAGAACCATTTTGTAGATGATGAACTTTCTATAAATTCTAAGTGAATAGTAAGTTCTTGCAACTAATGGTAGTTAAATAAGAGAATGGCCCGTAAACACATAGTGAGTGGAAGATTGAGTGCACTTCTTCAACAAAAAATATCTCTGATGGTTTGCCAAGGGTGGTTTGTAGAAATAAATACATATTAGAGTGAATACAGTTCAATGAATCCAGTTATTTTAATGATCCAGGAGTTTCCCAGGAGTCTTTACCTTAATCAAAAATAAAAGTAGGTTTGTTCTTCCCTTGAACACTCCTAGTTCAGTATCATATATGAGAGTATCACCTCTGTTTACACCTCTGTTTTGCACCTATATTTAGATTAACAAAAAATTGTAGAAATTTAGCTATTTGTAATCTCTTAATTAGCAGTATAAAGCATTTGCACTGTGTTTTGTATTTGATTTCACTAAGATTATGTTTAAAACTCTTCATCCAGTTAAACAATTTCTCCAATTTTCTCCAAGTATTCATCTATTTTGGAAGTGATTATTCATACACCATAGTAACATTTTAATTTTGATATTTTTGTTTTGCATTTTTAGATATTATAAGCTTATACTATTTGTGCCACATTTTAAGATTTGAAATATTAGAAGGCTTTTATTTAGATAGTACATATTCACTTTAAAGTGACTTCATAACCGTGAGCTCCTAGAGGTGATTGTTACCTGATACCCCAAAGTGGTGGGTTATCTGAGTTATAAGTTGAATTTTTAATGATTTTTGAATGTGAAAAGTGGATAAATGAGTTTCTAAACTAGTTTCACAGGGGCTATGATATGGACAGCACTAGTAATTAAATCGCTGTTTAATTATTTAAAGAAAAATATAAATGGAAAATAATGTGCATTTATACTTCACAATCATGAAAGAAGACAAAGATTGGTGAAAATGGGGCCATTAATATTGATAATCATCTTATAGGGTTTGGAAGTTTTGAAACATAATGGATTAAGTTTAGTTCAAAGTACAATGACAAGGCCAAGATTCTCAGTACACGATTTTCTTGTAGTCTAGGCTAGCATAAATATTTTTACTTCTTAATGATGCTCTAGTAACATGTAAATAGATAAGCATATTTGAAGACGTTTCATTGTTTTTATTTTTACAGTTTATGTGTCAATACCCTGTGACTATGAAAGATTAAAGAAGTGTTGAAAACATTCCTCCCTACACCCCTAAAAAAGTTAATTTTGGAATGAAAGTAAGAAAGTTAATTCTCTATTTTTCCATTACAGAAAATATCTAAAGACCCAGAAATGAATATAAATAACACTGAGTGTATCTCTACTAAAACTTCATCGAGGTTTTTACATCAGAGCCAGTTGGTCAGAAGAAGGGTAGAGAATAGAATTCGAAAACTTTTAGGAAGACGTAAAGCTAATATTTGTTCTCAGGGAGTGCCACTACCTATTACTTCTGAAGGACAAACACCCATAAAGGTAATTTCCACTAATTTGGGAAGTGACATACATTTGAGTGTGTACATGTTAGGGGGAGGAGGGATGCACGTGTGTGCTTATGTCTGCAGTATTACAGATGGTGTCAGAAAAGAGGAGCCCAGTCTCAAACATGTCCTGTACCTCCTTCACACCTTCATTCCTGGAAACACCTTGTCATTTACTTTCTAAGGTGTAAATAAAAATAAGTTAGGAACGGCTCTGCAGGGAGTCTGGCTTTTAGAGGTGAGGCTGCCATCTTTTCTACAGCTACTGAGTGGGCAGGTACAGCCAGGAGCACTGGGAACACCTGAGTGCTAGAACGGCTGGGTCAGGGTCCACTAGAGTCCCACCTGCACCCAGGAGCTGGGCAGAGCAGCAGCCATCTGTGAACTTGTCCTGCCAGGGGAGAACTGCTCTTCAGGGAGTAATTTGACTCCCGAGTTTAGAGGTGAGGCTGCCATCTTCTCTCCTGCAACTGAGCAGGCAGGTATAGCCAGGAGCACAGGAACAACGGAGTGCCAGAACAGCTGGGACAGGGTCTGCCAGGGCCCTACCTGCACCCAGGAGCTAGGTAGTGCCACAGCACTCTGTGCCAGGGGAGAGCTGATCACCCACAGGTGCTGAGACAGGCTTGCAGGCCCACAGGAAGGACAAGCACCAGTCAGAGACGGCAGGACCAACTAACACCAGAGATAATCAGGTAGTGAAAGGCAAATGTAGGAACATTACCAGTAGAAATTAAGACAACATGGCACCATCTGAACCCAATTCTCCCACAACAGCATGTCCTGGATACTGGGCTTCAAGAAGGACATAAATAACTCTCTTAAAGAAATCTAGGAGAACACAGGTAAACAGGTAGAAGTCCTTAAAGAGTTACAGGAAAGCACAGCAAAACAGGTGAAGGAATTGAACACAACAATATAGGATCTAAAAATAAAGGTAGAAACAATAAAGAAATCACAAAGGGAAACAACTCTGGACATAGAAAACCTAGGAAAGAATTCAGGAGTCATGGATGCAAGCATCAACAACAGAATATAAGAGATAGAAGAGGGAATCTCAGATGCAGAATATATCATAGAAAGCATTGACACAACAGTCAAAGAAAATGCAAAATGCAAAAAGTTGCTGACCCAAAACATCCAGGAAATCCAGGACAAAATGAGAAGACCAAACCTAAGGATTATAGGTATAGAACAGAGTGAAGATTCTCATCTTAAAGGGCCAGTAAATATCTTCAACAAAATTATAGAAGAAAACTTCCCTAGCCTAAAGAAAGAGATGCCCATGAACATACAAGAAGCCTACCAAACTCCAAATAGTTTGAACCAGAAAAGAAATTCCTCCTGTCACATAATAATTAAAAATCCAAATGCACTAAACAAAGAAAGAATATTAAAAGCAGTAAGGGGAAAAGGTCAAGTAACATATAAAGGCAGACCTATCAGCATCACACCAGACTTCTCATCAGAGACTATGAAAGCCAGAAGATCCTGGGCAGAAGTCATACAGACCCTAGGGGAACAAAAATGCGAACCCAGGCAAACAGAAAAACTCTCAATTACCATAGATGGAGAAACCAAGGTATTCCACAACAAAAACAAATTTACACAGTATCTTTCCACAAATCCAGCCATTCAAAGGATAATGAATGGAAAACACCAACAAAAGGAAGGAAACTACACACTAGAAAAAGCAAGAAAATAATCGTCTTTTAACAGACCAAAAAGAAGATAGCCACGCAAACATAACTCCACCTCTAATAACAAAAATAACAGGAAGCAACAATCACTTCTCCTTAATATCTCCTAATATCAATGGATTCAGTTCTCCAATAAAAAGACATAGACCTGCAGACTAGATATATAAGCAGGACCCAATATTTTGCTGCATACAGGAAACCCACCTCAGACACAAAGACAGACACTACCTCAGTGTAAGAGGCTGGAAAACAATTTTCCAAGCAAATGGTCTCAAGGAACAAGCTGGTGTAGCCATTCTGATATCTAATAAAATCATCTTTCAACCTAAAGTAATCAAAACAGATACGGATCGCTTCTCGGCCTTTTGGCTAAGATCAAGTGCAGATAAGGAAGGGCACTTCATACTCATCAAAGAAAAAAATCTACCAAGATGAACTCTCAATTCTAAACATATATTCTCCAAATAAAATGGCACCAACATTCATAAAAGAAACCTCAATAAAGCTCAAAATGCACATTGTACTCCACACAATAATAGTGGGAGACTTCAACACCCCACTCTCATCAATGGACAGATCATGAAAACACAAACTAAACAAAGAAACAGTGAAAATGACAGAAGTTATGAACCAAATAGACAGATATCTATAGAACATTTCATCCTAAAACAAAAGAATATACCGTCTTCTTAGCACCTCATGGTACCTTTTCCAAAATTGACCATATACGTGGCCACAAAACAGACCTCAACAGATATAAGAAGATTGAAATAATTGTGTGCGCCCTCTCAGATCACCACGGACTAAGGCTGGTCTTCAATAACAACAATAAGTCCACATACACATGGAAAATGAACGACACGCTACTCAACGATAAATTGGTCAAGTAAGACATAAAAAAGAAATTAAAGACTTTTTAGACTTTTTAGAATTTAATGAAAACAAAGGCACAACATACACAAACTTATGGGACATAATGAATGCAGTGCTAAGAGGAAAACTCTTAGCTCTGAGTGCCTCCAAAAAGAAACAGGAAAAAACATACACTAACAACTTAACAGCACAGCTGAAGGCTCTAGCAAAAAAAAAAGGAAGCAAATACACCCAAGTAGATGGCAGAAAAATCAAACTCAGGGCTGAAATCAACCAAGAAGAAACAAAAAGAACTATACTAAGAATCAACCAAACCAGGAGCTGTTTTTTTGAGAAAATCCACAAGACAGATAAACCCTTAGCCAAACTAACCAGTGGTTACAGAGCCAGTATCCAAATCAGCAAAATCAGAAATGAAAAGGGAGTCATAACAACAGATACTGAGGAAATCCAAAATATCATCAGATCCTATGACAAAAGCCTATATTCAACAAAAGTGGAAAATCTAGATGAAATGGACAATTTTCTAGACAGATACCAGGTACCAAAATAAAATCAGGATCATATAAATGATCTAAACAATTCCACTACCTTTAAAGAAATAGAAGCAGTTATTAATAGTCAAAAGAAGCTCAGGACCAGATGGGTTCAATGCAGAATTCTACTAGACCTTCAAAGAAGACTTAACACCAATACTCTTCACACTATTCCACAAAATAGAAACAGAAGGAATACAACCCAACTCATTTTATGAAGCCACAATTACTCTGATACCTAAACCACACAAAGACCCAACAAAGGAAGAGAACTTTAGACCAATTTCCCTTATGAATATCAATACAAAAATACTCAATAAAATTTTTGCCAACCCATGGGCATAGGGGAAAAGTTTCTGATCAGGCTTACTCCCTAAGAACAAGAATCGGCAAATGGGACCTCATGAAGCTGCAAAGCTTCTGTAAGGCATAGGACAAAAGGCAACCAACAAATTGGGAAAAGATCTTTACCAATCCTACATCTGATAGAGGGCTAATATCCAAGGTATACAGAGAACTCAAGAAGTTAGGCTCAAGAGAGTCAAGTAACCCTATTAAAAATGGGGTACAGAGCTAAACAGGGAATTCTCAAGTGAGGAAACTCGAATGGCTCTAAAGCACCTAAAGAAATCTTCAGCATCCTTATCAGGGAAATGCAAATCAAAACAACACTGATATTCCACCTCACACCAGTTAGAATGGCTAAGATGAAAAACTCAGGGGATAGCAGATGCTGGAGAGGATGTGGGGAAAGAGGAACACTTCTCCATTGTTGGTGGGATTGCAAGCTGGTAAAACCACTCTGGAAATCAGTTAGCGATTCCTCAGAAAATTAGACATAGTACTACCTGAGGACCCAGGTATACCACTCCTGGGTATATACCTAGAAGATGCTCCTACATGTAATAAGGACACATGCTCCATTATGTTCATAGCTGCCTTATTTATAATAGCCCATAGCTGGAAAGAACCCAGATGTCCTTCAACTGAGGAATGGATACAGAAACTGTGGTATATATACACAATGGAGTATTATTCAGCTATTAAAAACAATGAATTCATGAAATTCTTAGGCAAATGGATGGAACTAGAAAGTGTCATCCTTAGTGAGGCAACCCAATGACAAAAGAACACACATGGTTCACACTCACTGATACGTGGATGTTAGCACAAAAGCTCAAAATAAACAAGTCACAATTCACAGACCACAGGAAGCTCAAGAAGGTGGAGGACTGAAGTGGGGGTGCTTGGGTTCCTCTGAGAAAGGGAACAATACACTTACAGGAGCAATAATGGAGGCAAAGTGTGGAGCAGGGACTGAAGTAAAGGCCACCCAGAGACTGCTCTACCTGTGGATTCATCCTATAAACAGTCACCAAACCCCAACACTACTATGGACAACAAGAAGCACATATCAAAAGGAGCATGCCATGATTGTCTTCAGAGGGGCCCTGCCAGAGCCTTATACATACAGAGGCAGATGCTCGTAGCCAACCATTGGTCTGGGAATGGGGTCCCCAATGGAGGAATTGGAGGGTGGTACGGAAGAGCTGAATGGGTTTCCAGCCCCATGGGAAAAACAACGATGTTGACCACCTAGATGCTCCAAGACTCGCAGGGACTAAACCAGCAATCAAGTGGTACACATGGTTCCATGCAAAAATGTGGCAGAGGAATGCCTTGTCGGGCATCAGTGGGAGAAGTGGTCCTTGGTCCAGTGAAGGCTCAATAGATGCCCCAACAAGGGCAAATTGTGGGAGTGGGTCGGGTGGAGGGGCATATACTTGGAGGCAGGGAGTGGGACGAGGGGTTGGGGAGTTTTGGGGAGGGGGGAAACTGGGAAAAGTTTTACCACTTGAAATGTAAATGAAGATTATATTCAATAAAAAAATATAAAAAAAAGATAAAAAAAATTTTTGCCAACCGAAGAACACATCAAAGAGATCATCCACCATGATCAAGTAGGCTTCATCCCAGGGATGCAGGGATGGTTCAATATAAGGAAATCCATCAATGTAATCTACTATATAAACAAACTAAAAAAAAATACCACATAACCATTTCATTAGATTAGAAAGCATTTGACAAAACTCAACACATCTTCATGATAAAAGTCTTGGAAAGATCAGGAATTCAAGGCCCATACCTAAACACTGCAATAGCAATATACAGCAAACCAGTAGTCAATATCAAACTAAATAGAGAGAAACTTGAAACAATCCCACTGAAATGAGGGACTAGAAGCTGTCAACTCTCTCCCTACCTGTTCAATATAGTACTTGAAATCCTAGCCAGAACAATTAGACAACAAAATGAGGTCAAAGGGATTCAAATTGGAAAGGAAGAAATCAAAGTATCATTATTTGCAGATGATATTATAGTATACTTAAGTGACACCAAAAAATTCCAGCAGAGAACTCCTAAACCTGATAAACAACTTCAGTAAAGTGGCTGGATATAAATTTAACTCAAACAAATCACTAGCCTTCCTATTCTCAAAGGATAAGGAAGCTGAGAAAGAAATTAGGGAAATGACACCCTTCACAATAGTCAGAAATAACATGAAATACCTTGGTGTGACTCTAATCAGTCAAGTGAAAGATCTGTATGACAAGAACTTTAAGTCTCTGAAGAAAGAAATCAAAGGAGATCTCAGAAAATGGAAAGATCTCTCATGCTCATGGATTGGCAGGGTTAATATAGTAAAAATGGCCATCTAGCCTAAAGCAATCTACAGACTCACTGCAATCCCCACCAAAATTCCAACTCAATTCTTCATAGAGTTAGAAAGAGCAATTTCCAAATTTGTCTGGAATAACAAAAAAACCTAGGTTAGCTGAAACTATTCTCAACAACAGAAGAACTTCTGGCAGAATCACCATCCCTGACCTCAAGCTATACTACAGAGCAATAGTGATAAAAACTGCATGGTATTGGTACAGAGACAGGCAGGAAGATCAATGGAATAGAATTGAAGACTCAGAAATGAACCTTCACACCTATGGTCACTTGATCTTTGACAAAGGAGCTAAAACCATCCAGTGGAAAAAAGACAGCATTTTAACAAATGGTGCTGGGTCAACTGGTAGTCAACATGTAGAAGGATGCAAATTGATCCATTCTCATGTCCTAGTACAAAGATCAAGTCCAAGTGGATAAAGGACCTCCACATAAAACTAGATATACTGAATCTAATAGAAGAGTTAAGTGGGGAAGAACCTGGAGCACATGGACACAGAGGGAAATTTCCTGAATAGAACACCAATACCTTATGCTCTAAGATGGGACTTCATAAAATTGCAAAGCTTCTGTAAGGCAAAGGACACTGTCAATAGGACAAAATGGCAACCAACAGATTGGGAAAAAATCTTTACCAATCTTACATCTGATAGAGGGCTACATTATACACAAAGAACTCAAGAAGTTAGACTCCAGAGAACCAAATAACCCTATTAAAAAATGGGGTACAGAGCTAAACAAAGAGTTCTCACCTGAAGACTATCTAATGGCTGAGAAGCACCTAAAGTGATGTTCATCATCCTTAGTCATTAGGGAAATGCAAATCAAAACAACCCTGAGATTCCACCTCACACCAGTCAGAATGGCTAAGATCAAAAACATAGGAGACAGCAGGTATTAGTGAGGATGTGGAGAAAGAGGAACACTCCTCCACTGCTGGTGGGATTGCAAGCTGGTACAATCACTCTGGAAAGCAGTCTGGTGGTTCCTCAGAAAACTGGGCATGACACTCCCAGAGGATCCGGCTATACCACTCCTGGGCATATACCCAGAGGCTTTACCTGCATGCAATAAGGACACATGCTCCACTATGTTCATAGCAGCCTTATTTATAATAGCCAGAAGCTGGAAAGAACCCAGATGTCCCTCAATGGAGGAATGGATTCAGATGTGGTATATTTACACAATGGAATACTACTCTGCAATTAAAAACAATGAATTCACGAAATTCTTAGGCAAATGGTCAGAACTTGAAAATATCATGCTTAGTGAGGTAACCCAATCACAAAAGAACACACATGGTATGCAGTCACTGATAAGGGGATATTAACCCAGAATCTTGGAATACCCTAGACACAATTCGCATATCAATAGATTTCCAAGAAGATGGAAAGAGAGACTCCCAGTCCTGGAAAGACTGGATGTAGTGGAATACCAGGACAGAGAAGCGAGAGGAGGTTGAATGGGGAAAAGAGGGAGGGAAGGGGGCTTATGAGACTTTCGGGGAGGGAGGAAACGGGAAAGGGGAAATGATTTTGAATGTAAATTAAAAAAAAACTTAGAAAATAAAATAAAATTAAAAAAAATTCATAAAGTGAACTTACTTTTAACACAAGTCAGAAGTCATCAAAATACAGGTAATAAATATTAAAGACTCTTAATAATAGTTAAGGGGAGGGAGGAAACGGGAAAGGGGAAATGATTTTGAATGTAAATAAAAAAAAACTTAGAAAAAAAAAGAGTAGTTAAGGTTAACATGAAAATAGTGTTTGTGCTTTAGATTTATATATTTTATGTACCTGAATGCTTTACCTGCATTCTATCCTGGTACTGTGTGTGTCCATTGACCACAGATGTCAAATCAGGGCATTGTATGCCCAGAAATTGAACTTACAGGTGGTTGTCAGCTACCACGTGGAGACTGTGAATCCAACCCAGGTTCTCTGTAAGAGCTACAAGTGTTCTAAACCACTGAGCCATACCTTGGTCCCCAGAACAAATATATTTGATATACAAATGATTATAGTATAGGCCATGATATAAGAATTGGAAATAAGTAACCATTCTTAGAATTTTTGCTAACCTCTTGGAGCCCTGGCATCATTATCTTGCTAGTTTTACACATAGAAATCCAGAGAATATATGGCAGTAAGAACAGCAATAAGAAGTTGGGCCTGTTGCACATGCCTTTAATCCCAGTACTCAGGAGACAGCAGCAGCCATATCTCTGTGAGTACAAAGACAGCCTAGTCTAATTTATTTGGCAGAATAGAAGGCAATGTACATATGTGCCATTGCAGAAATGTGGGGTTGCTTTGATGAAAATGGACCTGATAGGGAGTGGAACTTTTAAGAGGTGTGTCCTTGTTAGAGTATGTGTGAACTCGTTGGAGGAAAAGATCTCTGGATGTGTGGGTTGTGGTTTCAGAAACTCAAGCCATTCCCAGTGTTCATCTTTCTTCTTGCTGCCTGATGATCTGGACATGGAACTCTTAATTACCTCTCCAGCACTATATGTGCCTGAGTGCTGCCATGCTTTCTGCAATGATGATAATAGACTAAACCTCTGAATCTCTAAGCTAGCAAAAATTAAATATTTTCCTTTATAAACTTGCTATGGTCATGGAGTCTTGTCACAGCAATAAAGTTTTTTTTTCTGGTCTTTTAAAACTTTTTTTTTATCAGATATATTCTTTATTTACATTTCAAATGTTGTCCCCTTTCCTGGTCTCCCACCCCATTTTTTTTAATTTTTTTTATTTTTCCCCCCCATTTTTAATAGGGCTATTCATTCTCTGGATTCTAACTTCTTGAGTTCTTTGTATATATTGAATATTAGCCCTCTATTGGATGTAGGGTTGATAAAGATCTTTTCCCAATTTGTTGGTTGCCTTTTTGTCCTACTGACAGTGTCCTTTGCCTTACAGAACCTTTGCAATTTTATGAGGTCCCATTTGTCAATTCTTTATCTTAGAGCATAAGCTATTGGTGTTCTATTCAGGAAAATTTCCCCTGTACCCATGTGCTTGAGGCTCTTCCCCACTTTCTTTTTTATTAGATTCAATGTATCTGGTTTTATGTGGAGGGCCTTGATCCACTTGGACTTGAGCTTTGTACAAGGAGATAAGAATGGATTAATTTGCATTCATCTGCATGCTAACCGCCAGTTGAACCAGTACCAATTGTTGGAAAGGCTATTTTTTTTTCCACTGGATGGTTGTAGCTCCTTTGTCAAAGATCAAGTTACCATAGGTGTGTGGGTTCATTTCTGGGTCTTCAGTTCTATTCCATTGATCTGCCTGCCCGTCTCCTTACAAATACCATACAATTTTATCACTATTGCTCTGTAGTATGGCTTGAGGTCAGGGATGGTTATTTCCCTAGAAGTTCTTCTATTGTTGAGAATAGTTTTCGCTATTCTGGGTTTTTTATTGTTCCAAATAAATTTGAGAATTGCTATTTCTAACTCTATGAAGAATTGAGTTAGAATTTTGATGGTAATTGCATTGAATCTGTAGATTGCTTTCAGCAAGACGGCCATTTTTACTATACTAATCCTGCCAATTCATGTACATGGGAGATATTTCCATCTTCTGAGATCTTTGATATCTTTCTTCAGAAACTTGAAATTCTTGTTATACAGATCTTTCACTTGTTTAGTTAGAGTCACACCAAGGTATTTTATATTATTTTTGACTATTGTGAAGGGAGTTGTTTCTTTAATTTCTTTCTTAGCCTTTTTATCCCTTGAGTAGAGGAAGGCCACTGATTTGTTTGAGTTAATTTCATATTCAGCCACTTTGCTGAAGTTGTTTATCAGTTTTAGGAGTTCTCTGGAGTTTTTAGGGTATAGTATCATATCATCTGCAAATAGTGTTATTTTGACTTCTTTCTTTCTAATTTGTATCCCTTTGACCTCTTTCTGTTGTCTAACTGCTCTGGCTATGACTTCTAGTACTATATTGAATAGGTAGTGAGAGAGTGGACAGCCTTGTCTAGATCCTCATTTCAGTGGGATTGCTTCAAGTTTCTCTCCATTTAGTTTGATGTTGGCTACTGGTTTGCTGTATATTGCTTTTGCTATGTTTAGGTATGGGCCTTGAATTCCTGATCTTTCCAATACTTTTATCTTGAAGGAGTGTTGTGTTTTGCTAACGGCTTTTTCGGCATCTAATGAGAAGATCATGTAGATATTTTCTCTGAGTTTGTTTATATAGCAGATTACACTTATGGATTTCAATATATTGAACCATCCCTGAATCCTTTAGATGAAGCTTACTTGATCGTGGTGAATGATGGTTTTGATGTGTTCTTGGATTCTATTTGCTAGAGTTTTATTGAGTATTTTTGCATTGATATTCATAAGGGAAATTGGTGTAAGGTTCCTTTTTTTTGGTTGGGTCTTTGTGTGGTTTATGTATCAGCATAACTGTATAATCATAGAATGAATTAGGTAGTGTTCCTTCTGTTTCTATTTTGTGGAATAGTTTGATGAGTATTGGTATTAGGTGTTCTTTCAAGGTCTGATTGAATTCTGTACTAAACCCATCTGGTCCTGAGCTTTTTTTTAGTTGGGAGACTTTTAATGAGTACTTCTATTTCATTAGGGATTATGGGACTGTTTAGTTAGTTTATCTGATCCTGAATTAACTTTGGTGTTTGGTATCTGTGTAGAAAACTGTCCATTTCATCCAGATTTTCTAGTTGTGTTGAGTATAGGCCTTTGTAGTAGGATCAGATGAGTATTTGAATTTCCTCAGTTTCTGTGGTTATATCTCCCTTTTCATTTCTGATTTTGTTAATTTGGATACTTTCTTTGTGCCCTCTAGTTAGTTTGTTTAAGGGTTTATCTATCTTGTGGATTTTCTCAAAGAACCAGCTCCGGGTTTTGTTAATTCTTTGTATAGTTCTTTTTGTTTATACTTGGTTGATTTCAGCCTTGAGTTTGATAATTTTCTGCTGTCTATTCCTCTTTGGCGTATTTGCTTCTTTTTGTTTTAGAGCTTTCAGGTGTGCTCTCAAGCTCCTAGTATATGCTCTTTCCAGTTTCTTTCTGGAGGCACTCAGAGCTATGTTTTCTTCTTAGCACTGTTTTCATTGTGTCCCATAAGTTTGGGTATGTTGTACCTTCATTTTCATTAAATTCTAAAAAGTCTTTAATTTCTTTCTTTCTTTCTTTTTTCCTTGACCAAATTATAAGTGAGTAGAGCATTGTTCAGCTTCCACGTGTGTGTGGGTTTTCTGTTGCTTTTGTTGCTAGTGAAGACCAGCCTTAATTTGGAGTGATCTGTTAGGAGTCATGGGATTATTTCAATCTTCTTATATCTGTTGAGGTATATTTTGTGACCAATTATATGATCAGTTTTGGAGAAGGTACCATGAGGTGCTGAGAAGGTATATTCTTTTGTTTTAGGATGAAATATTCTGTAGGTATGTTAAATCCATTTGCCCTATAACTTCTGTTATTTTCAGTTTCTCTGTTTAGTTTCTGTTTCCATCGTCTGTCCATTTGTGAGAGCAGTGTGTTAAAGACTCCCACTATTATTGTGTGAGGTTCAATGTGTTCTGTGAGCTTTAGTAACATTTCTTTTACAATTGTTGGTGTTCTCACATTTGGGGTGTAGATGTTCAGAATTGAAAGTTCATCTTTGTGGATTTTTCTTTTGATGCGTATGTGGTGTCTTTTCCCATATATTTGATAATAAAATAGACTTTTGATTGAAAGTCTATTTTATTGGATATTGGAATGGCTACTTCAGTTTGTTTCTTGTGAACATTTGATTGGAAAAATTTCCCCAGCCTTTTACTTTTATGTAGTGACTATCTTTGTCACTGAGGTGTGTTTCTTCTAAACAGCAAAATACTGGGTCCTAAGCATATGTCTTTTGATTGGGAAATTGAATTCATTGATGTTGAGAGATATCAAATACCAGTAACTGTTGTTTCCTGTTATTTTTGTCAGAGGTGGAATTATGTTTGTGTGGTTCTCATCTTTTGTGTTTGTCGTGAGAAGATAATTTCTTGGTTTTTTTGAGGGATGTGTGTGTAGTTTCCTTCTATTATATTCTGTAGAGCTGGGTAGTCAAAAGGTATTGTTTAAAGTTAGTTTTGTCTCGGAATATCTTGGTTTCCCCATCTATGGTAATTGAAAATTTTGCTTGGTATAGTAGTCTGGGCTGGCATTTTTGTTCTTTTAGGGTCTGTATGACATCTCTTCCATGATCTTCTGTGCTTTTGAGTCTCTGTTGAAAAGTCTGATATAATTCTGATAGGTCTGTCTTTATATATTACTTGACCTTTTCCCCTTACAGTTTTCAATATTATTTCTTTGTTCTATGCATTTGGTGTTTTGATTATTATGTGACAGGAGGAATTTCATTTCTGGTCCCATCTGTTTGGAGTTTGGTAGACTTCTTGTATGTTTATGGGCATCTCTTTCTTTAGGTTAGGGAAATTTTCTTCTATAATTTTGTTGAAAATATTTACTGGCCCTTTGATTTGAGAATATTTACTCTCTTCTATATCCATTATTTTTAAGTTTGGTCTTTTCATTTTTTTCCTGGATTTTTTGAATGTTTTAAGTTAGAAGTTTTTTGCTTTTTGTATTTTCTTTTACTGTTGTGTCAGGGTCTTCTATTGTATCTTCTACACCTGAGATTCTGTCTTCTATCTCTTGTATTCTGTTGGTAATGCTTGCATCTGTCCTCTGTGACTCCCACTATCTTTCCTAGGTTTTTCATCTCCAGGATTGTCTCTCTTTGTGTTTTCCTTAATGTTTCTATTTCCATTTTTAGATCCTGGATGGTTTTGTACAGTTCCTTCACCTGTTTGACTGTGTTTTCCTGTATTTCCTTAGGAGATCTATGTCTTTCCTCTTTTAGCATTTCTACTTGTTTACCTGAGTTGTCCTGTGTTTTTAAAGGAAGTTATTTATGTCCTTCTTAAAGTCCTCTATCACCTTTCTGAGATGGGATTTTAGGTCTGAATCTTGCTTTTCAGGTGTATCCAGAGCTTGCTTTGGTGGGAGAACTGGATTTTCATGTTGCTAATTGTACTGGCTGGTTTTGTGTGTCAACTTGACACAGGCTGGAGTTATTACAGAGAAAGGAGCTTCAGCTGGGGGAAGTACCTCCATGAAATACCCCTGTGGGGCATTTTCTCAATTAGTGATCAAGGGGGGAGGGACCCTTGTGGGTGGTACCATCCCTGGACTGGTATCCTTGGGTTCTATAAGAGAGCAGGTTGAGCAAGCCAGGGGAAGCAAACCAGTAAGAAACATCCCTCCCTGGCCTCTGCATCAGCCCCTGCTTCCTGACCTGCTTGAGTTCCAGTCCTGACTTCCTTTGGTGATCAACAGCAATGTGGAAGTGTAAGCTAAATAAACCCTTTCCTCCCCAACTTGCTTCTTGATCATGTTTGTGCAGGAATAGAAACCCTGACTAAGACTGTTGCTTATGTTCTTACACTTGCCTCTCAACATCTGGTTATCTCTGGTATTACCTGGCCTGTCTATCTCTGATTGGAGCCTGTCTGTACAGTGGGCTTGTGATCCTGTGATTATGGAAGTGTCAAGACTCCTGGAGGTCAAGCTTCGTCTGGGTGTGGGCTGAGTGGGTGGGGATCCTGAGCACAGGCTCCACTGTCAGGCAGAAGTACAAACCAGAAGGAACTTGTTTTTCTGGCTGGGCAGGCTCAGGGTCAATTTCTTTGCCTGATAGCCTTTCTTCAGTCATGTGGATAATTTTCTTATAAGATGAAGATGAGCTCAACTTTGAGACACTACCTAGGTGTTTCAAGTTATGAGCATCATGATCCTGATGTAGGTTAGATCTGAGGAAAAGAAGTTCTTTCCTGGTGCTTTAGATATGTAGTTTCATGTTATGATGGACTCCTGTCTTAAGTGTCTTAAGTTAGTTTTTCACATTTCAGATAGCATGGTGTAAAATCTTTTAATGCACAGATTGCTTTGCTGTGTTAAAAAGCATATAATTCATTTTTTTGCAAACTTAATATATACTTAGTTTTGTTTATTCCAATCCAAACTGAGGGATTTTTGTCGTTTCTGTTTTGCTTCTATTCCAGTCTAATTTAAATTATCCTGACTTCTCAATAAGAGCTTTGTTTTAATAGCTAAGCATTTACAGAGATATTTAGTTGTTAAATACTTATTTGTTTCCATTTTGATATGTCCATAACCTATGATTCTGAAGGATAATGTCATTTTAAAAAAGGAATTCTAAATAAAAACAACAGAATGTTTGGCAATGAATTCAAGAAAACTAATTGTTTACCTTCTTATCTGCAGAATCTGTCTCCAGAGTCAGCAATAGAGATGCTTGATAGAGAATCTGCACCTTTGGGGCTTCCCCCTGAGAACAATAGTGATGATATGTTGCTGGTGCAAATGAATACTCAGGGTGACAGCCCCATCAGAAAAGAGACAACAAAGATGGTTTGTGGGCTCTCTGGAAAAAACAAAATTAATGTTGTTCTTGAAGAAGAGCTACAACCTAGTACCTCTGAAGGAAAAACAAACTCTACGGTAAAACCCATTAATTTGAAAAGTGTTCTTCTATGTGAATAACCATATATTTTTAGAAAGCAGTTTGAGAACATGTCATTTAGCAAGACAACACCATTAGCTTCCTCCCTAGGGCCTGTGACTTCCCAAGCCACTGTCTTTTGGCCTGGTTTTCAGTCCTAAGAATGACTTATTGCCTATGAAACAGGCCTCAAGTCCAATTCAAAACTGGTTGAATATGCCCTTAATGTTTGTGCCGCATTTATACCAATGTGTCTTGGTTAAAAAGCACGTGGCTTTAGTTGCATGGCCTTATAATTAGGTTCTCTATTCTATTCCAGTGATCTCTGAATGTGTCTGTGTCAGTACAATGGTAATTTTATTACTATGGCTCTGTAGAATAACTTGGAATTGTTTATTGTGACACTCCAAGTATTGTTCACTTTACTTGGGATTATTTTGGTTATTCAGGGTCTTTTGTGCTTCTCTATTAAGATTAAAATTCTTTCCCCAATTTCTGTGAATAACTCCATTGGAATTTCAACTATAATTGCATTAAATCTCTAGATTGCTTCTGGTAAAATAGCCATTTCTCACAATGTTGAAATCTTCCAATCCATGACCTTGAAAGATCTTTGCATTTTCTAATATTGTTCTCAATGTTTCCTCCATTTGGTGTCTTAACATTTTCATTAATAAGGTCTGCTTGGAATGCTTGGTTAGGTTTATTTCTAGGTATATTTTCTTGAATTACTTTGAATTTCTTTCTCAGCATGCTTGTTATTGTATATAAAAAGGCTACTCATTTTCTAAGATTATTATTTATCGTATTTGTATTATCTTTGCTTTTCTTGTAGTTTTACTTTTTGTTGTGTCTTGTCTTGATTTTAAGTATTATTGTAATACTGGCTTCACAGAAAGGAATTTGAAATCTTCTTCTTTTTCTTCTTTCTTTTTTTTTTTTTAAAATAATTTAAGAAGGGTTAACTGTTAATCTTTGGAAGTCTAGATGGAATCATGCTGTAAACCCATCTGGACATGGCTTTTTCTTTTTCCTTTATTTTTTTAAAACAAGGTTTTTTGGTTACTCTTTTAATCTTCTCATTTCATTTAGATTGTTGATCTCATTTTGTTTTAATTTTTGGTAGTTCAGATGAATCTGGAAATTGGTGCGATTCTTTTAGATTTTCCAATTTAATGGAGGACAGGTTTTAAAAATAATTTTGACCACCTACATTTTTAGTTATTCTTATGTGTATTGGTCTTTTGCCTGTAAGTGTGTTCATGTACCATGTCCATACAGTACCTACAGAGGCAAGAAAATAGCACCAAATCCTCTGGTCTAGTTATAGACTATTGTGAGTCACCAAATAGGTGCTGTGAATGGAATCAAACCCCTAGAACTTCTGGAAAAGCAGCCAGTGCTCTTATCATCTGAGTCCCAGAACACATTATTTGAAAGCATTCCTTTATTATATTCTAAATTTTTTGATGCCTGTTATAATGTTTCCCAATTCACCTCTTTCCTTCTTTTAGTCTATTGGGTAAAGGTCTATTGATTTATCTTCTTAAAGAACTTACTCTAGCCAGTTGGTGGTGCATACCTTTAATCTGAGAACTCAGGATTTAGAGAACAGAAGTTCTCAGAGTTTTAGGGCAGCCTGATATACAGAGTGAGTTTCAGGACAGCCAAGACTACATAACGAAATCCTGTCTTAAAAAATGAACAAACGAACAAACAAACAAACAAATAACCAGTCTTAGATTCATTGATTCTATTGTTTACTTGTTTCTATTTCATTAATCTCTGGGCAAGTTAATTTCTTCCTTTCTTTCTTTTCTTTTTCTTTTTTTTTTTTTGACCTGATGCCATCTTGTAGTCCTTTTTGGTTGTGTGTCTGGTGTCAGATTACAACCTGTCTTAGTAAGACCAATATCAAAGCTGTGGACTAGAGCTAGGCCAGATAAAGCTGGTGCATGAGCTGCTAGACTGGGCCTATACCAGGCAAAGGTAATGTGAGCCATGATCTGGAGCTATGCCTATGTGTGTGGATATGGCAGAGGTGGGAGTAAAGGGAGGTACTCACCAGCTAAAGTCAGAGACTGAGGGTTTAAAGTATATCCTTGGGTGCTGAGATGGCATATGTGAGTAGAGGATGTAACTATTTTCACTTTTTAATGATCATTAATTTGTGAGTAGCTAAGCACTTATAAGGACAAACAACTATGAAAATATCAGTTCTATTTGTTTCTGCTACTATCTGGTGGCTACTAAATGGAAAAGAATCACTTGAAGGCAAGAACCCCAAAACAAACAAACAAACAAACAAACAAAACCTGAGAGTGCTACAGGCAAATGTATAATCTGACTTTCTTATATGTAGAAAATAGCTCAAGACCAAGAAAAAAATCAATGTGACAGGGAATATACAACTGCCTTTTCCAAACCTCAATTTGAGAACTCAAATGAAGAAAAATGGGCCCATCTAGTTGCAACACAGTATTCATTTCTTAACCAGTACCTCAAGGAAAAATTAAAGGAGAGGATGAAAGAAGGTACTGAAAACTCTGAATCTGATGAAGAACCATTACCTAGTACCTCTGCAGGAAGAGCACACTCAATGGTAAGTAGTTCTCCCTAATTTGGAACGTGGTTTGTTCTATGAAGTATGAATGTAGAAGGTCTTTCTGAGGTAATGCAGAGGGTTTTCAAACAAAAGAGCCTGGTCTTGAACATGCTCTTGTACCTCCTTGTTCTCTTTGTCACAGGAATACTCTTGATAGTCATCATCCAAGATTTTTATGCAAATAATTTAATCTGCAAGAATAACAATTCTTAATGCTGCCATGATTTAACACAAGTAAGAATTCTAGTACTGACACAAAAATAAATGACAATAAAATAGTAGTGAGGGAATAGAGCATTGTTAAGTTGAAATGATATTTGATATAAGCAAGTCGAAACACAAGTAATTGAAAATTTGATGTCACATATATGCTTAAATCTAGTAAACTCAAGTGCAGTGGTTTATACACTTCAAAGCAACAAATCAGGCAATTGAAATAAGACACCATTATTTTGTAATTAAAGTGATAATGCGGGGGCAATTGAATTCTTGTTTTTATTTTATTTTATTCTTTAGTTTTTACCTTTCTACCATGAATTATTTTAAATGTTTCAGAAATTTGTCTAGATTTACATTTTTTAGGTCACTGAGAATTTCATACAATGTATTTTTATTACATTCATCTCACATTTCCTCAAAGATTACGTCCCTCTTTTCTACTAATCAATTTTGAATCCTCAGTTTTTTTCTTCTAAATTTCCTAGAGTCAGATTTGTGTTGCCATCTACTGTATGAGTCACTTGACAAGGGCTACATACACCCTTAAAGAAAACTGACTCTCCCTCTCCTCACAGCAATTATTGCCATTAGCTCCTTAGCAGGGATATACTTCATGTGTATTCACCTCGCCTTATCATATAAGGTTTTTTTTTTTTTAATCACAACTGCTGTGGAATTCATATATTCAACTACCTTGTTTCTTTCAGAAAACATTGCTTCTTTGTAGTTATCCATCACTTTTCACTCGTATATTCTTTTCTTCTCTCTTCTGCAATGATTCATGAGCCTTAGGAGAGGGTATGGGGGAATAGGTGTTTCATTTAGGACATTTTAAAAACACAAGTGTCTTTGTCAATCACCGTCTATTGCAAAAAGAATCTTCTCTGATGAGTGTACATACACACATTCTAATCTATGGGCTTAATGAATGAGATGGATATGTCATTAGGAGTCAGTTTAATGCTTACCTCTATGGCTATTCCAATTGAAACATGTATATTTCTAACAGGGTCCCAGATCTTATATTAAGATCCTCAACTTATATGGATTTTAGTTTTGTTCAGGGTAAGATAATAATAAGAATCAAGTTTTATTCTACCTATATTCTACCTGTTTATTCACTACCATTTGTTGAAGATGCTGTCTTTGCAACAAGGTGTGTTATTGGTCTCTTTGTCAAAAATCAAGTGGCTATGTGAGTTTAGGCTGTATGCTTATATGTGCGCCCTCAAATTCTATTCTACTGATCAACATTTTCATGTCAGAAACATGTTCTTTTAACTACTCTAGCTTTATATAAATATTTCCATTACATGTGTATAGTATGACACACACACATAAACATATATATCAATCCCATTTTCACTTATAAATTCAGTGTATCTTATAAATATATCTTCTGGAAATCATGAGAATTTTACAGTTAAGGCTATCTTTTCCTCAGGTATGAATTCAATTATGCCTTACAAGTACTCTGTCCCAAAGACATTGTCCTTTACTGTTCCCTCACACCTTTCTGGCTGCTACTATTTTCTGATACTATTCTGCTCTGTTACAATTTTTCCCATCATTGTAGGTGGTAAACAGCACTGAAACACTGAATGTGGGAGTCATAGGCTCTTACCTAATTTAATTTATTTCAGATATTTACCTGCTAATTACCATTTTCTGCTTTCTCTGTGTCCAAAACCTTTGTCTTGTAAAGTTAGTTATTTTAAAAACATAAGCACTCCAAATAAAAATGATTTAGAATAAAACAAATCAAATTAATCTTCCATCTTTTCTCAGCAAAAAATGTACCCAAACCAAAAAGTAAGGACTAACTATGACAGAGAATACAGATCTACACAATCAGAAGATCACTCTGCAAAAAGGAGTGAAGAGGAGGAGTGGGCCCAGCTGAGTGCTTTCCAGTATGCACATCTCAACAAGCTCCTCAGGCGGGATTTAAAGAAGAAACTCTATAAAATGTATGGAAACTCTGAAAGTAATGTCTGTTCTAACAAAGCACCAATTCCTGATAAGCCCAAAGAAGGAAAACACTTTAAGGTAATCCTTTTCCCTCTGATCTGAAAAATTGCCTATTTGAGTGCGAAGGAAAAGATAATCTGGTGTGCCTGTCTGCAGTATGGTAGATATTTTCCAAACAACAACAAAACCCAAATCATGAAAATAACTTTCATTTCTGTCATGCTTCTAGTTCTAGGAATGCCAGTCATCATCTAAGGTTTAAGTGACGACAAACTAGACTCTGAAGACTCCAAACTGAAAAGCAAACATGCTTTTAACACCACAAGAAAAAAATTCATATAACAATGCCGAAAGTGAATAATAGTAAAAATAATGGCCAGGAATCATTACAGCTGACATGAAAAGAACCAACATGGTGACTCTGAAAGTTTTAATAGAACACACAATATCATAAGGAAC
This sequence comes from Tokudaia tokunoshimensis, assembly GCA_036184795.1. NCBI lineage: Eukaryota > Metazoa > Chordata > Mammalia > Rodentia > Muridae > Tokudaia > Tokudaia tokunoshimensis. Next base: position 105,309,324 of record BTHU01000010.1, read on the forward strand.
TGGGGATTAGTTAGTAGACACATAGCAAAGTCTAGTAAACCAAACACATCCAGGGTCATGTGACTGAAATGAAAATTGCACTATAGTTTTTTCTACTCTAGACTTATCTAATCAAACAGTTGAATACTCTGGCTTGTTTCTTCTTTGCTTTTTTTTTTTTAAATTAAATAATCCAGGCTTTTTATAAATTTGAATGATAAAAGTATAAATTTATTGAATTTTACAGATATTTACATTCTTATGACCCTATGCACCTTTACAAGTAAGTGTGCATTGACTCAGTTGCATTTTCTAAGTTTTATGTATCAAAGGAGAATCTGAGGTTAAAATCCCGTTCCCCAATTGGTCCTTGATTTGTCAATAACGAAAGTCTGGGGGACAATTGCTGGGTGGAGGGTATAGGTGGGACTTCTGAGTCCCAGGAGGAGACTCAAGAAAGGAGAAAGGCTTCTTCTGCCATGCTTTGGAGGAAAAAGGACACAGCAATCATGTAAGACCTCGGGGGCAGCTAGGGCCTGTGGCCTTCACTATTGGCAGGTGGCCAAAGATTTTTGTTAGGGGCTTAGTGGAATAAGCCACTAAGTTTAAGACAGGAGAGACAGAGATAGGGCATGCATTTCTAGGCAGGAGATATTTGTGCCTAGCAATTGTGTCTAGCAGGCAAGTTAAGGTAACAAGGATGTGTGTGTGTGTGTCTGTGTGTGTGTGTGTGTGTGTGCGCGTGTGCGTGTGTCTTTTACCCGAGGATTCAAGAGTCTCAGGAGTGGGCTGGTAGTGAATCCCCTACCCGCCCTCCCCCACAAAGGCAGGTGGAAAGAGAAGCTGGGTCAGCGCTGGCAGCAGCCAATCCTGGAGCTAAGGCTGGGGGAACAAAAGGGAGCCAGGAGGGGCAAGAGTTCAGCCTCGTGGTCCCAGGTAAAGAGAGTTATTAAAGCAGCTCCAAACATTTCTGAGTGCTTCAGACTTCACGTAACAAACTGAAGACGTCGACTCATCCTTTCTGAATTTTGCCACCCATTATTCTACTCTATCATCTGTTTTCTCCAGCCAAGAAAATGACCTCATGACCTTGAGGAACGTTAGTTGTGAAGATGTCTTCATCAGATTGCTTGTAAGCAAGAGTGCGGGATATTTTCTGGCTTAATGATTGGTGTGTGGGGCGAAGTACGATATAGATAGTATTAGGTGGACAGTCCTGGGTTGTCTATGAAAACAAGTCGAGAAAGACACAAGGAGCAAACCAGTAAGCAGCTAAGTAAGAATCCATGGCTTCTGCTTGAGTTCCTACTTTGAGTACCTGTTTTGACCTTCCTCAATAGATTATGATCTAAGATATAGAAGCCAAGTAATCCCTTTCCTCGCCATGTTACTTTTGGTCATGCTCTTTACCACAGCGTCAGGAAGCAAAGTGGGGCATCCTTTCAGCCATCATTCCAACCTCATCTCATCTTACAGCTTTTTAGAGAAAACTGGATATTAAAATAAGAATATATTTCACACTCATATACATGCTTTGTATACACTATTTCAAAATCAAGTCTCCAAAACAGAAATGTGACCCAGAGATAATACACATAGTTGCTTACATAAACTGAATTAGCGATCAAAATTTCAGAGATTTCTTCAACAATATGGATTTTCAGTTACCTATAAGGAGCTGAATACAGTATGTTTTGAGTGTGTTATGCACATTTACTTTTATATATAAGGCACATATGTGCATCTGTTTGCTAAAGATCCAATTTGTGCTGTTTCTTCTAATTAAGTTTTTGAAATAATGATATACTTACATCACTATTTCCCTTTCCTTTTCTCCAAGCAACTCCTTGCATAGGCCCCTTTGCTCTCAAATCCATAGCTTCATTTTCTTTAGTTGTTACATACATACATACATACATGCATACATACTTACATACATATATATATATTCCTAAGAACATAAATGCAACATGCTCAATCAGTATAATTTTACATGTACATATATGATCTCAGGGATGGCCACTAGTATTAGATAAATTCATTTGGAGAGGCTCTTTCCTGGGGAAGATGATTTCTTCCCCTCTTGGCATTCCCTATTTGCTCATTGTTCTTCATAGAGAGTTGAGGTCCAATGTGCTTTCTCTTTCCACATTAGTTGGTGTCATATTTGTTCAGGTCATTTTAAGGCATTCATATTGATAAGACTCAATAGGTATAGCTACTCTGATATCTCAACTCACAGCAAATGTCATCTACTCCTCCTCTTTTTTTTATTTTCTAAGTTTTTTATTTACATTCCAAATCATTTCCCCTTTCCCGTTTCCTCCTCTTTAAGTATCTTAACACTGCTTTGCCATACACTGTGATGAAGATTTTAGTTTTCAAGATGCTTTATATTAGTTTGTAATAAGAAAGTTTGAATTACATGTTAATTCTTGAATATTGGATTGCATATCTAGTTAGAAGTTCTTCATTTAAGAACCTTTGCTTACAGGATAGTGGCTGTTGTTCAGTGTTAGAATCCTTTTCTAGCATAAAACAGTTGGTTTGAATCCAATGCTAAAAAAATCTTGTATTTAGTTTATACTATAATCATATTTCCATAAAGCATATAGTGGTTGTATTTGGATAAGTTACTCATTACTTTCTTTTTAAAAATGTATTTATTTATTTATTTATTTAGTTACACTCCACAGTTTATTACCCTCCACCCCTGTCTACCCTCCATCTGTTCCACATCCCATGCCTCCTCCCCCCATGACCATTAAACTCCCTAGGGCCTCCAGTCTCTTGAGGGTTAGGTGCATCATTTCTGAATGAACACAGACCCAGCAGTCCTCTACTGTATATGTGTTGGGGGCCTCATATTAGCTGGTGTATGCTGCCTGTTTGGTGGTCCAGTATTTGAGAGATCTCGGGGGTCCAGATTAATTAAAACTGCTAGTACTCTTACAGGATTGCCCTTCTCCTCAGCTTCTTTCAGCCTTCCCTAATTCAACAACAGGGCTCAGCCGCTTCTGTCCATTGGTTGGGTGCATATATCTGCATCTGATTCTTTTAGCTGCTTGGTGGGTCTTCCGGAGTGTGACCATGCTAGGTCCCCTTTTTGTGAGTGTTCCATAGCCTCAGTAATAGTATCAGGCCTTGGGACCCCTCCCCCCTCTTGAGCTGGATTCTACTTTGGGCCTGTCTCTGAACCTTCTTTTCCTCGGGCTCCTCTCCATTTCCATCCCTGTAATTCATGTATGTCATTTTGGATCTGAGTTACCTCACTTAGGATATTTTCTAGTTTCATCCATTTGCCTGCAAAACTCAAGATGTCCTTGTTCTTAGAGTCCACATGGCCTCTGATCAGGTTCTTCTGGTTTTCATAGTGTCTATTGAAAAGTGTGGTGTGATTCTGATAGGTTTACCTTTGCATGCTACTTGGCCCTGTTCTCTAGCAGCTTTTAATATTGTCATTATTCTGTGCATCTAGTGTTTTGATTATTATGTGATAATAGGATTTTCTTTTTTCTTCCCATTTATTTGGTATTCTATAGGCTTATTGTACCTTTATGGCCATTACTTTCTTTAGGTTGGGGAAGTATTCTTCTACGATTTTTTAAATTTTATTAGATACTTGCTTTATTTACATATCAAATGGTAGTCCCTTTCTGGGTTATGCCTCTGAAATCGCTATCCCCTTCCCCTCCCCCTGCAACACCCCCTCCATTTCCTGAATTGCATTCCCCTATTCTGGGGAATTGGGCCTTCCCAGGACCAATGGCTTCTCCTCTCACTGTTATCTGAAATGGTCATCTTCTGCTACATATGTAGCTGGAGCCATGGTGGTTTAGTTCCTAAGAGCTCTGGGGGTACAGGTTGGTAAATATTATTTATTGTTTCTCACGCAGGGCTGCAAACCTCTTCAGCTCCTTGGGTCCTCCCTGTAGCTTCTCCATTGGGGACCCTATGCTCATTCTATTGGTTGGCTGTGAGCCATGGGTGTTTTGATCCACTTTCCAATAAAGATCAAAGTATCACACTTGGTCTTCCTTCATCTTGAGCTTCATGTGGTCTGTGAGTTGTATCTTGGGTATTCTGGGCTTTTGGGCTACTATCCACTTATCAGTAAGTGCATACCTTGTGTGTTCTTTTGTGATTGGGTTACCACACTTAGGATGATATTTTCTAGTTCTGTCCATTTGCCTAAGAATTTCATGAATTCATAGTTTTTAATAGCTGAGTAGTAATCCACTGTGTAAATGTACAACATTTTCTGTATCCATTCCTCTGTTGAGGGACATTTCAACCTAAAGTAATCAAAAAAGACAAGGACACTTCATACTCATCAGAGGAAAAATCTACCAAGATTTCAATGCTCTCAATTCTAAACATATATGTTCCAGATGCAAGGGCACCCACATTCATAGAAGAAACTTTACTAAAGCTCAAAGCACATATTGCACCCCACGCAATAATTGTGGGAGACCTCAACACCCCACTCTCATCAAAGGACAGATCAGGGAAACACAAACTAAACAGAGAAACAGTGAAACTCACAGAAGTTATGATGAACCAAATGGATTTGACAGATATCTATAGAACATTTTATCCTAAAACAAAAGAATGTACCTTCTTCTCAGCACCTCATGGTACCTTCTCCAAAATTGACCATATACTCATTCACAAAACAGAATTCATTGCTTTTAATAGCTGAGTAGTACTCCATTGTATAAATGTACCACATTTTCTGTATCCATCCCTCTGTTGAGGGACATCTGAGGCTTTCCTGCTTCTGACTATTATAAATAAGGCTGCTATGAACATAGTGGATCATGTGTCCTTATTACATGTTGGAGCATCTTATGGGTATATTCCCAGGAGTGGTATAGCTGGGTTCTCAGGTAGTGCTATGTCCAATTTTCTGAGGAATCGCCAAACTGATTCCCAGAGCAGTTTCACCAGCTTGCAATCCCACCAGCAATGGAGGAGTGTTCCTTTTTCCCTACATCCTTTCCAGCATTTGCTGTCCGCTGAGTTTTTGATCTTGGCCATTCTGACTGGCGTGAGGTGGAATCTCAGGGTTGTTTTGATTTGCATTTCCCTGATGACTAAGGATGTTTAGGTCTTTCCCAAACATCCAGTATTCCTCAGCTGAAAATTCTTTGTTTAGCTCTGTACCCCATTTTTTAATAGGGTTATTTGGTTCTCTGGAGTCTAACTTCTTGAGTTCTTTGTATATGTTGGATATTAGCCCTCTATTGGATGTAGGATTGGTAAAGATCTTTTCCCCATCTGTTGGGTGCTGTTTTTTGTCCTATTGACAGTGTCCTTTGCCTTACAGAAACTTTGTAATTTTATGAGGTCCCATTTGTCAATTCTTTATCTTACAGCATAAGGTGTTGTTGTTCTATTCAGGAAATTTCCCCCTGTGCCCATGTGCTCCAGGTTCTTCCCCACTTACTCGTCTATTAGAGTCAGTATATCTAGTTTTATGTGGAGGTCTTTGATCCACTTGTACTTGATCTTTGTACAGGGAGATAAGAATGGATCAATTTGCATCCTTCTACTTGTTGACTACCAGTTGACCTAGCACCATTTGTTGAAATGCTGTCTTTTTTTCCACTGGATGGTTTTAGCTTCTTTGACCATAGGTGTGAAGGTTCATTTCTGGGTCTTCAATTCTATTCTATTGATCTACCTGCCTGTCACTGTACCAATACAATACAGTTTTTATCACTATTGCTCTATAGTATAGCTTGAGGTCAGGGATGGTGATTTTGCCAGAAGTTCTTTTATTGTTGAGAATAGTTTTAGCTCTCCTGGGTTTTTTTGTTATTCCAGACAAATTTGGAAATTGCTCTTTCTAACTCTATGAAGAATTAAGTTGGAATTTTGATGGAGACTGCTTTAGGCAAGATGGCCATTTTTTCTATATTAGCCCTGCCAATTCATGAGCATGGGAGGTCTTTCCATCTTCTGAGATCTTCAATTTCTTTCTTCAGAGACTTTAGTTCTTATAATACAGATGTTTCACTTGCTTGGTAAGAGTTACACCAAGGTATTTAATATTATTTGTGGCTAAAGGGTGTCATTTCCCTAATTTCTTTCTCAGCCTCTTTATCCTTTGAGTATAGGAAGGCTACTGATTTGTTTGAGTTAATTTTACATCCAACCACTTTGCTGAAGTTGTTTATCAGGTTTAGATGTTCTCTGGTGGAGTTTTTGGGTCACTTAAATATACTATCATATCATCTGCAAATAGTGATAATTTGACTTCTTCCTTTCCAATTTGAATCCCTTTGACCTTTTGTTGTCTAATTGCTCTGGCTAGGACTTCAAGTACTATATTGAACAGGTAGGGAGAGAATGGACAGCATTGTCTAGTCCCTTACTTCAGTTGGATTGCTTCAAGGGTCTCTCCATTTAGTTTGATGTTGGCTACTGGTTTGTTGTATATTGATTTTACTATGTTTAGTTATGGGCCTTGAATTCCTGATCTTTCCAAGACTTTTATCATGAAGAGGTGCTGGATTTTGTCAAATGCTTTCTCATCAACTAATGAAATTATCATGTGGTTTTTAAATTTGATTTTGTTTATATAGTGGATTACATTGATGGATTTCTGTACATTGAACCATCCCTGAATCCCTGGGATGAAGCCTACTTGATCATGGTGGATGATTTTTTATTTTGATGTGTTCTTGGATTTGGTTGGCTAAAATTTTATTGAAAATTTTTGTATCGATATTCATAAGGGAAATTGGTCTAAAGTTCGCTTTCTTTGTTGGTTCTTTGTGTGGTTTAGTTATCAGAGTAATTATGGCTTCATAGAACTAATTGGGTAGTGTTCCATTGGTTCCTATTTTGTGGAATAGTTTGAAGGGAATTGGTGTTATGTCTTCTTTGAAAGTCTGGTAGAACTCTGCATTGAACCCATTTGGTCCTGGACTTTTTTTGGTTGGGAGACTATTAATGACTGCTTCTATTTCTTTAGGGGTTATGGGATTGTTTAGATCTTTTTTCTGATCCTGAGTTTACTTTGGTTCCTGGTATCTGTCTAGAAAATTGTCCATTTCATCTAGATTTTCCACTTTTGTTGAGTATAGTCTTTCATAGTAGGATCTGATGATTTTTTGGATTTCCTCAGTATTTGTTGTTGTGCCTCCTTTTTCCTTCTGATTTTGTTGATTTGGATACTGTCTCTATGCCCTCTGATTAGTTTGGCTAGGGGTTTATCGGTCTTGTTGGTTTTTTTGAAGAACCATCTCCTGGTTTGGTTGATTCTTAGTATAGTTCTTAATGTTTCTTCTTGGTTGATTTCAGCCCTGAGTTTGATTTTTTTTCCCTGCTGTCTACTCCTCTTGGGTGTATTTCCTTCTTTTTGTTCTAGAGCCTTCATCTGTGCTGTTAAGCTGTTAGTGTATGCTTTTTTTGGAGGCACTCAAAGCTCTGAATTTTCCTCTTAGCACTGCTTTCATTGTGTCCAATAAGTTTATGTATGTTGTGCCTTCATTTTCATTAAATTCTAAAAAGTCTTTAACTTCTTTATTTCTTCCTTGACCAAGTTATCCTTGAATATATAATGTTGTTCAGTTTCAATATGTACGTGGACTTTCTGTTGTTTCGTTGTTATTGAAGACTAGCTTTAGTCTGTAGTGATATGATAATGTGCATGGAATCATTTCAATCTTCCTATATCTGCTGAGGTCTGTTTTGTGACCGAGTTTATGGTCAATTTTGGGGAAGGTACTGTGAGGTGCTGAGAAGAAGGTATATTCTTTTGTTTTAGGATGAAATGTTCTATAGATATCTGTTAAATCCATTTGGTTCATAACTTCTGATAGTTTCACTGTTCCTCTCTTTAGTTTGTGTTTCCCTGATCTGTTCATTGATGAGAGTGGGGTGTCGAAGTCTCCCACTATTATTGTGTGGGTTGCAGTGTGTGCTTTGAGCTTTAGTAAAGTTGCTTTTTTTTTTAATCAATGTGGGTGCCCTTGTATTTGGAGCATATGTGTTTAGAGTTGAGAGTTCATCTTGGTAGATATTTTTGATGAGTATGTAGTGTCCTTCCTTATCTTTTTTCATTGCTTTAGGTGGGAAGTCGATTTTATTTGATATTAGAATTGCTACAGCAGCTTTTTCTTGGGACCATTTGCTTGTAAAATTGTTTTCCAGCCTTTTACTCTGAGGTAGTGTCTGTCTTTGTGCTTGAGGTGAGTTTCCTTTATGCAGCAAAATGTTGGGTCCTGCTTATGTATCCAGTCTGTTACTCTATGTGTTTTTTATTGGATAATTGAGTCCATTGATATTAAGAGATATTAAGGAGAAGTGATTGTTGCTTCCTGTTATTTTTGTTATTAGAGGTAGAGTTATATTTGTGTGGCTCTTTTCTTTTTGGTTTGTTAAAAGATGATTATTTTCTTGCTTTTTCTAGTGTATAGTTTCCTTCCTTTTGTTGGTGTTTTGCATTCATTATCCTTTGAATGGCTGGATTTGTGGAAAGATATTGTGTAAATTTGTTTTTGTCACGGAATACCTTGGTTTCTCCATCTATGGTAATTGAGAGTTTTTCTGTGTACAGTAGCCTGGGTTGGCATTTGTGTTCCCTTAGGGTCTGCATGACTTCTGCCCATGATCTGGCTTTCATAGTCTCTGGTAAGTCTATGTTACTTAACCTTTTTCCCTTACTGCTTTTAATATTCTTTCTTTGTTTAGTGCATTTGGATTTTTAATTATTATGTGACAGGAGGAATTTCTTTTCTGGTCCAAACTATTTGGAATTCTGTAGGCTTCCTGTATGTTCTTGGGCATCTCTTTCTTTAGGTTAGGGACGTTTTCTTCTATAATTTTGTTGAAGACATTTACTGGTCCTTTAAGTTGTAAATCTTCACTCTTTTCTATACCTATAATCCTTAGGTTTGGTCTTCTCATTTTGTCCTGGATTTCCTGGATGTTTTGGGTCAGCAACTTTTTGCATTTTGCATTTTCTTTGACTATTGTGTCAATGCTTTCTATGGTTATCTTGTGCATCTGAGATTCTCTCTTCTATCACTTGTATTCTGTTGTTGATGCTTGTATCCATGACTCCTGAATTCTTTCCTAGGTTTTCTATGCCCAGGATTTTTTCCATTTGTGATTTCTTTATTATTTCTACCTACATTTTTAGATTCTGGATGGTTGTGTTCTATTCCTTCACCTGTTTTGTTGTGTTTTCCTGTAGTTCCTTAAGGGCTTCTGCCTTTTTACTTGTGTTCTCCTGTTAAGGGAGTTATTTATGTGCTTCTTGAAGCCCTCTATCAGTATCATGAGCTGTGATTTTTACTTCAAATCTTGGTTTTCTGGTGTGTTGGGGTATCCAGGACTTGCTGAACCCATGTTGCCTTAATTTCTGTTGGTAATGTTCCTACATTTGCCTTTCGCCATCTGGTTATCTCTGGTGTTAGTTGGTCCTGAAGTCTCTGGCTGGCACTTGTCCCTCCTGTGGGCCTACTAGCCTAGTTCAGCACCCCTGTGTGACCAGCTCTCCCCTGGCACAGGGTGCTGTGGTGCTGCCTAGATCCTGGGTGCAGGTGGAGCCTGGACGTCATGACCCTGTCCCAGCTGCTCTGCCACTCTTGTGTTCCCTTCATTCCTGGCTGAACCTGCCTCTCAGTTACCAGAGAGAAGATGGAGGCCTCATCTCCAAAAGCTGGGACTCAAATCACTCCCTGCAGAGTGGGTCTCCCCTGGCAGGATTGGTGCATAGATGACGGGAGCTACCCAGCTCCTGGATGCAGGTACAGCCTGGATGAACCCAGCTGCTCTGCTGCTCCTGTTCCCTGTGTTCCTGACTGTGCCCATCTGCTCAGACGCTGGAGAGAACATCTCGTCTATCATTTTGTTGAAGACAGTTTTGGTTTCGTTGAGCTGGGAATCTTTGTTCTCTTCTATTCTGATTATTCTTAGATTTGGTCTTTTCATTGTGTCCTGAATTCCTTGGATGCTTTGGGTTAGGAGTTTTTTATGTTTTGAATTTGACAGGTGTCAATCCCTTCTACAGTATCTTCTACACCTGAGATTCTCTCTCTTCTCTCTCTTGTATTCTGTTGTTGATACATCTGTAATTTTTTCCTAGGTTTTCCATTTCCAGGTTTGCCTCCATTTGTGTTTTCTTTATTGTTTTTAGGTCTTGGATCGCTTTATCCAATACCTTCACCCATTTAGCTGTATTTTCCTTTATTTCTTTCAGTGAGTTATTGATATTCTCCTTAAAGGACTCTATTATTTTCATGAGATATGATTTTAGGTCAGCTTCCTGATTTTCAGATATGTTGTTGTATTCAGGGCTTGCTGTGGTGGGAGAAGTGGGTTCTGATGATGCCAACGTATACTGGCTTCTATTGCTTATGGTCTTGTGCTTGCCTTTCCCCATCTGAATTGGACATCCTTGGTGTTTGTTGGTCTGGGGTCTGTCTCTTTTGTCCCTGGGTTGCTTCAGGTCTCCTGGTAGTCCTTCAGACATGGCTGTAGCAGACCACCTGTGGGACCTCCAACTGGGGGCTCTTCACAGGGGCAGAGAAGCTGCTGATCTGTTGTCCTGGCTGCAGTAGATCTGGGGAGCCTTCAGACTGTTGAGTCTTCAGTGAAGCTGTTCAGATATTGTCCAACTGCTCTGAGTGCAGCTGATCCTCATCTACTCTGAGTGCAGCAGATCCTCAACTGCTTTGAGTGCAGCAGATCCTCAATTGCTCTAAGTACAGAAGGTTCTCAACTGCTCTGAATGCAGTGGGTTTTCTAGGGTGAATCAGGAGATGGTGCCTTCACTGGAGTAGACCAGCCAAGAGTGTGCCCCAGCAGAAAGGACTGGATGGCGGGATATGCATTACTGTCAAACATATTATATCTCTCTCTTTATTTTCATTCCTGAAATGTGTACATGACTTGGACAGTTTATCATTCTATTTGCAATCCATATCAATTATACCTGAATTTTCCTTCATAAACCCTTGTATCTTTATTTCTGAGTAAATTTTTCCAAAAAGTTATCTAGAAATATTTCATAAGGTATAATATATTTACACATAAGCTGTAACACTTAATTTAAAGGGATGGAGAGAAAACTCAGAATTGAAAACCCATACTACTATATCAAAAGAACCTGGGTTCAGTTTCCAGCATCCACATCATAACATACAATCACCTGCAATTTGAATTCCAAGAATTACTATGACTGATTCGTGCCTCCAAGGGCTCCAGCACACACATGAAGACAACTAGGTGCACGTTTACTTAAACAAACTCTTAGAATCTAGTAAATTCCTGCTAAACCTTACCTGTAGATTATCTATAATTGAAGCAGATTTTACATGGAATAACTTGCACCTGTATAATGTCCCCTAATGTTATATGCATGTTAAGTTTAAGTCTCCTGATTAAGTGATTGATATTATGAAAAATGTGTCTGTAATATTCAGCACATGAGGGTAGGCTAAAAGAGTTCATTCACTGGGACTAAAAATTTTAGTCTCTTTCCAGTCACACTCATGGAAAGTTTAAAGATTTAATTCTCTCTCAAATTCTAATTGTCATCAGTGCCTGTGTTTAGAGAGAAAAATCAATACCGGCACACTTAGTCTGGTGGCACTGTGGAAAGAGTATCTAAAGAGCACACAAACACACACACACACAGACACACACACAGATGCACACACACAGACACACAAGAATATATAAGTATATATATAAATTTAACATATCATAACCCATATATATATATACATATACACACACACACACACACATACACATTTGTATATCAGCAAACTTCCTCAGTGCTGTTTGAAATAAATGTATCTTATGGTATGATAAATTTACCAAAAATAATGAATTTCATGTTACATAAAAAAGCAATTCTCAAACGCAAAGATTTTATATATATGTACATATTCATAAAAAGTTAAAATGGAATTATTTTAAACAGGGCAACAATGACGCTTATTAGACCCCATAGGTTAACAATACAAAGGCCATAGTCAAGAAGTGGTTAGCTTAGATTTGTTGGCCTGTGAGATCCCATAGATGCTCAAGTATTACAGTTTATTGACTGTGTTATAAAGACTTATATTAAGTCTTATTCATCACTAAAATAGGAATTTGCTTTAGTTTATTATGGGTTTACTGATTTGGGTTATAAATCATTTGCATAATTTAAAGTTTACTAATATTCAGAAAATACTTGTATGTCGAGTCTGAATTACATTTTTTAGATATGAGGGTGTGTGTGATGGTTTGTATATGCTTGTCCCAAGAAGTGGCACTATTAGAAGATGTGGACTTGTTGGAGGAAGTGTGTCAGTGTGGGGATGGGCTTGGAGATCTTCCTCCTAGAAGCCTGAGCAGTCCTTTGGATAAAGATGTAAAACTTTCAGCTCCTCCTGCACTATGCCTACCGGGATGCTGCCATGCTTCTACCAAATGACCATGGACTGAACCTCTGAATCTGTAAGCCAGCCCCAAATAAATGTTATGTTTTATAAAACTTGCATTGGTCATGGTGTCTGTTCACAGCAGTAAAACCCTAACTAAGACAGAAGTTGGTACCAGGAACTGGGGCATTGCTGTGACAGGCCTGACCATGCTTTTGTTTGGAAGAATGTGGATTTTGGAACTTTGGATTTGGAAAGCCATGGAATACTTTAATGGGCCAGCCCAGTAGGAATATGGAAGATGGTGGTGCTGAGGGTCTTTTGAACTGTGTAGGCCTGATGGCCCAAGAGGTTTCAGTGGAGAACTTTAATATGTGGCCAAGAGACAGTTTTTGTGATGTTTTGGTAAAGAACATGGCTGCTTTTGCCATTGTCTGAAGAGACTGCCTAAGATTTTTTGTTTTTTCTTTTTTTATTATTATTTTTATTTTCTATATTCTTTATTTACATTCCAAATGATTTCCCCTTTCCCAGATCCCCCTCCCCGAAAGTCTCATAAGCCCTCTTCCCTCCCCCTGTTCCCCATTTGCCTAAGAATTTCATGAATTCATTGTTTTTAATTGCTGAGTAGTATTCCATTGTGTAAATATACATGGAAAATATCTCTGATAAAATTGAAGAAATTTATACAGATAAATTGGCAGGAATTAAATATTCCTAAGTTGATTGAAAGTAGAATTATAAACATTTTCTGATAAAATTGAAGATTTACATGGAAAATATTCCTGATAAAATTGAAAAAAATATATGGAAAAACATTAACATTGAAGATTATCATGGAAAATTATACAGATAAAATGGTAGGCATAAAAATATTTCTATGTTTTTCATGTGGATCTTCGATTTTATCAGAAAATGTTTGTGACTCCTCTTTCAATTTAGTAATGTTTTTTGTGTCTACCATTTTGACTATTATTTTTCCATGATAATCTTTAATTTTAAGATTTGTTTCTGTGTATTTATTAGATTTTGTCAGAGGTGTTTTTCATGTAGATCTTTGGTTTCCCGGGGGGGGGGGAGGGTGTTGTTTGTAGTTCCACTTTCAATCAATTTAGGAATGTTTTTGTGCCTACCATTTTGTCGGTATAATTGTCCATGATAATCTTCAATTTTAATGGTTTTCTGTATTTTTTTTCAATTTCGTCAGAAGTATTTTCCATGTGGATCTTCAGTTTTATCAGATAATGTCTATAATTTTACTTTCAATCAACTTAGGAGCAGTTTTATACCTTCCATTTTATCTGTATAAGTTTCCATGAAATACTCAGTTTTAACATGTTTTTCTATATATTTCTTGAATTTTTTTCAGGAATATTTTCCTTGTAGATCTTCAATTTTATCAGAAAGTGTTTATAATTCCACTTTCAAAAACCTTAGGAATATTTTTATGTCTACCATTTTTATCTGTATAATTTTTCCATGAAATAGTCAATCTTAATGCATTTTTATATATTTCTTCAATTTTATCAGAGATATTTTCCATGTAAATCTTCAATTTTATCAGAAAATGTTTATAATTTCACTTTCAATCAACTTACATGCATATCCATTAGGAGTAATTATCTGTAGCCCAGGCTGGCCTTGAACTCCTGATCCTCCTGCCTCTGCCCCCTTCAGCAAATCCTACCAGTGTGTACCACCACCAGACACTGTTCTGGATGCCCACAAGTGCTTGCTGACCAGAGCCGGATATAGCTGTCACCTGGGAGGCTCTGCTAGTGCATGAGAAATACAGAGGAGGACACTCTCAGCCAGCCAATGAATTGAACACAGGGTCCCCAATGGAGGAGCTAGAGAAAGGACCCAAGGAGCTGAAGGGGTTTGCAGCGCCATAGGAGGAACAACAATACGAGCCACCCAGTACCCCCAGAGCTCCCAGGGACAAAACTATCAGCCAAAGAGTACACATGGATCTACCCATGGCTCCAGACACATAGGTAGCAGAGGATGGTCTTGATAGACACCAAAGGGAGGAGAGACCCTTGGTCCTGTAAAGACTTGATGCCATGTAGATGAATACTAGGACAGGTAAGCAGGAGAGGGTTGATTAGGCAAGGGGAGATGGCTTATGGAATTTTCGGGGGAGGGGGAAACCAGGAAAGGGGACAACATTTGAAATGTAAATAAAGAATATATCTAATTAAAAAAAAATGAGTAATTATCTGACTAATCATCCATTACCTGTCTTAGTTCCACAGGTTCACTGAAGGTTTTAAAAAACCATACTGTTATTAGTGAAGTTTCATATATATAAAACCAGTCAATATTTTATCTTCTGTCCTAGCATCTATAATAAATCATTAGTTCCCTTTTTATGACCTTTGTACAACCTCTTGGAATGTGCTCTGAGTAGGACAAAGTCTAAGAACAGTTAAATGGTGACACATGGGAGACTGGCAGAGTTCTCACTGTAGCTTTGACTATCAGAAAAGGGCCTAATAGCAGTCCCACTATAAAAGAGCTTAATAATCACAGATATAATTTTAGGAATTCTTATAGGATCATCATTAAGACTTAAGTCATCTATTTGTCTACTATAGCATCACAACAGGACAGTACATCTTCGTGGGTCTGCAGAGATCTGCTCCAACAGGGTGTATTATTACTTAGTGATTGTTATATATGTTTAATAATAACAGGAAAAGTATATTAATAGCAGGAATCTTTCCTAAAGTGAATCCCTTACAGCCTTGCTTAATAAAGGTGAACCTGTTGCAGATTATATAATAATATGAAGAAGGCCATTTCAGGATGATCACCTGCTAGTTATTAGCTTATCCCATTATGGCTCCTGACAATGTTTATTGCAAGCAGGACTGAAAAGTTTACTGATTCATCATTTGTCTCCTACTCTTGGTGTAAATAAATCATTTTCAGTTGCTGATGATAGCCTAGTGATTTGTAAGTAGGTAAAGATATGAAGAGCTGTTGAAATGTTCTTCCTTCTTTCCTTTTCTGTTTCCTATAACCTTTAAGGACAAAATCATTTTGAAAACAAGTGTACAAAAATAACAATGGTAACAAATCTGAGAATAAAGCCAAACAAATTAATCTCCTTTTTTCTCATCATCAGAAAATGACAGAAAAAAATAAGAAACATGAAAGAAAAGATGCATATATGCATTCAAGACATTCTTCAGTCAAGAGGAATGAAGACATAAAGGAGCAAGCTGACTGGCACCATGAGCAACTGAAGGAACTCCTCAAAAATGACATAAAGGAAATACTGAGGGAGCAATTGGCTGCAGAGCATGCAAGGATGAGGCAACTCCTTAGAAAGGATGTAAAGAAAATTAGTGCACTAATTAGGAATGAATTAAGGCAAATATGCACTGAACAGGTGGCTCTTTTGCAAGCACAGGTGAGGGAGACACAGCAAGAGCAGATGAATCTGCAGCACCTACAGCTGAAGGACCTTTTCAGAAGGAACTTAAAGGAAGTGGTTCATGAACAGATTAAAAAGTCTGAAATTATTATTTGTCCTAAAGAAGAGCCACTACCTGGTACCTCTAAAGGAAATGCAGACTTACAGGTAGGTCCTTCTCACTGGACAGGTCTGTGTTTGGTCGGCAGGGGAAGATGCATCTGTGTACCTGAGTCTACAGTGCTGCAGATAGTTCCCCTCCAGGTGCCCAACCTTAATCATGTCTTAGCACCTCATATTCTCATTCCCAAGAATACACTGGCCAGTAATCTGAGGTTTCAGTGTGCATTAAATATGAAAATAACAGATTAGGAAGTGAACATGATGTTAACACAGATGCACACAATTCTCATCAAGTATGTAAAATAAAGACTAACAAACCAGACAGTAGTTACAGTTGACAGGAAGAGATCTGTTAGATACAGAAGTGGTAAATGTACAAACAAAAGTAGAATGAGAAAAATGTAATAAGTGCATGCTAAAGAAAACAAAAGACATGATTTTACATATTTCAAAGAAATAGATCATGTGACTAAAATAAAACTATACTGTATAGCAGCAAGTATAGAGACTATAGAGTTGCATGAAATAATTCTAAGTTTTATCTTCTCTCTTGCTTATGTTAAATGTTTCTGACTTCTATGTATATTTGAATTTTTTGCATTTTACATTATAGGTTTGGTATAGACATTTACAAATGTTTATCTTATTTTACTTTTCAAAGTTTATGGTATTTTTTTTCCATTAATTAATCTGCTTTAATCCTGATTGCAGTTTCCTCTCCTTCCTCTCCTCTTAGTCCCTTTCTCACATCTCCCTCCTCTCATTCTTCCATTTTTTTGTCCTCAGAGAAGGGGAGCCCCTCTGTTGATATCAAGCTTGTTGATATATCAAGTTGGAGTAGGCCAAGGGACATCTATTGAGGCTAGACAAGGCAGCCTAGTTAGGGGAAACTGAATCATCACCAATATTTTGAAAGAGAATCCTACTTTCCAGAATATAATCTTGAAGTTAGAGTGTCACTCTATTTACTTATTGTACTGTCATAGGTGGATAGTAGACAGTATTAGAACTTTATGTAACACAGATAGTCCTGTATGTGCACACAGCATGTGATTTGAAATAAAATTGTGTGTTTATTGTGCCTGCTGCTAGAGTCCTTGTGACAGAGAGCTGAATTTGTTTATCTCTTCTCCCTCACCTTTAAAAATGCTTTACACTGATGCTGAAATATTTTGTAGAACAAAAAATATTTGATCTTTCTTATGCTTTCTGTTTCATTTTTGTTAATTTGTTTGTCTCTGAATAATAGGCATATATGGTTTTATTCATCAACTATTGTCCCCCAATTTTTTTTTATGAATTGCTTCTTCCTTCTCTTAGAATCAGCTGAATTCATATAGT
Organism: Tokudaia tokunoshimensis; assembly: GCA_036184795.1. Lineage (NCBI taxonomy): Eukaryota > Metazoa > Chordata > Mammalia > Rodentia > Muridae > Tokudaia > Tokudaia tokunoshimensis. The sequence continues at coordinate 105,326,583 of BTHU01000010.1, forward strand.
CATGTCTAGCTGTTTGGCACACTAAATAGAACTCTATTCTTTGTGATCTCAAGCCAATCTACTATGTGGTATTAAAAATGAAATATAACTTACATAGCCCCCTACAACACTTAATAAAGTGTTGTAAACATGGTAAAATTAGAAAATAGTTAAGCTAAGTTTTTAACTGAAGTAAAAAATCTTACATGATACTTTAAAAAGCATTATCTTCTGCATATATATATATGTATATATATATATAGCTAAAAATAATCAATTTGAGACATAATAATCATTAATTTGAGAAATAGAATTATAGTTTAATCAGCACTCCTAAGGAGCAATATTACAAGTTCTTTGATGAGAGAGATAGGTGAGGTCAAATCTTTTGATGTGAGAATTGTTTTTTTTTTCATGTTAAATCTCATCTAATTCATGTTTTTGGATATGTGACACATCATGACATTAGTTTACTCCAAACAACAGTGACACAGTTAAGGCCACAGGTTAATGATTTTTAGTTCATTCTAGGATAAGTTAAGTCATGTGACTTAAGACCACCTAAGTATATATTAAAAAGTTTAAGTATTAAAAATTAAATACTTTTAACTTTTTCTGGGTCTATACCTTGTGACTTTTAAAAACAGTAATTTTATAGACAATCACCTCAAGAAAATGAATGTCTGCTGGGAAACCAAGCAAATTAACCCTTCTCATCTTTCCTCCTGCAGAGAACATCTCTACAACAAAAAGGAAAGAAAAAATATAAAGGTGACAATGACAGTTCCCCTTCACATTCAGAAGAGACCTTGATGCAAACTGATGAGGGCAAGCAGAGTGATTCCCATTATATGCCTCTAAATGAATTCATCAAAGAAGATTTAAAAGAAGCATTTTGTGAAATATTTGAAAGAAATAAATATGATCTCTATTTGAAGATAGAACTACCTTATATCTCTAAAGAAAGGAAACAGCTAAGGGTAAATTCATCTCATTTTAAACAATATATTTCATGTGTGATAGGAGATGCATCTCTGAGCCCTTGTCTGCAGTGCTGCAGACATCTAGACAACAGGACTGCAGCCTTGCATTTGCCCTACACTTCATCAGTCCCAGGACTGTTGCAGGAATTCCAACCTCAGCAAGTCCATATAAAAAACATACATCCTAGTTATTGTAATTATGAGCTATATGCCTAGATTGGGCAGATCTAACAGTATACTACCTTATTTCCCAGCTATAAGATACCTTGCTGCTTGATGTTTCTCCTGGCCCAGTGGTTCTGGTGCATCATGGTTTCCTCTGCCTCTTCAGTCTTTTCTCCTTCCCTTCTGGTCCTCTCATCTTCTCTACCTGCCACCACTCAAACCCAGTCCCACCTTTTCCCCTCCACTGCCTAATCAAGGCTCTATCCTTTATTGTGTAGTCAAAATGGGGAGAAGGTTTACATGAGATAGCCTGAGTGCATGCTCATTTGGGGCAACCCCTCTAGAGGAAGCAGAATTAACATCAGCATACAAACAGCATCTGGACAGCCATAGGACTCAATCCATTCTTCTTAAGTTTAAATTAAAAATATTAGGTTATAAAAATATGACAAATGTGCCTTTAAGATAGATGAAGAAATTTTTTCTTTTTCTTTTTAGACTTATAATATCACTGTGTACTTTATTTTTTTATTTTCTATATTTTTTTTAATTTACATTCCCAATGATTTCCCCTTTCCTGGTTCCTCCCTCCCTGAAAGTTCCATAAGCCCTCTTCCCTCCCCCTGTTCCCCATTCAATCCCCTCTTGCTTCTCTGTCCTGGTATTCCCCTACATCCAGTCTTTCCAGGGGTCTCTCCTTCCATCTTCTTGGAAATCAATTGATATGTGAATTGTGTCTTGGGTATTCCGAGATTCTGGGTTAATATCCCCTTATCAATGACTGCATACCATGTGTGTTCTTTTGTGATTGGGTTACCTCACTAAGGATGATATTTTCCAGTTCTGACCCTTTGCCTAAGAATTTAGTGAATTCATTGTTTTTAATTGCAGAGTAGTATTGCATTGTGTAAATATACCACATCTTCTGAATCCATTCCTCTGTTGAGGGACATCTGGGTTCTTTCCAGCTTCTGGCTATTATAAATAAGGCTGCTATGAACATAGTGGAGCATGTGTCCTTATTGCATGCAGGTAAAGCCTCTGGGTATAGGCCCAGGAGTAGTATAACAGGATCCTCCGGGAGTGTCATGCCCAGTTTTCTGAGGAACCACCAAACTGAATTCCAGAGTGGTTTACCAGCTTGCAATCCCACCAGCAGTGGAGGAGTGTTCCTCTTTCTCCACATCCTTGCCAGAACCGGCTGTCTCCTGTGTTTTTGATCTTAGTCATTCTGACTGGTGTGAGGTGAAATCTCAGCGTTGTTTTGATTTGCATTTCCCTAATGACTAAGGATGTTGAACATTTCTTTAGGTGTTTCTCAGCCATTCGATATTCCTCAGGTGAAAATTCTTTGCTTAGCTCTGAACCCCATGTTTTAATAGGGTTATTTGGCTCTCCGGAATCGACCTTCTTGAGTTCTTTGTATATCTTGGATATTAGCCCTTTGTCAGAAGTAGGGCTGGTAAAGATTTTTTTCCCAATTAGATGGTTGCCGTTTTGTCCTTTTGACAGGAACCTTTGCATTACAGAAACTTTGTAATTTTATGAGGTCCCATTTGTCAATTCTTGATCTTAGAGCATACACTATTGGTGTTCTGTTCAGGAAATTTTCCCATGTGCCCATGTGCTCAAGGCACTTCCCCAGTTTCTTTTCTACTAGTTTCAGTGTTTCTGGTTTTATATGGAGGTCCTTGATCCATTTGAACTTTAACTTAGTACCAGGAGATAAGAATGGATCAATTTGCATTCTTCTGCATGCTGACCTCCAGTTGAACCAGCACCATCTGTTGAAAAGGCTATCTTTTTTCCACTGGATGGTTGTAGCTCCCTTGTCAAAGATCAAGTGACCATAGGTGTGTGGGTTCATTTCTGGGTCTTCAATTCTGTTCCATTGATCTATCTGCCTGTCACTGTTCCAATACCATGCAGTTTTTAACACTATTGCTCTGTAGTATTTCTTGAGGTCAGGGATCCTGATTCCCCCAGAAGGTCTTTTACTGTTGAGAATAGTTTTAGCTATCCTGGGTTTTCTGTTATTCCAGATGAATTTGGGAATTGCTCTTTCTAACTCTATGAAGAATGGAGTTGGGATTTTGATGGGGATTGCATTGAATCTGTATATTGCTTTTGGCAGGATAACCATTTTTACTATATTAATCTTGCCAATCCATGAGCATGGAAGATCTTTCCATCTTCTGAGATCTTCTTCGATTTCTTTCTTCAGAGACTTGAAGTTCTTGTCATACAGATCTTTCACTTGTTTGGTTAGAGTCACACCAAGATACTTTATATTGTTTGTGGCTATTGTGAAGGGTGTCATTTCCCTAATTTCTTTCTCAGCCTGTTTATCCTTTGAGTATAGGAAGGCTATTGATTTGCTTGAGTTAATTTTATATCCGGCCACTTTGCTGAAGTTGTTTGTCATCTATAGGTGTTCTCTGGGGGAGTTTTTTGGGTCACTCAAGTGTACTATCATACAATCTGCCAATAGTGATAATTTGACTTCTTCCTTTCCAATTTGTATCCCTTTGACTGCCTTTTGTTGTCTAATTGCTCTAGCTAGAACTTCAAGTACTATATTGAATAAATATGGAGAGAGAGGGCAGCCTTGTCTAGTCCCTGATTTTAGTGGTATTGCTTCAATTTCTCTCCATTTAGTTTGATGTTGGCTACTGGTTTGTTGTAAATTGCTTTTACTATGTTTAGATATGGGCCTCAAATTCCTGAGGTGCGATTCTTGTAAGCCGCAAAATGTTAGGTCTTGTTTACATATCCAGTCTGTTAGTCTATCTCTTTTTATTGGGGAATTGAGCCCATTGATGTTAAGAGATATTAAGGAAAAGTGATTGTTGCTTGCTGCTATATTTGATATAATTTTTATGTTTGTGTAGTTATCTTTTTTGAGTTTGTTGGAATAGGATTAATTTCTTGCATTTTCTAGTGTATAGCTTCTATCTCTTTAATGGTGTTTTCCTTTCATTATCATTTGAAGGGCTGGATTTGTGGAAAGATACTGTGTAAATTTGCTTTTGTCATGAAATACCTTGGTTTCTTCATCTATTGTAATTGATGTTGGCTACTGGTTTGCTGTAAATTGCTTTTGCTATGTTTAGGTATGGGCCTCAAATTCCTGATCTTTCCAAGACCTTTAACATGAAAGGATGCTGAATTTTGTCAAATGCTTTCTCAGCATCTAATGAAATGACCATGTGGTTTTTGGTTTTTTTCTTTGAGATTGTTTTTTATCCGGCCACTTTGCTGAAGTTGTTTATCAGCTGGAGAAGTTCTCTGGTAGAATTTTTGGGTTTGCTTATGTTTACTATCTGCAAATATTTATGTTTGTAAATAGTGATACCTTTATTTTTTCTTTGCCAATTTGTATCCCTTTGATTTCTTTTTGTTGTCTTATTGTTCTAGCTAGCACTTTGAGTACTATATTGAATAGATATGGGGAGAGTGGGCATCCTTTTCTTGTCCCAGACTTCAGTGGGATTGCCTCAAGTATGTCTCCATTTAATTTGATATTGGCTCTTGGTTTGCAGTAAATTGCCTTTATTATGTTCAGGTATGGTTCTTGAATTCCTGATCTCTCCAATACTTTTAACATGAAGGGGTGTGGTATTTATCAAATGCTTTTTCAGCATCTAAGGAGATGACCATGTGATTTTTTTTCTTTGAGTTTGTTTATATAGTGGATTACATTAATGGATTTTCATATATTAAAGCAACCTTGAATCTGTGGGATGAAGCCTACTTGATTGTGGTTAGTGATGACTTTGATGTGTTCTTGGATTCGGTTTGCAAGAATTTTATTGAGTATTTTTGCATCAATATTCATAAGCGAGATTGGTCTGAAGTTCTCTTTTTTGGTTGGGTCCTTGTGTTGTTTAGGTAACTGAGTAATTGTGGCTCCATAGAATGAGTTGGGTACTGTTCCTTCTCTTTCTATTTTATGGAATAGTTTGAGAAAAATTGGTATCAGGTCTTTTTTGAAGGTCTTGTAGAATTCTGCACTAAGTTTGTCTGGTCCTGAGCTTTTTACTTTATTTTATTTTTATTTCTTTTTTTGGTTGTATTTCTTGATTTAGTTTGCAAGTGTTTTGTTGAATATTTTGCGTCAGTGCTCATAAGAGAAATAGGTCTGAAGTTCTCTTTCTTTGTTTTATCTTTGTATAGTTTATGTATCAGGGTGACTGTGGCCTCAGAGAATGAATTTGGCAGTATTCTTTGTTTCTATTTTGTGAAATAATTTGAGGAGTATTGGAATTGTTACTTCTGGGAAATTGGCAGTATGCTGCACCAAAACCATCTGGAACTGGGCTTTTTTTGGTTGGGAAATTTCAATGACTGCTTGCTTCTATTTCTTTAAGGATTATGGGGCTATTTAAATAGTTTACCTAATCTTGATTTAATGTTGGTAAATGGTATCTGTTTAGAAAATTATCCATTTTGTTAAGATTTTCCAATTTTGTGGTATACAGGTTTTTGAAGTAAGACTTTATGATTCTTTAAACTTCCTTAGTGTTAGTTGTTTCCTCTTTCATTACTGACTTTATTTGGATACTATCTCTTGGTTAGTTTGGCAAAAGTTTTGTATATCTTGTTGATTTTCTCAAAGAATCAGCTCTTGGTTTCATGGATTCTTTATATTGTTTTCTTTGTTTCTGACTGACTTTAGCCCTGATTTTGGTTATTTCCTGCCTTCTACTCCTTTTTGGTATACTTGCTTCTTTTTTCCTTGAGTTTTCAGTGTACTTTTAAATTGCTCATTTCTTTATAGAGGCACTTAGTGCTTTGAGCTTTCTTCTTAGTACCTCTTTCATTGTGACCCATAAATATGGGTATGTTGTCTCTTCATTTTCAATGAATTCTAGACAGTGTTTAATTTCTTTCTTTCTTCTTTCCTTTTTTTTCCTTTCTTCTTTCCTGACCCTGAGATTATTGAGTAGGTTTATTCAATTTCCAAGATGCTTTTCAGTGTGTCTGTTGTTGTGGAAGTATAAGTTTAATCTATAAAATAAAAGGTTTTATTTCAATTTTATTGTATCTGTTAAGTTTTTCTGCATATAGTAGTCTAGGATGGCATCTGTGGTTTTTTTCTAGAGTTTGCCAGACCTTTCTTGCCTTTAGAATCTCTGTCGAGAATTTGGATGTAATTTTGATAGGTCTACCTTTGTTTGCTTCCTGGATGTTTTCCCTTGCTGCTTTTAATATTCTTTCTTTGCTCTATAGATTTATGTTTTGATTATTATGTGCCAGATGGATTTTCTTTTCTGGACAAGTCTAATTGGTGTTCTAAAAGCTTCTTGTATATTTACAGACATCTTTCTTTAGGTTGACAACATTTACTTCTATGATTTTGTTGAGAATATTTTCTGGGCCTTGTAGAAAACGGATTCATTTAATGACATTAGGATTCACACAATAGCATTTTACTTATTATACTGAAGAAAACAGGTAAAGATCATCAGGTATATTGTTCATTATCTCATATGGAAATTAGACCATGTTAGCATATGACTCAGTGCAGATAGTCGACATGTGTGCAGGATGCTGTAATGGTATATAATCTGAAGTACAATTTAGACCTTATTGTATCTGCCAGTTTATGTCCCTTGGTCTACCATAGTCATCTAATTTACTTATACCTTTCTATATAGTAATTTTCTGTGTGCTTTTACCTCAATTATTTCCTCATTTTCTATTGCCTGTTCTTTCTCTCAGAAGAAGTAGATTCATTATCTAATTTATGATTTGTTAATGCACATTACACACTATTACAACTACACAGTATGCAACATAGAGTAAAATTTAGTAATTTGTTTTGCTTTTTGATGATATTTAGTAATTTTGGTTCTCAATAACTTAGGCTTGTGCCTATTAGCTATTTACTGATCAACAGAAAAAGACTTAAATGTATTCTTATGGCTTCACATTTGTAGGTTGGGTAAGGTAATATCTTTTACATGAGGCATTTTTTTGCATTGTTAAAATCATCTAATTTATTTTTTAGAAGATTTATCAAGTAAGGTACGTTTACTGTAACCAACATTGTAATCACTACCAAGTTAATTATGTTGATTCATGTTTTTCTTCTACTCTATATAAGAGGAAATTATTTTCACTTCTTATCAACAATTAGTGATGGTGTGAATAGCAAAATACTTATAAAGAAAATTAACTGATAAATATTAAGTAGATTCTCCTTTTTCTTCATCCATATACTGTAACATGTAAAGACAGAGTCATTTTGAAAACAAGTTCCCACAACATGAAACATTCCACTTTCTCATCTTCAGAAAATACCTAGGGAACAAAAACTAAAGTGTAAATATGGCAGCAAATCCCTATAGCCTGGGGAGCAGGCTGCTGCCAAGACAGCAAAGGAAGTGGAGCATGTGCACAGTGAGTCACAGTATGTACATCTTAAAGAAGTCATTAAAAAGATTTCAAAGTGAAAATCTGTGAAGTGCTTGAACAACAGGAAAATAATGTTTATCCTAAGGAAGAAGGACTACATCATATTTTCAAAGGAAAAACAAGAGTAATGGTAATTTAATTTATGAAACTATAACATTTCATTTGAGGACAAAGATGCGTCTATGAGCCCATGTCTGCAGTATTGCAGAGTGTCCAGACAATAGGACCCTAGCTTTGTCCTTGTCTTGTACCTCCTTTACACCTCAATCCCAGATGCATTGTTCTCACTGGTCCTTAAAATTCTACATGAAAACAAATTAGACTAAGAATGTAACAAACCAGAAATTTACAATCTCTTTACATAAATGAGGACAATTCTTATAAAATAAACAATAATAATAACAGTAATGGGGATGATGAGAAGAGACTTCTAGAGTTGAAAGGAACTAACTAGAGTTGAAAGTTGAAAGGAACTAACATGTTTGTCATGAAAATGAATACATCATAAATCAAAACATAATTAACTATAATTTTGTTATTAGATATGTGCCAAGTTGTAGTAAACCATAAGAACAATAGTTCCTGTAATTCAAAGATTATAAAACAGCATGGGGATCTACTGGAAAACCCTATGTCACTGGATAACTTGATTTGTGGCTCTCCTGCCACTGGAATTTCATATGCAATATTTCAGACTTCTGTGTAGGTTTTCATTTTAAGTATTTTTTTTGCAAATATTATCTATTTAAATCCAGGTACTTTTTCCATGTAAGGATATCTCCTTCTACTTTAGTGATTTAGTTCTTTCTTCCAAGTCCTGTCCCTCAAATTTCATATGACAAACTGAAAACAATGTAACTGACATGTGTCTGTCTATTATTCCTTTCTGTTAGCTGTTGTCTCCATCTTATTTAATAAACATCATATGTAATCAAATAATGTCCTTAGATTGTTTTGAAATATGATATTGGGGCAGTTTTGGGCTCTAGGTATTCTTCTTAACACAGTCACTAAGTTCTTTGCATTCCGACTCTATTGATGAAGAGAACATTATTTTTAATTTATTTATTTTAATGTTTGAAAATGTTATAAATGCATATAGCAAATTTTGATCAGATCTACCCACACTTTACACCTCTCCAAATCTTCCCTATCTGCCACCAGCACTATTCCTTTCCAAATTCATGTTTTCTTAAAAAATAGAGTCCACTTAGGAGTGCAGATGTAGGAAAATTACTGGTTCATGAATAGCCTTAGAGGGTTGTGCCTTGGAAGAAATCTGTCATCTTCCCTTAGCAGTTATCAGTTGTCTATAGCTACTCAACTAAGGGTAGGACTTAATGAGCCTCTCCCTCAGTAATGCTGGAATGTCGGTTGGCCACATCAGTCTTATTCTGATTTTTTTTTTTTACCCAATTGTATAATGTCCCCAAATGATACACATATCTTCAAATTTAAGACACCTGAATAAAGATTGGCATTATGAACAAAGTGTCGGTAATAGTCATTAACTTAAGTTGAACTAAAAAAGCATTTCCAGGGATTAAATTTGTAGTTTCCTATTACCAGTCACTGAGGCCAATATTAGGGAATTATCTCTGCTTAGTGGCCTCTAGAAGTTTTCAGTGTCTATATTGAGAGAGAAGAAGGCATAAAATCAGCACAGTGGTTCTTAATATAGGTTATAATCTTAGAATTTTCTACTGGTGTGAGAAGACACCATGACTAAGGCAACTTACCACAGAAAGCATTAGATTTAGGGTTTGCTTACAGTTTCAAAGGGATAGTCTCTGACCATCATACTTGGTATCTTGGCAGCAGGCATGCAGGCATGACACTGAAGCAGCAGCTGAAAGTTTATATCTGATACAAAAGGATAAGGCAGAGATAGAATGGGAAAGACCTTCAGTGACATACCTCTCCAACAAGGCCATGCCTCTGAATCCTTAGCAAAGCATCCCCACCAAACATATACCAGGCATTCAAAAATATGATCCAATAGGTCCCATTCTCATTTGCAACATTGTTGTTCATTTCCATATAGCAAATCAATATTATTATGAAAGTTGTGTGCAATGTGTTCAATGGAACTAGACCATGTAAGAACTTTACACTCCTTATTTCTGGGCCTGTATCCTGTAATGAAATGGCCAAAAGAAAATACATTTTGAAAGCAAGTAACACAAATCACAAAACTCATGAGGTTGAATCAATCAGAATAACCCTCCACTTTCTTATTGCAGAAAGTATCTCAGGAACAAGAAATGGAGAAGGAATATAATGTTGAATATGCGTCTTTCCAGTCACAGCCTTCTGTGAGAACAAATGAGGCAACAGTAGGTGAGCAGAATGCACAGCAGTACAAACACCTGAAAAAACACTTCCGAAAAGACTTAAAGAAGATGGTTTATGAACAATTTGAAAATTCTGCAACTAGTCTTTATCCTAAGGAAGAGCTGCTATCTGATGACTCTAGAAAAGTAATGCACACAAAGGTAATTACAATCACATTGAAAATACAATGTTTTACTGTAAGATACAAGATGATTCTCTGCAATACTGTGGGTGTTCCAGACCTTCCATGCATAAAACCCAGCCCTGACAATATTTATGTTCTTTATCACAGAAATTCATTTGCCAGTCATGTTCTAAATTCTAAGTGAAAATTCATTAGAAAGTAAGAAGAAAAACTGAAGTAGTTAACATGTTTAATACAAATATAGAATTTTTATGATGATACAGAAAGTAAATGATAATGAGGTTGAATATAAAGACAATAGAGTAATTAGAGTGGTCATGAGAGGAACCAACATCTTTGATATTAAAATGAGTAGGCTATAAACTTCATTATCAGTAATTACAGATGGATATTAGACATGCCTGAATCTATTATTCCAAAACGGCTGTAGTTTTCATCCTTCAAACAAATGAACAATGTGTCTTAAATAAAAAAGACATCACTTTTCTGCTGCTAAACACAATTAAAACTGAGCTAGCATGAGACTTTTTCAGAAGCCATTACCTCCTAACTGCAGTAGAAAAAGTATAACATCACAGACCTGAGCAAGATAATTCCAGTTCTCCCCCACAGGCTGACAGATTACCAAACAGAAATCTTTGTAAGAGGTAAAGTAACACAAGCTTTAAATGGCACAGGCAGGTTAAAAGGTTGGTGCCTGGCTTTAGAAAAAGAGAAAGCTCACATCACAAGAAATTTCTGCTTTTCAGGGTTTTTCTTTATCATTTTCATTCTGAACTGCTCATATTCATATATGGGCCATGAAGATGGCTCAGTGTGTCAGAGCAGTGGCCCTGCAAGCCTAATGATCTGAGTTCCATCCTGAAAAACACATCAAGCAGCAAATGTCTCATATATGTAATCCCAGTACCTTTAAATCCAGATAGGAGGCTGAGAGAGTCAAACAGCCTTGGAAAACACAAGCCAGCCAGAGTGGAACACACAGAGCAACAGAAATATTGAGAGAGACTGCTTCACCCAGGAAAGAGGGATCTAACTCCTGAAAGTCATCCTCTGGCCTTCACACACACAGCAGCCTAGCACACACAAGAACATAAATGCACACACACATATATGCACACTCCAATAATAAATACAATTTAGACTAGTTCATATAAAACTGCCTATTCCAATAAATAAGTGATGTCTTCTAGGTATTCATTAATACTCCTGTCTGTAAATAATGGTTCAGTTAAATATCTTCATGGTTTTCTCAGTCATCTTCAGCATTTCTCTTCCATGTGTCATGTGTCCTGAGAAAGAAACCCAGCATTCCTTTTGAAAATAGTTTAAGAGTACTTTACTAATGAGGAGGAAACATGAGAAAACATGTAGCTTATGAAGATGTGTCTAAGTCTGATAAATACTACATGCAAACTCATCTTATTGTGTTTGATGTGTCCAACTTCATCTTTCTCAATGAATAAGTAAGCTTAGCATTCTCACAGGAACACTTTAAAGAGTTTTCATACACATGTAGCATGTTCATTTCTTCATCTTTTTTTCTTTTACCAACAATGCTCCTCAAGCTATTTTATTCAATCATTTCTGTGCTTACACTTTTTGTTGATGATTGGTAAGTGTTAGAATGTGTGAGTTTTTCACTTAAGTAACAAATACCATTAGCAATTTTGGCATTGAAGGAAAAAGAAGACTGCTAAGTTTCAAGTTTCACTTAGTTGTAAAGAATGACAAAGACCTGTAGACATTTGTTAGCAAATAAATGTAGAAGAAGTTTTCCACCCACCAAGCAGCATCAAATTGTTTTCAAAACTTCCACCTGATAAATTTATCTGATTAGTTTAGTGGGTGTTCTTAGTATCCTACCTGAGCTAGCTCTATGGAATTCTCATTTGTTTGTGACACTGAAAAACACCCCTTAAGAGTTTTGAATGAATTGTTCAGGCTTTTGTCATGACACTTCTACTAAAAGTAATCAATGGTTGTATTAGTAACTTTCTATTGCTCTAAACAAACCCAGGCAGCTTATAGGATGCAGGGTTTGTTTGGGGGCAGAGATTATGGTTTTAAAAGGATACATATAGTTCCATCACCACCCTGACTTTAGACAGACAGGCATAGCGCTGTTGTAGCTGCTGAGGACTCTTATCCTCATTCACAAACAGTAGGCAGAGAGCTCACTGGAGATGGCACTAGTCTTTTGAAACCTCAAAGCCCACCCTCAGTGACACATCTCCACCAATAATGTCACATGTCCTAATCTTTTCCGTAATAATTCTAAGTATTGGGGAACTGGAGGTTGTTCTTATTCAAGCAGCCACAGTGGTGCTGGAACAGGCCATTACGCACACATGTAACAATCATGGTTAAGAAGTAAGAGGTTAGAAGGCATCTCCATGACCCATACCTGCAGCTCATCAGCTCTTCTCTACTGCAGGAACTGGCATACTTGGTTCATGCATTTCAGAGGTCACCTTTACTGTTTTATTCTCCAAAGATCCCAATGGATAATTGTGAAAGGCCAAGGGGGCAAGAACTAATGTAATGCAGAAGATAGAGTTTCCTTTCCTTCTTGAAGCTCCTCATTACCACATCATTTTAATCTGGCTGGAATATAAAATCCAAGTCATGAAGCCTGGAAAGGAAACATTTTATACTTTCCTTTTTATATCTTCCCATTATACAGAGGATGATGATGTTAGGTAGCAAAGAGCAGAGGAAAGTAAAGCATAAAGCTGAGCAGATCCAATTTTGAGGGTTCTGAAACCTCTGGAACTTTTACTGGAGCAGAAAGGAAGCAGAGGGTACAGGATATTGATGGCTGTAATGATAAATTTAGACTGAACAACTGGGGACTAAAGTCAAGACTGTGACATAAACAGACAAATGATAAAATGAATGAAAACTATAAAATTTTTAATGAAAAGTAACATCTCAATATTTCTTTAAAGGTTGAAGAAAAGAAGACAGGGTATTGGTATGTACCCCATTTTAGCTCTTTTGAGCACAGAATTGCTGCCTTGATGGCTACTGCACACGTTGAGCCAGCTCCTGCTACCTGCACTTGTGGTGCAGGTGACATGGGTGCCATGGACAAAGCTTAAAAGGCTGAACTGACTCTCCCACTTGCTTAACGCTTTAAACTGAGCACCCAAGGAACCAACAACACATTAACCCTGAGTCTGATCCTAAGCGCTGCTCTGATGCAACTGTTGACCCTTGATCACAAGGCTGACTTTGTTCTTGACTCTTGTCTTCTTGCTCAAGGCAAGGGTGACAGGCTCAGTACTCATTCTGAATCTGATCCTCTTTGTGGCCCCTGTGACATGGAAGACCCTGCTAATGATGCTGACCTAGACATTCATGCTGCATATTCAACTGACCACTCCAGCCAAAGCATAAACACCAATACCAGGCTGGCTCCTTTTTGTGGCAGAGGTGAAACCACTGATCATGATAATGGGACAGATCTGCATTCTGCCCTTCCTGTTGTTGTTGACTGAGGAGATGGTTGATACATCAAATTCTATAAGGGTGGTCTGGGGAATCTAACCACAGAGCTTTTTACCAGTAAGAAAAATGACGATCAGGGTAAGTTACCATACAAACAATGGTTTAAAATAGATGATTTTTGTCCTAGAAAACTAAATTTTCTTTTGGTGCTAATACTTATGGTTAATAAATTCCATGCTTCATATAGGGCTATTTAAGTTTTGCCTGGGTACCAGAAAAAAAAAATCTCTGTTTCCCAATGATATTGAAAATATGCTATATAAAATAAAAATGTGAGTTTAACCTGACCAAGTAATGTTGGGTGGTTCATAGTTGTCTCCTATTCTGGAATGAGGAAATTGTTATCTCTCCCCAGGGTTTCTGAGTTTCCAGAGACACTAAGCATATGCAGTGATATATAACTGATAAATATCAATCAACGTCTACTTTTTTCTATGCTGGCTTGTGGGAATACCATTGTCTTGATAACAAACATTCCAAAACAAGCAACATCTGAGAAAACAAAAACAAAAACAAAAAATGAGCCTCCACTTCGCATACCTTCCATCCACAATGACACTGATGTTATTACACAAGATGCTACAGATGATGCCACTAATGATGCTACTCATGATCATCCTGAGAATGCCACCAATGATGTTCTTGATGATACTACTAGTAATTCTTGCTTTTCTCTCTAGTTACTGCTGCAGTTGATTGTCAGTCCTTTGAAGCATCTATCAGGAAAATCAATACTATACTAGAAAGAATTAAAGTTCTTTTTTAAAAAAATATAAAATATTTATAGAATATAAATTTTAAAATATAAAATTTCAAACTATCTCTTGGTATTGGATAAAATGACACTATGGCCACCCCATGGTGTGGTTAAGGGGAAGGTTTTTATTGTAGACATGGGCTAGGAAATAGCTGGAGCTACCAGGAAGTCATGGTTAGTCATGAGAGGATCCCAGCAGAGCAGAGAGATAGAGGGAGGGAGAGAGGAACATGAACTAGAGAGAACAAGAAACAGCATGGTTATATGAATGAGAAGCCCACGAGCTAGAGGGAGCTTAGGGTGGGAGAAGAAGTGAGAGGAGCTAATACACTAACATGGACTTTGAAATGGGTAACAGGTACCTGTGATACTGAGGGAGCTTAGAGGCCAGTGCAAACTTTGGTATGCTAATAGACATCACAGGTAACCATTTTTCTCCCCCCCCCAGCTGGTCATAAAAGAAAGTGACTCCTTTCTTTTATAAGTGAGAACCAGCTTCAAAACTTCCTGAGGAACACTGGCTTTTATCTAGCCTCTAGATGTACTCCAAAGTCCAGATTGAACTCAATTCTGGATATCAAACTGCCTTTTGGAGTTATGGAAACTGGAGTTTCCTTTGGACTTAACCAGCATAAATGATGTTTACTGGATTTTGCAAGTCAAAACCAACTTTGTTCACATTTACATACTCAGTGTTCAAACATGTATAAAAATACCACTCAAACAGCAGTGTTGTTCTTAATACATCAATAAAGTTAAAATGTGGTTGTTTACCTGAAATTTCTTTTCTTCTAATTTTATGATACCTTGCTAGGACCCATACTCTCTGCCTATAGTCTCTCACAGAGGGGTGGGGCCTTATGAAGCTCTCTCCATGAATAACAAAGTGGTGATGGTCAAGTTTTATGATGGTCTTGTGTAGGTAATCACAGATATAGTCAGTATTCATAGATATGGGCAAATGATTGTATACTACATTTTACAGAATTCACCTGAAGCTTCTGCCTCCCTCCTCCAAAACAGTTCCTAAACCTTGTAGTGTGTGATACAGATGTCTTGTTGAGGTCTGAGCACCAAACAGATATGTACTTGGTTTGTTATTAGTCTGTGCATTCGACACAGACCACTGTATAAAGAAGCATCTCTGATGAGGGCTGATAGATGCCCTAATGTGCAGTGTTAAGCATATTTAGAAAGAAACTTGACACCATGACATTGGAGGTTCTCCTCTAGGGACTACCATGTGGATTAAACACATCAGTGTTTAACTTTGGGTCACCAATAATGCATCAGTGTGTAGTGTGGCAGGTTGTTTCTAGAAACATTGTATATATTTAACAAATACTTCTTCCTATTAAGTTACCTAACACTTACTGACTTTACATTAGTAACTATGGACTAAAAGTAAAGAAAAACATCAAAGAATCCAAAAGCAGAGGCCATATATTATTATAATACAACAACTAGTTAGAAGGCAATGCTAGACTATCTCAAAATGTGGTTAGAGGAGTTTCCCTGACAGGTACATGGCTTGGCAGAGAAAAGGATTTTGCATCAAGTGTGATGACCAAAGTTTCCATAACATATATGGAAACACACACACACACACACACACACACACACACACACACACAGAGAGAGAGAGAGAGAGAGAGAGAGAGATACAGAAAGACAACATGATGGTGCATATTTGGGAAGTATCTAGGGGGAATGGAATAGAAACAGTTGGGTGGATATGATCAAGATTCATTGTATAACAATATTAATTTGTTAAATAATAAACATTAAATGAATGATGCTAAAAAGTAGTTGCAGCCAGGCAATAGTGGTGCATGCTTTTAATCCCAGCACTCTAGAGACAGAGGCTGGCAGATTGCTGTGAGTTTGAGGCTAGCCTGTATGTACAGTAACTTCTAGGACGGTCTGGGTTACACAGAAACTATCTTGAAAAAAATAAAAATAAAAACAGGGGAGAATATTCACATGGTGAATATTACTTGCCAGAAGATGCTGTATATGTAATACGTAGCTTCCTTCATTACTGTTTTGTGTAGCCTCAAGCTGCTGTGAAATCAAAGCAAAGACTAGCAGATTGTATCATCAACATCTCAGTTACTAAAGTATTGTTTCAAAAGTAAAACATTGCATCATATTGACAATATGTGATATATGCAATAGCATTTTAAAAAGTGAGAAAACTCCCATTCTAGATGGTGGCTTCTGTCTGGGCAAATCATCAGTTTGTTTGCTCCTCTGAAGCCCCTATAGTCTGAAGGCATCCCAGGAGGTCTGCTACAACCAGGGTCACAGATAAGGGACCTTTGCAAATAAGAAGCTTGGAACCCCAAGGAACCCAGCAGACTTGGGACACATCTCCAGCCCCACCCCTTGCATGAACTCCACCCCTTTTTGGCTTGTGCCTTCTGCTGGAGCAGATCATCAGCTTGTTGAAGACCACACAGTCTGAAGACCTCCCAGGAGGTCTGCTAAAGTCAGGGCTATGTGTCTTCCAGGAGATCTGCAGCAACCCAGGGACACAGGAGGCAGGCTCCAGACAGAGACACCCAGGTCAGTTAACACCAGAGACAACCAGATGGTGAGAGACAAGCACAAGACCATAAACAACAGAAACCAATATACTTTGGCAACATCAGAACCCAGTTTTCCCACTACAGCAAGCCCTGGATACACCAACACACCTGAAAGTCAGGATGCTGACCTTAAATCTTATCTCATGAAGATAATAGAGTCCTTTAAGGAGGATATAAATAAATCACTGAAAGAAATATAGAAAACCAAAATAAAACAGGTGAAAGAATTGGATAAAGCAGTCCAAGACCCAAAAATGGAAGTAGAAACAATAAAGAAAACACAAATGGAGGCAACCCTGGAAATGGAAAACCTAAGAAAGAGTTTATGAACTACAGGATCAAGCATCAACAGTAGAATACAAGAGATAGAACGGAGAGTCTGAAGCATAGATGATACTGTAGAAGATATTGACACATCAGTCAAAGAAAACTTCAAAACATAAAAAACTCCTAACCCAAAACATTAATGAAATTCTGGACACAATACAATGAAAAGACCAAATCTAAGAATAATAGGAATAGAAGAGAGTTAAGATCCCCAGCTCACAGTATCAGAAAACATCTTCAATAAAATCATAGAAGAAAACTTCCCAACCTAAAGAAAGAGATGGCCATAAATGTACAAGAAGTCCATCGAACACCTAATTGATTGGACCAGAAAAGAAAATCCTCTCATCAAACAATAATCAAAACACTAAATGCACAGAACAAAGAAAATATTAAAAACTATAAGGGAAAAAAGGCCAAGTAACATATAAAGGCAGACCTATCAGAATTATACCAGACTTCTCAACAGAGACCCTAAAAGCCATACAGATGCTGAGAGAACACAAATGCCAGCCCAGGCTACTATAACCTGCAATACTCTAAATCAACATAGATGGAGAAAAAAATCTTCCAGGACAAAACCAAATTTAAACAATATCTATCTTCCAATACAGCCCTACAAATGATTCTTCAAGGAAAACCCAACACAAGGAATCCTCCTACACCAAAGAAAAACAAGATATTAATCATCTCACAAGAAAAACAAAAATAAAGAATCATACACATAATGCCATCTACAACAACAAACACAAGTAACAACCATCTGTCGTTAATATCTCTCAATATCAACAGACTCAATTCCACAATAAAAAGACATAATCTAAGAGACTGGATATGCAAGAGGGATCCACCATTTTGCTG
Source organism: Tokudaia tokunoshimensis (assembly GCA_036184795.1). NCBI lineage: Eukaryota > Metazoa > Chordata > Mammalia > Rodentia > Muridae > Tokudaia > Tokudaia tokunoshimensis. The sequence goes on from BTHU01000010.1 coordinate 105,344,658, forward strand.
CATTTGAAAAAACACACCTCAATGACAAAGATAAACCCTGCCTCAGAGTAAAAGGCTGGAAAAAAGTCTTCCAAGCAAACTGTCCCAAAAAAACCAAGTGGAAGTTACCATTCTAATAGCCAATAAAATAGATTTTCAACCAAAAGTTATCAAGAAAGATGGGGAAGGACACTTCATCAAAGGAAAGAAAGTCTTAATTCACCAAAGAAAGTCTCAATTCCAAACATTTATGCCCCAAATGCAAGGGCACCAACATTCATGAAAGAAATTTTACTAAAATTCAAAACACACATTTAAGCCCACACAATAATAGTGGGAGACTTCAGCACCCTCCTCTTACCAATGGACAGGTCATGAAAACAGAAACTAAACAGAGACACAGTGAAACTAATAGAGAGTATAAACAAAATGGATGATTTTCTAAACCAGACATAGAACATTTCATCCTAAAACCAAAGAATAGAACTTCTTCCCAGCACCTCATGGTACCCTCTCCCAAACTGACCATATTATCTGTCACAAAACAATATAAGATATAAGAAGACTGGAATAATCCCATGTGTCCTATCAGATCTCCATGAACTAAGGATAGACTTCAATAACAACAAAAAGAACAGAAAATCCGCACATCAATGGAAACTGAACAACTATCTACTCAGTGATAACTTGGTCAGGGAAGAAATAAAAACTGAAACCTTTTTAGAAATGAAAATTAAGGCACAACATACCCAAACTTATGGGACATAATGAAAGTATTGCTAAGAGGAAAATTCATAGTATTAAGTGCCCTTGTAAAGAAATTGGAGAGATCCTACAGTAGCAACTTAATGCACACCTGAAAGCCCAAGACAAAAATAAGAAAGTAAACCCAAGAGGAGTAGATGGCAAGAAATAGTCAAATTCAGGGCTGAAATCAACCAAATAGAAACAAAGAGAATATTACAAAGAATCAACAAAACCAAAACCTAGCTCTTTGAGAAAATCAACAAGATAGATAGCCCTCTAGCCAAGTTAACTAAATGGCAAAGAGACAGTATCAAAATTAACAAAATCGCCAGGCAATGGTGGCGCACGCCTTTAATCCCAGCACTTGGGAGGCAGAGGCAGGCGGATTTCTGAGTTTGAGGCCAGCCTGGTCTACAGAGTGAGTTCCAGGACAGCCAGGGCTACACAGAGAAACCCTGTCTCGAAAAAAACCAGAAAAAAAAAACAAAAAAAATTAACAAAATCAGAAATGAAAAGGTAGACATAACAGAAATGGAGGAAATTAAAAAATTTAATCATCAGATCCTACGAAAAAAGCCTATACTCAACAAAACTTGAAAATCTAGATAAAATGGATGATTTTCTAGACAGATACCATGTATCAAAGTTAAATCAAGAGCAAGTAAACAATCTAAACAAGCCCATATCCTCTAAGGAAATAGAAGTCATTAAAAACCTCCCAACCAAAACAACAATAACAAAAACAAAAAACAAACAAACAAAAAATAAACTACACAGGGCCAGATGGCTTTACTGCAAAATTCTACCAGACCTTCAAAGAAGACCTAATACCAATACTTCTCAAATTATTACACAAAGTAGAAATAGAAATAGAAAGAACACTACCTAATTCATTCTATGAAGCCACAGTTACTCTGATACCTAAACCACACAAAGACCCAACAAAGAGAATTCCAGTCTAATTTCACTTATGAATATTGATGCAAAAATACTCAACAAAATTCTAGCAAACCAAACCCAAGAACACTCAAAATGATCATTCACCATGAAGGAGGCTTCATTCCAGGGATGCAAGGTTCATTCAATATACAAAAATCCATCAATGTAATCCATTACATAAACAAACTCAAAGGAAAAAAAAACACGTGATCTTATCATTAGATGCTGAAAAAGCCTTTGACCAAATAAAACACCCCTTCATGTTAAAAGTAGTTGACAGATCAGGAATTCAAGGCCCATACGTAAACACAATAAAAGCAATAAACAGCAAACGAACAGCCAATATCAAGTTAAATGGAGTGATATTTGAAGCAATCCCACTAAAATCAGGGACAAGACAAGGATGCCCCCTCTCCTTATATCTACTCAATATAGAACTTGAAGTAATAGCCTGAACAACAAGACAAAAGTAGGTCAAGGGGATACAAATTGGAAAGAAAGAAGTCAATATATCACTATTTGAAGATGATATGATAGTATACAAAAGTGACCCCAAAACTTCCACCAGAGACTGCCTATAGCTAACAAACAACTTCAGCAAATTGGTCAGATACAAAATGAACTCAAATCGGTAGCCTTTCTTTATACCAATGATAAATGGGCTGAGAAAGAAAATAGGGAAACAACTCCCTTCACAATAGTCATGAATAATATAAAATATCTTGGGGGTAACTCTAAATAAACAAGTGAAACATCTGTATGATAAGAACCTCAAGTTTCTCTAGAAAGAAATCAAAGAAGATCTCAGAAGATGGAAAGATCTCCAAACCTCATGGATCAGCAGGATTAACATAGTAAAAATGGCCATCTTACCAAAAACAATCTACAGACTGAGTGAAATCCCCCATCAAAATCCCAATACAATTCTTCAAAGACTTGGAAAGAGCAATTTCAAAGTCATCTGAGATAACAAACAAACAAAAAAAACCCAGAATAGTGAAAACTATTCTCAAGCATAAAAGAATTTCTGGGGAATGATCATCCCTGATCTCTAGCTGTACTACAGAGTAATAGTGTTAAAAGCAGCATGGAATTGGTACAAAGATAGGCAGGTAGATCAATGGAATAGAATTGAAGACCCAGAAATAAACCCACAAACCTATGGTCACTTGATCTTTGACAAAGAAGCCAAAAGCATCCAGTGGAAAAAAGGACAGCATTTTTAACAAATGGTGCTGGTTCAACTGGCAGACAGCATGTAGAAGAATGCAAATTGATCCATCATATCTCCTTATACAAAGCTCATGTCCAAATGGATCAAGGACCTCCACATAAAACCAGATACACTGAAACTAAGAGAGGAGAAAGTAGGGAAGAGCCTTGAACTCATTGGTGTGGGATTGGGGGTGGGGGGAATTTCCCAAAGAGAATTCCAGTAGCTCAGGCTCTGAGATCAAGAATTGATAAATGGGACCTCAAGACACTGAAACGCTTCTGTGAGGCAAAGGACAGAGTCAATAGGACAAATTGGCAACCAACAGGTTGGGAAAAATAAACTTCATTAACTCCATATTTGATAGAGGGCTAATATGCAAAATATATACAGAACTCAAGAAGCTAACCTCTAAAAACCCAAACAACCCAATCAAAAAATGGGGTATAGAACTAAACTGAGATTTCATAACTGAGGAATCTTGAGTGGCTGAGAAGCACCTAAAGAAATGTTCAAAGTCTGTGGCATGTCTTTGTGAACATACAAGAGAGTATGAAAAACTGTTTTCACATGCAAAAAATATGCATTGAAGGACTACTAAAAGCAGAATGAATAAGTAAAATATGAAAAGAAAAATGGACTTTTTAAAAGCAACAACATTTATTTCTTTTCAAAAACATGTGGTCAAGGTAAGAAATAAATTTCTAACTTGAAGCAAAACAAGAGACATAACCCAATTCTAGACATTAGGACAAAGACTTACTCATGGTCATGCACATATTGTGTTCTGTGGAATGTACAGAAATTTATAAAGAACTGTGTTCACCACCTCAAACAAGCCACATCCACTTTATAGCTTACTAAAAGCATTTTGCATATGTAAAATGTATTTCATTTTAGAAAGGTCCTTGATTTCTTATTATTAACTATCTACTGTGTTCTGTGGAGTGCCTGTGTGTTCATGTATGCAAAAAACCCACATTCATTGTGGAGATTACTAAAAGCAGATTGAATAATTTAAAAAAAATGAAAAAGAAATAAAAAAGGAATTTGTTTAGCACCTGAGATTCTCTCCTCTATCTCTTGTATTCTGTTGGTGATTATCGTGGTCTGTGAAATGCCTGTGTGAACGTACAGGAAAATATGAAAAATTGTGTTCACATACACAAAAAATAAAAATCTACTGAAGAGATTAGTAAAATTAGATTAAATAGGTAAAATGGCTTAATTTAGAAACCTCATTTTCTTATCAAAAACACATGTGGTCAATGGAAGAAACTAATTCTAACTTGAAACAAAACCATAAACACGGCACAATTCCAGACATTAGGACAAAGAATTAATCATGGAACCACCAGCTCCCCACTGAGTCCAGCCGACACCTCGAAGCAAGAGAGCAACACGGCAGCTCCTGCTAAGGGCGAGAACCTATCCCTGGTGGTGCACGGATCTGGAGCCATTCCCCTGGAGAACTACCCAATCCCTGAGCTGGGCCCAAATGACGTGTTACTAAAGATGCATTGGCGAGGGGCGGGGGGTGCGAATCTGAGGCTTGGATGCTCACTACTGGGAGCACGGTGGAATTGGGGATTTTGTTGTGAAAAAGCCAATGGTGCTTGGGCATGAGGCTTCTGGAATAGACACAAAAGTAGGAACGTCAGTGAAACATCTAAAACCAGGAGATCGGGTTGCCATCAAGCCTGGCGTTCCCTGGGAAGTAGATGAATACTGCAAGATCGCTGATATAACCTGATGCCATCGATCTTCTGTGCCACGCACTCCCCGCCCCCAGACGATGGGAACCTCTGCAGCTTCTACAAGCACAGTGCTGACTTCTGCTACAAGCTTCCTGACAGTGTCACCTTTGAAGAAGGGGCCCTGATTGAGTCTCTATCTGTGGGGATCTATGCCTACCATCGAGGTTCAGTTTCCCTGGGAACAAGGTCCTTGTGTGTGGAGCTGGGCCACTTGTGATGGTCACTTTGCTTGTGGCCAAAGCAATGAGAGCTGCTCAAGTGGTGCTGACTGACCTATCTGCACCTCGGTTGACCAAAGCCAAGGAAATTGGAGCAGACTTTACCATTCAGGTTGCCAAAGAGAAATTGCCAGTAAGGTGGAAAGTCTGCTGGGGAGCAAGCCAGAGGTCACCATTGAATACACAGGAGCAGAGCCCTTCATCCATATGGGCATCTATGCCACTCATTCTGGTGGGACCTTAGTGATTGTGGGAATTGGCTCGGAGATGATCAATTGACCCCTAGTGCATGCAACTGTGAGGGAGGTGGATATCAAAGGTGTGTTTTGATACTGCAACACGTGGCTGATGACAATTTCCATGCTTGCATCAAAGGCTTTGAATGTAAAGCCCTTAGTTTCCCACAGATTCCCTCTGGAGAAGGCTGTAGAAGCCTTTCAAACAGCCAAAAAGGGAGTGGGGCTGAAAGTTATGATCAAGTGTTACCCCAGTGACCAGAACCCCTAAATGTGAATTGATATATGCCCTCAGTCCACTCTCTCAGAATCTAAGGGCTAAATAGCTAGAAGGGAAGGCCATTAATGCAGAACTTTCTTTTGAATGGTAAAAATAATAAACTCATAAGCAGAGAGCCTTAGAGGAGTAGGCATGCCTTAAAGACAGAAGTAGGGACACCTTGGAGGACCTTGTAGCCAGAATTATATGCTTATACTGAGGAAAGTCTAGCACAAAGAGCAGAGTCTGGCAGACAGGTCCTGGGAATGCCCTTTCTCTACTACAGTCTTTGGGTGAGTAGAGGAAACATGCCTTTGTTCATGTTCCACTGTGGTTGCCAGGGAGTGGAAGAAAAGGCTTCATTAACATGGAAGTGGCCTCAGGGCTGACCTTTTGATCAACTGTTCAGATCACAGTATTTCTCAAGCTAAGTGTCATTTATTTGAGGGGAACAAGAAAAGGAACTTGCCTTCTGAATCCAGGCAAGGAAATGGATCAACAGATGGAAGCCCATAAGGAGGAAACACAAAAATCACTTAAAGAAATACAGAAGAACTTGGGTCAACACGCAGAAATCCTGAAAGAGGAAATGCAAAAATATCTTAAAGAAAGAGATACAGGAAAACACAAATAAACAAGTGAAGGATCTAAGCAAATCCATCCAGGATCTAAAAAAGGAAGTAGAAACAACTAAGAAATCACAAAGGGAGACAACATTGGAGATAGAAAACCTTGGGAAGAAATCAGGAGTCATAGATGCAAACATCAACAATAGAATACAAGAGATGGAAGAAAGAATCTCAGGTGCTGAAGATACCATAGAAAACATCGACTCAACAGTCAAAGAAAATGCAAAATGCAAAAAACGTGTAACCCAAACCATACAGGAAATCCAGGACACAATGAGAAGACCAAACCTAAGGATTATAGGTATAGATGAGAGTGAAGATTTGCAACTTAAAGGGCCAGTAAATATCTTCAACAAAATTATGGAGGAAAACTTCCCTAACCTAAAGAGAGAGAGGCCAATGAACATACAAGAAGCCTGCAGAACTCCAAACAGACTGGACCAGAACAGAATTACCTCCTGTCACATAATAATCAAAACACCAAATGTACTAAACAAAGAAAGAATATTAAAAGCAGTAAGAGAAAAAGGCCAAGTAACATATAAAGAAAGACCTATCCGAATCACATCAGACTTCTCACCAGAGTCAATGGCAAAGTACAACAGCCTAATCCAAGCAGGATGACAAAGGACACAGACCCATCAGGAATGAAGGTATGGGTCAATCCTCCAGGAAAAGAGCCAAGACCTGCTGAGGTGCTTGCCGAAGGTGAAGGAAATACAGAATGGGTAGCAGAGGAAGGTAGTTATTAATACCAGCTAAGACCACGTAACCAGTTGCAGAAACGAGGATTATAAGTAATATGATTTCTTCTGTCTTACTTTTTTTTAAGGATACATTTGTCTTTCTTCCAATTTCTTTAACATCAATTGGTATTGAGACACTTAAAGAATGTTTCCAAGGGACATTACTCCGTTGTAAATTTACAAATGCGTTTGCGATTGTACGAGGAATAGTTATATCATGTTAGGTGTATTCATAATCTTGTTATTGTTTCATGTGGACAAGAGATATTATTTGTGTCAAGTTGACAAGGGTGGATTGTAGTGGCTGGTTGTCAATTTGACTAAATCTGAAATGAACTAAACAAGAATTGGAAGGCTCACCTAAAATTCTAATCTGGAGGCTCAGAGATACAAGTTTCTGACTTGGAGATCTTGATGCATAGTGACTATGAATTTCAGAAGATTAAGATTAGGAGATCCCCGAATTCAAGGTCATCTGGGATTAAACGTGTGGTGGCACATGCCTTTAATCTGGGCCACACCCTCTACTGGAGACCTATATAAGGACATTGGAAGAAGGAAGATTCACTCTGGCTTTTCCTGGCCTGCCTCGTGGGACTGAGCAACTGCTAGATCCTCGGACTTCCATCCACAAGTACTGCTGACTATTGTTGGGGAGTTGGACTACAAGCTGTAAGTCATCGACTAACTCCCTAACTATATAGAGACTATCCATACATTCTGTGACTCTAGAGAACCCTGACTAATATACCTTCATTCCTGATAGGTCTGTGTCCTTTGTCATCCTGCTTGGATTAGGCTGTTGTAGTTTCCCATTAACTTTAATCACAGGACACGGTAGTACTAAGAGATGCCTTAAAGGATCTCCTGCACTCCAGACATAATCCTGCTTACCTCCATTGTGGAGAGGCAATCCAATTTCCCCATGACAATCTGGATTTATCACCCCTCCTAACACTGTTATTCCTTTCTTGGCCTGTTGGTTTGAAGGCATTAGAAGCCCAAAATGGCCAGGGGAAAGTCTGAGCTTCCAGTTCGATGGAATGTTTGTTGTGGTTCCTGGTAGGACCACTCCCCCCTCTGGAACCAAAACTTCTAGGCCAGCAAAACCTAAAGTTGTGGGGACAGGAAGCAAAAATTTTCCTAGATGGTCACTAGGAGTGATAGTGAGTGGAACTATTCCCTTTTCCACCCCTTGATTCCTGGACCCATGAATCCTGGTTATGGGAGAAACTGTACCATATATTGAACACTCATTCAAAGCATATACTGTCTTCTGAAGAAATCTGCCCCAGCCCTCTATACTGTTGCCACCTAATTGGTGCTGTAACTGTGTCTTCAAAAGGCCATTCCATTTTTCTATGTGTTTGGGGAACTACTGGACCTAATGTGAGTTGGACATCAGTCAAAACTCCATTAATCACCTGTCCTCCATAAAGTCCTACTATAACTGGAGGGCCACAATGTTTCTTTGGATCTCCTGGGATCAGTGTCAATTCAGAACCAGTATCCAATAGACCCTGGAAAGTCTGATTATTTCCTTTCCCCCAAGTGTGCAGTTACCCGTGTAAAAGGCCATAGGTCCCTCTGGGGAAGAATTGGAGAAAGACTAACAGAAAACTTTTAGTTGTCTCATCAAGAATCTTCCTCAGAGGAACCTGGCCACACCTTCATTCAAGGGGTTCTGGATCTACAAACTGGCTCAAGTCTGGAAATTGATTCACTGTCTGAGATTGCCTTTTGCCATGATCCAATGTAGTCTTTCTTTCATTCGTTTGAGAATTTTTCTGCTTATACAGATCAAACAAATATGCAGTAGGTTTCCTATCTATTTCATGCCTGGAAATACCATGATTGATTAGCCAGTACCAAAGGTCCAAAGAAGTCATGCCATTATAAATTCCACCTCTCTTGTACTAACCATTACGGCGTATGTCATTATAAACATTGTTTTGTTTACCCTGTCCATTTTTTTATTTTCTATATTTTTTTATTTACATTCCCAATGATTTCCCCTTTCCTGGTTCCTCCCTCCCTGAAAGTCCCATAGGCCCTCTTCCCTCTCCCTTTTCCCTATTCAACCCCCTCTAGCTTCTCTGTCCTGGCATTCCCCTACATCCAGTCTTTCCAGGACCAAGGGTCTCTCCTATCTTCTTGGAAATCAATTGATATGTGAATTGTGTCTTGGGTATTGTGAGCTTCTGGGTTTATATCCCCTTATCAGTGACTGCATACCATGTGTGTTCTTTTGTGATTGGGTTACCTCACCATAGCAGCCTTATTTATAATAGCCAGAAGCTGGAAAGAACCCAGATGTCCCTCAACGGAGGAATGGATACAGAAGATGTGGTATATTTACACAATGGAATACTACTCTGCAATTAAAACAAGAATTCACAAAATTCTTAGGCAAATGGTTAGAACTGAAAAATATCATCTCTAGTAGAGTATCTTACACTAATTTTTTATATTCCTTTTTGGTGTCTATGCAAGTGTGTGTATGTCATGTGTTTGTGTGTGTGTTTGTGTGTATGTGTTTGTGTCTGTCTGTTTGTTGGTCTGTCTCTCTGTCTGTGTAGGTACACATGCATGTGGAGGTCAGAGGACAGCTCAGATGTCATTCTCTGGAACACCAGGATCCCCCCCTTTGAGATAGGCTCACTCACTGGCCTAGAACCCTAATGAGTTGGATGGTTGTCTAGTGAGCCCCAGGGATCCCGATGCCTCCGCTTCTTCAGTGTGTCACTACACACAGCTTTTTCACATGACTTCTCAGGATCAAACTGACCTCAGTATGTTTGAGTGGCAAGTGTTTTTACCATCTTTTCTATTACTCCAGCCAAATTCTGTTATTTTAAACATTTCTCCTACTCCTGTTACTTCTATGAGTTTAAAACTAGTACTGTAAAGACTAAATATTTAAGACAACTCATGACCAATGCAGCCCTTTATAATTAGTAGTCACCAAGCATAGTTTTAATTTAACCAACTATATAACATCCCAGGGTAATTAAATAACCAAATAATTTGGTCTTTTAATGTCATTTCCCCTACCTCTTCTGAAACATCCTTCAATTTTTTTATAGTGTATTTTTTCCTTTTCCTTTACAAGTTTTATTTCGGGGCTGGAGAGATGGTTCAACATTTATAATCACTTGCTGACCTTGCAGAGGACTTTGGGTGCCATTCCAAATACCCACACAACCCCTGTGTGCTCATGATCTCCTGTAACTACAATTCCAGGGGACTAATGACCTCCTTTGTCCTCACCAGTCTCATGCACTGACATGGTACACATAAACTAATGCAAGCACACATACATATTAAATTTATAAATGGATTTTATAAAGTTTATTATACCTCATACCTAGCATTCTTAATTGAAAAATGGAAATTTTTTATGTTCAAAAATTTTTCAAAATTACACTGTACCACAATAAGAAAATTATAGAACTTTGCTCATGTATCCAAACCAGGTCAAAACATAAAGGCCACTGAAAATATTGTATAAAACCATGTGCATATGCAAACCTGAGCCATGTACACACATTTTATACAGCATTCAAATAAATTTTATGGTTAAAATTAGGGACCATTGCCAAGACTCATAATATGAAAATATTCCAAAATATTAAATGAAGTATGAAACACTTTTGGTCTCTTTACAAGCAGTTCATGTGAGACATACTTAATCTGCATCTGGTTTACTTTGATAAACAGATGTCTCTAAAATGGTCAATATTCAGTGTTCTTACATTTTTATGCATGTCATATCTGTAAGTTGCACATGTACTTGTTACTGCATGAATACCTGATAACAGAGGACGTAATAATTTGTGTATGTATAGTCTTTCTCTTGCATAAACCAAGGTGTCTTTGAGTACATTCCCCATCCTAAATGCCTTTGATTGATGGAATAGTAAATTATATAGTATGGCTTCCCTGGGACCATAGTCTAGCATGAGAAACCAACCTCAACCTTGGGGCAGGAGATACCTTATAGTGATTTAAGAAAGATGTAGGAAGCCCAACCTCAGAAATGAATCAGTTTTTTTCTTATTTATATTCTCCTCTAGCCAAGTAACCACTCTCTTTCCAGATACTACATCTTATATCTTAGCTTAAGAAACTAAAAATAATGTATAAGAAGATTCAGAGCTAGCCTTGACTTGTTTCAACTTGGTCTCATAATATCTTTGCTTGCATTTACCCCACTTACTGGTATGGCAACTGAAGCATGGAAAGTGACTGAGACCAATGACACAATCCACGCTCTCTTAGATTCTACAGTGGGCACTTGACCACCTTTATGATGCTTGAACTCATGTGCAGTTTTCTGCAATGGCTCTGGCGCATGCTCTCCCAGAACTATTTACATCAGTGTCTTCAGGACAGAGCTTGGATCATTCAGTGTTTCACAAAGTGACATTACTCCTTTGTTCTTCAAAGGATTTTCAACCAGTGAGAGATATTTCACCTTAGAGTTGATAAGGGAAGTAGCAATTATGCCACTTGCCTTACTTGAGATGTGACATTTACCCAACCTATATTTGAGAAACATGTCACAGGTTAGGAATAACATCTTTAGGTGATGCAGGTAAGACTGTCTATTAATGGCACAAATGCCTTAGATTCTTATAGCTAACTTCTCATTCCCGTGCCATTTCCACATAGCCCGGTTGCGGGGCTGCCTCCTATCTTTCTTCTCTAGCCTCCTGTCAAAGACCATGTGGAAATTTTATATATAGATTGTTTCTGTGCTGTTAAGTGTTTACAAGGCCCCTCTGCAAGTTGACCTCTGAATATTATGAGAACCCTGTCTCAGGCACTAAATAAATAAATAAATGAAATAAAATCCAGATATGGGGCTGGAGAGATGACTCAGTGATTAAGAGCACTGACTGCTCTTCCAGAGGTCCTGAGTTCAATTCCCAGCAACCACCTGGTGGTTCACAACTATCTGTAATGGGATCTGATGCCCTCTTCTGGTGTGTCTGAAGACAGCTACAGTATACTCATAAATAAAATAAATCTTAGAAAAAAAAAAACAAGCCTGGTGGTGGTGCTTACACTTTTAATCCCAGAACTTGGGAGGCAGAGGCAGGAGATCTCTGTGCACTGGAGGCCAGCCTGGTCTACAGAGTGAGTTCCAGAACAGCCAGAGCTACACAGAGAAACCCTGTCTCAAAAAACCAAAAGAACAAAACAAAACAAAACAAAAACAAAAAGCAACAAATAAAATCCAGATATGCTGTTATGTTGGAATGGGTTTGGAAAACCCATTCACACCATTAGAAAAAAGGAAGTCATCAAAAAACAAGGGGAAATTTTAAAGAAGGAAATGGAAACCAACAGAACATAAGTGAATTTGTCACAAGCACATTGTAAACATGGCTGAAAATGTCCTAATGTTGGAGCTAGAGATATGGACCAGCAGTTAACACTTGCCACTTCAATGTAGGACTAGAGTTCAATTCCAGACACCAATAGATCACAAGTGTATATAATTCCAGCTCCAGGAGATCTGATGCCCTCTCCTGGCTTTTGAAGGTACCTAGAATAGGTACCTGCACACATGCATGCATGTAAATAAAGAAGAAAAGAAATGATCAAAATGAAACTCATTTTGTGTAACATGTACTAATGCAAAGCGAAACTTTGAAAGTTAAGCTCACAAAATGATTTTTAAAAAAAATGACTTTCTGTAGAAGAATGCAGATTAATCCCTTCTTCTTCTTCTTCTTCTTCTTCTTCTTCTTCTTCTTCTTCTTCTTCTTCTTCTTCTTCTTCTTCTTCTTCTTCTTCTTCTTCTTCTTTTGGGTTTTTCGAGACAGGGTTTCTCTGTGTAGCCCTGGCTGTCCTGGAATTCACTTTGTAGACCAGGCTGGCCTCAAACTCAGATATCCTCCTGCCTCTGCCTCCCAAGTGCTGGGATTAAAGGCGTGTGCCACCACCGCCCGCCTGATTAATCCCTTCTTGGTTTTTTTTTTTGTTTGTTTTTTTTGTGGTTTTTCGAGACAGGGTTTCTCTGTGTAGCCTTGGCTGTCCTGGAACTCACTCTGTAGACCAGGCTGGCCTCGAACTCAGAAATCCTCCTGCCTCTGCCTCCCAAATGCTGGGATTAAAGGCGTGCGCCACCACCGCCCGGCTGATTAATCCCTTCTTATCTCCTTGTACAAAGCACAAGTCTGAGTGGATCAAGGACTTCCTTAGAGAACCAGATACACTGAATCTAACAGAAGAGAAAGGGAAAGAGTCTCAAACATATTGGCACAGGGGTGAATTTCCTGAACAGAACATTAATGGCTCATGCTGTAAGGTCAACTATTGACAAATGGGATCTCATAACATTGAAAAGCTTCTGTAAGGCAAAGGACACTGTCAATAGGACAAAATGGCAACCTACAGATTTGGAAAACCCTCTATCTGATAGAGAGCTAATATCCAATATATACAAAGAACTCAAGAAATTAGACTCTAGAGAACCAAATAACCCTATTCAAAATGGGATACAGAGCTAAACAAAGAATTCTCAACTGAGGAATCTCAAATGGCTGAGAAGCACTTAAAGAAATGTTCAACGTCCTTAGTCATGAGGGAAACGCAAATCAAAATGGCCTTGAGATTCCATCTCACACCAGTCAGAATGGCTAAGATCGAAAATTCAGGTGATGGTAGATGCTGATGAAAGTGTGGAGAAAGAGGAACACTCTTCCATTGATGGTGGGATTGTAAGCTGGTACAGTCACTCTGGGAATCAATCTGGTGGTTCCTCAGAAAATTGGAAATAGTTCTACCTGAAGACCCAGCTATACCACTCCTGGGCCTATATCCAAAAGATGCTCCAACATATAACAAGGACACATGCTCCACTATGTTCATAGCAGCCTTATTTATAATAGCCAGAAGCTGGAAACATCCCAGATGTCCCTCAACAGAAAAATGAATACTGAAAATGTGGTCCATTTACACAATGTAATATTACTCAGCTATTAAAAACAATGGCTTCATGAAATTTGCAGACAAATGGATGGAAGTAGAAAGTGTCATCCTGAGTGAGGTAACCCAAACACAAAAGAACACACATGGTATGTACTCACTGATAAGTGGATATTAGCTCAGAATACCCACTGCACAACTCACAGACCATATGAAGCTTAAGCAGGAAGACCAAAGTATGGATGCTTCAATTCTACTTAGAAGGGAATACAACATAATCATAGGAGGTAGAGAGAGGGAGGGAGGGACATGGGAGGGAGAGAGGAGTGGGAGGCAAAAAAGGGGAGGCAGGATCAGGTATGGGAAGAGACAGGACAGAAGTACAGAAAGTCAGGAAATTGAACAGAAATATATAGCAGTGGGGTATTTGGAACAGGGGTAGTTACTAGAAAGTCCCAGATTCCAGGAAAGCAAGAGACTCCCAGGTCCCAACAGGGATGGCATTAGCTGAAATACCCAACAAAGGGGAGATAGAACCTGTAGAAACTATCTCTAGTAGATAGTCACAAACCCAATTGAGGCATGGGGCCACTCACCCATCTTAAAAAATTTGATTCAGATTTGTTCCTATCTAAAGGAAATGCAGGAACAAAAAAATGGAGCAGAGGCTGAAGGAAATGCCATCCAGAGATTGTCCCACCTAGGGATCCATCCCATCTGTAGACACTAAACCTACTGCTGATGCCAAGAAGCACTTGCTGTCAGGAGCCTGGTATAGCTTCTTCTGTGAGGTTCTGCCAGTACCTGACCAATATAGATCATAGCCAACCATTGGATTGATCCCAGGGACCCCAATGGAAGAATTAGGGGAAGGACTGAAGGAGCTGAAGGGGTTTGCAACCCCATAGGAAGAACAACAATATCAACCAACTTAACCAGCCAGAGCTCTCAGGGACAAAACCACCAGTCAAAGAGTACACATGGAGGGACCCATGGCTCCAGCTGCATATGTAGCAGAGGATGGACTTTTCAGACATCGTTTGGAAGGGAGGCCCTTGGTCCTGTGGAGGCTTGAGACCTGAGCATAAGGGGATGCTAGAGCAGTGAGATAGGAATAGGTAGGTGGGTGGGGGAGCTCACTCATAGAGGCAAAGGGGATGAGGGATGGGATGGGGTTTGTGGAGGGGAAACCAGGAAGGGTGATAACATTTGAAACATAAATAAATAAAATAACCAATAAAAGAGAGGAAGAGAAGAAGAAAAAGAAGAAGAGGAGGAGGAGGAGCAGAGAGAGGAGGAGGAGAAGAAGAAAGAGAAGGAGGAGGAGGAGAAGAAGGAGGAGGAGGAGGAGAAGGAGGAGGAGAAAGAAGAAGAAGAAGAAGAAGAAGAAGAAGAAGAAGAAGAAGAAGAAGAAGAAGAAGAAGAAGAAGAAGAAGAAGAAAAGTTGACTTTCTAACTGCAGACAAGGGTGTGTTAAATTGTTCAGACTGGCATTGAACTTAGTACTATATAGACCAAGGAGACCTTCAATTTGCAATTTGCCTGCCCGAGTCTTCTGAGAAACTAGTATTATAACCTTTCTTTCAATTGCCTCTTAAAATTGATCCCACATTTCTAATCAATATTCTAAATATTATATATTTCCCATGCAAATATGATATATTGAGTTATGGTAGTTGAACTTATTCCATTTAGAAACTATATTTAAAACATGAAATATGCTATATTTCATCTTCTGATTTTGTATATATACATACACATACATATTTATAATCAGTAGACACACATACAATATACATATGGGACAATTAGATATAGTGTAATAATATCATATCCACGTACAGTGTGCTAAATAAGACTGATGCAATTGGCATATCTACAACCTCAATAATTATACTAGTTTGCCAACATTATTCATGTTTTATATTCAAGTTCAGTTTTGTAAAACCAATATTCAATGCTAAGATTTGTCAAGATTTTACAAAATCGTTCATAAATGAGACACATGTAGCACTATATTTTTACTTGCATTTGCTGTGCTATTCTTTGTTATGGTGTAGTGTTTATTATCTATCTTTTCCTTGACTTAATTAAATGTGCTTGAAATTATATTAATTTTGTCAGATGTGGAAAAAAAAACACTCTAAAGAAACTCCTGAATGTGGACAATGCATCGACTTACAGCAGTTCCTCCACTTTGCATGCTGAGCATTTCAGAGCAGAGCACAGATTCTCAATCACATCATTGGAGAGATTAGTGCCATAAAGGTTCAGGTATTTCAGGTGAGGTAGCTGAAGAAGGGTGTGAAATGCTGAACCATCTCCAAAGCTAGTCATGAAAGAACACCTGCACAATAAGGCCAAATGTCTCATTATACTAGGATGTGTGGGTTCATGACTGATCAACTTGCATACACCCTTTTCCAAATTTGTCTTACATGCAGTGATTGGGCATCCTGGTTACCTCTCAAACTCTCACTGGTTATCTCCAGATACTGGAGAAGCACTAAGGCTCAAGCTATTCACATCTCTTGATTTCGCTGCATTTTCCACGTCAGTATAACACCTAGAGCATTCTAAGGGGACTCATACTTACCCTCATATTAAACTCTGGACATTGCCTTGCCCCAGCTAATCAAAGTTGCCAACTTGACATTACCTGGGAAATGGGAACCTGAGCTGAGGAATTGGCCTCCATCAGGATGATATGCATGTGGGGCATTTTATTCTTCACAAATCAGTGTAGAAATGCCACTCTGAGGGAGCAATTTCCCCTGGGAAGGTTGGTTTTATATGAATAAGAAAGATTGTGAAGGCAGGTCAAGGGGAGACTCGCCAGTAAGCAGCATTTCTTTATGGTCTCTGCTTCACTTCCTGCCTTCAGGTTCCTGCCCTGGCCACCCTTGTTGGATTTTGACCAATGAGTGGTAAAAAAAAAAAAATGAAGTAGGCACTTTTCTTCCCCAGGCTGCCTTTGCTCATGGTGTTTTCAGTGCAAATGAAACCAGACCAGAATTATGCTTTATGTATAGCACAGGTACTTCTATTTGTATTAATGTTTCCAGCTATGTATTGCAAGTAAGGGGCCCATTTCTCTTTTAAGTACTAATGATTTTCTGGGATTTTTTCCTTTTTCTTTTATGCTTGTTTTTGAGACAGAGTTTCACTGTGTAGCCTTGGCTGTCCTGAAACTTATTCTGTAGACAACACTACCTTCAAGCTCAGAGATCTCCTTGCCTCTGCCTCCCTACTGTTGGAATTAAAGGATGTGCCACCACCTGGCTTATTAAGTATTAATATTTTTATGGCATCACAATCTATAATGGTCATGAATGTGTTCCATACTTTTAAGAAAATTAGATTTTTTTCTTTTTGTATTCATTCCCTTTTCAAGGTGGGAAAATTGTAAGCAAACTTATTCCAGGCTATGTTTCCTTGTGGTAACAAATAGAAGTCATCATGAGGACTTAGAGATTAACATTGGGCTGGTCAGATGGTTCAGTGGTTAAGAGCGCATACTATTCTTGCAAATAACCAGTGTTCATTTCCCAGCACAGATTGTCAAGAAGCTCATAACAGCTTATTACTCTAACTTCAAAGAACCCAATTCAGATGCATGCATACATATTCACAATTAAAAACAATTTAAAAGTAGACCTTTAATTAACATTCATTGTAGTCTCTAGAATATAGTCAATCCTTGTGAGTGCTATTTTGGTGCACATGTGCACACACATAAACACACACTAGATGTTTTTAAACTAGGCTTTTAAACTATATATAAATCAGATGTGTGTATATGTGTGTGTGTGTGGTGTCTGTGTGAGACAGAAAACCTCAAATATGTGACTCTTGGGTACTACTGTATTTACTATTCTTGGATTTTAGGTCTGCATTTATTCATGCTTTAGTCTTCTGAAGGAAGAGAGGGAATTTCTTCTATCTACTTAAATGTTGGTTGACTATTAAACTTATGATAAACATTGGAGCTTAAAAGCAGTCAGAGGCACCCTAGGTGATGGAAACATTGAATTATAGAGAATCTCTATGGCCCCTTTATTCAAGTGACAGCTGTCCAGATCCAACACATACAAGTTGCAGAAAATGCCACATAACCTTTTCCAATTTTTGGCTGCATTTCTGCAATGAGATAACACCTCATTATTCTCTAATGGCTAAATTCAACTAAAGACATTCTCCAAATAGGCAGATCGTTCCCAACCCCCTCAAATCTGGGAGTTACCTTTGAAACTGGGAGAAGTTTATATAAATGGATCAATACATCATAGTAATTAAGAAAGTGACCCTGGGTCAGGAAATGCCTAAGAGGTTAAGACAATTTGTTCTTGCAAAGGTCACAAGTTTGATTCCCAAAATCTATGTGGAAGCTCACAACCATCTGTAACTTCAGTCCCAGAGAATCTAATGGCCTCCCCTGGACTGTACAGGCACTGTATTCACAAGGTACATAGATAAACATGCAGGCAAAACATTAATATACATTAAATAATAATAAATAAAACTTTTTAAGGAAAGAAAGGACAGGAGAGGAACAAGGTGAGGAAAGGAGAGGCAAGGAGAGGGGAGGCAAGGAGTGGTGAAGAGGGGGGAGAGAGAGAGGAGGAGAGAGAGCACTGTAGGATACAACTTGCCATCTTTGGGCCATGGTATAGACACTGAAGTCTTGATCCACAGCATCTATGGATGCCTTAATTGTCCTGTAAAAGACCAGGCCTGACACCAGTCAATAATAAAGTGGGGAGAGGGTCACTCAGATCTACCCCTTCTGGCTTAACCATTGGCTTCTGGGGCAGGAGTAGTCATCTTCACGTTTGTTTCCACAAGTAATGCTCAGTTCCAAACCCTTGGGCACACTGAGTTTAACCCTAGTTAAACTTCATAGCTGACAAAACAAAAAGATGTCAATGTGAGGAAGGAACTTGTAAAGAAGTCAAGTGATGAGATAGAAAGAAAACAGAACTGAATAGAAAGTAAGAGTAACCAGAATGCACTATATATAGGATTGAAATTACAAATCAATGCACTGGAAGAATTATAATAAAGAGGCATTGAGATGAGATAAGCTAGAAGTGAATCTCTGTTGGGGATTCACTATTACTATCTGTGACTCACTACTGAAGGCATCCAACTTTACTGGGTTCCCTAGTACTTCTTGTTTTAGTGGCAAAACATGATTTCTATGTGAATTAGGATAGATATTTGGGATGCCTGAGGAAATTACTCAGTATGTCCAGTAAAAGACTTATACATTTGAAAGACCAAGTTTTTATGAGCTAGCAACCTTAATTTCATGTGAGGCATGTTAACTAGAGCAACTTAGTATAACCACTAACTTAATAGAATCACCAGGACACTCTAAACGTACTAAGGATGAGGACAAGCATTAAACACTGCAATGAAGTTGCTCACATTTCTACCTCATACTGGCCCTGTGACAATGATTTTCGTTGTGTGAATGGAGGGAGTCAACACATGACTATTTGGAGCCACACAGCTCCAAACGGCAGTGTGAAAACACAACAGAAAGCCTTTCTGACTGTGCCATCTAAACAGTCAAGCATAGACATATAAGAACTTTACCATGCTGTAAAGAGGGATCGATGGGTAATAGTACTTGTGCAATCAAGAGAACCTGAGTTCAGATCCACAATACTGACATAGAAAGGTGGACATGGTTGCATGAGGCTGTGGGCCTAGCATTAGAAGATGGAAACAGTTAGATACTAGTATATTCCTGATCAGCTTGCCTCATCAAGATGGTGAGAGACTGTCCTAAGGGATTAAGGCAGAGAACAATAGAGAAAGACACCCCACATCTTCCTCTGGCTTCATCATAAATTTACATGAATACAGCATGGCTGCATCAATAAAGTAATGCTCTTGACACTAAGGCAAATACTGAATAACAGTAGACAAGGTTCAGAGATGTACTCACAGTCTGTTGTTTATAAAGAACCTTCCATTACAATATTCTGGGTCATGGATATCTGAAAAAAAAAACCTCTCTTTTGTAGATGTAGGTGAAGTTTCTTTAATTTGGAGGATTTCTTCAGATTGTATGCAGTCATTGATAATTCATCTGAATTACTAATATCAATAGTAATTTCTTCAAATAGATCCATCACTTGTCTATAAATCTTTCCTCCTGGTTGTTAAGTAGACAGGTGAACAAATTCTGGGGTCTTTCCAGTTTCTCATTGCACTCTTGTTGACTGAAACTTTTAAGGTATCTACTGATTTCCTGTCTTGCATCTCTGGGTTGCATAAAGCCAAATAATGATTTGAGCAAGAAGGCAACATGTTCGTCAGCAATTCCAAACAAAAATATCCCTGTCTGGAGGCATTGTGTCTGGCCATGGGCATACATTTTTCCTAGAAGTTGAGGTAGGCTTCCAATGACTGGGACATGTGTGTCTTTGTCTTGCTTGAGGAAATAGAACATGGCAGCAAAATATGATTGCAGTGTAGGATGATAAAACACAATGTGGTTACCATGATTCTGGAGAAATTTCATTCTCAGCCACACTGCCTTATCTGATTCAGATATCTCATTCCTCCTGAGGTTCTCAGAGTCAAACACATACACCTCTTTCCACGTTCCCTCTATGGCCAAGGTGCACAGGGTCTTTAACTGGGCTCTGTTCTGTTTAGACAGATTACTGTCACATATTGATTGGAATGCACTAATCATAAAGTTTGTGAAGAAATCTGCATCTGTTTTAGCCGTAAAGTACCCTTTCTCCCATCTGTCAAACTGCCACTTTAAACTACTACAGAACATCCAGCATAGATAAGGATTGCTGCATACTTTGAGTAATTTATTATTCCTTAAGTTCTCAGAGAGTTCTATGCCTTTCTAGTCATTGAAGAAGGACACACGATAGAACTCTACAGATTGCTTGGAGAATTCTTGAATAGTTATTGCCCTTGGATAATGCAGCAGAGGATAGATTTTTGGTACACTTATTTGTCCCAATTCAAGAAGCAGAGAACATCCTGGGAGCATTATTTTCTGTAGCAAAGCACTTAAGATGATTTGTGTTGGCAGCTTCTTCCTCCAGTCAATGCACAAGTTTGTTCTGAGTTCCAAGTCAAATTTCAGGTAATCAAATCCATCCAGGATAAATAAGATTCTCTTTGGATCAGATAAAATGTCATCAAGAATCTCTGAACTCTCAGGCAACTTACTTGAAATAAGCTCAGCTAAGCATAGCTCTGCAGTGTCGTTAAGTAAGAAGACAGAGAAGAAGAAAACATACTGAAACCGGTTCTGCTACAAAACTCCTGATGCCCAATCCAACATTGCTTTTCTTAAGAAAATGGATTTTCCTAGTCCTGTATGACCTCCTACAACTGCAGTGACTGGCTTTGACTCAGAATCAAGTATGTCCTGCAATGCTATGTACTGGAGTTCTATGGTTTCATGGTACTTTCTATAAGGTATATGAGTGTTGGTCTCCAATGTCCATATACTTTGAAATGTAGTCTTCATAAACTTTTTGTATTTAGTTTGTTTATCTGAGTTGGATAAAATCAGAATACAGGACAATTAGGAAAATAATACTCCCAAGAATGAATTACAGTATTTCTTAAATACATGCCTAATGAATGACCTATACATCTGCATCACCAGCAAGGCCATTGCTCCTGAGGAGAAACTAAAGGGTGGAGAGCCACCTACTTCTTCCCCTGCAACAACTTCCCATCTCCTTCACCTACACCTGATGTAGGTTTTCCTTTCTTATGACATCACAAACAAAGCATGGTTAGGGTCTCACCCTCACCTCAACCAATCAACCAACCAACCAACCAACCAACCAACCAACCAACCAACCAACCAACCAGTTTTCTATGCCCACACCTCTAGATAGAGAAAAATATTGCATGAAACTCTTTCTATGCTTGTGAAAAGAAGTGGAAACTCATTGCTAAAGGCAGTGTATGAATACTGTGTCCCATATGTAGGGACCCTTCTCTTCCTAAAAAAAATCTATAATGCCAATACATTTTACATTCACCTTCCCTAGAATACTCCTGCCCTTACATGCTTTAATTCACATAGAAGATGAACTTAACTAGCACATATCTTCTTGGTACCCTACATAGGTCCTAAAACCCAGACCCTCAGTTGGTTGTTTCCCCCTACCCAGGGTTATAATATGTTTGATATATTGCCTATAAAAGCATTATTACCAAACTGGTAATTCACCTTTGAGCAACAGCTACTGTAAAGCATAAGTTCTGGGTATTTGTTGCATTACAAATTTGCAGAGGGCATGGTATCTCCCCAGGAGAAATTCTTAAGTACTTTATTTGTAAATGATTTTATGAGTTAGGACTCAGAATGTTGCTATTCAGTCTAAAACTTTCCTATCTTCAGTAAGAAATTTAAGAACATTCTATTTATAATTTTTCAATTTGATAAGCATGTTTATAATTCTATGCTTAGTCACAGCAAGATTTACTTCAGGTAAAAATGCAGTGAATCCAACTTGGGCGTTATAGGGTTTCAAGTCTATGGATAAGAATCCTGATTAGGGTGTCAGGTTGTCTTCGGTTAAATTGTATGTATCTCATAATTTTAGATATGTTATTTAATGTATTTGGATCAATGTCCTCAGTCAAAGAAGATTAAGAGAGAGTGTTTCTCTCTCTGGTTATTTATGGAGGAAGTTAGCAGGCATCTGGCATGTGAACAGTAACACATTTGAGTATTTTCACATGAGCTTCTTCTGTACCAAGCATTTGGAAGGCAGGAGTCTACTGTATTCTCTGAGATTTACTGGGAATTGTGTCAGTGATTGGTATATCAGAGATGTTCAGTAAGTTAAGAGAACTTGATATTCTCCCAGAGAATCTGGGTTAGGTTCCCAGCACTGACTTTGCCACTGACAACTATCTGTTAAGTTCAGCTCCAGGGATTCCTGCCCTCTTCTGGCCATCTCAGGCATTGCTTGCATGTGGAGCATGTTCTTATGTGTAAACAAAACACTCATATAACTCAAAACATCTTTACAAAACAGAAAATTGGTATTTGTATGGAATTTAAAACCATTACTTTTTTCTTGTATTTTGAAAAAAAGATGTCCTATATTTCCACATAATAAAATGTTGGTTTTAGGCTGCAAATATGTTTCAATGGATGCTAGACAAACATGCAACTCCAACAAGTTGTCCTCTGATCTACACATGCCACTCAATTGTATATCCACACAAGTAAATAAATACATAAATGTGGGTTGGAGAAGTAGCTCACTGGTTAAAAGTGCATATTGCTTGTACTGGCTATTCCTGGTTGTCAACTTGACTATATCTGGAATGAACTAATCAAGAATTGGAAGGTTCACCTATGATCCTAATCTGGAGGTTCAGAGATGCAAGTTTCTGACCTGGATCTTGGCATGGAGATCTTGAAACATAGTGGCTATGGATTCCAGAAGATTAAGACAAGGAGATCTCCGAGTTCAAGGTCATCTGGGATTAATGGCACAGTGGCACATGCCTTTAATCTGGGCCACACCCTCTGCTGGAGACCTACAGCCTTTAATCTGGGCCACACCCTCTGCTGGAGACCTATATAAGGACATTGGAAGAAGACTCTCATTTCACCCTTCCTTGCCTGCTTGCCTTGTGGGTCTGAGCAAATGCTAGATCCTTGGACTTCATCCACAGCTGCTGCTAACCATTGTTGGTGAGCTGGACTACAAGCTGTAAGTCATCGACAAATTCCCTAACTATATAGAGACTACTCACATGTTCTGTGACTCTAGAGAACCCTGACTCTAGACAGAAGTTGGTACCAGGAATGGTTCTAGAGGAGCAGAAGTATAATGATGAATATTTTAAATATCTGGAGTTGGTTTGGTAATTCATCAGCACCTACAACTACTGAAACCTCACCAGATTCTTCCCCAGAGGGACCTATGGCCTTCTACAAAGATAACTGTACACTTGGGGGAAGGAAATAATCAGACTTTCCAGGGTCTATTGGATACTGGTTCTGAATTGATAGTGATCCCAGGAAATCACAGGAAACATTGTAGCTCTCCAGTTAGAGTAGGGGCTTATGGAGGACAGGTGATTAATGGAATTTTGACTGATGTCTGACTCACAGTAGGTCCAGTAGGTCTCCAAGCACATCCTGTGGTCATTTCCCCAGTCCCAGTTCCCTGACCTGTGGAGAGAGGGCTATTATGGTTGGAAACGCGAAATGGAAGCCTTTAGAGTTGCCTCTGGCAAAGAAAATAGTGAATCAAAAACAGTATCATATTCCTGGAGGAACTGCAGAAATTACTGCCACTATAAAAGACTTGAAAGATGCAGGGGTGGTGGTTCCCACCACATCTCCCTTTAACTCTCCTGTCTGGCCAGTGCAGAAGACAGATGGATCATGGAGAATGACAGTTGACTATCAAAAACTAAATCAGGTAGTAACTCCAATTGCAAATGGAACTAACAGATATATACAGAACATTTCATCCTAGTGCTAAAGAATACACCTTCTTCTCAGCTCCTCATGGTACCTTCTCCAAAATTGACCATATAATTGGTCACAAATCAGACCTCAACAGATATAAGAAGATAGAAATAATCCCATGCCTCCTATCAGATCACTATGGAATAAGGGTGGTCTTCAATGGCAACAAAAACAAAAGAAAACCCACGTACACATGGAGGCTGAACAATGCTCTACTCAATGATAACTTGGTCAAGGTGGAAATAAAGAAAGAAATCAAAGACTTTTTGAAAGTTAATGAAAATGAAGGCACAACATACCCTAATTTATGGGACACAATGAAAGCAGTGCTAAGAGGAAAATTCATAGCCCTGAGTGCCGCCAAAAAGAAACGGGAGACAGCATACACTAACAGCTTAATGGCACACCTGAAAGCCCTGGAACAAAAAGAAGCAAATACACCAAAGAGGAGTAGAAGGCAGGAAATCATCAAACTCAGGGCTGAAATCAATCAAGTAGAAACAAATAAAACCATACAAAGAATCAACAAAACGAGGAGTTGGTTCTTTGAGAAAATCAACAAGATAGATAAGCCCTTAGCCAGACTAACCAGAGGGCACAGAGATAGTATCCAAATTAATAAAATCAGAAACGAAAAGGGAGAGATAACAACAGAAACTGAGGAAATTCAAAAAATCATCAGATCCTACTACAAAAACCTGTATTCAACACAACTAGAAAATCTTGAGGAAATGGACAATTTCCTTGACAGATACCAAGTACCAAAATTAAGTCAGGATCAAATAGACCATCTAAACCGTCCTATAACCCCTGAAGAAATAGAAGTTGTCATTGGAAGTCTTCCAACCAAAAAAAGCACAGGTCCAGATGGTTTTAGTGCAGAATTCTATCAGACCTTCAAAGAAGACCTAACACCAATACTCTTCAAACTGTTCCACAAAATAGAAACAGAAGGAACACTACCCAACTCGTTCTATGAAGCCACAATTACACTAATACCAAAAGCACACAAAGATCCGACAAAGAAAAGCTTTTTAATTAAGAAATTTTGTGTGGTGGTCCTTTTCTGCATGTATGCCTATACTGTATGTACATACAGTACCTGTTGAGGCCAAAAGAGGGCATCAGATCCCCTAGGACTGGTGTTAGAGTTGGTTGTGAGCCACCATGTGGGTGTTGGAAATAGACCCTAAAGGGGTCACTATCCACTGTTGAGAACCACTGTACTACAGGGTTATATTCAAACAGAATGACAACAAAATCTTCAAAAAGTTCACATAAAACTCAGAAAACTGATTAGAATGGTTCCTATTTAACACACAGTGATGCTTTATAAGTACACATGTAAAATTGAATTTGCTTAATTGAATTTACAACAGATCCAGTCTAACTACAATCAGACAAAGATTGATACTTGAATCATGTTCATCTTACTGCATGGCAACTCTGTCCTAACATACTGCCCCATTTAATCACACATTTCAGACCATCACCACATCTGTCTGTGTAAAATTTTTTAATCTTCTAAAACTGAAATCCTATCAGTTAAGTAGAAGCTTACAGTCCCTGACAATCGACATTCTACATTCTTTCCCAAGGGCTTTCTTTACACCCCATTGTTTTTGTTTTATCTTTTGAGATAGGGTCTCAATTATGTAGCTTTGGCTGGTTTGGAACTTGCTATGTATACCAGGCTTACCTCAACCTGAGATTCACCTGCCTAACTTCTAATATTTGCTGGAATTAAAGGTGTGTGGCACGATTCCCAGTCATTTTATTTTTTAAGATTTGGTACATATTCTTGCATGTAATAATGAGTTTTATGGCTACGCTTTCATATAAAGATATATACTTTAACCTGCTCCTCCAACATTCCATTATGTTCTTTCTCTCTCTTTTCTTGTATCTACTGGTAGTCCCTTCCACTCCTCTAGACAAATTGCTTCTACTGTTATGCCATGTGTTATATAACATTTTATATATAATACTCACATATACACACATGTATATGTATGTATTTAAATGGTTTTAGAAATCTGTTTTTAAAACTCATGACCCATAAGTCAGATAAAATATGCTACATTGTCTTTTTGGTCTGGCCCAATATACTGAGTATCAACCCCCAGTTGCATACAGTATCTTACAAATGACACAGCTTCATTAAGTTTTGTTGCTGAATAAAATTCCTTAATAAGAAGGATTTTCTGTTTTCATTGATGCCTTGAAATCGTATTCATGAATAGGCTGCTTTGCAAAGTTGTAGTACTTTTTTACATTGGGTAATGTTCAAACCTCAGAAACACACACATCTCTCCAAACATATTTCGTTGTAGCAAAAACATCAAAAGTCCTTCCAATGTTTTTGAAACATAGGCACATTACTATCCATAATCACTCAAATATTAACTAGAACACCAGATCCTTTTACTGTTTCAAATTTTTAATTTAACTTTTGTTTAAATAAAACACTTTATCCATAGCAATATCATTTACATATTTAGAAATACTATACTACAATGGCTTGAGATAGTATTAAACAAAATAAAAAAGGTGACATATTTAGGTCATAAACTCTCTCCCCACAAAGTAATTAAAAACAACCACAACAACAACAACAACAAATCACCTAAGTGAATCAGTGCAACCAATGTATTCAGTGGCTAAGCCACGTCTTACTCCTATTACATTAACTGGCAATTGCTGTAAGAAGAACATGACCTTCATAATAACTACCTCAGAAGAATTCCATGTTCCTTAAACAAGGAAAGAAAATCCATGGGCAGGAGGGATGGCTCAGGGATTAAGAGCATTGGTTGCTCTTACAGAAGATCTGAGTTTGAATCTTAACATCCACAGAGTGGTTCGTAGCCACCTGTAACTCCTGTTCCAGTGGACTTGATACCCTCTTCTGACCCCCACAGGGACCAGGCACATACATAGCAAACAGACATATGTGCATGGCAAAAACATTCATACAATAAATGTAAATGCAGATATAAAACTTGGAAGAAACTTTGTCTATGGCCATCCTGCCCAGAATGTACTTGATCTTTTCTGATCTTGGAAGCTAAGCAGGGTCAAGCCTAGATAGTGCTTGGGTGGGAGACCACTTGGGAATACTGGGTGCTCTATGCTTAATAACAAACACAAAACCAACATTTATCCTCTTTCATGACTCATGTGTCCTCAAGCCTGCATTCCCTCTTTCCTCAGTCAACACCAAATATTACCCTCTCTGTATTCTTTCTAAGCAAGACTATAGACATATTTATACCTGTTTACATATATACATGGGAACTGTAAAGGAAATGCAGTGTCTTCATATCAAATGATTATCCTTGATAAAATTTCATTTAAAGAAAATAAATGTTTGGTAGGAATTCTAGTTCTTCCAGGGTCTGCATTTCTTGAAATCAAAATAGGTTATACAGGGTGCTCAAACATTTTTTTCTGCTTATTAATGCACTGCTTCAAAGTAATCAGTCACATGACAACTGTAACTGACCACTCAGTGAGACACAGAACCTCCCATCTTTAGCAATAAAAACCTAGTGGAACCCATACAGGGTGTTCTTGATTTGACAAGACTATATACACTTTTCAAGATGTAAAAGTTTAAAAAAGATTATGCTCACGAATGGTTTGCCCACATGGATTCCTATATAACCACAAGTATCCTCAGAGACCAGAAGAAGGCACTGAAACCCCTGAAATTGGAGTTACAGATGTTTTTGATCCACCATCTGGGTGTCAGGAATAAGACCCTGGTCCTCTGGAAGAGCATCAAGTACTCTTAATTTCTGAGATATCTGCCAAACCCCAGTAGGAATTCATTGCTCTTGGGACATTATAGGCTAGGATCCTCATATGAAGGAAAATATTTGTCTTTAAGTTTGTTTCATCTCAATATTATATTTTCCATGTCTATCCATTTTCCTACTAATTTCATAATTTCTTCTTATAACTGGATATAATCCAGTGTTTATATTTGCCACATTCTCATTATTGGAACTCATTTTCTTTTATATATTTATTTATTTATTTATTCATTATATGTAAGTACACTGTACCTGTCTTCAGACACCCCAGAAGAGGACAGCAGATCTCATTACGGATGGTTGTGAGCTACCATGTGGTTGCTGGGATTTGAACTCAGGACCTTCAGAAGAGCAGTCAGTGCTCTTAACCACTGAGCCATCTCTCCAACCCCTAGAACTCATTTTCCTATACTGTAACTTAGTGCCCATTGAGCAGCCTTTCACCATCCCTTCCGACCTCCTCTCCCCAGAATGTTAACCATTCTTCTCACTGCTCCTAAGAGACCAATTCCCTAAGTGTCTTTGGGGTTTTAATTAATTTAAGTACCCCGCAGAAGTGGATGACATTTGACTTTTCTGACTGATTACCCATTAGGAAAGGGGGCTACCTATAAAGTCATGTACATTATAAAGTAATGCCACCTTGACTATCAGGTACTTAAAAAAAGTATTCAACAACAAAGGGAAGCAATTTGATTCAGAATCAGAAAAATGTCATTAGTCAAATGGAAACCCTCTCCCATCCATTAGGAAGGAAACTACCAAAACATCAGTAAAAGCATGTTCAAACATTACTTTCTGAATCAGAATCCAAGGTCTCCCCCCAAAAATTCAATTCAAAAGTTACCAGTTGGCTTCCGCCAGATCCTTCCTGCTGGGGCAAACTCCTAGCTAGTCTGCTCCCTTGAAGATAGAATATCCTGACCCAACCCAGAGGATCCACTGCTCTCTGAGTTCAGAGCCCTTGGTAAGAACCACCTCACCCCTCTTCAGAGTTCCAGAGCTCCTGCTGGCTGCTCAGTGGACTCAGCTGCACTCAGAGCAGTTGAGGACCAGCTGCACCCAGAGAAGATGAGGATCCTCTGCACTGAGAGCAGTTGAGGATCCTCTGTACTCAGAGCAGTTGAGGATCAGCTGAAGAGCAGTTGGACAACAGCTTGACTGGTCCACTGAAGACCCAACCATCTGAAGGCCTCCCAGTAGATCTACTGCAGCCAGGGCAACAGATCAGCAACCTCTCAGCCCCTGTAAAGAGTCCCCATTGGAAGGCCACAGGGGTGGTCAGCTACAACTAAGGCTGCAGCCTACCAGGAGACCTGAAACAACCCAGGGACAAAAGAGGCAGTCTCCAGACAGTCACCCAGAACAACAAACACCAGGGTTATATATCCAGATGGAGAAAGACAAGCACAAGACCATAAGCAACGGAAGCAAATATATGGGGGGGCCATCATCAGAACCCAGTTCTCCCACAACAGCAAGTCCTGAATACAACAACATATCTGAAAATCAGTAACCTGTCCTAAAATCCTATCTCATGAAGATAATACAGTCCTTTTAGGAGTATATCAATAACTCACTGAAAGAAATACAAGAAAACACAGGAAAACAGGTGAGGGAATTGAATAAAGTGATCCAAGCCTAAAAGTGGAAGTAGAAACAATAAAGAAGACACAAATGGAGGCAAACTAGGAAATGGAAAACCTAAGACAGAGGTCAGGAATTACAGATGCAAAGATCACCAACAGAATACAAGAGATAGGAGAGAGAATCTCATGTGTAGAAGATATCATAGAAGAGAATGACACAACTGTCAAAGAAAATTCAAAACATAAAATACTCCTAACCCAAAGCATCCAGAAAATTCAGGACACAATGAAAAGACCAAATCTAAGAATAATCAGAATAGAGGAGAATGAAGATTCCCAGCTCAAAGGACCCGAAAACATCTTCAACAAAATCACAGAAGAAAACTTCTCCAACCTAAAGAAGGAGATGGCCATAAAGGTACAAGAAGCCTATATAACACCAAATAAATGGGACCAGAAAAGAAAATTCTCTCCACAGATAATAATCAAAATACTAAATGCACAGAACAAAGAAAGAATATTAAAAGCTTCAAGGGAGAAGGGTCAAGTAACATACAAAGGTAGACCTATCAGAATTACACCAGACTTCTCAACTATGAAAGTCAGAAGAGCCTGGACAGAGGACATGCAGACTCTCAAAGAACACAAATGCCAGCCAGGCTACTACACCCAGCAAAACTCTCAATCAACATAGACGGAGAAACCAAAATAGTCAGCAACGAAACGAAATTCAAAAAGTATCTACCAATCCCGGCCCTACAGAGGATCCTAGAAGGGGAATTCCAACACAAGGAAGTAACCTGCATCAAGGAAAAGATAAGATATTAAGCACCTCACAACAAAGCCAAAAGGAGAGGACCACAAGCACAAAAAGCCACCTACAAAAACAAACATATCAGGAACCAATGATCTTCTCTCTTTAATATTTCTCAATATTAATGGACTCAACTCTCCTGTAGAAAGACAAAAGCTAACAGACTGGACACGCAAACAAGATCCATCTCTTTTTTCTGCATACAAGAAACACACCTCAATAACAAAGTCAGGCTCTATCTCAGAGTGTAAAAGGATGGAAAAAGATCTTCCAAGAAAATGGTCCCAGGTAACAAGCAGGATTTGCCAATAAAATATACTTTCAACCAAAAGTTATCAAGCCTGATGAAGAAGGACACTTCATATTTATCAAGGGGAAAGTCCACCAAGATGAATTCTCAATTCTGAACATTTATGTCCCAAATGGAAGAGCACCCACATTTATAAAAGAATCTTTACTAAAGCTCAAAACACACATTGAATCCCACACAATAATAGTGGGAGACTTCAACACCCTACTCTCACCATTGGACAGGTCATTGAAACAGAAGCTAAACAGAGACACAGTGAATTTAAGAGAGGTTATGGGGTCTGGAGAGATGGTTCAGTGGTTAAGAGCCCTGACTGCTTTTCTGAAAGTCCTGAGTTCAAATCCATTGGTAACAAGATCTGACACCCTCTTCTGGAATGTCTTAAGACAGCTATAGTGTACTTACAAATAATAAATGAATAAATCTAAAAAGAAAAAAAAGGAGAGAGGTTATGAACCAAAGGGATTTCACAGTTATTTATAGAACATTTCACCCCAAATCAAAAGAATACACCTTCTCAGCACCTCATGGTACCTTCTCCAAAATCAACCATATAATTGGTCACCAAACAACCCTCGACCAATACAAGAAGATTGAAATAATACCATGCATCCTATTAGATCACCATGGCATAAGACTGGTCTTCAAGAACAGCAAAAACTACAGAAAGCCCTCATACACTTGGAAACTGAACAATTCAATGATAACTTGATCAGGGGAGAAATAAAGAAAGAAATTAAAGACTTCCTGGAATGTAAAGGAAATATTGACACATCATACCCAAACTTATGGGACACAGTGAAAGCAGTGCTAAGAGGAAAATTCATAGCACTAAGTGCTCTGGTAAAGAAACTGGAGAGATCTTACACTAACAACTTAACAGCACATCTGAGAGCTCTAGAACAAAAAAAGCAAACTCACCCAAGAGAAGTAGAAGGCAGGAAATAGTGAAACTCAGGGCCACAATCAACCAAATTGAAACAAAGAAAACAATACAAAGAATCAATAAAACCAGAAGCTGGTTCTTTGAGGGAATCAACAAGATAGATAAACCCCTAGCCAAACTAACTAGAGGGGGGAGAGGCAGTATCCAAATTAACAAATTCAGTAACGAAAAAGGAGATATAACAACAGAAATGGAGGAAATTAAAAAAAAATCATCAGATCCTACTATAAAAGCCTATACTCAACAAAACTGGAAAATCTGGAAGAAATAGACAATTTTTCTAGACAGATACTACATACCAAAATTAAATCAAGATTAGGTAAACTATCTAAACAGGCCTATATTGCACAAGGATATAAAAATCATTAAAAATATCCCAACCAAAAAAGCCCAGGGTCAGATGGATTTAGTGCAGAATTCTCCATACCTTAAAAGAAGACCTGATACCAATTTTCCTCAAACTATTCCATAAAATAGAAAGAGAAAGAACACTACCTAACACATTCTATGAAGCCACAATTACTCTTGATACTTAAACCACACCAGGACCCTACCAAAAAAGAGAACTTCAGACCAATCTCATTTATGAATATTGGTGCAAAAATACTCAATAAAATTCTTGCAAACCGAATTCAAGAACGCATCAAAGCCATCATTCACCACAATCAAGTAGGCTTCATCCCACAGATGCAAGGTTGCTTTAATATACGAAAATCCAATAATGTAATCCACTATATAAACAAACTCAAAGGAAAAAAAATACCATGGTCATCTCCTTAGATGCTGAAAAAGCATTTGACAAATATAACACCCCTTCATGTTAAAAGTATTGGAGAGATCAGGAATTCAAGGGCCATACCTAAACATAATAAAAGCAATTTACTGTAAACCAAGAGCCCATATCAAATTAAATGGAGACATACTTGAGGCAATCCCACTGAAATCTGGGACAAGACAAGGATGCCCACTCTCCCCATATCTATCCAATATAGTACTTGAAATGCTAGCTAGAACAATAAGACAATGAAAAGAGATCAAGTGGATACAAATTGGCAAAGAAGAAATAAAGATATCACTATTTGCAGATGATATGACAGTATACATAAGCGACCCCAAAAAATGTACCAAAGAACATCTCCAGCTGATAAACAACTTCAGCAAAGTGGTCAGATATAAAATTAACTCAAATAAATCAGTAGCCTTCCTTTATACAAATGACAAACAGGCTGAGAAAGAAATTAGTGAAATAATTCCCTTCACAATAGCCACAAATAATATAAAATATCTTGGGGTAACTCTAATCAAACAAGTGAAGGATCTGTATGGCAATAACTTCAAGTCTCTCAAGAAAGAAATCAAAGATCTCAGAAAATGGAGAGATCTCCCTTGTTCATGGATTGGCAGAATTAACATAGTAAAAATGATCTTCCTACCAAAGTCAATCTATAAATTCAATGCAATCCCCATCAAAATCCCAACTCAATTCTTCATAGACATGGAAAGAGAAATTCTCAAATTCATCTGGAAAGGCAAAAAACCCAGAATAGCGAAAACAATTCTTAACAATAAAAGAACGCCTGGAGGAATCATCATTCCTGAACTCAAGCATTACTACAGAGCAATAGTGATAAAAACTGCATGGTATTGGTACAGAGACAGACATGTTGATCAATGGAATAGAATTGAAGACCCAGAAATAAAACCACACACTTACTGACATTTGATCTTTGACAAAGAAGCCAAAAATATACAATGGAAAAAAGAAAGCATCTTCAATAAATGGTGCTGGTGTAACTGGCTATCTGTATGTAGAAAAATGAAAATAGGCCCATGTTTATCACCTTGCACAAAGCTCAAGTCCAAGTGAATCAAGGACCTCAACATAAAACCAGATACACTGAATCTAATGGAAGAGAAAGTGGGAAAGAGCCTTGAACTCATCAGCACAGGGGCAAACTTCCTAAACAGAACTCCAATGACTCATGCACTATGATCAAGAATTGATAAATGGGATCTCATGAAACTGGAAAGCTTCTGTAAGGCAAAGGGCATCGTCAATAAGACAAATTGGCAATCTACAGAATGGGAAAGAATCTTCACTAACTCCACATCCTTTAGATGGTTAATATCCAAAATTTATAAAGAACTCAAGAAGCTAATCACTGAAAAACCAAACAATCCAATTAAAAAATGGGGTATAGAACTAAACGGAGATTTCACAACTAAAGAATCTCAAATGGCTGAGAAGCACCTAAAAAAATGTTCAAAGTCCTTAGTGATCAGAGAAATGCAAATCAAAATGACCCTGAGATTCCACCTCACACCAATCAGAATGGCTAAGACCAAAACCTGAGGTGACAACACATGTTAGAGCAGATGTGGAGAAAGAGGAACACTCCTCCATTGCTGGTGGGATTGCAAACTGGTACAACCACTCTAGAAATCAATCTGGAGGTTCCGGAGAAAGTTGGAAATAGATCTTCCTCAAGACCCAGATATACCACTCTTGGGAATATACCCAAAAGATGTCCACCATGCCATAGGGACACGTTTTCCATATGCTCATAACAGCCTTAATTGTGAAAGCTGGAAACAACTTAGATGTCCCAGGACATAAGAATGGATACAGAAAATGTGGTTCATTTACACAATAGAATACTACTTAGCTATTAAGAAAGAGGACATCCTGAGCTTTGCAGGCAAATGGATGGAACTAGAAAATATCATCCTGAGTGAGGTAACTCAGACCCAAAAGGACATGCATGGTATGTACTCACTAATAAGTGGACAATGTTAGAACACCTCAGTCGCACTTGAGAGGGAGAAGAAAACAATCACAAGTGAGGAAGGAGGGAGGAACCTTAGAGGGAAAATAGAAGGAGCAGGGGAAAGAGGGGAGAGGGGAACTTGATCTGACATTGGGGGAGGGAAAAGGATTGAAGCCCTGAGGGCCAGCAGAAAGAATGGAAAAAGGCAACCTCGGGAGATAGGAGGTTGGGATGGCCCCCCAGAATGCACCAGAGACCTGAGAGGTGAGAAACTCACAGGACTAAAAGGGAGGGACTTTAGATGAAATGCCTGACAGTAGGGAGAAAGAACTTATAGAGCCTACCTCCAGCAGAAAGACAGGGCTTCAAATGAGGGAGAGGGAGCCATCCCACGGTCATAACTCTGACCTATAATTGTTCTTATCTGAAAGAATTACACGGGTGGAAATGGAGAGAGCCCGAGGAAAAATGACAGGTTCAAAGTAGGATCCAGTGCAAGGGAGGTCCCAAAACCTGACACTATTACTGAGGCTATGGAATGCTCACAAAAAGGGACCTAGCATAACCTCACTCTGGAAGACCCAACAAGCAGCTGAAAGAGTCAAATGCAGACATTTACACCCAACCAATGGATAGAAGCAGCTGAATCCTGCTGTTGAATTAAGGAAGGCTGAATGAATCTGAGGGTGAACTTGTAGGAGGACCAGCAGTCTCAATTAATCTGGACCCCCAGGATTTCTCAAACACTGAACCACCAAACAGGCAGCATACACCAGCTGATATGAGGCTCCTAGCACACATACAATAGAGGACTGCCGGATCTGTGTTCATTCAGAGATGATGCACCTAACCCTCAAGATACTGGAGGTCCCAGGAAGTTTAGAGGTCAGGTCGGGTGGGGGGTAGGGACATCCATGTGGAGACAGGGGGAGGGGAGGAGGTATAGGATGTGGAACAGTTGGAGACAATGGACAGGGATTGGTGGGGTGGGGAATAAATTATGGAGTGTATAAAATAATTAATAAAAGAAATATCCATAATAAAAAAAGTTGCCAGTTGAAGACAAAAATCCTAGAAGCCACAAGTAATATTTTAGACAGGGTCTCACTATGTGGTTCTGACTGGTCTGGATCTTACTACATAGAGCAGGTTTGTCTCAAACTCACAAAGAAGTCGCACACTTAGACAGCCACAAATGAGACTAGTCAAATAGTGGTTCAATGAATTTATGCAATTATTAAATGCCCCATTAAATAGATCAGAAATTCAAAGTTTACTAGAATATAAACATGACTCTTAGTTGTCAGTCAGCAGGAACTTACATCCTTGAAAGAGACCAAGAGGGAGTGCTAGATCATGGTCTTTGTGAATCTGACAAACTCTGGTTGTCAAATGAAGACTACACAAGTTCACATGTTGGGTAAAACTTTTTATTTTATGTCGACATGCACAGTAGCACTGCTCACTGTA
This sequence comes from Tokudaia tokunoshimensis, assembly GCA_036184795.1. Classification (NCBI taxonomy): domain Eukaryota; kingdom Metazoa; phylum Chordata; class Mammalia; order Rodentia; family Muridae; genus Tokudaia; species Tokudaia tokunoshimensis. The sequence goes on from BTHU01000010.1 coordinate 105,380,533, forward strand.
GCTAAGAACTGGTTGTGGCTAGATCCCCATCACTGGATCAATAAATGGCATAGCCTGTTCCAACATATGGGTATCATTTGGTCACCACAGGGAAACAAATGTTGATATGTGCTGTAGCATGGATGGACCTAAAAATGGATGGTAAATGAAATCATCCACTTATAAGATATTATATTCCAGTTATTTGAGGTACTTAGATTGAATTAATAGGATGGGAAGGTAGAATCTAGGGATTGGAAGAAGACAAGAAAGGCAAACGGTTTAATAGAAACAGTTTCTGTCTAGATTACTGACAAGTTTCTGGAGATGAATGTGTACCCAACATAATAAGTATGTTAAACACCTGAACAACAGTGCCATATTCAAAAAAGATGAGGAAGGACACTTCATACTCATCAAAGGAAAAATCTACCAAGATGAACTCTCAATTCTGAACAAATATGCTCCAAATACAAGGGCACCCACATTCATGAAAGAAACTTTACTAAAGCTCAAAACACACATTGCACCCCACACAATAATAGTGGGAGACTTCAACACCCCACTCTTATCAAAGGACAGATCAGGGAAACACAAACTAAACAGAGAAACAATGAAACTAACAGAAGTTATGAACCAAATGGATTTAACAGATATTTATACAACATTTCTTCTAAAACATTTCTCTCAGCACCTCATGGTACCTTCTCCAAAATTGACTATGTAATTGGTCACAAAACAAGCCTCAACAGATACAAGAATATTGAAATAATCCCATGCATCCTATCAGATTACCACTGACTAAGACTGGCCTTCAACAACAGCAAAAACAACAGAAAGCCCACATACACATGGAAACTGAACAACTATCTACTCAATGATAGCTTGGTCAGGGAAGAAATAAAGAAATTAAAGACGTTTTAGAATTTAAAGAAAATGAAGACAGAACATTCCCAAACCTATGGGAAACAATGAAAGCACTGCTAAGAGGAAAATTCATAACTCTGAGTGCTTCCATAAAGAAAGAGTATGCACTAGCAACTTAGTAGTGCATCTGAAAGCTCTAGGACAAAAAGAACAAAATACACCCAAGAGGAGCAGAAGGCAGGAAATAATCAAACACAGGACTAAAATCAACCAAGTAGAAACAAAGAGAACTATACAAAGAATCAACAAAACCAGAAAATCAACAAGATAGATAAACCCTTAACCAGACTAGCCACAGGGCACAGGGACAGTATCCAAATTAACAAAATCAAAAATGAAAAGTGAGACATAACAATGGAAATCAAAGAAATAAAAAAAATCATCAGATCCTACTACAAAAACCTATACTCAACAAAACTGGAAAATCTAGATGAAATGGATAATTTTTAGACAGGTATCCAAGTTAAATCAGAATCAGATAAACCATCTAAACAATCTCATAATCCTTAAGGAAATAAAAGTACTCATGAAAAGTCTCCCAACCAAAAAATCCCCAGGACCAGAGATGTTAGTGCAGAATTCTATCAGATCTTCAAAGAAGACCTAATAGCAATACTCTTCAAGAACAAATCAAAATGATCATTCACCACAATCAAGTAGGCTTCATCCCAAGGATGCAGGGATGGTTCAATATTCGGAAATCCATCAATGTAATCCACTATATAAACAAACTAAAAGAAAACACACACACACACACACACACACACACACACACACAATCATCTCATTAGATGCTTAAAAAGCATTTGGCAAAATTCAACACCCCTTCGTGGTAAAAGTCTTGTAAAGATCAGCAATTCAAGGCTCATACTTAAACATAGTAAAAGCAATATACAGCAAACCAGTAGTCAACATCAAACTAACTGGAGACAAACCTGAAGCAATCCCACTAAAATCAGACACTAGACAAGGCTGCCTTATCTATTCAATATATTAGTCAAGGTTCTAGCCAGAGCAATTAGACAACAAAAGGAGGTCAAAGGGATACAAATCGGAAAGGAAGAAGTCAAGATATCACTATTTGCAGATGATATATTCGTATACTTAAATGACCCCAAAAATTCCACCAAAGAACTCCTGCAGCTGATAAACAACTTCCTCAAAGTGTCTGGATATAAAATTAACTCAAACAAATCAGTAACCTTCCTCTACTCAAAGAATAAATGGGCTGAGAAAGAAATTAGGGAAATGACACCCTTCACAATAGTCACAAATAATATAAACTATCTTGGTGTGACTCTAACCAAGCAAATGAAAGATCTGTATGACAAGAACTTCAAGCCTCTGATAAAAAAAGAAACACTGTCCAGTGGAAAAAGAGCATTTTCAACATATGGTGCTGGTTCAACAGGCAGTCAGCACATAGAAGAATGCAAATTGATCCATTCTTTTTTCTTTTTCATTTTTATTGTTTATTTTATTTATTTACATTTCAAACGTTATCCCCCTTCCCAGTTTCCCCTCCACAAACCCTCTATCCCTCCCATCTCCCTCCCTCTGATGGTGCTCCCCCACCAGTCAACCCGCTTCTGCCTCAATGCTCTAGCACTCCCCTACCCTGGGTCATCAAGTCTCCACAGGATGAAGGGGCTCCCCTCCCAGTGATGCCTTATAAAGCAATCCTCTGCTACATATCAAGCACTCTTGATTGTACTCTTTGGTTGGTGGCTTCATTCCTGGGAGCTTTGGGGGTTCTGGTTGATTGATAATGTTGTTTCTTCCCATGAGGTTGCAAACTCCTTCAGTTCTTTGTCCATTGGGTTAACTTGTCCATTGGGGACCATGCACTCAGTCCAATATTTGGCTGCGTACATCCGCATCTGTATTGGTCAGGCTTTGGCAGAACCTCTTAGGGGACAGCTCTACCTGGCTCCTGTCAGTAAGCCCTTCTTGGCATCAGCAATAATGTCTGGGTTTGGTGTCTGCAGATGGGGTGGATCCCGAGGTGGGGCAGTCTCTGTATGGCCTTTCCCTCTGCTCCATTCTTTGTCCCTTCATTTCTTTGGTGTGATCTTCTTTGTTCTTGGATTTCATATGCTCTGTGAGTTGTGTCGTGGGTATGTCTAGGTTGTTTCTACATTCTGGATATTATAAATAAGGCTGTTATGAACATAGTGGAGCATGTTCCCTTGTTATATGTTGGAGCGTCTTTTGGGTATATGCCCAGGAGTGATATAGCTGGGTCCTCAGGTAGAACTATTTCCAATTTTCTGAGGAACTGCCAGACTGATTTCCAGAGTGGTTGTACCAGCTTCCAATTCCACCAGCAGTGGAGGAGTGTTTTGATTGGTGTGAGGTGGAATCTCAGGGTTGTTTTGATCTGCAATTCCCTGATGACTAAGGATGTTAAATATTTCTTTAAGTGCCTCTCAGCCATTAGAGATTCCTCAGTTGAGAATTCTTTGTTTAACTCTTTACCCCATTTTTTAAATAGAACTATTAGATTCTCTGAAGACTTGAGTTCTTGAGTTCTTTGTATATATTGGATTTTAGCCCTCTATTATATGTAGGATTGGTAAAGATCTTTTCCCAATCTGTAGGTTGCTGTTTTGTCTTATTGACAGTGTCCTTCACTGTACAGAAGCTTTGCAATTTTATGAGGCCTATTTGTCAGTTCTTCATCTTAGAGCATAAGCTATTGGTGTTCTGTTCAGGAAATTTTCCCCTGTCCCAATGTGTTCAAAGTTCTTTCCTACTTTCTCTGCTAGTAGATTCACTTCATCAGGTTTTACATGGAGTTCCTTGATGAACTTGGACTAGAGCTTTGTACAAGGAGATAAGAATGCATCAATTTGCATTCTTCTACAGGCTGACCCACCAATTGAACCAATAACATTGTTAAAAATGCTCTCTTTTTTCCCCCCAGTGGATTGTTTTAGCTCCTTTGTCAAAGATCAGATGACAAAAGTTGTGTAGATTCATTTGTGAGTCTTCAGTTCTATTATAGTGATCTACCTGCCTGTCTCTGTACCAATACCATGTGCTTTTTTTGTTTTTTTTTTTATCACTATTGCTCTGTAGTATAGCTTGAGGTCAGGGATAGTGATTTCCCAGAAGTTCTTTTATCATTAAGAATGTTTTTTGATATCCTGTTTTTTTTGTTTTTGTTTTGTTTTTTTGTTTGTTTGCTATTTCAGATTCATTTGAGAATTGCTCTTTCTATCTCTGTGAAGAATTGAGTTGGAATTTTGATGGGGATTGCATTGAATCTGTAGATTGCTTTTGGTAAGATTGCCATTTTTACTATGTTAATCCTGCTGATCCATGAGCGTGGGAGATCTTTCCATCTTCTGAGATCTTCTTTAATTTCTTTCTTCAGAGACTTGAAGTTCTTGTCATACAGATCTTTCAATTACTTGGTTAGTGTCACACCAAGATATTTCATATTATTTGTGACTATTGTAAACGGTGTCGTTTCCCTAATTTCTTAGCCTGTTTATCCTTTGAGAAGAGGAAAGCTACTGTTTGTTTGAGTTAATTTTGTATCCAGCCACTTTGCTGAAGTTGTTTATTAGCTGAAGGAGTTCACTTGTGGATGTGTGTGTGTGTGTGTGTGTGTGTGTGTGTGTGTGTGTGTGTGAGAGAGAGAGAGAGAGAGAGAGAGACTTATGTATACTATCATATCATCTGCAAATAGTGATACTGTGACTTCTCCCTTTCTGATTTATATCAGTTGGAAGTCCTTCTGTTGCCTAATTACTGTGGCTCGAACTTCAAGGACTATATTGAATAGATAGGGGGAGAATGGGCAGCCTTGTCTAGTCCCTGATTTTAGTAGGATTGCTTCAAGTTTCTCTCCATTTAGTTTGACGTTGGTTATTGACTTGCTGTATATTTATTATATTTAGGTATGGACCTTGAGTTCCTATTCTCTCCAATGGTTTAGCATGAAGGGGTGTTGTATTTTGTCAAAGGCTTTTTCAGCATCTAATTAGGTACTCATGTGAGATTTTTTTGCTTTGAGTTTGTTTATATAGTGTATTATGTTGAAGGATTTCCATTTAATGACATGACTTGAATGGTGGGGCGGGGAGGGGGGGTGTCTGGCCTCCACCTCTAGTCAGCATCTTGCCAGTTCGCTCCTTGTCGACTGGGCCCAACCATAAAGGCAGACCACAAAATACTCCTTCACACACATATGCACATACTGTCTGTCTCTCTGTCTAGTGCGCGCGAGAAATGGCAGCACTGCCTTCTAAAACCGGAAGTACATAGTATCAGCTCAATGGAACTACAATTCCCAGAAATCTCAGCGGCCCGCGCCATAGTTGTCAGAGATTCAGTGCCAAGGGGCGAAGCCTCGAACTCGCCTTCAGGGTTGTGGCCGATGAGAAAGTCCTCCTGTAAGTCAAGACTGAAGCTGGCTTTGACATGGCCAAAGATGGAAGACTAGCGATGTCCCTGTTGTACAATTCAAAAAATTCTAATCATGAGGGCAGAATGACTCAGCAGATAAAGGCACTTTGCAGCCAATCATGATGACAGGAGTTGGATTCCCAGAACCCAGTAAATAAATAAATAAATCTAACACACACACACACACACACACACACACACACACACACACACACACACTATATATATATATATATATATATAACTCTGGCTGGCCTGGAACTTACAGAGAACCACCTGCCTCTGCTTCACAAATGCTGGGATTAAAGGTATGAACTACCATACCCATCTTATGAATATAATCGTTTTAAAAACTGATTTTATGTTTAATAATAGTCAGTGTTAGGTCTCAAAGAAACCCAGGACAAATGGCTAAGATGCCTGTTCATGTATCCAAGTATATGTTGGCTAACTCTCCCAGCATCCCACCCCCTACCCTGAAACTCTCCTTCCCCCAGCTTTTCTTTTCAATATAAACTCATTCAGATTGGCTATGAGGTCTCTTGTTTCCCACACTTTTGTTTTCTCTATCTTTGGCTCCTCTCTTTGCTCCCTGTAATGAGAATAGTAAAAAAATGCCTTTTAGACATGTTAAAAAAATAGCTTAGGACCCCTGCTCCACCCAACTGCACCTGATAAGCAGAACTCAGTGACATCACTCAGTCATGATAACAAGACACAGTCCTACAACCCCATGACACCCAAGGACAATAATATAGGCAGAGACCTAGAGCAAGGCTTTGCTCTGCACATCTGGAGAGACACCATCTTGATCTGCCCTATGGATAGAGATTCTTCCCCCCAGGATCCTGATGATCAAATCAGAGACTTCTGTTCTGGACCTCCAACATTTTTACATTCAGCTAAGCTACATCCCACAGGTGAACAGCATGGGGAGATAGACTTAGAACAGTAGTTAGGAACATAGAGTTTGAATTTTGTGTGATGACCCTCAGCATAATAAAACAAAACTTTTATTTTACTAACTACATGTATTTACCTTCTTGGTCATGAAACTCCCTCTCATCTTTTGTGCTCTCTCCCACACTCACTCTCCACTCATGGCTCCGTTCAATCTGGACCCTTCCATGCCTCTGCCTCACAGTGCAAACACAACTCTTTTTCTTTTTTTCATTTATCTGATGCCCATAACCCAGGATTGACATAAATGAGTTCCTTCCGAGGGACTCGGCTTCCCTGAACCAAGTTGCAGATCTGGCTCTTCTAAGGTATGTATGGATCATTTGTTTCTGCTGGCTCCTACCACTCACCAAATTTGACTCCAAATTCTAGAGTCTGCCTCTTCAATTGCTTTCTAGCCATGTATTCATCCTTGTCCACTCCACAAGTGTCTCTCTGGCTCCTGCAGCCTGGTAGGCCCTCCAGGGACCCTCGTGGCACATCCCTCTACTAAAGACACTTGCCTCCCTCTGTTGATGTCATCTCTTTTCCAAGTCCATCTTCAACTGCTCTCTCCTATCCTCCTCTACAGGACAAGTGCCACCCCAGAGTTGCCTGCTTTGTCTACTAGTATTACAAAAACCACACCAGTGTACCAGAAAGCTCCTCTTGCCCTACTGAGTCTGTGACATGTGGAAAGGGATGCCTCTCCTCATTGATTTGGGACATTTCTCTGGGGCAAGTCTCTCATTCCCTTTGAGGATGCCCTGAATTCTTGTCACCACTGACATTTATCCCCTGAGGCCTTTGTTCATATCCCCTTCCTATGGCTTCTTCTCCTCACCAGTCCCTAGGAACTGTTATCCTGCAGATTCCTTAAGCTCTCTTGGACTACCTCCTTCCTTGCCTCTCCCTTGGAGCTGCCTGCTCTGTCTCTTACTTAAACCCTCCTAGCCCACTCCCCTCTCCAGTGGCGCTCCTATACTTTGTGACTGTATTACCTCTCAGCTCCCTCCTAAAAGTTCTGCAGCTTCTCTATGCCCTCCTGGGCTTATCTCTATGTTTCTCAGCTCATTCTTGGAGCTCATAGGTGTTAAGTGCTGCAGCTCTAAAGGGAAAGGCTTCCTTTACAGAAGTGTTACTACTCTGCTCCAGCTGCTGCAGAGGAAGGTTTCCCCAATGAAAGTGTTACAGTTCTGCTCCTGGAGGGGAAGGTTTCCCCAGTGAATGTGTTACAGCTCTACTTCTCAGGAAAAAAGTTTCCCTAACTCCCCAAATGTTAGCATTTCCTCAAGGCTCCGACCAAGAGTTATCTAAACAGCCAGGTACCTTCTTTTTGTTCTCTTGTTCCTCAATGATCAACCACCTACATCTCATGATAAATAATTAGATAGAAAAAGATAGAAAGTTTATGCAAGGTCCAAGGATATAAAAGTTATGAGTATCTCAGAAAATATTTGGGATATTTGAGTGTCTAGAAAGGTATTTTGAGGTTAGTAATTGCAAGATATAAAGGTTGGAGGACTTAAAATATTGGATAGTGATAAAAAAGTAATTCAAGATACAAAAATGGTTTGAAGGGACCTTTTGAATCCCATTTGTCTCCACTCAGAAACTAGGCCAGAAACCATTTGCTCCAGCAGCAAACCCCGAAGTTCAGGAATGAGACAATAACATTCCCCATTAAAGGAACAGCTTAAAGATAGTCACAAGAATGGGACATACCTTATTTCAGGATAGGCCATCTATCTGTGCTGGGCAGCCCATCCTGTGGTTAGTCATTCAGGATACAGGAATGCAGCCCACATGGGGCATCCCAGCACCCATTAATGAGGTCTTAGATTACCTAACACTTACAATATAATGATAAACCATCTTCCCATGGAAAGTGTAAAGCACTTTGCTTCCAAAGCTGATCTGCCTGTCTTAGTTGTTCAGAAGATAGAAGCTGCAGTCTCCTGTTTAGCACCTCATAGTAAAACATCAGGAGGCTGGGTAATGTAGCCTTTGTTCTATCTCTGCAGGAATTACTTGGCCTTAAGTTGAAGTATTAGGAAGAAAAAGGGGAGGGAGGCCTTCCTCTACTCTTTGTTCTTAGCACTTGTATGACGTTCAGAGTGCATGATCACATGGTAAAATGTTAACTACAAGATTTCACATACATTCAGGTCATAAATTGAATAAGAGGTTTAAACAGAGAATGTCTACATGCATATCCACTAGGAGTAATTATCTGGCTAAACATCATCATTTGTTACTAGCTTACAGATTCATGGAGAGTTAGAAACCATGACTAAGTTGTCTTTGAAGTATAGATAAACCCAGTCAATATTTTACCTCCTGTCCTTGCACCTGTGGTGTATATCCTTAGCTCCTTCTTTATGAGCTTCCCTTGGGATGTGCTTTAGGTTTTAGATGTCTTTTATTTGAGAAGCAATTAGATTTAGTGAGCCAGTTCTGTTATAAAAGGGGCAAGAATGTCTTTATCTGTCATCGCTATTCTGAAGCGGTGGTGACTGGCATGCTGGTTGTTTCTGCAGAACAAACGCTCTTTGTTCTTGCATACTGTCTGAATCTGGGGTCTTCCTTCAGTGATTCTAGAATTCTAACAGCTTCATATTTCTTCTCTGGATATGCCAGTGTTATATGAAGACTTCAACCCTTCTGTCATTAATTAATGGAGTTCTGATAAATTACCCTAACTAAAATAAAACACTCCACTCTATGATCCACTTTTCATAATCATGAGTTCAAGATTTTGTTTCATTTGGTTATCTTTTAACCATATGCATAAGGTGTTTCTCATGCTAAATCTATATGATCAACTATCATATTTACAAGGTCAAAATTTTAATTTTCTTTTTATTGTCTTTTAAATATAAACTTAAAAATGTTTCTCATTCTGCTGAATTTATGTACATTCATTCTTCTGGATAGAGGAGGAAAGACTCTCTTGCCCCTTCTGCAACACAAAAGGTTTTAGTCTTCCCTGAGTTCACCTTAAAGTCTGTTCATGCTGTTTACAAGTTTATCTCTTCTGTAAACTTACAAAGATTCTTCTAAGGCTCAGGAAACCCACTCGGATCCACCTCTCATGGACCAATCTTGGTAAGTACCCTTGTCAATCAATCCTAAGCCCCTCAACCTGTTGCATAATCCAGAGAGTGGGATTCCTCCCCTGTTCCCTCGCTGCAACCACCAAGACTGCAGGGTTCAAACATACATCCAAGAAAACATTTTCTTTCTAAATGTACTTAACTTTATTTTCTGCCTCTAATATGTATATGTGTTTCAGCATCTTGCCAAGTCCAGGTGTTTACTCAAAACTACATCCAGCACAGCTCCAGAGAAGCAACCCACAGATGACTTGGTCTGCTCTCACAGACACTTCTACTGGGCCTATACCTTCCAATCAACAGATGGTTCCACAGACCCTAAACCGCAATGAAACAGTCAGCTCTCTCGGAACTTGACCTCAATCCCAATTTTCTTAGGCCCCCCAAAGACAAAACCATCATCCCAAAGTCAGCAGGAAGGAGCTAAAGATCATGACTACCCTATACCTGCCTCAGCATCACCTCTTCCTAGTTTCTCATTTTTTAATTAAACCAAAATGGAGGAATGTTAGCATTTCCTTGAGGCTCTGCCCAACAGTTACCTAGCAACAGCCAGGTAAAACAGCCAAGCTTGTTATAAAAGGACTGCTTGACCTCTCCCTCTTCCTCTCCCTCTGCCCCTCCCCCTTCTCTACCTATTCCTCTCCCTCTCCATCTTTCTTCTCTCTACCTACTCTCTCCCTTTCTGTCTTTTCCCATGTGTCCCTGGCCAGCCTCTCCCCCTCTTTCTCTCTTCCTTTCTCTCTCTTTCTGTCCTTCTCTGTCCCCTTTATTCCTCTGCCTCTACTCCCTTCCCCAAACCCCTTCCCAGGTCCCAAATTAACTTCCTTTTATGCCTGTGGTATGGTTGATAACCTCAGGTGGATGTATTGGCCCACTAAGGCACACCCTCCCGCTGCATCATAGCACATTTTATAAAACACAGCACCAGTGAAAGTGTAACAGTTTCTTTCCAGCATGGGGAGATCCTGTCCTGTCCAGTCTCCCCACCCCCATCTCTCCCCCACTACATCTTTCTCTCTCACACATACAGGTGTCCTGTCTTGACTTCTCCGGATACTGGACTCCAAACGGTAAGCTGAAATGAACCTGAGTTGCTTGATGTTGTAGTGTTTTATTACAGCAATAGAAATCTAACTAAGACACATGATACAGAAGGGGGGAATTACCTGTTAGCATTGGGTTTTTTAATAGTTTATTTTTATTTTTATGTGCCTACATGCTGGTGTGAGGGTGCCAGATTCACTTGAGCTGGAGTTACAGATGACCTTCCATGTGGGTGCTGGGAATTGAACCCAGGTCCTCTGGAAGAACAGTTAGAGCTCTTAACTGCTGAGCCATCTCTCCATTACACAGCCTGCTATTGCTTTTTTTATTTAAAATGTAGTTTTATTTTTTTAATGTTTTGAGGCACTGATCTGAGCCTGGGGAGCTGAACTTGGGTCCTCTTGAAGAGCAGTGTGCATCTTAAGCACTGAGAAACCTCTCCAACCCCTTGTTGCATCTTATATGAATGATGCTAGGGATTGGACCCAGATTCAATGCCAGTCAGTCAAGCCACTTGACCACTGAGTCTCTCACCACACTGAGCTGGGTATGATGGTATATGCCTTTAACCCCAGCAAAGACATGGGAATCTCTATGAGTTTAGGGCCATCCTGATCTAAAGTTCTAGGCCAGTCAGGGCTACATAGTGAAACTGTCTCAAAACAAACAAACAAATTTGCTTTATTTTTTTAATCTGTATGTATTCATGTCTCTGCAGAGGCCAGAAGAAGGTATTGGATCCCTGGAAAATGGAGTTAGAGTAGGTAAGTCTCCATACAAGGGTTTGGGAACCGAACCTGTGTCATTTGGAAGAGCTGCAATTGATCTTGATGATTGAGTCATCTCCCCAGACCAACTCTGTTGCTATAATTGAAGTGTGTATCAGAAGCTAAGATTTGCTGGAACCTATTTGTCCAGAGTCTGATTCAGTCAGGACATTATGAAGTTCACAAAGGTGGCAAGAAATGGCAGGATTCTGAAGTTCAGGTATGAAGGTCTTGGAGTATGTGACCCAGGATGGCATGTCTAAACCTTCTGGGAAAAGAAGCTTGCCATCAATCAGTCTGACGGGTTGATCTTGCAGTAAAGACTATGGTTTGGCTTCAGCAGTTTCTGTTAAAGAAAGGGAGAAAGTGAGCTCCATCTATCAAGTGTACACTCTGTTCTACAGGACTTATCATCCGCAGCCCAGAAAGCCTGGGGCTTTTTATCCCTATCCTCAGATATCCCTCCTTTTCCATTGTATTATAGTAATACTAGTATCTCTAGGAATGGCCTATGACCATGCCCACTGTGATAGATATATTCCAAAGTGGCCCCACATTTCCTCATCTCCTGATGTTAGCACCATTATCTAGTTCCAGCCCTGATGAAAAGACCTGGATTTTGCATATAATGAACAAGACAAAGACCCCAGATGTAGGTGATTGCAAAGATACTACAATCTATCCCATAGATTTTTGCTTCTATTTGGCTTTGAAAGAAACAAGAAAGCTGGGTGGTGGTAGTGCACACCTTTAATCCCAGAATTAAGGGGCAGAGGCAGGTGGATCTCTGAGTTTGAGGCCAGCCTCACCTATACAGGGAGTTCCAGGATAGTCAAGGCTACACAGAGAGACTGTGTCTCAAACAACAACAGCAACAACAAGAACAAGGGGGAGAGAGAGAGAGAGAGAGAGAGAGAGAGAGAGAGAGAGAGAGAGAGAGAGAGAGAGAGAGAGTCAATGTTGCAGAGAGGGACACAGAAAAATGTTGAAGGCCACTTGACAGTCAGTAAGAAAACAGAGCCACGCAGGCTTGAAAATGGATCCTCCTCAAGTGGAGCCCCACATGAAACCTCAGTGGTCACCAGCACCTCCATCCCAGCATTGCAGGAGGCTTATGTGGATGATGCTGACCTCCTGACCCACAGAGACGGATAGATGATGTGTGTGTGTTATCCCGAGCTGCACAATCAATGGTGATTCCATACAGAAAGCACCACAGCAGGGCCCAGACATCCTTCAACTTGACACACCCACCCCATGCCCTTGACCTAGGTTGCTCTTCTCATTCCTCCAGAGTCTAGCAGATCCTGGGTGGGCTAGATAGACTCTCTTGCCCACATGTTAGAGAACCTGGGAAGTCTAAGCCCTCACTTTTACAGCCTTCCTTACAAAAAGAAGTAGCACAAGGCTCTACTTTCTCTAAAGATGGATGTGAGAAAGCCTCCTATGGGAGATTTCCAGAAAGAGCTTTCCCCTCAGATAAAGGAAAATCCCATGGCTCCCCTCCTTAACCTCTGATGGGGATGATTTCAGAGTTCCATTGTGGCAATGACAGATACCTTTAATTTCAGTACTTTGGAGGCAGAAGAAGGTGGATCTCTGAATTTGAGGCCAGCCTAGTCTACAGAGTGTGTTCCAGGATAGCCACGGGTACAGAGAAAAACCCTGTTTCAAAACAACAGCAACAAAAAAGTTCCATTTTGAGAGGCACAACTGACTGGAGAGCTCGCCAAATTGAACAAAAGACACACAATAGCATGAGTAAGTCTGATTCTCTCTTAGGGAACTTGAACTTAGACATACTGAAGCTTACATGCCTATGACAACTCATGTCTGCAACCCTAGAGCTGGGAAGGTCAAGGCAGGAGGACTGCTATGAGTTCTAGACCAGCCTGATATATCTAGAGAGTAGCAGAATAGCCTGGGCTACAAACTGAGACCTTGTAGCAGTGAAGCAAGATCAGGGAAATGGGAAAATGGAGTGAGTGAGGGGGAAGAGATGTAACAGGGAGCAACTGAGCAGAAGTACACACACATGCACACATGCATATACAAATGCACATGTGCACACACATGCACACATGTACACACATAGAAAACGAGAGAGGAGAGAGTGAAACAGAGGGAGATGGAGGGAGGGAGGGAGGAAGGGAGGGAGGGAGATTCAACAGAAGCAGGATGGAGTAAATGGGGTGATCAGACAGGTTTGGAAATGAACTAGATAACAAAGGAAATTAAACAGAATTGAAAAGAATCTTGTGAGAGCAGTGCATGTGTGTGTGTGTGTGTGTGTGGTGTGTGTGAATGCACATGTGTATTGCACACATTTGTACCTGTGTAGGTATATGTGGATGTTTGTGCATGAGTAGGGGCATGGAAGCTAGCATTTGCCTCAGATGTTGTTCCTTAGGAACCATCCACCTTGAGTGTTTTGTTTTGCTTTGGCTTTATTTTTAGAGCCTGTGTTTCTGCAAGGGGATTACAGAGTTTGCCATCATGTTCAGCTCCTATGCGGGGATTAGGACTGCACTGTCTTCTCAGTCCTTACAATAGAGAAGGTTCTTAAAGAGAGACTCTGTTGGGCATATGTCCTACAGACTCTTCAGCAGAGGACAAACGGTACAGTTCTATCTACCAGAGATGGCGTGACATCAGAATACACAGCATCAGAATACTCATAATTTAACTCTTCATTTCTGCCTGGTCCCAGGGAGACCAATCGTTGCTTAGGGATTTGAGGCAATGGCTTACTGGGGCCCTCAGGAGCTGCGGAAGGTGGTTTCTTCTGCAAGTAATTAAAGAAGTCAAGTGAGACCCATAGTCAAGATGGAGCAGATGTCAACTTATACTCCTCAAAGACACAGAGAAGCCAGGCAGTAAGTGGCTCATGCCTTTAATTTCAGCACTCAGGAGGCCAGGGCAGGTGGATCTCTGTGAGTTTGAGGCCAGCCTGGTCTACATAGTGAGTTCCAGGACAGCCAGAACTACCTGAGAGACAGAACCTGTGTCAAAAAAAAGGGGTACACCCAGCTCAGGGTTCTACAAAGAACCCCAAGTGGAGGAGCAACTACAACTCCCAACTCACTGCTCCCCCCCTCTCTCTCTCTCATCATCATGCTCCTGGCCAGTGCCACTTCACTGCAAGCCAGCCCAAGGCCTGCTGGAAGGAGCAACACGGCAGTCAAGATCCCTGAATGAGATATGGATCCCTGTGTGGCCTTGGGCCATGATCTCCCCATCCCTGGAACTGTCCTGCAGTGAGAAAGGTTTAGACTGAATCAACTCTCAGTCTTGATGATCATAAAAAGCGTCTGGTTATGTTTCCTAAACAGTTTCTTTAACTAGATGCAGCAGGTTCAACCTACCTCGTAGAACTGCTCTGGGGAGACACGTGGTGGTGGCAGTGGTGGTAGTGGTATCTGGGGAAAAATGGGTGGGGAAGAATTCATAGAGGCTGTGGGCATAGCTCAGTGGGAGAGGCCCTGCCCAGAATCCCCCAGTGAGGAGCTGGGGGCGTGGTTCAGTGGTAAAAGCTAGTCTAGCACGCTTAAGGCTGGGTTCAATCCCTAGCCCCCCCCCAGACATATATAGAAAAGAGTGAGAAAGGATGTATAGAAAAGGGGGAAAGGAGTGGCTATGGCAGCCTCTCATTCTAAGAGGTAGAAACATCCTGCTGGACGGGGAAAGGACCAGACATAAAGTATGGGAGCAGTGACAGTATCCTAGGAGCTAACCCACCTTTTTGTCTCCGGCCTCTCCTTCGGGCTTTGGAGTGTTGTCATGCACAGTCTTTGGCTTGCCTAGAGAAAGCAAACCAGATCCCAGAGCAACAGTTAGGGTGAGAAAAAAGGACAGTGTTTCCAGAATGTTCCCTCACCCTCAGGACTTTCTTCCCATCATGTCTCAGGTGAGACAGACCATTTAGTGATATGAAGGAGGGGCCAAGTCGTGGTCATGAGTTGTGGGTGGCCTGCCACAACCTCAATCCTTATCCTTCATGAAACTGTTTCTCCTCTGTAAAATGGAGCTGGGACCCAGGCCTGTAGCTAATGGCCTGTAGTCCTAGCTACTCTGGAGACTGAGGTAGGAAGGTTACAGTTTAAATCCTTTCTGGGCTACCACACCAAGTTCAAGGCTACATACACATCTTGAAAGACCCTGTTTCAAGATGAAAAGTAAATTATTTTATTTTATCTTATTTTATATTTATTTATGTATTTATTGATTGATTGATGTTTTTATGTATTTATTTATGTATTTGTGTATTTATTGGTGTATTTATGTATGTATTTATTTATTTATTTTAGTTTTTTGAGACATGGTTTCTCTGTGTATCCCTGGCTGTCTTGGAAGTCGCCAGGGTGGCCTCAAGTTCACAAAGATCCATCTGACTCTGCCTCCTGAGTGCTGAGATGAAAGTTGTGTGCCACCACCATCCTGCAAAAAGTAAATTTTTTTAAAATGAAAAAGTAGCCAGTCATAGTGGCACACGTCTTTAATCCCAGCACTGAGGAGGAAGAGGCAGGTGGATCTCTCTGTGTTTGAGGCCAATCTGGGCTACAGAGTGAGTTCCAGGACAACCAGGACTACACAGGGAAACATTGTCTTGAAAAAAAGTAAAAAGCAAAAAATCAGAGATTAAAAGCACTTGCTGCTGCTCTTTCAGAGGACAAGAATTTGGTACCCAGTACTCATGCCAGTTGGTTGTAGCTCGAGGGGAGTTGATGCCCTCTTCTAGACTCTTCTAGAGCCTTCTTCACTCTTGTGTGCACATACTCAAACACACACACACACACACACACACACACACACACACACACACAAAACATAGAAGCAATAAAAACAATTTTTTTGGTTAATAGAAGGACTGGGGAATAGCTCAGTTGTAGACAGCTTGCCTAGCATGTTTGGGGACCCAGGATGTTGTGGATTGCCCTGGTTTTTTTTTGCTTTTTTTTGTATTTTTATGCTATTTCCACTTGCCCAAGAGGGGCTGTCTTGGAAGAGGAATGAATCATGTACTCAGTTGACTTCATGTGAACCTTCTCCCCATCTTAACTTTAAAGTAAAGGGAAAGGTGTAGCTGAAAGTTGAGGGAGAGAGAGAGAGAGAGAGAGAGAGAGAGAGAGAGAGAGAGAGAGAGAGAACAAGGAGAGAGGGAGACAGAAGAAGAGGAGGTAGAAGGAAGATGGAGCAGAAGCACGTGGCCTAGAGAAACTGCAATTTTCATAGATGGGGAATATAGTAGTGTAGTGGTATATTGGCACAATCTAGATGTGTGGCTTGTATTCATATTAAATGAGTTGTGTTTTACTTGTATGGGCTTATTAGGGTTGGCGATTTACTGCAACACCAGGTTCCTTCAATCCTAGCACCATAAAAGAAAAAAAAGAAGGAAAGAAAGAAAGAAAGATAAAAGAGTCAGGTCCCTAGACACAATACGCATATCAATAGATTTCCAAGAAGATGGAAGGAGAGATCCCTAGTCCTGGAAAGACTGGCTGTAGGGGAATGCTGAGACAGAGAAGCGAGAGGGGGTTGAATGGGGAAAAGAGGGAGGGAAGGGGGCTTATGGGACTTTCGGGGAGGGAGGAAACGGGAAAGGGGAAATGATTTTGAATGTAAATAAAAATATAATATATATATATGAGTCTGGTCCTGTGCAGACACTAATTTCTAAATAGCCTTTGAGTTCTGGGGCACCTCCTTTCAGAATCCTAGATTCAGAGATAGCAGATGTCCCAAATTGCTTTTCATTGACTACATCCATCAGTAAAGGGCAACAAGGCACCGTATTGAAGTGGACAAAGAATGGAGCTGGCCAGGGTGTCAAGAGATGGCAGGCAAGTGGGTCTATGTGAATTTGAGGCCAGCTTCATCTACCGTGGTGACTTCCAGGACAATCAGAGTACATAGTAAGATCTTGTCTCAAAGAGAGAACAGGGGGGTTGAGAAGAGAAGAAATGCACACACACACACACACAATTGAAAAAACTGGGCTCAGAACATGTCTAGAATTCATCAGGCTGGGTATGGGACTGGGTGGAGAGAGAAGAGAAAGAAACAGAGGGGGGAGGGAAAGAGGAGTGAGGGAAAGAGGAGGAAGGGAGAGAGAGAGAGAGAGAGAGAGAGAGAGAGAGAGAGAGAGAGAGAGAGAGAGAGAGAGAGAGAGAGAGAGCGCACAAGGTTAATGGGAACAGTGGTGCTTCTCAGGGAGGTGCATCTCAGGGAGGACAAAGCTTCCCTGGGACCTGACAGTGACCTGGGGCTAAGTCAGGAGGAGAGTCCTAGACTTCCCTAGACTTCTCATTGCATCTCCCATCCTGCCCCTTACCCACTGCAAGAGCACAGACCGTGGAGTTACTTACTGTGTCCGGACTCCGGGGTGTTCTGCGTCACAAAGGTGGGTGGTATGGTATTAGAACTCGTTGTATCATTGGCTGATCTCCTGTGGGGCCTGAAACACATATCCCTCATAATCTCATGGATCAGGTTCTGGCCGGTTTCCTTACCCCAGTCCCCTTACCTGTCTGCTCTTGGGCAATGACCCAAAATACCCTGAATTCCCAGGGTACAGAGACAGCATTCAGCACCACGGATAGCATCCATGCCTCCTAGCCCCTACCCACTCTTCCAGACCTCTCACTTATTACCATCTGTCCTTTGTGCTGTAGAAGAAGTAGCCCAGTCCTATCGCCAAAGCAATGGCAACCAGGATCCCGATAACGATACCAGCGATAGCTCCAGGAGACATAGAGAATGACTGGAGACCTCGGCCAAGAGAGCATAATCAAAACTAAGCAGGGAACACTCTCTTTCTATCCCCAGCCCCATTCCAGTTTTGGACTTGTTTCTTCACTGACTGAAGAACTCGTTTTCCAGCCATTGGGACTCAGTAATTGATAGTGTGATCAGTGTTCTCCCCAGAGCACATTGGCTTGTGTTCAAATCCCCCAACTGTGTGACACTGGGCACACTAATCAACCTCTCTGTACATCAACTATGTCTTCAGTTGATGGTCCAAGAATTGATGTAAATATGTGTTTGGAAGAACTGCTTATTTGTATGGGTCAAGGCATGGAGTGAAGAAAAGGATTTTGATAACAGAAACTTGAATGTCCCTCAGATAAAGCCCCTTGACTCTCTAGGGCAGTGTGACTCTGAGCAGATAAATTAACTCCAGAACAGAATTTTCTTATTGACCATGAGGAAAATGATACCCACTATAGAGGATGCTGCAGGGATGAGAGGAGACTGTACCTAGTCAGGCCTGATGTGGAGCAGCTGATGCTTGCCCATCCATTTCTGTTTAAGCCTTTCACAGAGGGATGATGGCTCAGGGTTTGAGGAAGTGACCCTGGTTTGTTGAGTATTAAGATAGATCTTTTTGGGATCTCTGTCTGCCAGTCTGTCTTTCTGTCTGCCTGTTGGTCTCGACATGTGTGTGTGCGCGCGCGCGCTCGTGTGTGTGTGTGTGTGTGTGTGTGTGTGTGTGTGCACGTGTGTGTGTGTGCGCGCGCGCGCGCGCGCGTGTGTGTGTGTGTGTGTGTGTGTGTGTGTGTGTGTGAGAGAGAGAGAGAGAGAGAGAGAGAGAGAGAGAGGGAGGGAGAGAGGTGGGAGGGAGGGAGAGGGGGTGGGGAGGGAGATAGAACTCTATTTCAAACACATTGTTGCTGATCCATGCCCCCAGATCACTAGACTCCAGGCAGGCACTCGATAGCCCAGAAATATCTTAAAATATGGGGCCCTTTGCCTCCCAAGTAACTTGAATTATATTCCTATACTGTGTCCATTTTTTTTTAATTTAATTTTATTTTATTTTTTTAATTTACATTCCAAATCACTTCCCCTTTCCCGTTTCCTCCCTCCCCGAAAGTCCCATAAGCCCCCTTCCCTCCCTCTTTTCTCCGTTCAACCCCCTCTCGTTACTCTGTCCTGGCGTTCCCCTACATCCAGTCTTTCCAGGACCAGGGGTCTCTCCTTCCATCTTTTTAGAAATCTATTGATATGCTGATTGTGTCTAGGGTATTCTGAGATTCTGGGTCAATATCCCCTTATCAGTGACTTCATACCATGTGTGATCTTTTGTGATTGGGTTACCTCACTAAGGATGATATTTTCAAGTTCTGACCATTTGCCTAGGAATTTCGTGAATTCATTGTTTTTAATTGCAGAGTAGTATTCCATTGTGTAAATATACCACATCTTCTGAATCCATTCCTCCGTTGAGGGACATCTGGGTTCTTTCCAGCTTCTGGCTATTATAAATAAGGCTGCTATGAATATAGTGGAGCATGTGTCCTTATTGCATGCAGGTAAAGTCTCTGGGTATATGCCCAGGAGTGGTATAGCCGGATCCTCCGGAAGTGTCATGCCCAGTTTTCTGAGGAGCCGCCAGACTGCTTTCCAGAGTGGTTGTACCAGCCTGCAATTCCACCAGCAGTGGAGGAGTGTTCCTCTTTCTCCACATCCTCGCCAACAACTGCTGTCTCCTGTGTTTTTGATCTTAGCCATCCTGACTGGTGTGAGATGGAATCTCAGGGTTGTTTTGATTTGCATTTCCCTAATGACTAAGGATGATGAACATCTCTTTAGGTGTGTCCATTTTTTAAAGTTTAGTTTAAAATGTTAAAAGTTTATGTGCAAAAAAGGGGGGGGTGCTGGAGAGATGGCTCAGTGGTTATGAGCACTGACTGCTCTTTCAAAGGTCCTGAGTTCAAATCCCAGCAACCACATGGTGGGTCACAACCATCTGTAATGGGATCTGATGCCCTCTTCTGGTGTGTCTAAAGACAGCGACAGAACAGTGTACTCACACATATAAAATAAATAAATAAATAAATTTTAAAACAAAAGTTTATGTGCATGTATGTGCACACGAATTGAATCTCCATGGAGCTGGAACTGAAGGCAGTTGTGAACCTTCCGATGTGGGTGCTGGGAAGCGAGCTCGAGTCCTCCATTCAGAAGCAAGAGCTCTTAACTTCTGGGCTAGCTCTCTAGCCCGTTAAGGTGCTTTTGCCCAGAATTCTGTTGCAGCAACGAGACAAGTAACCAATATATTAACTCTGTAGATCTGTAAGGAGATCAATGGGATCATGATCTGTAAGGAGATCAATGGGATCATGCATGACATTACTAGAACATTCAACATAGGTGATAGAAGCATGCCAAGATACGATGGCGATGACGATGGTGATAGAAAGGAAGATGATGAGGGAAACAGTTGTCTAGGAGATGCTAAACACTTTCAACCTTTGCTCATGGTCTCATTTAAATTCTCATGAGCAGCAATCAAGCTCACCAACTCGCTCATATGAGCCTCAGTTTCTCCAGTTATCAAATGTTTTTTTACCAAAGCAGACACTTGTTTCAAACACTGAACTGGGGCATTTGGGAAGCTGTGTGGGATCTTTGGCTTGGAGGGCAACCAAGAACAGTGCTCATTTCTCTTGTGTGGTGGAGATAGTAACAAGCTTTTCCCATAACTGACTGTCACAGGGCACCAAAAAGTTTGCTCAGCAGTAGAGTACCTGTCTAGAATCCTATAGTGAGGGTCTGGGGTGTGGCTCAGTGGTAGAGCCCCTGCCTAGAATCTCCCAGTGAGAGGCTGGGGTATGACTCAGTGGTAGAGTCCATGCCTAGAACCCCCCAGTGAGGGGATGGGGTGTGGCTCAGAGGTAGATTCCATGCATAGAATCCCCCAGTGAGGGGCTGTGGGTGTGGCTCAGTGGTAAATGCCATGCCTAGAATCCCTTTTAGGATCGAAGATGTGGCTCATTAGTAGAGCACATGGTTCAGGCATGTGGCACAACCTTATTATACAACATTTAGTTTAGCAAACACACTGTCCCAAGCACAGGCCACTAAGTTTTATAAATGCTCATCAACCTTCAATAACTATAACAAAATGTGTAAATATTTTTATAGACAATTATTTGGCTACAACATCTGCCCCAACACCAGGAGTTGTGAACCCCTGGATCCAGGGACACATAAACCCCCACCCAGCCAGTGGCATGGGATCTTTCCAGTCTGAGCCTGTGCCCTGAGCAGACCTTGGGCACTGGTTCCGCACCTAGTCCCATAACACCCAGAGGAATCTCGACTCCCAGGTGCTCTAACACACCCAGGATCACGGTTTGAACCTGCACCCAGAGCAGACCTGGGGCACTGGCTCTGCACACACTCCTACAACATCCAGAGGGAGCCCAACTCCCAGGTGCTCTGAAATGCTCAGGATCACAGGATTTCAGGTGCTCTGACACTCCCAGGATCACAGGAACACAGGATCAGAGAGAAAGCTCAATTCCCAGGATACTGGACACACCCAGGAACACTCAATATCTGACACATTCAAGATCACAGCTGAGGCCACAAAATCTTTCACAACATCCCATGTAACTGGGACCCCCATAGGAACCAGGGAAACACAAACCCCCACCAAACCAGATGCACACATTACTTCCAGCTTGCACCTGTGCCTAAAACAGACCCAGGGATCTGGTTTCCCACCCACCCCTGCAACACCCAGAGGCAGCTTGACTCCCAGGAGCTCTGACACACTCAGAATCTTAGATCACAGGATTCCAGAATCACAGGATCACAGAAACAGCTAAACTCTGAAGAGTCCTGACACACCCAGGATAACAGGTAGGGCTAGGCTCCAGTCAGAGACAGCAAGGAGAGGTAGCACTAGAGATAACCAGATGGTGAGAGGCAAGCACAAGACCATAAGCAACAGAAACCAATGTTACTTGATCACATCAGAACCCAGTTCTCCCATTACAGCAAGTCCTGGCTACCCACCACACCGGAAAAGCAAGATTCAGATTTAAAATCATATCTCATGAAGATGATAGAGTACCTTTAAAAGGACATAAATAACTCCCTTAAAGAAATGCAGGAGAACAAAGATAAACAAATAGAAACTCTTAAAGAGGAAACACAAAAAAATCCCTTAAAGAATTACAGGAAAACACAACAAAACAGGTGGAGGTATTGAACAAAATCATCCAGGATCTGAAAATTGAAATAAAAACAATTAAGAGATCACAAACTGAGACAACCTTAAAACAGAAAACCTAGGAAAGAGATCAAGAGTCATAGAAGCAAGCATCACCAACAGAATACAAGAGACAGAAAACATTGATACAACAGTCAAAGAAAATGCAAAATGCAGAAAGTTCCTAACCGAAAACATCCAGGACACAATGAGAAGACCAAACCTAAGGATAATAGGTATAGAAGAGAGTGAAGATTCCCAACTTAAAGGGCCAGTGAATATCTTCAACAAAATTATAGAAGAAAACTTCCCTAACCTAAAGAAAGAGATGCCATGAACATACAAGAAGCCTACAGAACTCCAAATAGATTGGATCAGAAAAGAAATTTCTCTCATCATATAATAATCAAAACACCAAATGCACTAAACAAAGAAAGAATATTAAAAGCAGTAAGGGAAAGTAGTCAAGTAATACATAAAGGCAGACCTATCAGAATTACACCAGACTTCTCACCAGAGACCATGAAAGCCAGAAGATCCTGGGCAGATGTCATACACACCCTAAGGGAACACAAATGTCAGTCCAGGCTACTATACCCAGAAAAACTGTCAATTACCATAGATGGGGAAACCAAGGTATTCCATGACAAAAACAAATTTACACAATATCTTTCCGCAAATTCAAACCTTCAAAGGATAATGAAGGGAAGACACCAACTAAAGGAGGGAAACTATACTCTAGAAAAAGCAAGAAATAAATCTTCTTTTAACAAACCAAAAGAAGAGATCCACACAAACTTAACTCTACCTCTAATAACAGAAGTAACAGGAAGCAACAATCACTTCTCCTTAATATCTCTTAATATCACTGGACTCACTTCTCCTATAAAAAGACATAGACTAACAGACTGGATACATAAACAGGACCTAACATTTTGCTGTAAACAGGAAACTCACCTCAGGTACAAAGACAGACACTACCTCAGAGTAAAAGGCTGGAAAACAGTTTTCCAAGCAAATGGTCCCAAGAAACATGCTGGTGTAGCCATTCTAATATTGAATAAAATCTAGTGTAATTCTGGTAGGTATACCTTTATATGTTACTTGATTTTTTTCCTTTACTGCTTTCAGTATTCTTTCTTTGTTCTGTTCATTTGTTGTTTTGATTATTATGTAATGGGAAGAATTTCTTTTCTTGTCCCACCTGTTTGGTGTTCTGTAGACTTCTTGTCTTTTTGTGCGCATCTTTTTCTTTAGGTTAGGGAAGTTTTCTCCTATAATTTTGTTGAAGATATTTGCTGGCACTTTGAGTTGGGAATCTTCACTCTCATCTATACCTATTATTCTTTTCATTGTGTCCTGGACTTCCTGGATGTTTTGAGTTAGGAGCTTTTGATTTTTTGTATTTTCTTTGACTATTGTGTCAATGTCTTCTAGGGTATCTGCTACGACTGAGATTCTTCTATCTTTTGTATTCTGTTGGTGATGCTTGCATTTGTGACTCCTGATATCTTTACTAGGTTTTCCATTTCCAGGGTTGTCTCCCTTTATGTTTTCTTTAATGTTTCTATTTCCATTTTTCCATTTTTCCTAGAGAGTTTTGTTCAATTACTTTACCTGTTTGTGTTTTCCTGTATTTCTTTAAAAGATTTATTTGTGGGACTGGAGAGATGGCTCAGTGGTTAAGAGCACTGACTGCTCTTCCAAAGGTCCTGAGTTCAAATCCCAGCAACCACATGTTGGCTCACAACCATCTGTAATAAGACCTGATGCCCTCTTCTGGGGTGTCTGAAAACAACTACAGTGTACTTATATATAATAAATAAATAAATCTTTAGGCCGGAGTGAGTGGGGTCAGAGCAAGTGGGGGCCAGAAAGAGCAGGTCTGGAGGGAGAAGAAAAGGTATCTGAAGACAGCTACAGTGTACTTACATATAATAAATAAATAAATCTTTTAAAAAGAGAGAGATTTATTTGTTTCATCTTAAAGGGCTTCTACTTGTTTACCTGTATTCTCCTGTATTTCTTTAAGTGAGTTATTTATGTTCTTCTTAAATTCCTCTATCATATTCATGAGATGGTATTTCAGATCTGAATCTTGCTTTGCAGGTGTATTGGGGTATCCAGGACTTGGTGTGGTGGGAGAACTGGGTTCTGATGTTGTCAAGTAGCCTTGGTTTCTGTTGTTTATGTTCTTATGCTTGTCTCTCGCCATCTGGCTATCTCTAGTGCTACCTCTCCTTGCTGTCTCTGTCTGGAGATTGCCCCTCCGATAATCCTAGTTGTCTCAGAACTCCTCAGAGTTCAGCTGTCTCTGTGATCCTGTGATTCTGGGATCCTGTGATCTGAGATTCTGTTGTGTCAGAGCTCCTGGGAGTCAAGCTGCCTCTGGGATCCTGAGATCCTGGTGTGACCAAGCCCCTAAGAGCCTGTTGTGTCAGAGGTCCTGGGAGTCAAGCTTCCTCTGGGTGTTTCAGGGGTGGGTGTGGAGCCAGCGGCCTGGGGTCTGCTTTGGGAACCAGTGCAAACCGTGCAAACTGGGAGGAACCCCTGTTTCTGGCTGTGTGTGGGTTCCTGTGTCCCTGGATCCCAGGGGTCCCATTTACACCAGGCATTGGAGCAGAGGTTGTGGCTCCACTTGTGATCCTCTCACTAGGGGATCATAAACAGGCAATCTACCAATCTACCAAGGATCATTGAACTCAGTGGTATTCTGGGACAGGGCCTCACTAAGATACACACACTGGCCTTGAGCTCACTATGTAGCCTTGAAGTTATTTTGTTTTTTCATTTGTTTGTTCTATTTGTTTTACTTTGGGTGGTGAGATGGCTCAGTGTCTTTGATATGTTTGCTCTGTATTTTGTATTGAGTATGTGTGTGTTATATGTATTTGTGTCTTCTATGACTGTTGTATGCCTGTTACGTATATGTGTTGTGTTGCTATGTGTATGTGTTGTGTATACGTCGTATGTGCCTATTGTATGTGTGACAGTGTGTGCTTATAATCAGTCTTCTAGTGTATATGGAGTATGGGTTGTGTTAGTTTACCTATATAGACACACAACTCCTTCCTATTCAAAGAATCAAACAATGGGTACCCACAGAGACGTAAGAAGGTCTTAAATATGTGCCAAGCTGGAATTGTGTCCTTCCCTGTGATAAGAACCATGTCCTGACACTTCTCACATGGGGTTCCTCCTCAAATACTGAGGTGGGACTAGAGCCTTAGCTTTTACTTGAGAATATAATAATTACCACTGATTGTTTTTTCAAAACACCATCAAGACTCCAGACCCACCCAGGTAATCAAAGAATTCCCCTAAAATCCCAGACTAAGTCTCTGGTCCCATATAAAACCTCAGCTTCTGATCCCTTAAAGAAGCAAAAGAGAAACCAGGAAATAACACTCACCAAGCACTTGGACCTTGACAACACCTAGGCGGGACAAGTTGGTGACAGTGTTGGACACCAGGCACCTGTACATGCCCTCGTGTTCCTTGGACACAGCCTGGATGGTGAATCCTTCTGTGGTCAGGGGCTGGATGGAGTCACTGGGGATATACCAGGCATAGGCAGGGATAGGGTAACATTGTGTTTCTGCCCAAAAGTTCACAGTATGGCCTTCCATCACCTCAACCACGTCCCCAGTGACTACTCCTGAGTCCAGCTTGATTGACACAGGGTCAGGACCATCTGAGAGGGTGGGAACAAGCATGACAGAGGCCTTAGAATCAGTGACAGATCACTTATGGGGTCATACTATATGTACTGCTTTCTTCTCCATTTAGTACAAGAGTGGTAAGGATCTGATGGGGGTGGGATCCTGATGGAGGTGGGAATCTGATGGAGGTGGAATCTGATGAAAGTGGGATCCTGAGGAGGTAGGGATCTGATGAAGGTGGGATCCTGAGGAGGTGAAGATCCTGAGGAGGTGGGGAACTGATGGAGGTGGGGATCTGACAGAGGTGGGATCCTGAGAAGGTGGGGATCAAATGGATGTGGGGATCTGATAGAGGTGGGTCTGATAGAGGTGGGATCTGATGGAGGTGGAAATCTGATGGAGGTTGGCTTATTATAGACATCATACTGTTTTAAAATTCAGGTTTTAATTCACTACAGTGGCTATTTCAGATGGAATCCTAATGTGAATATCAGTTTCCCGTTTGGAGGCTACATTTGTTTTCTTTCCTGTGGGGTTCACTTGGGATCAAACACATGACTCATTTGTGCTAGACAAGGACTCTAATCCTCGACTTCACTTTCATTCTGTAAATCCTCTCTGGGCCTCTCTGAGACAATGCAGTGTCAGGGAAGTTGGTGTCCGCAACAGGTAAAGGAACCTGGAAGACTCACAGTACACCTCCAGCGAGGCAATGTCACTTCTCTGAACCTCAAAGCCATGCTGTACTTCACACAGGTAAGACCCCGAGTCCTCCCGCTGGACAACGAGGATGGTGAGCATCTTGTTATCTGCAGACAGCTTCATGCGCTCATTCAACACAAGTAGAGAGTTGTTGAAGACCCAGTGAATGTTGATGTAATCAGCGCTAGTGTTACAGTAGAAGACTGCCATTTCCCTCTGCTCTGTGACAAGGCTCTGATTGACTGTGAGGGTGGGCTTGGCCAGTAGAGCTGCAGAGGGCAAGAGCAAACAGTCATGGCAGCATGCAGAGACACAGAAGAGCAAGGCAGTCACAAAAGGATCTGATGAGACTGGAAAGGACAAGAATGTCCAAAAAGACATTCTGGAGATGGACTGAGCTCAGTACTACATATCCAATGTAAACCCAGTATGCTTGAAGTATATGTAAGCTTTTATTTAAAAGTTATTTTTCACATATGTGTGCAATACCTATGGAGGCCAGGAGAGAGCACTGGATCACCTTGGAGCAGAAGTTAACAGCAGCTATGCAGGTGCTAGGAACTGAATTCATGTCCTCTGCAAGAGTGGCAAGTGCTTCTAATGTTGACCCATCTACCCACCCCAGGTGTAAACTTTTGCATTCTTCTTCTTATCTCCATGCACCATCAAATGGGGCTGTGTAAATGGTAGAAAGGGTGTGGGGTATGATGGGAGCATCAGGATATCTCCCATAGATGCTGACCCTCAGCTGTTGGTGCTAGCTGAGAGGTTGTGGGATTGGGTGGGTGGAGGTGAATCTCTGGGAGAGTAATTTTAAGGGCTATAGCTTGGCTTCCATTCCATAATTGTCTCTGCTCTACTAAGGTGTGAGAAGCAGATGCCTCTTGACATTCCTGCCTTATACCCTTCTTACTTTCATGGGCTGGATCTCCCTATATCATGAGCAGAAATAAGTCCTTCCTCCCATCAATTGTTATGGTCACAAGGAAAGTAACTGAGTCTGAAGAGACAGCTCAGTGATTAGGAGTAGCTGCTGCCCTTGCAGAGGACCTGAGTTCAATTCACAACACCCACACTGGGCAGCTCACAACCACCTGGAACTCCAGCACTAGGGGCTCTGATGCCCTGTTCTGGACACCACAGGTGGCCACATGCACATAAGCAAGCTCCAAGTAAATGCTTTGTTTTAGCTGGATATAGTGGTGCATGCCTTTGATCCCAGCACTCAGAAGACAGAGGCAGGCAAAGCTCTGTGAGTTTGATGCTAGCCTGGTATACAAAACAAGTCCAGGACAGCCAGAGCTACACAGAGAAACCCTGTCTCAAAAAACAAACAAACAAACAAACAAACAAACAAACAAATAAATAAATACATCTTTTTTTTTAATATAAGAGTTAGTCCCCAGGCAGTGATGGCGTATGCCTTTAATCCCAGCATTTGGGAGGTAGAGGCAGAGAGATTCCTGAGTTCAAGGCCAATCTGGTCTACAGAATGAGTTCCAGGACAGCCAGGGATATACAGAGAAATCCTGTCTTGAAAAACAAAAACAAAAAGAAAACAACAAAAAAAAAGTTAGTCATGGCGTCTCTTCACAGCGATAGAATAGTGACTGTGACCAAGGAGGGATAGAGAGATGGCTCAGCAGTTAAGAGCACTAACTATTCTTCCAAAGGTCCTGAGTTCAAATCCCCGCAACTATGTGGTGGCTCACAACCATCCATAACTAGACCTGACTCCCTCTTCTGGAGTGTCTGAAGACAGCTACAGTACTTACATTATAATAAACAAATAAATCTTTGGACTGGAGTGAGCAGGTTGTAGTGAGCAACCATTTGTAATGAGATCTGACCAGTGTTTTTTTTTTTTTAATAGTGACCAAGACACACCCTAAGGCTCTTTTGGTCATGGTGTTCTATCACAGCGATAAAAACCCTAACTAAGACAGGAATTACTGCCAGTGCCAGGTCTTGGGATTTTTTAAAAAGATTTATTTATTATTTATATGAGTACACTGCAGCTGTCATCAGACACACCAGAAGAGGGCATCAGATCCCATTACATATAGTTGTGAGCCACCATGTGGTTGCTGGGAATTGAACTCAGGACCTCTGGCAGAGCGGTCAGTGCTCTTAACCACTGAGCCATCTCTCCAGCTCCAGGTCTTGGGATATTGCTGTGACAAACCTGACCATATTTTGGTAAAGAATTGTGGGAAGACTCTGGAACTTTGGGATAGAAATGCCATTGAGTACTCAGAGCTTAATAACCACTTGCGGAACTTAGATGATTATGAGAACAGTGAAGACTATAAGCTTGGCTAGTGACTGGTGAAGTTTCACCAGGGCAGATTCTATCAGAGTCACTCCCTGTTTCCAATCAAGAAACACAAACAAGAGAGACTTTGTTTTGCTGGGACAATGGATGCTGGTCAACTGGGGCTGAAGAAGCTGCTGGGATTAAGAAGAGAGCAGCAACATTGAGGTAAAATCTGGGAAGTGTTTCCTTAGGGTCAGAACACTGGGTCTATTGTCTGGAGGGGCCTGAGGCTGCATCTCATCCTGGCAGCTGATCTCGGTCAGAGTCACCTGGGTAATGCTGGTTTCAAAGGCATGATGACACTGTAGAGAGCACTTGAGGCAACTGTGCAGCAGGGCTGGAGTCCCCCGATGCCAGTACTATGGGATGACTGCCAAGTACAGTAACAGCCATAGGATGGAGCTGGCCTGAGCCCAGGAGATGTGCTATGTGTGCTGTGCCAAGTCCTCTGGAGCCTAGGAGGATATGAGACCCAGAAGTCTGACATCAAGCTTTACACCATCGGACTTACAATTAATATGCTATCTTGGGGACAAATGAAAAAAGGAAAGGTTCTAGTGGAGTAGTGATGTGTTTGTGTGTCAAGTTAACAGGGGGTTAATTGTGCTAGCTAGTTTTATCAAGGCAATGGAAACCCTAACTACCACCCTCTGTGAAGACAGACACATGGACAGTGATCTCCGTGCTCACAAATCACTCAATCTGTCATGAATCAGGGGTGTCTGGGCAGAGGGCTCAAAGACACCATACCTCTCTCCATCTGGGTGTTGCTAAGCAGGTCAGCATGGCGGGTGAAGTGGGCAGCAGCTGGGAGACTCCGTGTGGTCAGAAGGAAGGCTGGAAGGAAAGAGAGGAGAGACAGTGAGGGAAACAGGAATGAAACGATGTGGCTGATTATAGTCTTCATATGTGGAGACGATCACACACAGCAGTGCTGGCCTGTAATCCCAGGACTCAGGTGTCAGATGCAAGAGGATCGCATCTTTGAAACCAGCCTGACACCCATAGTAAGCCTCTGAAAACAAAAAAATAAAACAAACAGCAACAAAAACGAAGCCTAGCATGATGGCTCATGTCTTTAATCCCAGCTCTCAGGAAACAGAGACAAGTGGACCTCTGTGAGTTCAAGACCAGCCTGGTCTACAGAATGAGTTCCAGGACAACCAGGGACACACAGTAAAACCCTGTGTTTCCAAAAACAAATATATAAACATATCAAGTGAAGAGCTAGGGGCATGGCTCAGTGGTGGAGCCCCAGCCTAGAATCCTCCAGTGAGGGGCTGGGGGTGTGGCTCAGTGGTAGAGCTCCTACCTAGAATCCCCCAGGGAGGGGCTGGGGTGTGGCTCAGTGGTAGAGTCCCTACCTGGAATCCCCCAGGGAGGGGCTGGGGGTGTGAATCAGTGGTAAAGCTCCTACCTAGAATCCCCCAGTGAGGGGTTGGGGCCATGACTAGATAGTGGAACATTTTCTTAGCACGCACAACACCCTAGGTTTGATTCTTATAGACACAAATACAGCAACCCTCATTAGCACTTAGCATAATGATGTACCGGCCCTTTTCATGTCTGTACCACTCTGACTCCAATACACTTATAGGTCAGGGTCACAGGTCCAGAGGTTCCCATCCCAGCCTTGTTACCTAGTTGGCCTAGTGATACTCTCTTTCTGAGTCTCAGTTGCCCCTCTTGTCAATGGGAGTAAGGACAGATCCTGTCTCACTTAAGTCTCCTAAGGACTGAAGGAAGCCACAGGGATGAATGAACCAAAAGTGGACCTTGTCACCAACCTGCCTGGATAGGAAAGAACCTCCTCTAGAGAAAGTCCCCAGCCTGTCTTCCTGCTTCCTTCTACTGTCCTGGCTTTGGTCCCACTGGAAGGAAGCAAACTTCACAGTGACATTTGTGCACACAACTGATAACAGCCTCTCAGGAGAACCTGAAGTCTATCCAGTCTTCACATCAGTCATGAAGCTCTGACCCAGAGAGGGGCACATCAGACTCGGGGTCACACAGCAAGGCTGAGCTGAGCCCTTATCTCTGTGGAGAACCCATTGCAAAAATCACAAAGTGCTTCACCTTTAAGCCCTTTGCTTTATTAAAATACTCCAGTAACCCCCAACATGCATGTGCAAGTGAATGCATGTGTGTGTGCATGTATGGTGTATGCACACACATACATGTGGGTGACCATGCCTGTGCATGCATAGAGGTCAAATACCTCTCTCTCTCTCTCTCTCTCTCTCTCTCTCCCTTATTTTTTCTAAGCAAGGTCTCTCCCTGAATCTGGAGGTCACATTTTTTGGCAGCCAAAGAACCACAGAGATCCTTCTGTCTTTACCACACACTGATGAGGTTACAGACTTGCAGGAGCCCTTGTCTGGCTTGTTACGTGGTGCTGGGACCAGAACTCAGGTCTTCAAAGTTGCACAAGTCCTCTTAAAGCCAGGGCCATCTCTGCAGTCCCTTTCATCTTGGATGCTCGTTAGATGTGGATTTCACATCCACCTCACAGTGATGTGTGGACCACTGGGATGGCACAGTCCTGTCTACTCACACCCATTCATCTGTCTGTCAGGGTCCTTTCTTCCCCAACCCCTGCCTCATCTTCTCTTTCTTCTCTGTTTTCCTTGCTGTCTCTTTGTTTTTTGTCTCCCCTGCCCCCTCATCTATCTCAGTCACTCTCTGGTTTTGTCTCTGGTACAGACTCCACTATCTCTGCTGTTTCCTTCCCTCCCCTGTCCTCTGTTTCTCCCTCTTTCCTCCTCCCTCCATTTCCTTCTCTCTCCCTCCCCTTCTCTCTCCTCTCTCTCCCTGATCCTCTCTCCCCTTTTACTTTCCCTCCCTATCCTCTCTTTCTCTGTGTCTCTTCTTCTTCTTCTTCTTCTTCTTCTTCTTCTTCTTCTTCTTCTTCTTCTTCTTCTTCTTCTTCTTCTTCTTCTTCTTCTTTGTCTTCGTCTTCGTCTTCTTCTTCCACCCTTTTTCCTCCCTCACTATCTTTCCCTCTCTCCCTTATCATTTCTTCAAGAGACAAAGATAATTTCTCTCGGGTCTTTTTTTTTTTTTTCATTTTTTTCTTAATGTTTTTAATGTCTGGTTTATTTCTGCCTTGTCTCTCTTTCTGTGTGTCTCTTTTACACACACACACACACACACACACACACACACACACACAACCTCCAGCCACCAAACCACCCAGCAGTCTGTTTGCAGAACAGATTCACCTGAGAGAAGGATCACTGTCCATGAGCAGTCGTAGAAGAGAGCAGGCCCCATGAGTCCTGGTGCCTGGCCTCAGCGTGCCAGGAAGTCTCTCTCCTGGCTGGCACACACAGTGTCACACTGCACAGTGTGGACAGTTGCCAGAGCATGAGGCCTGCTGTGCTGGGAGCAAGGAAGGAACTTTGTCCCCACCTCTGCCCTCCCCCATCCCACCCCCATCCCCAGGTACTGTCATCCTTCTCTCTCCCTGGAACCTCAAGGACCAGGAACTAAGACTGTTAGGGCCCAAGGCAAGGCTAATAAAGATAATGAAAGCCAGTTACTCTGAACTTAGGAAAGCTAGGCCGGCTGCCAAACTGGCCATGAGCAGCCACGAAATATTATTTAAATGAGTGAGACATGTGTGTGTGGGTGGGTCCTGGTTATAAAAGAAGGCTGGGGTCAGGTGACCGAGAGGGCAAGTAGCCTTCCTGGAAGCAGAGCCCTCTAAGGATATGGGAAGGAGCACAAGAGAGTCTTTAGTGTGAAAGAAAAGAAAACATGAATCAGGTTGTACACACCTGTTATCCCAGTACTTGCGAGGCTGGAGGGCCAGCAGTTTGAGACCAGCATGGGTTACATAGTGGGGCTTTTCTTTTTCTTTTTTTGTCTCAGAAATAAAAACTAAGAACCAGAGAGATGGCTCAGTGGTCAAGAGCCCTGACTACTTCTTCAGAGGACCTAG
Source organism: Tokudaia tokunoshimensis (assembly GCA_036184795.1). Taxonomy (NCBI): domain Eukaryota; kingdom Metazoa; phylum Chordata; class Mammalia; order Rodentia; family Muridae; genus Tokudaia; species Tokudaia tokunoshimensis. The sequence goes on from BTHU01000010.1 coordinate 105,413,353, forward strand.
GTTCAATTCCCAGCTCCTACATGCTGGCTCACAACCATCTGTAACTTCAGTTCCTGGAAATCTGTCTCTGGCTTCTGCAGGCACTGCATACATGTGGTGCACAGACATACATGCAAGAAGAATACCCATACACATAAAATAAGCCATATTAACACCCGGAACTGGGGAGATGGTTTGATTGGTGAAGCATTTGCAGGATGATGACCTGAATTGAGATCTCCTGACCTTGTGTAAAGCCAGACGTGAGAAGTTCTGCAATCCCAGCAATCCTAGGTAAAAAAAGAGACTGAGTCAAGAGACTTCCTAGAACTCAAGGGCAAGCTAGCCTGGTGTGCACAGCAGCAAAGAAGGAGACACCTCACTTCCAATGACGTGAAATCAAGGATAGACACTTGAGGTTGTACCAGGACCGTCACACACACTGACACCTTTACTCACACACATCTGTACAAACACATTGTACACCCTCACATAAATAAGCACACACAAAACTAAAATAATAATTGTTATTATTGCTAGTTATTATTAGCACTAATTATTATTAGCGAGAGGTTGGGGATTTAACTCAGTGGTAGAATTCTTACCAGGTATGACCATCTGTGAAATGTTCCCTACAGGCTTATATATTTGGACACTCAGTTCCCAAATGGTAGCACTGTTTTGGAAGATCCTGGGACCTTCCAGCCGTGGTGCATGCATAGCTAGTCGACGTAGGAGCACAGAGGTAAGGTTTCTGTGTTCTCAGCAAGCTCTGCTTCTTGGCCCACAGAGATGCCAATAAAAGCAGTTCAGCAAGCTCCCACTGTTGTGGGAAATATTAAAAACAACTCCAAGTTCCCGCGTTTCTCCCAGCTACTCTCAGCCCTGGCGGTCTCGCTGGCCAGTTCTTAGCTCGTGGAGACTCTGACTCAGAGCTCCAAAATCTCTCCACTCAATTCATTAAGTTCCCACTGGCGGGTCACTACCTCACCAGCCCCATGCTTCAAAACCCCCATGGCCTTTGTGGTGCCCACGCTTTGCCACCTAGCCTTTCTCTCTTGAACCCAGTCGAACAGCCACATGAAAGAAAATGCCACACAAATTTAGTTCAGAAACAATGGTAACTCAATCACTGGGCGCAACAACTAGAACCTAATCTTGTAAGTCATATTAAATCTAAATCCTCCGGTGGTGAATCCTGGCAGATTCGCCATGTAAGCAGGGAGATACATCCACATCAGAGCTACATCTTGCCCTCTTGCTATTCGCGCCCCTCCCCACCCCCCATCCAAGAAGGCTTTAACTCTCTCCTCTTCCTCTCTTCCCCCATCCAACCCAGAAGTCTGGCCTACTCGCTCAGTGATTGATCCCTTTATTCATTGGGGGGGGTGTCTCACAAGAAGTCATCTGAGTATATACTTATTCCTAAGTCCAGACAGCCCCTCCCGGGAAAGTGGAATTAACATCAAAATACAAGTATCACCAAGGCTATCCAAATATCCCACCTCCACTCCCAAGTACATCTTCCCGCCAGGAGGGGCTGCATCTCCTGGGCAGTAACCAGAAATAAACTTCTCTCCCATCAAGTTGCCTTAAGAAAAAAGAAAGAAAGAAAGAAAGAAAGAAGGAAAGAAAGAAAGACAGGAAGGAAGGAGACACACGGTTGTGTAGCCCATTCTGACCTCTGACCTCATATTCACTTCATGGCAGAGGATGGCTTAGGAGGAATCCCCATCCTGCTGTAACCACCTCACGGGTGCTGGGCTTGCAGGCTGGGCTTGCATGGGCTTGCATGCTGGGCTTGCAGGCTGGGCTTGCAGGCTGGGCTTGCAGGCTGGGCTTGCAGGCTGGGTTTGCATGGGCTTGCAGGCATGCACTGCCCACCAATAGCTGATGCAGGCTGGGGATGGAAGCAGAGCCACCAACTGAGCTACATCCCTAGCCCAAGTTGCTTCTTTTGTTTGTTTGGTTTGGTTTTCAAAACAAGATCTCTGGGCATTGCCCTGGCTGTCCTGGAATTTGTTCTGTAGACCAGGCTGGCCTTGAACTCAGAGCCCTGCCTGCCTCTGCCTCGTGAGTATGGGGATTAAAGGAGTGGGCCACCACAGCACTCCACAAAGTTGCTTTTTATGTAGAATTTGGTCGCAGTGAGAAGAAAAAGAGTTAATATATTGTCATAGTTTCCTTTTGCTACTATGACAAGCACCATGACAAAAAATGACTTAAGGAAGAAAAGAATTTGCTTAGCTTACACTTCCAGGTCATAGTTCACTCACTGGGAGAAATCAAGGCAGGCACTATAGAGGGATATTTTTTGGTGGCTGACTCTCTGGTCTTCTCATAGGGTCATGCTCAGCTAGTTTCCTTATTCAGCCCAGAATCATCTGCTTGGGAAGGGAGAGAGCTGAGTCTTCCTGTATCAATTAATCCTCAAGATAACCACTCACTGTCCTAGTCAGGAGTCTATTGCTGCCATAAAGATGAAGATCGAAAGCAACTTGGGTTTCTCTGGCTCATACGTTCTAGGCCACAGTCCACTGAGGGAAGGAAGCCGAGGCAGAAACTGAGGTGGAGGCCATGGAGGAGCAGTGCTGACTGGCCTTTTCCTCATGAGTGTCTGTGGTGGTTTGAATAGGAATGGCCCCAATAGACTTTTGTGTCTGAATGCTTGGCCCATTGGGAGTGGTACCTGTAGGAAATGTGGTCTTGTTGGACTAGGTGAAGCCTTGTTTGAGGAAGTGTGTCATCATGGGGGAGGGCTTTAAGGTCTCAGACGCTCAAGCTGTGCCTAGCGTGTCTCTGTCCCTTCCTACTGCCTTTGGATCCAGATATAGAACTCACAGTCACCGTCAGCGCCACCTACACTTCCCACTGTGACACTAATGAACTTAACTTGTTGTGTCTGTTCAGGATCACAAACCCCAAAGACCACCAAGGAGCTGATTCCCATGCAAAGCCCTGGGGTCTTTATTATTCAGGCTTGAGCTTGGGCTCACCGCCAACCCTGACACTGCAGGACAGGAGGATGAAGCCCTGAACCCAGTTTCAAGCAAGCATTGACAGAAGCAAGCACACAAGCAAGGGGGTCTCCAGCTTGGCACATGACTGATTTGGGGGGGGGGCTATTGTTGCCCTTTAAAATGATTGGGTGGTGCTGGGAGCCAAACCATAAACTTAAAGTTAAGTCCTCCTGATTGTTGGTTGTTAGGGAGTGACTTGGAAACTAGCACTAGGTGCAGGCTTGTTGGGCAAATGAGTGATAGGTGCAGATTTGTTGGTTAACTTGAGTTCAACCTTAGGTTGGGTTCTCTAAGATAGAGCCTGAACCCAAGATGGAGTTGGTCTTGTTTCTTAGTCTGAAACCCTAGGACACCCCAAATTAAATGTTTTTCATTATAAGGTGTCTCTCCACATCAAAAAGAACCCTAAGACAGTTGTTCCACTTGTTGGATCTAAGCAGCAGGACCCATAAAGTCACACTATGCCACAGATTTCACATAGAAGGTTTATTCAGGGAAAAGGCAGGGGATAAAGAGGCTGCTTATGGGGTAGGGAGGGAAAAAGCAGGGGAGAGAAGGAGTAACAGGGCCTTTTATCAGGAATGTGGTGCATGTGCCCGAGGAGGACAGGCAACATGAGGCAACAGTGGGATGTGTTGTCTCTTGGCAATTAGTGATGATGTGTCCTGCTGTCACCAGGCTCCTCAGGCCCCTCAGGCTGGCCTTGGAGGTGCCTGATTGCTAATACCATCTTCTCTCTTATAGAATTTCCTAAGGGTTGACACTGCCCATAGTTTTCTGGGTCCTCCCACATCCATCATAGGCCAGTCTGATGGAGGCATTGTATTGCTTTCTGTCAGGTTGAGTCCTTGGTGGTCTTGGTCGCTCCTGCTGACTCGTGCCAATTTGCCTGAGACCTGGCTGTCTCTGTTGGGTCATGCCACCACTGCTGGTTCCTGTTTGCTGTCCTGACTCTACTGAACTGGACTGTCAATATAGTCATGAAGTGTTTGCCAATGGATCGATCTGCCGCTGCTGACTCCTATGGACTGAACTGCTGTTTTCTAGACAAAGCAGATTGGATTTGCTCCAAAGAAGAATTTATAACAAGTCCACTTCCCCCAAATCCTGATAACCTTTCTTTCCCACCACCTCTGGTGGGTGGTGGGCTAGAAGGGAGGTTAGAACTCATATTAAAAACAGGATTTGAAAATTTTAAGTTACAAAACTCTTTTCTCCCCAACTTGTTTTTTGGTCATGGTGTTTTGTCACAACCATAGAAACCCTAAGACAGAGGCTTCCCCATCAGGTGGCTGCAGGTTAGCATTTGTAAGGCTGTCTATAAAGTGTCAGGGAGGCTGGAAGTATCGAAGGGAGGGAGAGAGGGAGGGAGAGAGAGAGGGAGGGAGAGAGGGAGGAAGAGAGGGAGGGAAGGAGGGAGGGAGGGAGGAAGGGAGGGAGGAAGGGAGGGAGGGAGAATAATTACCAAAGAACCAGTGTCAGGCTTACAATGCCAAGTCCTGCATCTGACAATTGAACATCTCCACCAGCATGGTGCCATCTCCCATCTGGACTGCCCCAGCCAGTTCCTTACTCCCTGCTTCTGGTGACTCATTAACACGTAGAGCTGTTTATGTCCTCTTTCCCTCCTGCTCAGATGTTTCCCATGGCTTCTATCTCACTGAACAGAGAGAGAGAGAGAGAGAGAGAGAGAACGAGAACTGGGGTGTCTTTTTATACATCAGGTCACCTGCACTGGGTAGCAGCAGGTGATGGTGGCAGGTGGTGATGAAACCATTGCTAGGTCCCTGGGAGGAGCCTAGTGGAATAGCCTCTAAGCTAACACAAGCAAGCAAACTAAATTCTGCAGAGTCATCATCTCTCTCTGCTTTCTGACTGTGGATGCGATGTGATCAGCCACTCACACTTCTGCCACTCTGCGGTCCAGTCACTATGAGCTGTACCCTCCAACTGTCCACCACAGTAAACCCTTCCCACCTGGAGCTGCCTTTGTCAGGTCTCTGGACAGAGTAACGAGCGAAGAAACCGATAGCCACCGCTTCTGCCTTCCACTGACTCGGATGTGACTCAAGTGCTACAAAGCTTCTCCAAGAAAGAAGTCTACACGTCACTGAAGACAGCCTCTCTATTCTACAAGGCTTCCATCCACAGCTAGGTACTTCTAGGAAACAACTGTTTCATTCTGACATTTACCCTAGGTAAAATGACTCCACTAGATTTCCTACTACAGTTCCCCTTTTGTTTGAGCTATTTTAATTATGTTGCCGCTCGTGCAGACACACAGTGAAGACAGCAGCTTCTCTATTGCATTGGTGTTATATTACAGTCGTATGTAGAGGAGCCAAAATACATTCTAAAGCCAGTGAAGTTAGTACAGCAAAAACAAGTATAGCAAAGGCTAGAACAAGGAATCTATTGAATTTCTGTTGACATTTTTGCTTTGAGCAAAATAGATACAATATAGCCTATTCTGCATAAGCCTTTATAAGCAGTCCTTAACATGACAAAGCAATATCACATTGTCCCCTATCAGAGGTACCTCCTTCATCCTGTTTGACAAAGGACATTTGGATTCTGCACCAGTAAGGGTTAATATGCAATGCAGCCAGTAAATGGAACAGTGTCAGTTTTGAATGATCCTTGTTTTCCTCAAAGTCTCAGTTTGATGAGTCAAAGCCCTGATGTCTCCCGAAGTTACCAGATGTCTCCTCTTGGGACACCACCTTTTTATGGGTGTGTCATCTGCTTTTAGATTTATCTGGTGGTCTCTGGGTGTCCTGGTCACATTCATCAGTTCAGGGACCCTCTGGGATGGTGTCATCTTAGGACAGCTTGACCCTGTGGATAGTAAGGAATGTTTTTTCATGGCAACTGTTTTTTAACTATCTATCTATCTATCTATCTATCTATCTATCTATCTATCTATCTATCTATCTATCTATCTAATGTATATGAGTACCCTGTAGCTATCTTCAGACATACCAGAAGAAGGCATCGGATCCCATTACAGATGGTTGTGAGTCTCCAAATCCAAGTTTCAAAAGGCAGAGACAGGGGATCCCAGAACAAGCTGGGCTGGCTAGCTACTACCTGATTGGCAACTGGGTTTAATGGAGAGACTCTGTCTCAATGAATAAGGTGGAGAGCCATCAGGAACAATTCCTGATGTCAGTCAGCCTCAGGCCTCCACACACACTCGCAGGCACACATCTGCCTGCACCCGTGTGCACATGCATGCACGCATGCATTCACATGAAAAAGAAAAGAATTCTGGGTCTGGAAAAAATATTCTTCATCTCCTCTGATTGTGGTGCTCATCTTTAATCCCAGCACTTGGGAGGCAGAGGCAGGTGGATCTCTGAGAGTTCAAGACCAGCCTGGTCTACAGAGCTGCTACACAAAGAAATCTCAAGATCAAAACAAAACAAATCTTCAGACATGAAGACACAATAAAGTGGAAATTGTGGGTAGTTCAAATTACCCCAGAATCTCTCTTCAGTTTCCTGTGAATGAAATGTGCATGCTTTTGTGTGGGTGGCACGTCAGATAGGAAGTGTGCATACATGCCAGTTTAGAAAACACCTAGTAGGAGTTGGAGAGATGACTCAGTGGTTAAGACCACTGATTCCTCTTCCAGAGGAGTCGAGTTCGATTCCCAGTGCTCACATGGTGGCTCACAACCCAAGAGACCTGATGCTTTTCCTGCCCTCCTTGAACCCTGCATGCACTTGCTGTACAGATATACATGCAGATAAAAACACCCATACAATAAATGGATAAAATGTTAAAAATATGTTTTTAAAGCGAGGAGGTGTTGGGTGGAGAAAGGATAAAGGATATATGATGTAATAATATTCTTACGACAAAATGCTACTTGGACATGGAACGCATCACGAGCTGCAATCCCACTCTTGAACAGTAGGTGGCGCCGCTGCAATTTACAGCTCTTCCTTACACCACCACTGCCAGCGCCGCTGCTGCCGCCACCGCCGCTGCATTTGTTCCCGCAACTGAGCACAAACATTGAGAATGTTGTCTATCCAGTTTAGGAGTCACTCACGTGAGATGTTGTCCTTTGCTAAAGAGGGTAATTGACAGTATCCTCCGGAAGAGTCGATTTCCCAACCCAGTTGCAATGTCTGCCAACCCTGACTGTTGAGGAGTTAAAAAATAATCCAGAACTAGGAATGAAGCCAGAGACTGGCACCCTCCAGGCAATGCTCTGGAAGCCCAAGTGTTTGTTTTCATGAGACAAGATCTTGTTATGTAGCTCTGGCTGGCACTGAACTCTCCATTTGAGCCAGATTACCCTTGGGTTTACGGTGGTTCTCCTGCCCGCAGAATGCTGAGATTACAGGCATGTGTCACTCACTACCTCTGGTCCAACCTCTTATTTATTTTTGTATTTCAGACAGGATCTCATTAAATTGACCAACTGTCTTTGATTTGTGGCCTTCTAGCCTCCCCAATAGCTGGAGTTACACTCTCGTACCTCCAGGTGTGACTTTCTTCGTTTGTTTGGGGCCTAGTTTGGCCTGGAATTCACTATATAGCCCAGGCTGACCATGTTGCACAGGGGGTGAAGACCTGATTTCAGATCTCCAGGATCCACATAAGTGTCAACATACTGTGTGGGTGGGCCTCCCAAGTGCCGGGATCATTGGTGAACACAAGTGTTCCTAGCTAAAACAAATGATGTTTTCCCCATTACCTCCTTTTGTGCATGTACACATGTACTTGTGTTTCCAGATGTGTGCATAAGTCTGTGTGTGTGTGTGTGTGGGTGTGTGTATGTGCAAGTGTGTGCATGCGTGTGTGTGCACTGTGTGTGTGTGTGTGTGTGTGTGTGTGTGTGTGATGCAGAGTTTGGGCATGAGAAGGCAACTTTGAAGAGTAAGCTCTCTGCTTCCTTCCCCTTACGTGAGTCCCAAGGATTGAGCTCAGGTTGCCAGACTTGCGCGGCAGCATTTGACCTGTGGAGCCTGCTCTCTGACCTAAGAGCAAATGTTTGTTATACAATTCAGATATTTTTAGCTGTGGGGAAACCAAATACACTGAAAGATCCCTATGTGTCCATTTGGTGACTTTTCATAGTTCCATGTTAAGCCCGAGATTCCCAAGAGAAAAACCAGTTCCACACATTTGAGCCAAATTTGAAGCAAGTTTCAATTAATACTGACCAGGGTGGGCTTTGGCCAGGACCATCCCTGACTTCTTAGAAGGTAGTAATGAGATACCTATTGTAGGCACTTTCAAGAACAAAACCATATGGCCACCAAATTTTCCCATGTGGTTTTGTTATTTTCCATGAACTACAACTTCCAGGATTCCAGGAAGTTACCTGGTCCTTGAACAGAAGGATCTACAGGTTAACTTTGGACCTTATACATTTTCCAAAGTTCAGCGTGCAGAGATCCACTTGCCTCTGCCTCCCCTGTGCTGGAATTAAAGGTGTACACCACCACATGAAACTCTAATTTTTTTTTTAAGGTTAATTGTACACCTTTAATCCCAGCACTTGGGAGGCAGATCTCTGTGAGTTCGAGGCCAGCCTGGTCTGCACAGTGAGTTCCAGGACAGCCAAGGTGACATAGTGAGACCCTGTCTCAAAACCAAAAACCCAAATCTAAAAATTCCAGGACTAACTGCCCAGAAGTGGCACAGCCTACACCCTGTCAATCACCAATCAAAAAAATAATAGTAATAAAAAGAAAGAAAGAAAGAAAGAAAAACACCCCAGAGGCCAATCTGATGGAGGCAGTTTGTTTTCTTTGCTGAACTTCCCTCTTCCTAGATGACTCTGTTGGGGTTCAGGATTCGCCACACAAACATCCATCTCACTCAGACAGGGTTGGTTTATTGAACATATACCTAAAGACTGATCGACCAGGGCCTTCAGGCTTGGAGGCTTAAAAGCTGTGCACTGGACATATCTCAGGGCCAGCTTATAAAAGCTAAAGCCACAATTAGCTCATAAGCGGGTGACAGAAGCCCTGCCAATGGTTGGCCCTGGCTTAAACCATTTTAGGCATAACAGTTCATATTTAATTTGATGGGTTCTAAGTGATGCTTATGGTTGTGGAATTTTTTAAGATTAACAACCCTCATAACACAGAACGTAAGGGGATATGTGGTCAGCATGCCCCTGCTCTGACTCAACCTATTCTCTGTGTCAATGACGGGCAGGCATTTGACAGGAACAGTATGAAGTAGCTGGTGGGCGTGGAACAACATGGCTACAGCTATGCTGGAGTGTGGGGCAGACCTCAACAGTCCTAGCTTGTGTCAAGTTGATTAAACAAAACCAACCAGCACGTACAGCTACAGAGAAATCATTGAGCCTGCTGTGTACTGAATGACAATAAATAACTGGGTGGTCATAATGGTTATTATTAGAGTCCTGGGTGACCTTCGCCCTGGGTGGGCCTGTGTCTGGGAAAGAAAGAATGAGCCTGTGAGTTCAGAGGGATTGGAGTTAAAATCCTGGCCTCCTATCTGAACAATCACTTCTTCATTCTCTTATTCACTATCACACAGTCTGGATTCCATCACTCCAGACATGGAGGCAGGATGGTCAGGCATTCAAGGCCAGCCTTGGCTGCGTATGTGAAATTGAAGCCACCTTAGGCTACCTGAGAGCCTGTTCAAAAATAGCAATAATATAGGCCCATTGTGGTGGCAAAAACCTTTAATCCCAGCACTTGGGAAGCAGAGGCAGGTGGGTCTTTATGAGTATGAGTCCAGCACGTTCTACATAGCAAATTCCAGACAAGCCAGGGCTACATGGTGATACCCCATGTCTTAGTTAGGATTTCTACTGCAGTGACAAAACATTGTGAGCAAAAGCAACTTGGGTAGGCAGGGGTTTGTTTCAGCTTAAAACTCTCAGGTCATGGTCCTTCACTGAGGGAGGTCGGGGCAAGAACTCAAGGTAGGATGGCAGAGGGAGAAACTGAAGCAGGAGCAATGGAGGAACTACTCCCTAGCTTGCTCCTCACAGCTCACTCAGCCTGGTTTCTTATACCCTTCAGGACCACATGCCTGGGGTGGCACCTGCCAGGTGGGCTGGGTCCTCCTATATCAGTCATCAATCAAGAAAATGCCAAGCCAGGTAGCCATGGTGCACACCTGTAGTCCCAGCACTCCGGAGGCAGAGGCAGAGGCAGAGGCAGAGGCAGGCAGATCTCTGAGTTCAAGGCCAGCCTGGTGTACAGTGAGCGTTCTATGACAGCCAGGGCTACACAGAGAAACCCTGTCTCAAAGAAAAAAAGGAAGGAAGGGGAAAGGGGAGAGAAAGCAAATGCTCTATAGATATGCTCACAGACCAGTCTAATGGAGGCAAGTCCCCAACTGAGATTCTTTGTTCCCAGATATATCTTGGTTTGTGTCGAGTTGACAAATAATAAGCACACTCTGACTTACACACACACACACACACACACACACACACACACACACACACACACACCCCACTAAAGACAACTCCAAACAAAATAGCTCAATTTTAGTAGCCACTGCCATTCACTAATCACCTAACCAAGTGCCTGGAATGTTCTGGCCCTAGGGCCATGTCTCTGACTGTGGCACACTGTCCTTTTCCAGAGAGGAGCTGGACTCAGAGCTCACTGATAGAGAACCTGGCAGGGAAGTCAAGGAATAAGCCCCATCTGCCTACTATGGAGTTGACTTTTGGCCTCAGTCCCCTCTGACCAGGGTGAGAGGTGGGGCTATGTATAATGCCACACCCTTCTTCCACAACATTTAGTCTGCACTGGTTATGGAGAGCAGGGACCCTAGAATTCTCTGTGCTGAAAACATAGGTTAGTCCACTCCCCTCTCACCACTACTAATAGGGATGCTGGAGGAAGAGGCTGGGACAGGACTCTTATAAGGCAGGAGGTAGGGCAAGGGCAGAGTATTGGTAACAGGACCTCCAAAACCTGTGACATCATCATCTACATAAAGAAGAACTTAGATTTAGGGAGAGATAAAGAGAATAAGTCAGAAGCCAGGGCCTGGACAGATAGGTGTGGGCTGTCCCGAATCCCTGAGGTAGAACAGTCCAGGTAAGTTGGGTAGAAAAGTGGGTGTCAGGATCTGTCCAGGTAAAGACAGATATGTTCTGTGACTGGGCGTCAAGAGGGATAGAGAAAAATGCATCCTTAAGATCTAGAACTGAGAAATGAGAAGTCCCTGAGGGGATAGTGGAAAGAAGTGTGTAAGGGTTAGCCATAACAGGATGGAGGGGGACCTCTGCAGAATTAAAGCAACTGAGGTCTTGAACCAGGCGATAGGAACCATTAGGTTTCTTAACTGCTAGTATAGGGGTGTCAAAGGGGGAAGAGGTGGGACAAAGGAGTTTTTCCTTAAGAGGTCAGAAATGATAGGCTTATGTTCCCTGAGGCTCTAGAGAGAGAGGGTATTGAGCTTGGGTGATGTACCTGGTAGAGTTCAGTAACCAGATGACAACAGGAGAATGATGTTTAGCAACAGAGAGGTTCTGGACATCCCAAATTCAGAGGTCCACCTGAGAAGCTGGTAAAGGAAACAACAAATTAGTGTTAGTAGGTTGACTGGCTAGAAGGAGGAGCAGAGGAACTGCTGGCGAGCTTGGGTTCGAGTGAGCAAAGGAAATAGAGGCTCCCAACTTAGCTAAAAGATCCCTTCCCAGTAAGGGAACAGGACATGTCAGCACTACCAAAAGGAATGGGTGAGAGGTACACTCCTAAAAATGCAATTAAGTGGTGGGGTCTGATGAGGAAGATAAGGTTGACCTCCTACCCTGACAATAGGAAAATGCAAAGGTGAAGTGGGTCCCCAAAACTCCATCAGGACCAAGTAAGTGGCCCCAGTGTCCAAGAGGAAGGAGATGGGCTACACACATTCCATGATAGTGACCTGGGGCTCTCTGCTAGTGATAGGCATGGTCAGGTTGAGAGAGCTCTAGCCCCTTCAGTCATCTATAGCCAAGCCTAGGAGGTTGGCTGGAGGGTTACCTGGGAGTGATGTCTCTCTGTTCTGTGTGATGTGAGGACAATCAACAGCCCAATGTCCCTCCTAATGGCCCCTAGGACATGGTCCCCTTGGCTTGTGGGGGTAGGGCAGGCCCTCGCCCAGTTACCTTGTTGACCACATCTATAGCAGGGAGTTGGTTGTTCCTGAGCCTTAGAAGGCCAGGGGTCTGGAATAGAAGCTGGAGCTGATGCTAGTCGGACAACCTTTGCCAGCATGTGGTATTTTTGTTTTCGGGCTTTCTCATCTCTCTCATGGTACACCTTGAAGGTCTGTGGAGTTAGGGGCCCCCTCTCCAAGTGCCTAAGTTTAGCTTTAATGTAGGGGTAGCTCTGGGAAAAGAAGTGGGTTGTCAGAAGTTGCTTACCTTCTGAATTTTCAGGGTCCAGATTAATGTATTGTAACAAAGCCTTTGTGAGGTGTTCTAAAAACTGAGATGGGGTCTCCTGCTTGTCCTGTACAACCTCCTGGAGTTTTTCAAAATTTCCTGGCTTTAAGACTGCTTTTCTAAGACTGGCCAGAAGGCATGTAATAAACCTGTCTCTGGCTAAAATACCACCTGTGGAACTGTAATTCCATCGAGGATCCTGGTCAGGCACTGCCTCAGATACGATTGGATATGTTCTGTCTGTTTGGTGAATTTCATCTGCCTGTGTTCTTGCCTCTTCCCAAATTCACCTGCATTCATCAGGAAGTAAATTATTAGTAAGAATCATATGAACATCATGGAAAGTCAAGCTATTAGACTGAGTGATATACTGGAACTCCTTAATAAAGCTGGAAGAGTTAGAAGTATAGGAACCTGGTCTGCTTTCTATTTGAGAAAGTTCACTCAGTGAGAAAGGAACATATTCTCTGACCAGACCATCAACTCCAGCTACTTCCCTTAAAGGAAGGACCGGTGCTGGGTCAGGTGTTCCTAAAGGAGAAGGACTTGGGGGTCTGGCTGTGGCCTTAGAATGTGTGATAGGAGGGGTAAAGGTCGGCGCCAGTTCAGGGCGTTCGGAGCAACCTGCCGCTGGCACAGAAGGAGGGGAGGGGTCTGGAGAGGTCAAGCTAGTAGGCTCTAGGGCCTGGTGAGAAGGAGAAACTAAGGCAGCAGTTTGGGTTTTCACAGGCATGGCGGCGGTTCTGCCGGATCTGGCGGATCCTACTCATTGGCAGGATCAAACCTAGCATCATCTAGTGGACGGTGGGTAGGTTTCAAGGCTAAGAGAAGTTGGGTTTGGGGACACAAAGAGCAGAGGGAGGGCTTAGAGTGAAGATAGATGAAAGCTTGAACATAGAAAACTTCATTCCATTTACGGACTGCTGGCAGTATGTATGATGATCTCTTAAAACAATCGGGTCTAGAGTGCTATTAGGTGGCCATTTGGAATTATTATCTAAAGCATATTGAATCCAGACTTTATTGCAGAGGTGTATCAGTTAGTTTCAGAGATTTGTGATTTTCCAGGAGACATCCTAGAGGGGTGCCTGGAGGTATGGTCGAAGATAAGTTAGCGCCCACTGGGTGAGAGGGAAGTTGCTAGATAATCCGTACCAGCATCCCAGAGCACTACCAGCAACACAGTTGTAAACGAACCCTTAGCCCAAAAGAGGCTGGCCAGGCCTTATCTAAGGTCTCTCCTGTCAACAGGAGAAACTCCTTACCAATTAATATGGCAGGTGTGTGTTTGTGGAATTCTGCAGTCTGGTAGCAGGAAATGTGGAACTGTTTGGTCAGTTGGCCAGGAGGCAGCTTGACGTGGTAGGCCTCAGCACACAACTCACGTGGTAGAAGCCTGTGAGTCTCTTAACTGTGGCAACAGCGATGATCTGTGCAGTGGTGGGAATCACGTGGCAGGTGCTAGCAGATGGAGTCCGCATGTTGTAATAGTAGCTGCAGGTGGTGATGGCGATGGTGTTGGTTCTCTGGTGACAGCGGCAGCGGCAACTTCACAGTCGTGCTGGATGGCGACTGGTGGTCACCTGGGTCCACAGCTCCCCTGCGTAGCGATTCCTGGGTTTTGGCACCAGTGTTGGAATAGGTGGGCGGCAGTGGCTCCAGAAAGACCACACCAGGCTGAACAGTTCCATATGAGTTTTATTGAGAGGGGAAAGGACAAAGGTGGTGGCAGAAAGAGAAGAGGGGAAGAGAGAGAGAGGGAGGGGTGTGTATGTTCCTCTTATATATATGGATGGTGACTACTGATGGTGACATAGTCACAGGTAAAGGTGAGCACAATGGATTCTGGGAACATGGTGGCTCTTGCCTTGGCAACAGGTGTACAGGTTGCACTGTCACTTATGCGATATCACAGGTTTTGGAGCTCTTGGTACCAACATAGAGAAGAGTGTGGCTGGGACCCCATAAAAGACCCTGCGGGTCCTCGAGGTTCTTCTACCCAGAATTCCCTGAGAGGTCCAAGGACAGAGGACGACATGAACTATCTTTGGGACTCAGGTTGTGGCCTCATTCCTGCCTGGGAGACGCTTCTACTAACAGGTGTGTGAGAGAACGTGACTTCACTGTGGTCTGGGGACAAAGAAGGGACAATCTCAGAGAACCCACATAGCTCATAACACAGATTCTGGTTATGAAGCCAGGGCTCCCCAAATCTGCCAGCAATCATTTTGTTGTGGAGCAGGATCTTTTTAAAACAGTCTTGCTAAGTAGGTAGGCCCACTCGGCCCAATAGCTCAGAATTTCCTGAGGTTCTCCTGCTTCAGCTCCTCCCCTCCCCCCACCACTGTGGTCTCAGCTTAGGAGGCCCTGGGTTTCAGCCCCAGAGAAACCAGGTATGGTGGTACACATAGGAATTCCAGCATCAGGGAGGAGGCAGGAGGATCAGGAGTTCAAGTCATCCCCGGTTACATTGTGAGCTCAAGGCTAGCCTGCGCAACCTGAGAACTTGTCTCAAAAAGAAAAATAATGGGGATTTAGGGGTAGGCAGTGAGATAGCTCAACGGCCATGAAAGCCTGACACCTGATCCCCAAAACCCATGTAAAGATGAAGGAGAGAGCAGATTTACACAGTTGTTTTCTGACCTCTCTCTCTCTCTGTGTGTGTGTGTGTGTGTGTGTGTGTGTGTGTGTGTGTGCGTGTGTATGTCCCTTATATCACACACACACTAATAAAAAATCACGATAGGAAAACTTTAGCCATCACAGTGCATGATCGCTGGGACTAAACGTGTCTCTATCTGCCAGTCAGACCTACATGTTTTCAGACAGTAACATTTACCTTCCACACCTGCAGGTCTGTCTGCATTTCATGGAGGGGAGGGCGTGTGCAGGGTACTGCAGCTCAGAGAGGTTGCATAGTTTCCCCAGGTCACACAGCTTGGAGGAGAGAATGAAGCTTTGAAGTTCAGTAGATCACAGAAAGGTACATATCAGAGACCACAGAGAGGGCCTCTCATATGAACTGCCTCTCCTGGTTCAAAGCCCTTGTAAGGTTGAAGGGGGGGGGGAATGACAAATTTGGATCTAGTCTGGTCTCCATAGTGAGACGTGATCTCAAAGAGAAACAATAAAAAGGTCCAGTTCTATCCATTCTAAAGCCACCTGAGGAGGGAGTGGCAGTGCCCACCTGTAATCCCAGCACATAGCAGGCAAAGGCAGGGGCCTCACAGAAATCTGGAGGCCAGCCTGGTCTAGATGGCAAGTTCTAGGCCAACCAGGGTTATGTAGTTAGACTCTGTCCCCAAAACCAGCAAAACAGAAATAGAGCCCCAAACTCCATCTGGCTTGAAGCTTTCCTGGCCCCCAGGTCAGGGCTTGCACTGTGAGGGGGTGTAGACCCTCTGACATCTCTCCTATTCTCTCTGGGTGGGCCTCATCCCCTTCAGAGCTGCTCTCTGGGCATGAACAGAGAAAAGGGAGAAACAGAGAAAGGGGAGAAGAGAAAAACAGGCCCGAGTGCTTGCACCTGGCTGCTGTAGTTATGGGAGAGCAGTTGTGCTCATGGATCTTCCTGGCAGGAGGCCTACGACCTCTCTGGATCTTCAACACCATCTCCCACCATGCCTAGATAAAAAGGAGCCCTTCCTTCCACTGGGCCTGACCGAAGAGAGCCTCTGCCTCCTTCCACAGTCCTTGACTGTCAAGTCCTTTTGAATGCTGGCAATGTGGGTCATTTCCCAAGGCCCTCCTTCATAGGCATGCCTGTTCCCCACCACCACCGCAGTCCAGTGGCCCTCATACAAGTCTAAGACCCCTGATTTCCTAAACTCTGGAAAACACTTCCAAAAGTCTTCCAACAGGCCCACACCTCAGCCCCATTTTAAGTCCTGACCAACGAAGCCTCAAATAGTGCTACCTCAGCTGCCTCCCGACAGCCCAAGGACTGCTCTGAGCCTCAAGGAGCTATAGGAATCAGCAGTGTGGGAGTGGGGGGTGGAGACTATCTCTTTTGTGTTAGGTCTTGGTAAGGAATATGATTTCTTGACAGCCATTTTGTTCCTGGCCTTTAAAATGGTCAGGGGGTTGAGACTGAAGAGATGGCACAGAAGTTAAGATCACTAGCTGCCCTTGCAAAGGACCTAGGTTCAGGTCCCAGCACCCATACTGAGGCTCACAATCTTTATCATCAGTATGCATGTGAGTTGTGTGCTGCTGTGTTCGTGCAGAGGTCAGTAGAACAACTATGCAGACTGAGTTCTCTTCTTCCACTTTTCTATGGGTTCCAGGTTATCTGATGGTTCACAGCACGGCTGCTCTTCCTGAGTTCAGTTCTCGGTGTGACTAGTAGAATAAAGCAGCAGTGTCTTAGTTAGGGTTTTACAGCTGTGAACAGGCACCATGACCAAGGCAACTCTTATAAGGACATTGTTTAATTGGGGCTGGCTTACAGGTTCAGAAGTTCAGTCTATTATCATCAAGACAGGAACATGGCAGCATCCAGGCAGGCATGGTGCAGGAGGAGCTGAGAGTTCTACATCTTCATCTGAAGGCTGCTGGCAGAATACTGACTTCAGGCAGCTAGGATGAGGGTCTTAAAGCCCACACCCACAGTGACACACCTACTCCAACAAGGCCACACCTTCTAATAATGCCTCTCCCTTGGCCGAGCATATACAAATCATCACAAGTGGTGTCTTAGCAGGTCATAGACAAGGTGTGCAGCACAAAGCAGATATGGTGCAAGAGTTTTTATTGGGGGAAGGGAATGCACTGAAACACCATTTCAGAGAATAGACATGATAGAGAGACAGGCAGAGAGACCAGGAGACAGAGAGAATGAACAAGACAATGATCTGAGATGACCAGAGCCTTTTAAAGGTGGTGCATGTCTCTACTCAACTCAGTGGCTGCAGTGCGTGATGATGTAAGCTGCTGCCACTGAGTGCCTGAAAAGCAGGCTGGTGGAGTGCCAGAAGTTACAGCAATGACCCAGAGCTACTGCTGTGTGAGGGGCACAGGAAAGAAACTGCGGATGGAATGGCTCCAAGATAGGTGGGTGCTTTTCTGATAGATATGAGAGAAAGCAGAGAGCAAAATAAGTGGATGGAACATGGGCAGGGACACAGGAGACAGTGGGAGAGAACAGTGGAGACATAAGCTAGAGAGGAGGGGGACTCAGAGAGTAAGCACCAGTGAGAATTAGCAGGTGAGAAGGATCATGAATGCCAAGGCCAGCCTGGACCTGTGCTTTGAAATGTATAAGACACCTGTGGCCCTTCTGGCCACCATGTGCAGCAGGGAACCAGGCAGCTCCAAAGCCTTCTATGCTTAGCTCTCCAGGAAAGAGTGATCTCCCAGCAGCACTTTCACTTCTGAGTGCAGAGGTGAGATCTCCACCTTCTTTCTGGAGAGGTACAGCTAGGAGTGCACAGGGCATATGATTATGTTGCTTTTGGGACAGGAGTCTTCCCTTCCAGCTGCCATCTGCAGCAGGGAACCAGGCAGCTCCACAGCCTTCTGTGCACAGACCCTGCCAGAAGAGAGTTGGTCTCCCAGGAGTACAGACACAGGCTTACAGGCCCATAGGAGGGACAAGCAAGCCTTGACAGCAAGACCAACTAACACCAGAGATAACCAGATGGTAAAAGGCAAGCGCAAGAACCCTACCAACAGAAACCAAGGCTACTTGGCAACATCAGAACCCAGTTCTCCCACCATAGCAAGTCCCGGATACCCCAACACACTGGAAAAACAAGAATTGGATTTAAAAATCTCATCTCACGATGCTGTTAAAGGACATCAAGAAGGACATAAATAACTCCCTTAAAGAAATACAGGAGAACATGGGTCAAATGGTAATAGCCCTTAAAGGGGAAACACAAAAATCCCTGAAAGAAATACAGGGTAGCATCGGTGAACAGTAGGAGGCCCTTAAAGAGGAAACACAAAAATCCCTTAAAGAATTACAGGAGAACACAAACAAACAAGTGAAGGAACTGAACAAAACCATCTAGGATCTAAAAATGGAAGTAGAAACAATAAAGAAATCACAAAGTGAGACATCTCTGGAGATAGAAAATCTTGAAAAGAATTCAGGAGTCATAGATGCAAGCATCAACAACAGAATGCAAGAGATAGAAGTAAGAATCTCAGGTGCTGAAGATACCATAGAAAACATTGACTCAACAGTCAAAGAAAATGCAAAATGCAAAAAGCTCCTGAGCCAAAACATCCAGGCAATCCAGGACACAATGAGAAGACCAAACCTAAGGATTATACGTATAGAAGAGAGCGAAGATTTCCAACTTAAAGGACCAGTAAATATCTTCAACAAAATTGTAGAAGAAAACTTCCCTAACCTAAAGGAAGAGATGTCCATGAACATACAAGAAGCCTACAGAACTCCAAATAGACTGGACCAGACCAGAAAGTCATCCCGTCACATTATAATCAAAACACCAAATGCACTAAGCAGAGAAAGAGTATTAAAAGCAATAAGGGAAAAAGGTCAAGTAACCTATAAAGGCAGGCCTATCAGAATTACGCCACACTTCTCACCTGAGATGATGAAAGCTAGAAAATCCTGGGCAGACTTCATACAGACCCTAAGAGAACACAAATGCCAGCCCAAACTACTATACCCAGCAAAACTCTCAATTACCATAGATGGAGAAACCAAAATATTCCATGATAAAACCAAATTTACACAATATCTTTCCACAAATCCAGTCCTACAAAGGATAATAGATGGAAAACGCCAACATGAGGAGGGAAACTACACCCTAGAAAAAGCAAGAAAGTAATCTTTTCCAACAAACCCAAAAGAAAGTAACCACACAAACATAAAAATAACATCAAAAATGACAGGAAGCAACAATCACTATTCCTTAATATATTATAACATCAATGGACTCAATTCCCCAACAAAAAACATAGTCTAACAGAATTATTTTTCATGTAAATCTTCAGTTTTATCAGAAAATGTTTGTGATTCCTCTTTCAATCTAGTAATGCCTACCATTTTATAGGGATTATTTTCCATGTTAATCTTTAATTTTAACATTTTTTTCTATATATTTCTTCAATTTTATCAGAAATATTTTCCATGTAAATCTTCAATTTTGTCAGAAAATGTTTATAATTCCACTTTCAATCAACTTAGGAATATTTTTATGCCTACCATTTTATCTGTATTATTTTCCATGATAATCTTCAATTTTAATGTTTTTCTATTTATTTTTTCAATTTTATCATATTTTCCATGTAAATCTTCAATTTTATCAGAAAATGTTTATAATTCTACTTTCAAATAATTTCGGAATATTTTTATTCCTACCAATTTGTCTGTATAATTTTCCATGAAATAGTCAATTTAACATTTTTTATATATTTCTTGAATTTTATCAACAATATTTTCCTTGTAAATCTTCAATTTTATCAGAAAATGTTTATAATTCCACTTTCAATCAACTTAGAAATATTTTATGCCTACCATTTTATCTGTAATTTTCCATGATAATCTTCAATTTTAATGTTATTTTATATTTTTCTACAATTTTATTAGAAATATTTCCCATGTAAATCTTCAGTTCTATCATAAAATGTTTCTACTTTCTTTTCAATTAATTTAGTAATGTTTTTGTGTCTACCATTTCACTCATTAATTTCCATGAAAATTGTCAATCTTAATGTGTTTTTCTATATGCTTCTTCAATTTTATCAGAAACATTTTCTATGTAAATCTTTAATTTTATCATAAAATGTTTTTACTTCCTTTTTCATTAAAAAATAAAAAAAAAGAAAAAATATGACCCCTCCCCCCCAAGAAAAAGACACCTGTGGCACTGAGGAGCAGCTGGAGGCCAGAATGCAATTTGATCTGCTGATTGCTGCTCTAGGTGCCCATACATTCCTTCTGTAAAGGAAATGACTCCTTAAGGCAGGTGGAAACTGTTTTTACAAGTTCCTGAGATCATTCTGGAGATTTGAACTCCCTGAGACCTAACTTCTGTAAATCCAGATCTAGGGTATCTGATACTCTCTTCTGACCTTGATGAGCGTGTGTGCGCGTGCACACACACACACACACACACACACACACACACACACACACACACACACACGGCTGTCAGGAAGATAGCCACAAGTGAGGTTCAAGTCTTCCTGGATAGCTTGGACTACACAGTGAAGCCCTATCTATAAAACAACAATAACCACAAAAATTATCAATGCACTTTTGTTTGAGATGTGGCCTCATGTAGCCCAGGCTTGCCCTCAATCTGGTATGTGGTTGCCTTTGGACTCCTGATACTACTGTCTCTACTCACCAAGGAATGGGATCCCAGCTGTAACCACCACACCGAGCCATTCCATCACATGTATTGATACTTTTCTTTGCTGTGGTAAAATATCCCAACAAGCAAGTAAGGAACAAAGAAGGGTTTATGGGGGATACAGGCCATTGTATAGGGAAGGCTGGCAACCAGTCTGGGAAATCATGGACATAGGATCAGGAAGCTGGTTAGTCACATTTTCTATCACACACAAGAAGGGGAGGAGTAGAGGAAATAAGGTCATGCTATAAACACTGAAGGCCCTCCCCCAGTGATGCACTGCCTCCTGTAAGACTCTATATCAGAGATCAATTGTTCTCAACCCTCCTAAAACTGCAAACCTCTAGTTCCTCATGTTGTAGTGACCCCAACCATAAAATTATTTTCATTGCTATTCCATCACTGTAACTTTGCTACTGTTACAAATAATAATGTAAATATCTGATATGCAGGATATCTGTGATCCCTGTGAAGGGGTCGTTCGACTCAGAGGGTCATGACCCAGGGTTTGAAAATCACTCTCCTAGAGGTTCTGTAACATCTCCCAAACAGCGCCTCTCTGTGGGTGCTAGGGCTTCAAACAACTCCTCCATGCTAACACTTTCTCCAGCACCTACAAGTGGCTCACTTGTGTAGTATGCCACCTGTGATCTCACTTGTCCCTCACTGTCCCCTCCTCCTTCCTGCCTCCTCCAAGGTGCCCCAAATGAAAGGAGCTGGCACCCACCTGTCTGTCCCTGGAGCCCTTGAGGGATATCTCAACACTTCTTGGTTCTGAGAGTTTAAAGCCCAGCCACCAGTGGCATCCTCTCCTGAGGGCCTCCCCGGATATCCTTGCACTAGCCAAGAGGTGCTGCATACTGAAGATAGCTTGGTCATCAGGGATGTGTCAGCTCAAAACTCAGAAAGCCACACCGAGGTTCTGGACGCTGTCAAATCCCACAGAAGTCTGACAGAACACATTCAAGTTAAGTGTGAGTGGGGCCCATGGAGAGGGACCCAGTGCTCAGAAATCAGACTCGCCATACCCCTCAGGGCCCAAGGGGACATCTCTCAGATGTTGTTAGTTACCCCTGTGTTAGACTGCTTTCTCTTGCTATCAGAGACTAGCTGAGACTGGATAATTTATAAAGAATGGAAGTTTAAAGTCAGGCTTTGCACTTAGGGTTTCTATTGCTGTGATGGAACCTAATCACCAGGCAACTTAGGTAAGAGAAGGTTTATCCAGGTAACAGTTCATGACAGACAGAAGTCAGGGCAGGAACCAGGATGTAGGACCTGAGGCAGAGACCATGGAGGGACAATGTTTACTGGGTTGTTCTCCATGCTCACCTGCTTTCTTACATAACTCAGGACCACCCTCTCAGAGGTAGCACTGCTCCTGTGAGCTGGGATCTCTCATTTCAATCATTAATCAAGAAAAGGACACCGGGCAATGGTGGCCAGGACTCGGGAGGAAGGGGCAGGTGTATCTGAGTTCAAGGCCAGCCTGGTCTACAGAGGGAGTTCCAGGACAGCCAGGGCTACACTGAGAAACCCTATATCAAGAAAAAAAGAAAGACAGGAAAACAAAGAAAAAAATGACCCCATAGACTTGCCTATGAGCCAATCTTATAGAGGCATTTCCTAAATTCAGGTTCCTGCTTTCCCAAAAGCTTTAACTTGAGTCAATATGACAGAAAAAATAATCAAAACAGTGGAAATGGTAACACAGGCCTGCAACCTCAGCACTTAGAAAGCTGAAGCAGGAAGATAGAAGTCTGGGGCTATATCGTGTGTACTGACTGGTTTTGTGTGTCAACTTGACACAGGCTGCAGTTATCACAGAGAAAGGAACTTCAGTTGGGGAAGTGCCTCCATGAGATCCAACTGTGGGGCATTTTCTCAATTAGAGATCAAGGGGAGAAGGCCCCTTGTGGGTGGTATCATCCCTGGGCTGGTATTCTTGGGTTCTATAAGAGAGCAGGCTGAGCAAGCCAGGGGAAGCAAGCCAGTAAAGGAACATCCCTCCATAGCCTCTGCATCAGCTCCTGCTTCCTGACCTGCTTGAGTTCCAGTCCTGACTTCCTTTGGTGATGAACAGCAGTGTGGAAGTGTAAGCTGAATAAACCCTTTCCTCCCCAACTTGCTTCTTGATCATGTTTGTGCCAGGAATAGGAACCCTGACTAAGACTGTTGCTTATGTTCTTACACTTGCCTCAGTAGGGTTGTACTAACGAATGCACAAATGACAGAGGATGAATGAATACATGAGTGAATGAATGTGTGTGGATGAAAGTGACTGAATGTGTGAATGAATAGATGTGAATGAACATGAGTGAGTGAATGAATGAGAGTAAATGAATGTGTGTATGTGAATGAATGAATGTCTGCATGTAACTGCATGGGTCAGAAGAGATGCCAATGTCTTTGGGATGTCACCTGGAGGTCTTGCTCTCTGTTCCCACAGACAACCCCAGCCTGATCCCACAGGTGACCTTCCCAGAGTCTTTCTCTTCAGTGACCTTAACTACTCTGTGACCCTGCAGTGGGTGGTGATCATGGACCCAGAGTCTGTGCTGAGCTGGACCTTCAATGGGAAGCCATGTGGAACTGGAGAGAAGCTATTTATCTGGCGACTGTCCCCAAATCAGCTGGGCATGTACCTGTGCTTAGCCAAGAACACTGACAAAGAACTGGTATCTGAGCCAGTGACTGTCTCATTGAGTCGTAAGTGTCCCCAGGATCTCTGTATCCACATGGGTCTGTGGCTGACTTCCTGTAGCTACAGCAGATCCTTATAGCCAAAATGTCACTCCATGTTTTCTTCTACATGGTAGGCTGTGGCTTATTAGCCTTTTTAAAAAAAAAACATTTAATTTTCTCTCATATATATCTGCATGACTGTCTGCATGTGTATCTCTGTACATATGAAGGCCAGAGACTGATCGCTCTTTCTTAATGACTCCCCACCTTGTTCACTGAGGCAGGGTTTCTCAGCTGAACCCAAAGTCCACCGATTCTAGTCTAGCTGGCCAGCATGTTCTAGGACCCTTCTCCAACTCTCCATCACCTCCCAGGCGTTCGAATTAGAAGCAGGCCATCTGCCTGACATTTACTGTGAGTCCAAAAGATCCTAGCACTAGTCCTCGAATTGCACAGAGAGTACTTTTTCCATTGGCCATCTCCCTAGCCCTTCATTAACCCACTTTATATATGACAGACTTGATCTTGGGGTCCTTAGCTAATACCCTCCCCTATCACCACCAAAGTCCAACTTGGTGAAGGGAAGAGTTTTATTGGAGTTACTTACATAAATGTGGGTGAGGAGTTACTAACAGGAACAGAGAGGGCTCAAAGACAGCTTTGTCACCAAAGCCCACCCCAGCACAAGTAACAGCTCACAAAGCTGGGGACCAGAAGCACAGCATGGAGGTAGCTCGGCAAGGCCAGGAGTACCCTCTCTGGTGTCTCAGCTTCTGCACAGGACACCCCAAGGTCAAGTTCTCAGCCTGAGAAGGGGAGGGGAACAAGGGAGAGGGGGGAGAAGGAATATGTCCCAGAGGAAAAAAGGACTGCCTCTGGATAGAAAGGAAGCAGAGGTGACCCATGGGGAAATGGCTATTTATAAAGGTACAAAGGGAAACCTTGCTTTAGGATGAGGTGTTTAATTTTAATTAGTCATGTTAATTAGGGCAGTCAAAGGGCGCTTTTGACTGCTGGGCTTCGGTACTTCCATAGCTGGATCTAGATTCAGCTCCGGGGGAGGAAGTGGCCAAATAAAGGAGTAGACTTCAGTAGCCAGCTTTAGAAATGCAATCTGACTGTTTTACGAGAGAAGGGCAAGGCCTGCCAGAGCCACTATAGCCTTGCTGGGGCTGCACAGAATCGTTCAGGTTTGCCTGAGGGTGTCTTCTCAGCAGGGCTTGTCTGAGAATCTGAGAAGCTGGCCAGCAGCCACTCCTTGTGTAAGCTTACCAAGACCCTACAGCCAGTCCCAGAGACTTCCTGAAGCTGTTTTGAGTTGCTTGCTTCCTATTGTAAGGACCTTTGTCTCCAGGATGGAGGCTTTCACACCCACCCTCCCCCAGGACTTCCT
This sequence comes from Tokudaia tokunoshimensis, assembly GCA_036184795.1. NCBI lineage: Eukaryota > Metazoa > Chordata > Mammalia > Rodentia > Muridae > Tokudaia > Tokudaia tokunoshimensis. The sequence goes on from BTHU01000010.1 coordinate 105,438,163, forward strand.
GTTGTTACACTTTTCTTTTACATCCTGCATCTAAAGAAGTATCGAGGGCAGGTGGTGGTAGCATAGACCTTTAATCATTGCACTCTGTGGGAGGCAGAGGCAGGTGGATCTCTGAGGTCAAGGCCAGGTTAGTCTACAGATTGAATTCCAGACCAGTCAGAGCTACACAGAGAAACTGTCTCAAACAACAACAACAACAATAAAAGTCGTTTCCCTGTAAAAGCAAAGTTATAATCTCCAGGGAAACTCTAACACAATAAACCCAGAGGTTGATACTGGGCATCTTTCGACTGTTCTCCATTAAAAACATATTTTACTTTATTCCTTGGGAATTTCACACTGTGTATTTTTATCATATCCACCCTATGCCCTCCTCAGCTCCCTCCCTCGTTTTTCCCCTCCCCAAATTCCTCTCTGTCACCCACTAAGTTCAACTAGTGCACATGTGTTCTGCCACCCATTGGAACATCGACAGCCTACCAGGGTACACCCCCAAATCCAACTTTACTTTTTGGAGACAGAGTCTGTCTCTGAACCTGGGGTTCATGGTTAGAGCAGCTGGCCACATCCTTGTGGCCAGGACCACTCCATGTGGGGAACTAGTGGAGAATACACATAGACCACCCCATCCAAAAGACCAGAGTAGGCAGAACTGGGATGAGGGAACCACGGAGTATACCTCAACTTGGAAGTCAGGGAGGGCTACCTGGAGGAGGTGCCAGCTGAGCTGGTTCTAACATACATAAAGATTATGTAGAAAGGGACAGAAATGGAGAGGTGGGCGTGTGCCAGGCCGTTAACAGGGGGTGTGCCAGGCCGTGAACAGGGGTGCTATCCACAGGGGTCTGTAGGACTCTGACCTAGCTGAGCAGTCAAAGCCTTGTGGCTCTCTGAGGGAGAGGGGAAGCTGGAACAATGCAGGTTGCCAGGCCTAGGGGGTGCAACAGGTGGGCGGGGCACAGCAGGCTAGGAGCCAAGGTCGGGGCCACAGAGCAGGAAGTGGTGCAATAGGCTAGAGCAGTTTCCAGGGCTTCAGAGAGAACTGTCTTCCCCAAGGTGTTAGAGCTCTGTAAGACTGACACTCCCAGACAGTCTTTGGTGAAATAACTCATGCACTTTATTCCATGTGGACGGGGTCTTCTACATATTTTGGGGTGGGTTGGGGTCTAGAGGCAGATGTTTTCTATTGGCTTGGTCTGAGATGTTAGGGATGCTTCATCTGCATGTGTAAGGACTTCGGGTGTTGTCACTATGTGACTGATTGTCACAGCCCTCTCCATGGAATGTGGTGGTCATGTGTTCCAGGACAGGAACCTAGTTGGGAGTAGGTGAAATGGCTACAGATCTCAGATATGAGAATGACTGGGGTTTCGGATCTGCTCCACCTTACCAAGTTTTCTATCTGCTGGCACAGTAGACTGACCCACAGGAGTAAGGAGGAAGAGATGGCTGAGGAGCCTGAGTTATAAGTTGACAGGCGTGGGGGTACAGAGGTGGAGGGTGGCTCCTTCCCATCAGCCACTGTGGATCTTGCAGATCTGAAAGACCCCCAGAGTGGGGAGACCCACACTCAAGTCTCAGGATAATGTGACCTCCCAAGAACTCATGAGAGATTGTTCTTGCTGTAATCACATGAGGTTTACTTCCAGTACACTAGGGCCGAGACTCATATCCCACACAGGGGTAGAGGAGTTCAACCCTGAGTAGCTGGGAGAAGGGGTGTTTAAAGGAAAAACCCACAACCCAAGGGAGGAGGGAGTGAATCATAGGAAAAATACTGAAAATACCAAGGAAAATCACAAGAGGAAACTCCCAGTTACTCATGATTGTTAACAATGTTCTATGTTAACTTTTGTGATCAGCTAGTTCCTGGGACAAAGTCATCCTAACCTTGTGGCCATAAATTCTTTATGGTCAGCCAGTTCCTGGAATAGAAGAATAGAATTGCTAAACTGGCTGAACTACATTTTTGGCTCTACTCTACTTGCTAGGGGTCTTTTACTTTTCCTGATAGGGGTCAGGGTCTTTCATTCCCCACTTCTTCTAGTGCCGAGTTCTAATCCTAGAACTAGATTTCTGTATCTTCATAATATTGATTTTTCTGACCTCCTAAAGCATGATATTGTTGGCATAACATCAAAATCTGTACAGCACTTACTCTTTCTCTAACAAAAACCACTAGCTTGTTAAGGATGCATGGTCCAAATGTAAGAAGCAAAAACAAAATTAAAAGAGGCCCTATTAATGAGATTAAAGTGGTCAGCCATGGGGATCTGTTAAACCATCCTTCAAATCATCCTTGCTGTTCTTCTCTGTTCCTTCTCTTTTTTTCCAATCTTTAACTGCTGTAGGAATTGTCAGAAGCACCAGATATGGCCCCTTCCAACGAGGTTCTAGGTTCCCCACTCGATGGCATCGGACCAGAACGGCGTCTACAACTTGGAACTGGTGGGGTACGTCCGGACTCCCAGTCTCATAGGCCTCTTTCAGTTGTTCCCAGATTTGGCGTCTTACCACCTCAAGGACCTTTAGCTGGGCAAACAGGGGTTTAGAGAGAACAGCATCAGGATCATATATTCCACCCGACTCAGTAAGCGGTGGTGGTCCCCCACACAGGATCTCAAAAGGGGTGAGTTTAAATCGTCCAGCAGTGTTCCATACTCGGAACAAGGCAAAATGAAGGAGGACTGTCCAGTCATTCCTGCTGGTCTCTGAGGCTAATTTTGTCAAGGTCTCTTTTAGGGTTCTATTCATCCTCTCTACCTGTCCCGAGCTCTGGGGTCAGTAGACACAATGTAATTTCCAATTAATCCCCAGCTGGGTGGCCAGTCCCTGACTTACCTGGGCAACAAAGGCAAGTCTGTTATCAGACCCAACTACCTTGGGAATTCCAAACCTCGGGAAGATTTCTTCCAAGATCTTCTTAGCCACCACATTGACCATCTAAGTCCTAGTAGGAAAGGCTTCCACCCAGCCTGAAATGGTATCTGCTCTCTGTGTAAATGTTGATAGACTTCCCCTCTGCCATCCATTCATCAGTAAGGGGGTTGTCCTGAAAGACCCCGGCCCCTAGCAGGAGAAGTAAAAGACCCCTTGCAAGTAGAGTAGAGCCAAAAATGTAGTTCAGCCAGTTCAGCAATTCTATTCTTCTAATCCAGGAACTGGCTGACCATAAAGAATGTATGGCCACAAGGTTAGGATGACTTTGTTCCAGGAACTAGCTGACCACAAAAGTTAACATAGAACATTGTTAACAATCATGAGTAACTGGGAGTTTCCCCTTGTGATTTTCCTTGGTATTTTTGGTATTTTTCCTATGACGCACTCCCTCGTCCCTTGGGTTGTGGGTTTTTCCTTTAAATACTCCTTCTCCCTGCTACTCGGGGTCAAACTCCTCTACCCCTGTGTGGGATATGAGTCTTGGCCCCAGGGCACTGAACTTAAACCTCATGTGATACAGCAAGAATGATCTCTCGTGAGTTCTTGGTGGCTCGCATTATCCTGAGACTTGAGTGAGGGTCTCCCCACTCCAGGGGTCTTTCATTTTGGGGACTTGTCCAGGATTTGTGACCACCCTCCTCTCCAAAGACCCACTTGGAGGTAAGATACTGTCTATATCTTTGTGTTTCTGTGCCGGGTGAAATCTGGTTCTGTACATTTGGTTTTCTGCAGTCGCTCATGTCTCGGGAGGAGGGGAAGAGTGTGATCAGCAGACATGCTAGGGGATCACCAACTGCCACCCTGGGAGATATCCCAGGAAGTTTGGGGGAACCCCAAGGACGCTTGAGAGATTCCTGTCTGGGTGCTGGGGAGGGGAGGATATGGTAGTTTTTTCTGTATTGGAGACCTTACACGCCCCCCCGGCTCTCTGTATCTCTGGAGTGGTTTTGTCTGTCTAAGTGGAGACAGACATTTGTTAGTCTTGTCTGTGTGTCTTTGGTCTCTGTTTTGTCTGTGTGTTTTTGGTCTCTGTCTTGTCTTGTGACTTTGACGATGGGACAGAAGGTGACAAGCCCTCTGAGTTTAACTGTAGAACATTGGACTGAAGTTAGGGCTAGAGCACACAACTTGTCAGTTGAGGTTAAGAAAGGATCATGGCAGACTTTTTGCTCCTTGGAGTGGCTGACATTTGATGTCGGTTGGTCTCCAGAGGGCTCTTTTGACTTAGCAATCATTTTGGAAATTAAAGCTATTGTCTTTCAGGAAGGATCAGGATCCCATCCTGATCAACAACCCTACATTATTGTCTGGGGAGATCTGGTCCAGAATCCCCCACCTTGGATTAAGCCCTGGGTGCACAGACAGAAGCCAGGCTCCCGAACCCTGACTCTCCAAGAGTCAGAGCCAGGCTCCCCAGCCCTGACGTTCTGAGAGTTGGAGTGAAAACTGAAACCTATAGCTCCGAAGCCCAAGCATTTGCCTGAGAGCCAGCCTTCAGCTCCTCCTAAAATCTATCCCGAGATTGAGGAGCCTCCTGAGTGGCCAAGTCCTCCACCACTCCCATACCCGCTAATCCAGATGCCTGACCCTGGTGCTGGTGCTAGCGGCAATGCCAAAGGGGAACCTGCAACGGGCACAAGAAGTCGGTGTGCTCAAAGTCCTGTGCAGGGTCCTGGAGGACCAGATTCGACAGTGGCATTGCCGCTATGTGCCTATGGGCCTCTGGTGGACCCACCCCACCTCCAACCCCTTCAGTATTGGCCATTTTCCTCTGCTGATCTTTACAACTGGAAAACTAATCACCCTTCCTTTTCAGAGAATCCCACTAGCCTGACAGGATTAGTGGAGTCTTTGATGTTTTCCCACCAAACCACCTGGGATGATTGTCAGCAGCTTTTACAGGTCCTATTCACTTCTGAGAGAAAGACAGGATCCTGTTGGAAACCCAGAAACACATCCCTGGAGTGAATGGGGCACCAACCAACCTTCTGAATGAAATAGATGCCGGGTTTCCCCTTAACCGACCTAATTGGGACTTCAATACGGCAGAAGGTAGGGAGCTACTGAAGGTCCATCTCTGGGCTCTCATGGCGGGTCTGAGAGGGGCTGCTAGATGCCCCACTAATCTGGCTAAGGTAAGAGAGGTACTCCAGGGGCCAGCTGAAGCACCATCTGTGTTTCTTGAATGTTTAATGGAGGCTTACAGGCGTTATACTCCTTTTGACCCGACTTCTGAGGGTCAACAGGCAGTGGTAGCTATCCTTCATAGGGCAGTCAGCATTGGATATTAAGAAAAAGCTACAGTGGTTAGAAGGGTTGCTGGATTATACCTTGCAAGATTTGGTTAAGGAAGCAGAGAAAGTGTTTCATAAACGAGAGACTGAGGAAGAAAGACGAGAGAGAGAGAGAGAGAGAGAGAGAGAGAGAGGCGGGAGGCAGAAGAAAGAGAGGATCTGTGGGATTGCAGACAAGAAAGGAATTTGACTAGAATCTTGTCCACTGTAGTAGGAGAGAAAGAAAGGAAAGACGGGACCTAGGCAAACAGGGAACCTGGCAACAGAAGACCAAAGATGAACAACGATGAACAGAGGCCCCCGTTGGGAAAAGATCAATGTGCTTATTGTAAGGAAAAAGAACACTGGGCAAGAGAGTGCCCATAGAAAAAGGGGAAGGCCCCTAAGGTACTGGCCCTGGAAGAAGATGATTAGAGGGGAAGGGGCTCAGACCCCCTCTCCGAGCCTAGGGTAACCCTAACTGTGGAGGGGACCCCTATGGACTTTTTAGTGGATACAGGAGCTGAGTACTCTGTACTAAAACAACCATTGGGGAAGTTAAAGGATAAAAAGACTATAGTACTTGGAGCAACTGGACAGAAACAATATCTGTGGACCACCTCGCAGACTATAGATCTGGGGAGAGGACAAGTGACTCATTCTTTCCTGGTTATTCCTGAGTGTCCTACTTCCTTGCTAGGGAGAGACTTGTTGACAAAGCTGAAGGCTCAGATTAGGTTTAATCGAACCGGGCTGGAGGTGACATGGGAGACACCTGCCTCCTTGTTACTGGCCCTGAGTCTTGAAGAAGAGTATCAACTGCATGAGCCTCCAAATCTGGTAAAAATCTCTGACTTAAAGGAATGGCTGACAACATTTCCTAAAGCTTGGGCAGAGACTGGGGGCGTGGGAATGGCTATGAGAGTTCCCCCAATCTTAGTGGGACTAAAAACAGATGTCACTCCCATAGGGGTCCGACAATACCCAATGAGCCAGGAGGCCAGAGAAGGAATTGGACATCATATTCAGAGACTCTTGCAACAAGGCATTTTAGTACCCTGCCAGTCTCCTTGGAACACTCCTCTGTTGCCAGTCAGACTGCCCCAGCCTTGGCTTTGCCTGACCTAACCAAACCTTTTACTTTCTATGTGAATGAGAGAGCCGAGGTCACCAGAGGGGTCCTTACTCAGACTTTGGGACCTTGGAAGAGACCAGTAGCTTACCTATCCAAAAAGTTAGACCTTCTTGTCTGAAAGCTATTGCTGCTGTAGCTCTGCTGCTGGTCAAAGACTCTGATAAACTCACTCTGGGACAACAGACAACTGTAGTGGCACCCCACGCTCTAGAAAGCATCATCCGACAACCCCCTGACCGATGGATGACCAACACTCGTATGACACATTATCAAAGGCTTTTGTTGATTGAACGAGTAACCTTCACCACCCCTGCTGTCCTCAACCCCGCTACCCTACAGATGGCAGCAGCTTTGTGGTTGAAGGTAAGCAGAAGGCGGGGGGCGACAGTGGTGGACTGAAAGTAAGTGATCTGAGCCAGTAGTCTCCCTGAAGGAACGTCGGCCTAGAAAGCAGAACTTGTGGCTTTGATATAAGCTCTATGGATGGCAGAGGGGAAGTCTATCAACATCTACACGGAGAGCAGATACCTTTTCAGGCTGGATGGAAGCCTTTCCTACTAGGACTGAGATGGTCAATGTGGTGGCTAAGAAGATCCTGGAAGAAATCTTCCCGAGGTTTGGAATTCCCAAGGTAGTTGGGTCTGATAACAGACCTGCCTTTGTTGCCCAGGTAAGTCAGGGACTGGCCACCCAGCTGGGGATTAATTGGAAATTACATTGTGTCTACTGACCCCAGAGCTCGGGACAGGTAGAGAGGATGAATAGAACCCTAAAAGAGACCTTGACAAAATTAGCCTCAGAGACCAGCAGGAATGACTGGACAGTCCTCCTTCCCTTTGCCCTGTTCCGAGTACAGAACACCGCTGGACGATTTAAACTCACCCCTTTTGAGATCCTGTGTGGGGGACCACCACCGCTTACTGAGTCGGGTGGAATATATGATCCTGATGCTGTTCTCTCTAAACCCCTGTCTGCCTGGCTAAACGTCCTTGAGGTGGTAAGACGCCAAATCTGGGAACAACTGGAAGAGGCCTATGAGACTGGGAATCCGGACGTACCTCACCAGTTCCAAGTTGTAGACACCGTTCTGGTCCGATGCCATCGAGTGGGGAACCTAGAACCTCGTTGGAAGGGGCCATATCTGGTGCTTCTGACAATTCCTACAGCAGTTAAAGACTGGAAAAAAGGAGAAGGAACAGAGAAGAACAGCAAGGATGATTTGAAGGATGGTTTAACAGATCCCCATGGCTGACCACTTTAATCTCATTAATAGGGCCTCTTTTAATTTTGTTTTTGCTTCTTACATTTGGACCATGCATCCTTAACAAGCTAGTGGTTTTTGTTAGAGAAAGAGTAAGTGCTGTACAGATTTTGATGTTATGCCAACAATATCATGCTTTAGGAGGTCAGAAAAATCAATATTATGAAGATACAGAAATCTAGTTCTAGGATTAGAACTCGGCACTAGAAGAAGTGGGGAATGAAAGATCTAGGCCCCTATCAGGAAAAGTAAAAGACCCCTAGCAAGTAGAGTAGAGCCAAAAATGTAGTTCAGCCAGTTTAGCAATTCTATTCTTCTATTCCAGGAACTGGCTGACCATAAAGAATTTATGGCCACAAGGTTAGGATGACTTTGTCCCAGGAACTAGCTGACCACAAAAGTTAACATAGAACTTTGTTAACAATCATGAGTAACTGGGAGTTTCCTCTTGTGATTTTCCTTGGTATTTTCAGTATTTTTCCTATGATGCACTCCCTCCTCCCTTGGGTTGTGGGTTTTTTTTTCCTTCAAACACCCCTTCTCCCAGCTACTCAGGGTTGAACTCCTCTACCCCTGTGTGGGATATGAGTCTCAGCCCCAGTGCACTGGAAGTAAACCTCATGTGATTACAGCAAGAAAGATCTCTCATGAGTTCTTGGGGGGTTGCGTTATCCTGAGACTTGAGTGTAGGTCTCCCCACTCTGGGAGTCTTTCAGATCCAGCTCCCACAGCCAGATCCCATGAAGCCAAATGATCACCTGCCTCTCTCAGGAGGATCCGCCATAGCCCTCATCTAGTGGACACCCTGGGAGGCCTAGCCCTGATCGGAGCTGTCTACTTCTTTTTTTTTTTTTTTTTTTGGTTTTTTTTTTTTTTGGTTTTTTTGAGACAGGGTTTCTCTGTATAGCCCTGGCTGTCCTGGAACTCGCTCTGTAGACCAGGCTGGCCTCGAACTCAGAAATCCGCCTGCCTCTGCCTCCCAAGTGCTAGGATTAAAGGCGTGCGCCACCACCGCCCGGCGGAGCTGTCTACTTCTATTTAGTCCTGGAAATTAAGGTAATTCTGTCCCTCCCACTGGTCCACCAGAGACATCCACTCCAGCCTACTTGAGCTTCAGCTCCATTTGAGTTGCTCTACCAGTGGAATGAACTCAATTCTAATCCCAGCTTTATAGATGAGGCCCAGACAAGTCAAGACATTATTCCAAATCACACAGCCAGGGAGCAGCAATAATTCAAACTCTGACAAAAAAAAAACCTGACCCAACAGACCCATGGGAAAGAAAGAATGACTTTGACCCCAGAGGTGCCCATCTGTCTCACAATGCCCAAAGTGACAAGAGAAGCTATGAGGGTTTGCTTGGCAGCTGTGACTCACACCCCTGTTTAGGGGAGCTGTGGAGAAGTGGAGTCCCTTTGGGGCTCAGTGTGCCCATCTGCAAAATGAGGGTGGTCATAACCACACCCAGCCCACAGAATGACATGAGTCTTAACCACCTTTAAGCAGTGGTGGGCTTTGTAAGTGCCTTAACCCATCCCACCTGTGTCCTGTGAGGGAGGCAAATGTGATGAACAAGAATGAGTATCAAGGATGGGAAGTCAGGAAGCGGGATGGAGAGCACTGGGGAGGGGTGGAGCACTGGGAGAGGGGAGCACAGGGAGGAGGAGAGGAGGGTCGAGAATGGAGAACATCGGGGAGGGGGGAGCATGGGAATGGGGAGGAGAACACCAGGAGGGGAAGGGGCATCAGGGAGGGATGCCACTGAAGCTGGGAGGACCCACCCTGCGGGGAGAGAGAAGACAGCTAAACAAAGCCTTGGGCAGCAGAGAGGGTTTGGTTGGCAAACTTACCTGCTGCTAAGCCTGAGGGTCTGAGTTTGATCACCAAGAACCAACATGGCATAAGGAGATGATGCCAGAGCATGCACACACATGCACACACACCTAAAAACTGTAAAATAAGGGTTAGGGCCTCTCTATATGAATTGGAGGGATCACAGAGCAAAACATAACAGTGATGTACTCGCTCTCTCCCTCCCTCCTCCATCCCTGTTCAAGTCCAATCTTTATTGCAGAACCCACAGAAATAAGGAATATGCAGATGAGTCATGAGCATGTCTACCAGAAGCTGATCCCAGGACAGGAGACTCAGGACAGGATGATGTGGCCCTTGTCAAACTCCCTCCTCCCTGCCATTTGTCTCCAAGATGTTCCCAGCTAAACAAAGCCTTTTCCATCCTCCCATTGGCCTCCAACACCCCGTCTTCACAGTCTGCGTCTCCAGGAACACTGCCTCTGTTCTCTAGCCTTATGGACTGCAAACAAGAGGAACTTCCTGGCTTAGTTGAAGGGAGGGAAGGGGTAACAGGAGGAAGAATTTAACAGAAGACGTCATGAAGATTTCCCAGAACCCAAGGGTGTATCTGTCAGCATCTGCAAGGTAACGAATTGCCTCTGGAATTTAGTAGGTTGAAACAACAGCCACTTGTGCAGATTGCAATTCTGTGGCTTGGGTTGTAGGTTGGGCTTGACAGGTGTGGGCTTGCTGCAACATCTGTGGTCCAGTCACTGTCTGGAGGGGTAGCATCAGTGGGGACAGCAGGCACTCCTTGGTATCCTCTCTCATGCTCAAAAAGGCAAAACCCAACCAGTTACAAGGCCTCTGACTCAGAACTGAACACCATCATTGCCATCCCATTGGTCGGAAGAAGTCACATGGCCGGCCCAGCTCAAGAGGTGGAGGAGTTGGCTCTGCCTCTTCCGGCTCTCAACCCACCTTCTCTTCCTCACAGTCTTGCTCTCCAGGAATGCACTCTCAACCCACCTCCTCTTCCTCACAGTCTTGCTCTCCAGGAATGCACTCTCAACCTCCTCTTCCTCACAGTCTTGCTCTCCAGGAATGCACTCTCAACCCACCTTCTCTTCCTCACAGTCTTGCTCTCCAGGAATGCACTCTCAACCCACCTCCTCTTCCTCACAGTCTTGCTCTCCAGATTGCACTCTCAACCCACCTTCTCTTCCTCACAGTCTTGCTCTCCAGGAATGCACTCTCAACCCACCTCCTCTTCCTCACAGTCTTGCTCTCCAGGAATGCACTCTCAACCCACCTTCTCTTCCTCACAGTCTTGCTCTCCAGGAATTCACATGCTGTGTCTTCTTCACAACCCCCTCCCTCTTTTCTCCTTTCTCTTTCATTGCATTATCCCCAAATTTCTGTCCCTGGGAGTTGACCAACTCAGCCTGATTACTTATGACATGTGACATCTGTTGGATTGATGTTTTTGTACACTATTTAAGATGTATCTCTGTCCTTCTTTGCTTGCCCAAAGCACCTTCTGATTGGGTAAAATAAAAAATCTACGGCCTATGGCAAAAAGCAGGATAGTAAGATGGGACTTCCAGCAGAGAGAAGAACTCTGGGAAAGAGAGAAGAATGAGAGCTTTGCCACCCAGGCTGAGAGGAAGTTGGACATATGAAACTGAGGCAATAACCAGCCATGTGGCAGACATAGAATAGTAACGTGGGTTAATAGAAGTTTGGAGCTAGTATAAGACCCCCAAAGAGGGAGATCCTCACTTGAGTCCCAAGAATCGACGTTCACCCCACAAACCACCGAAGTTGGAACTTGATGCAACAAAGCAAGAGGCTTTAATGGGAATCAGCTAGCTGGGGCTCAGCTCATATCTCACACAGGAGGAGAAGAGGAGAGCCCTGAGCCTCAAATCACACAAGTTTATAAAGGCAAAATTCGGGAGGGGACGGGGAGTAGGGACTTTCCGCAGCTGCACTTCTCACAGGCTGTCTCCAGATGGTCAAGATATGGTCTGTTAGTAACTGGGTTCATGTCCCTTATCTGGCACATGCAGCTGTAGTTCTCAGAATTGTTCTGCAAGTTCTCACCCTGTGGGCACTCCCTCAGAGTTCACAAGTTCAGATTCTCAGGCTCCAGAGGAAGAGAGTCCAACTTAAAATTTTCCATCTTTACATTAGTTGGGGAGCAAGCCAAGCATAAGGCCTCAGCATTTATTAGTAAACACAAGTCTCTGTGTCCTTATTCTATTTGGGAGCTGGGGCTGGCACAGAAAAGCCAGAATGGCTACAGAAGTCTCTGGTTTCCTGCTGGGATGGGCACAAGATACAGGATGCCATCACAGGTCCTGGGATGCAGAAAACATATTGCCCTGCCTTGTAAGCTGAGCAGGGCACAGAATATTTCTTCTGAGTATACAGGCTGTTCTTGCTTATTTTCTAAATAAAAATCTAGATTGCCATTGTGCCTAGAAAAGGGGAAGTCACGGTAGGCCTCCAGAAATCCATGGTGCTCTTGTGGATGGCATTTGTGTGGGTCTCTTCAGGTTTGGGTTTCTGAGACACGGTCTCACTTTGTAACCCAGGCTAGTATCTAACTCATAACCAGTATACATGCTGCATAGTGAGTCTGAGGTCAGCCTGGGATACATGAGATTCAGTCTTAGGAGGAGGATGAGGAGGAGGAGGAGGAAGAGGAGGAGGAAGAAGACCTGACCCAAAAATAAATAAAGTATTTTTTTAAAAATTTTAAGATCTCAGTACAGTCACCCCTTCTTCGGCCTACACTTCCTATTTTTACCTACCTTGTTAGGCTGGAACCCCTGCTCAGCCCTGCACAAGCTGGGAATTCCAGTCTGCCCTCCTTTCCAAAAGCTGCCTATACTGAAAAACTCCAAACAAAGGAACAACTCCAACAGCCCAGTTCTGCATTCTTGGCAGCTCTTGAAACCTGCTTCCTTGATGCTGCCTGCCACCCAAATCCCGGCCTAGGCACTCAGCTCTTGACCACACTTGGGCACAGACCCAGCTTAAGGCCAACGCATCATCTCCCTTTGCCTACAGTCTATAAAACTTCCCCACTCTAGCCAGGGTTGGGGACTTCCTCAGCCCTGTTTGCTCTTCGGGACTTCCAGGAGCAATGCCTAATAAACCTGACTCTATCTACTTTTAATTTGATCCAATCTGGTCTATATCTGCACCACCTAGGGAGAGAGAAAACCTGTCACACCTAGAGACCCCTTCCTCGATAACTATCAAAGTATTGTTGTGTCAGTCAGTGATTGAGTGACAGCTCCGTGGTGGTGTCAGTCCTGTCTAGTTGATTCTGAGTCCCTGGGAGAGAAGCAGGGGTCTGAAGAGAGGCTCCTTAGGGTAAAGGGAAGTAAGAATCCTCCCATCCTGCGGGGATCTCTGTAAGCTCAGAAAGTGAGCAGAGGAAGTCCCTGAAACGGACAGCTCCATGAGGCCCCTCCTTCCGGGTATACATGCACATTAAGGACTGAAGTGGAAACTTGGGGTTTCTCTGGAAAGTTAGTTGTGTCAAATGATGTTTTGCTGGGGCACACATGCTAAAGCAGACATGTGAAAGGACGCATGATGAAGGAGTATAGCTATGACCCCACAGATGGAGAGGAGCACTGAGCATTGATTTGGTTTGTTCTGCCTTGCTAGTCTTCGCTATGCTGCCATTAACAGAAGCTCACCCAAGAACTGCTTGTGAGTTTCCTGCCGCAGTTTGCCGTTTCAACTGTGAGTAGCAAACCTAACAGTATGTGTTGTCTGCCTGCTGAGGGGACTGGTCTGAAACTGCTGAGTCATATTTAGTGTTTGCTACAGGACTGAACTGCTGCTAAAGAAGATCAAGCTCACCCCCAAAGAACTATTGCTGTACAGGTCCATTTCCCCCACATCCTAATAACTTTTCTCTTCCACTACCCCTGCTGGGTGGTGGGCTAGAGGAGAGGATGAACCCTTATTAAAAGGTAGGTTACAGGGCTGGAAAGATGGCTCAGTGGTTAAAAGCACTAGCTGCTCTTCCAGAAGTCCTGAGTTCAATTCCTCCCAGCAATCACATGGTGGCTCATAACCATCTTTAATGGGATCCAACACCCTCTTCAGGTGTGTCTGAAGATAGCTACAGTGTATTCATATACAATAAATAAATATATAAATAAATAAATAAATCTTTTTTTAAAGTAGATTACAAAAAAATGTATGCCTACAAAGGACTCTTTCACTCTCAGACTAGCTGAGCCTGAGGACACTGTCCTACATGAGCTGTCCAAAGGCTGTGTACTGTGCTCAGGTTCTCAGCCTTGTGACCTGTCAGTCATGATGGGGTGGGCTTGGTGACAAAGCTGTCATTGTCATTTCTGCTCCTATAAGTGACCATTCATTCACCCATGCATATTCCTATAAGTAATCCAACCACAACTCATTGGTCCACCGAGTTGGACCATGGTGGTACCCACATGCTGGTCTGTCATCAGCCCCTTAGTGAGGTGACTAGATGTTTGTCATCATCTCCTCAAGAAATGAGGTCTAAGGGAAGGTGAGAGGATGAAGGAGTCATGTGCATCTGTACTGACGTCCTTACAGTCACCAGGCCCTTCCTGCTCAGACCCCTTCTCAGAGTCTCTCCCCAGTCTCACTTTTCACATCTGCTTTTATGCTAGGGGAGACAGTGAAAGATCCTCAGTCCAGAGGACCCATGCTCTTGCCCATGAGGCGCACCACTCCAAGAACACTCACGAGAAGCAATCCTTGATGCAAACAGCAAGAGGATTTTATTCAGGAGCCAGCTAGCTGGGGCTCAACTCGCACCTCATGCAGGAGGGGAGGAGAAGAGTCCTGAGCCTAAAATCACACAAGCTTATAAAGGTAAAAACCACAAAATTCTGGAGGGGAGGGGAAGTAGGGACTTTCCAGGCGGAAGCACTTCTCACAGGCTGTCTCCAGGTGGTCAGGACATGATCCTCTGATAACGGAGGGGAGGGGGTGTAGGGACCTCTAGGCAGGAGCAATTCTCATGGAGCTCATGTTCCTTATCTGGCACATGTAGCTGTTGTTCTCAGGATTGTTCTGTAAGTTCTCACCCTGTGGGCACTCCCTCAGAGTTCACAAGTTCAGATTCTCAGGCCCCAGAGGAAGAGGGTTCAACTTAAAATTTTTCATTCTTTCAACAGATGTATTCCTTCTCTACTACTTTAAAAAATATTTTATTTTTAATCATGTGTGTGTGCACGCGCACGTTCATATGCGCACACAAGTGCCTTGTTCATGCAAATGCAGAGGACATATTGTATCCCTTGCAGCTGAAATTACAGCTGGAATTGCAGTTGTGAGCCACCAGATGGAGTACTGGGAACTAAACTCAGGTCCTCTGTAAGACCAGCTCATGCTCTCAACCCGAGCTGTCTCTTCAACACCCCCCCCCCAGCTACTATCCTTAACAGATCGGTAGTAAGTATTTAAGAGTGCTTATTATATTAAGAATTCTGGGAGGGGCTGGAGAGACAGCAGTTAAGAGCGCTGACTGCTCTTCCAAAGAACCTGAGTCCAAATCCAAGCACCCACATGGTGGCTCACAACCATCTGTAACGAGATTTGACGTCCTCTTCTGGAGTGTCTGAAGACAGCTACAGTGTACTTAGATATAATAATAAATAAATCTTTAAAAAAATATCCTGGGAAATTGACCTTTCTCCGTGGGTGAGCTGATATCATCAGGCTGTGAAATATGCCACTGTGAATGCTAAAAGGGAGCACTTTTATTGTTAGTGATGTCTGCTTGAGATTTAAACCAGAAGACTATAAATCTGGGTTTGTTCCCTAGTCCTCAGCAGTGTGAGCGAATGCCAGGTGCGATGACTTTTCTAAAATTCTGCTACAGCTAAGGAGATCAGAGGAGCTCTGGCAAGTTCAGGGCCTGCTACGGCCAACTGTGATTCACATCACAGGGCACATAGAAAGACTTTCAGCCTGCTCTCACAAGCTGGAGTCATCCCAATATTGACTCAGAGTACCTTCTAGGTAACGGGATCCATGTTACAGATGCATGACTGAGAGGGGCTTGGCATCCTGCCAGCCCCCACCCTATCTGCATGCTCCACCTCCTCTTCTCACTTACCCAGCACCTCTTCCTCAAGGTTTTCTCATTTCATCAGAAATTTTCCTCTAAATTGTATAAATTGTAGTCTTTATTTATTTTTTTTTTACTTTAAATTATTTGTTATTTGTACCAATGTGTATCTGTATGGCACTTGAGTGCCTTGCCTTGGAAGGCCAGAAGAGGGCGTCGGATCATCCTGAAGTTTATTTCAGGGGGTTGTGAGCCACTTGACTTGGGAACTGAATTCCTGGAAGTGTTCTTAAGGGCTTGAGTTGCATCTCCAGGCCACCCTTCCCCCCCTCCCCCTGCCCCATGAGTTGAGGGGGAAGGGGAAGGGGAAGGGGAAGAGGGAGAGGGGGAGAGAGAGAGAGAGAGAGAGAGAGAGAGAGAGAGAGAGAGAGAGAGAGAGAGAGAGAGAGAGAGAGTGTCAGGATCTCAGGTAGCCCCAACCACCTTGTACTTGCTGTGTAGCCAAAGGGTGATCTGGAATTCTTAAACCTCTTGCCTCCACTACCCTCACCACCAAGTACTAGAACTGAAGGCATGGGTCACGACCTCTAGTTTCTGTGGTGAGGAAGGGGTGGCAGGTGTCATGATCCTCACACAGTGCTCGCCAATGTTACGATCATAGAAAGAGAAGGAGGTTTTAGAGAATGTGGGGGAAGGGGGCACCCCAGCGGGCCCATGCAGAGGCAAGAGTGAAAGGAGGAGCAAGCAGTCCCTTTTATTGTGGGCTAGGCCTACCTGGCTGTTGCCAGGTAATGGTGGGGAGGGGCATACCTGGCTGTTGGGGTGGAGCTTAGACAGAACCCTAACAGCAGGAGCAGAGGGCAGGTGGCAGGGAGGTGGGGGGGGGGGGAAGAACAATGACATGGGAGAGGGGAAACAGAAGGCCTCAGGAAGAGGTAGAGCAGAGAAGCACAGGGGTTCTTGACACCAGCTGGGAGTGTTCAGCATGCAGGACTTTTAGGAGGGTGGGAGGCCCAGACAGGGGAAGGGCGGACGCTGATATCACCCTACCTCATTCCATCTGATAGGGAGGAAACAAAGTGGAGATGAACTACAAGTTCTCTGCATCTTTCATTTTCTCTGGACTTTCTTTTTTTAAGATTATTTATTTATTATATGTAAGTACACTGTAGCTGTCTTCAGACACCCCAGAAGAGGGAGTCAGATCTCATTATGGATGGTTGTGAGCCACCGTGTGGTTGCTCGCAGTCATCTGTAACTTCAGCTCCTGGGGATCAAACAGCTTCTTTTGGCTTCCTTAGTCACTACAAATGCACACACACACACACACACACACACACACACACACACACACACATGTATACTCACATACATTTGCATAAGCAAAATTAAAAATATAAAGCAAAGGAAAAATTAAAGCAAAGATCTTACACTCTTGAGTCTTAAGCGGGCTCCATTGCTGTTTTATTTTAGTCTTTTTCCTCCCTTTTAAAATTTACTACTTGTGGTTTCTGAGGTAGGGTCTCATGTAGCCCAGGCTCAGCCCAAACTTGCTATACAGCTAAGGATGACTTTGAACTCTTGGTCCTCTGCCTTCTGCCTTCAAAAATGACATCAGGACTCCGGACACCACACTTTCTCTCCTTGTCACACTGTGTCCTGGAACTCACTCTGTAGAGCAGGCTGGCCTTGAACTCAGAGATCCTCCCGACTCTGCCTCTCAAGTGCTGGGATTAAAGGTGGGTGCCACCGTGCCTGGCTTCCATCTGAAATTTTTAAGAATTGGGCCAACTCTGATCACCAAATAGAAGCCATGCCCTCACCTGCTTTGCTAAGACAGGCTGTTCCTGTCGGAAGTGTGGCAGCATCTTCTAAAAACAGACACACATGCCCCTTCACCCACTCAGGAAGCCACAGAGCAGATACCACCACATCTGTGGGGAGTGTCAGTCAGGCCAGTACACTTTACCACTCTAACTTGGTTTTATCTGGGCACTGAGGAATCAAACCAAGGTCTTTAGACTTGGTTGCAAGTACCTTTACCCACTGAGCCATCTTGTCAGCCCTTCCCACAATTTTTCATAAACACTGGCTCTGCTGTGTGCTGGTTGGTCCTAAAATTCTTTTCTGCAGTGAAGTCAAAGACTTCCTCAAGTTGCTGGCATCGATCCTGGGATGTGTTTCCTGCTGTACCACCACTGACAAAGGCTACATCAATGCCACAAACCAAATCTGTTCCTTCTGAAATTGCTCTGTGGACTGAAGTTCCCCAACACCGAAAAGCCACACTTATGTTGAAGATTCCACAAGGCTGAAGGACTGACTGACTGCATGATTGAAGAGAGTTAGGATGGTGCAGATCAAGTATCATATTATGCCAAGCTATCTTTAGCCCCTGTAGCAGTCATTCCATCCCCAAGTCTGTGTCTGATCTAATGTCCTTTTGACCATCACATGAAACCTCTGGGAACATTTTATCTTTACAAATCACCCATTTGTGCCAATCCCAAAGCCAAGAATGTCATCAGACAGACTCAGAGATCTTCCTGTTTATTCGCTTACTGGGGCTGTGATAAACACCAAGATCAAAAACAACTTGGGAAAGAAAAGGTTTATTTCAGCCTACAGGTTACAGTCTATCATTGAGGGAAACCAAGGTAGGATTCAAGACAGGAGCTCAAAGCAGAAATCATTCCCTGGTTCACATTCCTGTCTAGGGATAGTACTGCCCATGGTGGACTGGGAACATCCATTAGCAATCAAGAAACGCCTCCTAGTCATGGCTAAAGGCCAATCTAAAATTTATTTAAGGCCAACCTTAAATAAAGTTCACTTTAGCAAGGTGTATCAAGTAGACAAGATTATCCATCACTCATGAACCTGGTGTTTCGACCACCATATAGCCCTGGTGGCCCTGGAATTCACTATGTGGACAAGATTAGCCTGGAACTCATAGGGATCCCTCTGCCTCTGTCTCCCAAATGCTGAGATTAAAGATTTGCACCACCACCATAAGGCCTGAAACCCTTTTGTTGGAACATACAAGCAGAGTCCATGACCCCAGGCCAGGTCCCTTACAGTCAGCTCCTCTTTATTCTCTATGAGGCCAGTGTTGTGTTTTTCATTGGTAACAATGGCATCCATTGGCAGGCATGACACATGTTCAGTGAAGGTGTCTCCCAGATTGACAGCAGGTACAGCTAGTGTCTGGACACTCAGCATTGCCTTTTTGGGTGAGTGTCAATGAATCACTTCTGAAGCCCAGACCTGCTTTTGTTTGGTGGATGGTCAACTGCTTTCCTCTCAGCTGGTTGTTTGGCTATTCTTTTTTATTTTTATTTTTAATTTATTTATCTGCATTAGTGTTGTGGATAGTGTGGAGGTGCTTATAGAGACTGGAAGAAGGTATTGGAACCCCAAGACCTGGATAAATAGGCAGTTTTGAGCTGGCCAATGAGAATTCTGGGAACTGGAGTCCTCTGGAAGAGTAAGAGACTCTCTCAACCAATGAGCTGCCTCCAACCCCTGGTTTCCTATTTTGTTCAAAAATACTTATATACTTCCTACCATTTGGCCTTTTCCTCCTCTACCTCCTCTGTTTATTGAAACCTCCATTCTTGTTCTGGGCATCCAGTCATAAAGACAGATGGATGGTTTGAGGCCCTTTCTGACTGGAGAGGTGGCACAGTGTAAAAGGTGCTTGCAGCCAAGTCCAATGGCCTGAGTTCAATTCCCAGGGCCCACATGACGGAAAGGAAGGACCAACTCTGGCAAATTAACTGTCAGTCCGAAGATATTTGTTTTCCCTAATTCTGACAATTAGGCATCTAAAGGCCAGCATTTCCTTGGGGACTTGGAAAGCCAGTTCCTGTTTTCTGGGTTCAGGATGATCCAGGGATCACTGGAAGAAAAGAGAGATACTTCAGGATGAATTTATATTTTCTCAATCGGTGGGGGACTGGGGTGGGAATTGGGAGGATGGTGGATTGGGGATTCTCAAGGACTTTTAGGAAGTCAAATTCTAAATACCAAAACTTCTTATCCGATCTAGGGAATGTCTTGAAAGACACCACCCTAAGCAATTGTCAGCCATACAGCCCTCCTAATTTGCCAGACATGTCTGGAGACTAAGTTACACAAAAGGTACCACAAAATCTGACCAAAGGCTGTTTTAAAGCATAGGTGCCATCACTCCAGATTCAGGCCTGATACAACAGTTCTGCTAAAATTCTGCTACAAGCTCCCCCTTGCCAAGAGGAATCATTCTTTTTATCTCTTAAAAGGGGACATTTGGCTTTTCCATTGATACACTCCTGTGGTGTTTATCAGAACATCTAGGGCAGGCCGTGCTGGTCTCCAGGCTCCCTCAGTCCCTGCTCAGAAGAACTCCCTTCCCCCAATAAGCCCCGTCACTGCATTATAGCACTCCTAACCCCTTTCACACAGGAGAAGAGTCTGGAGAATGGCTGCCATCAGTGGCAGACACCTAACCAAAGCCCGGACTCTCTCACTAGCTTAGAGAGAAGGGCTGGCATGGCTCAGGAGAAAAAGGAACTAGAGACTCAGGAAAGGAAACGAGAGGGGGAAAAGCAGCATTTGGCACCTCAGATGGTTTCATGTTTTGTGGTGACATTAATTTGATTTAGAAGTATTTGAGGGGAATGGGGAAATCTAAACCACCCTGGCTTTGCTCCCCTCTGCAGTAAACAGTTGCTATTGCCAGTCGGTCTTATTCATTCATTTGTGTGCTAACTGCTCCCACCCCTGCTCTCCTCCCACCCCTTATGCTGCCATCTTGGTTGGCCAAGACCACCTAGGCCTAGGCAGCACTCAAGAGCAGTCATTCACTGGCAGACTCTGAAGTGAAAGGATATCTAAAGAAGGAAATGTTGGAATTCCTCATTTAGACAGTAACACTATGAACCAGGGAAGCTGGGCTTCGTGGTGCCTCAGACATTTTGCTTGCAAGCTTCCTAACTTGAGACAGATGCTCAGAGTCCGAATTGTGGCAGGAAGAACTGACTCCCAAGGATTGTCCCCTGACCTTCACACATGTGTCAAGGCATGCATAGGTACCGTGTGCACACTCACTCACACACTACACACATATACACATTCATACACTCGAACTTCATTCACACACATATACATACACATCAGGCACACACTGCATACATACGCACACTCATACACCCTCACATATACTTCATATACACTACACGTACATACACTCACACATACGACATACATACACACACTACACAAACACATTCATTCAGGCACACATACTACATATATATGTATGCTCATATATAGTCATATATACACTACATACATATGTGTACTCACACACTACATATGCACACTATATACATATGTGCATGCACACACACTATAAACACACACTACATAATTACATGAACTCACACACACCTAGGTATACACATACTACATATATACATGCATACATACATACATAGATACATACATAGAAAAGCAGTTTAGAATCTATCAAAATTGGAAACAGACATTGAAGAATAACAACCAAAAAGTTAATAAACAATGTAAAGGTTGGAGTCAGCTTCCCCAGAAATCTGACTTTTCCACAATTTTCTTTCACTTCAGGAAGCTGACAAGCTCTGTGTGTGTGTGTGTGTGTGTGTGTGTGTGTGTGTGTGTGTGTGTATCTGTGTGTGTCTGTGCGTGGGAGTCTGCGCACAGAAAAAAGACACAGGACCAGAGACTCATTGTGGGAACCTTTGTGTGGGAAAGAACTAGAGACACTGTATTTACAGGGCAGAAAGGGGAAGGGAGAAGAGAATGGAACTTTTTCCTTTTTTGGGTGTGTGGGGGAGGTGATCTAGTGACCTGCCAGTTTATGCAACAGCAATAGGAAGATCTGGAAGAAGGGGAACCCCACAGTCATGACAGCATGGTGAGAGAACGAACAGGGTGGCCATAGGCTCTCAGTATGGAAATGCCACAGGATTCAAGAAAATCCAGAGATTTCTAGAAGACCTGCCCCTCAGATTCCCATTCAGAAATCAACTGAGAGCAGGAATGGGGGGCGGGGAGTTGAGGGAGGAGCACACGCCTGTCATTTCTGCATTCTGAGGTGTTGGGAGGAAGATCTGTAATTCAAAGACAGCCTAGAAGAGTTCTTCTCAACCTGTGAGTTTCATCCCGTTTGGAGAAGCATATCAGATATCCCACATGTCAGATATTTACATCATGATTCATAACAGTAGCGAAATTAAAGTTGTAAGTAGCAATGAAATGAGGCAGGTTGATTTCTGAGTTCAAGGTCAGCCTGGTTTACAGAGTGAGTAGGACAGTTAGGGCTACAAAAAAAAAAAAAAGAATCGAGTATTGGGATGGTTGAGAGGTTGAGATCCACTGACCTAGACTAGTCAGTCTGAGGCCAGCCTGGGCTTCAGGAGACCCTATTTCTCTTTGAAACAGAGTTTTACTGTGTAACCCAATCTAGACTGGACTTGTCTACGTGGACCAAGCTGACACAGAACTCACAGATCTGTCTGCCTTCCAGAGTGCTGTGATTAAAGACATCTCAAACCTAGCTTATTACGTCAAAACTCTTCTCAAAGTACAAGTCACTTCTTCTGTGAAAATGGGTTCAGGTTAGAGATGGCTCAGTGGTTAAGAGCACTGACTGCTCTTCCAGAAGTCCTGAGTTCAATTCCCAGCAACTACATTGTAACTCACAACCATCTGTAATGGAATCTGATGCCCTCTTTAGGTGTGTTTGAAGACAGCCACAATATAGTCACACATATTAAATAATTAATTCTTTTTTTTTTTTAAAGCATGGGTTCTATAGATAGGTGTTGTGGGTAACCCACCAGAGAAGACATCTTAGTGGTGTCTTGGTTAGTGTTTTGCTGCTGTGAAGAGCCACCATGACACACAAGCAGCTGTTATAAAGACAACCTTTAATTGGGGCTGACTTGCAGGTTCAGAGGTTCAATCCATTATCATCACAGCAGAAAGCATGGCCGCATCCAGGCAGACATGGTGCTGGAGAAGGAGCTGAGAGTTCTTTCTTGATCCTAAGGCAGCCAAGAGGAGACTGTCTTCAGTAGTCAGCCAAGAAGAGTATCTCTTCCACACTGGGCAGAGCTTATGCACTAGGAACCCTCAAAGCCCCGTAAAACAGTGACACACTTCCTCAAACAAGGCTACACCTATTGCCACACCTCCTAATAGTGCCACTTCCCATGGGCTGAGCATATTCAAACCACCATACATAGATTTAAGTATACAGAAAGTCTTTATAAGCTGGTCAGGGGTGACCACAGGGTGAGCGGCGCCACGGAGACTGCCCTCCGCCATCTTTGCTCCAGTGACCAGGTAGTTGGGACCGCCAGGCTCAGAGACAGACAGGCATAATATCGCTTCGGTTTCAGGCAGCTTGTGTGTAACCTGCTCCCAGGTGCTGGGCTGATCTGCAGTAACCAGCGCGCCAGTTCCGCGGTGGGACCTTCTGCCTGGTGGAGGGACCCCGCGCAGGGAGGGAGCCTGCCAGCTTCCCTTCCGCGACCTCTGTTCCCGCGGACTGCGCTGGAGAGACCGGTACCCAGGCTCTCCCCCCGATATAACATCACTTGGGACACGGCCTGTTGGGGCTTCTGTCTGTGCCCGAGGGCGGGTTGGCGCTGTGGTCTTCTGGGTGCCAGATCGGCGGGCCATCGTGACCACAGGGTGAGCGGCGCCACGGAGACTGCCCTCTGCCATCTTTGTTCCAGTGACCAGGTAGTTGGGACCGCCAGGCTCAGAGACAGACAGGCATAATATCGCTTCGGTTTCAGGCAGCTTGTGTGTAACCTGCTCCCAGGTGCTGGGCTGATCTGCAGTAACCAGCGCGCCAGTTCCGCGCTGGGACCTTCTGCCTGGTGGAGGGACCCCGCGCAGGGAGGGAGCCTGCCAGCTTCCCTTCCGCGACCTCTGTTCCCACAGACTGCGCTGGAGAGACCGGTACCCAGGCTCTCCCCCCGATATAACATCACTTGGGACACGGCCTGTTGGGGCTTCCTTCTGTGCCCGAGGGCGGGTTGGCGCTGTGGTCGTCTGGGTGCCAGATCGGCAGGCCATCGTGACCACAGGGTGAGCAGCGCCACGGAGAGTGCCCTCCGCCATCTTTGCTCCAGTGACCAGGTAGTTGGGACCACCAGGCTCAGAGACAGACAGGCATAATATCGCTTCGGGTTCAGGCAGCTTGTGTGTAACCTGCTCCCAGGTGCTGGGCTGATCTGCAGTGACCAGCGCGCCAGATCTGCTGTGGGACTTCTGCCTGGCAGAGGGACGCCCCCTCCCCCCCCAGGAGAGATCACACACCCCTGCACAGGGCAGGAGCCTGCCAGCCTCCCTTTGGCGACCTCTGCTCCAGGAATCCACTAGGCTGAGCCTTTAGATGTGCAAGGCCTCCCCAATATAAGATCACTTGGGGCAAAGCACATTAGGGCTCCAAAGTCACTCAGGAGCAGGCAGGCCCCAGAAATCGGTGCCAGGGGAATCCTGGTAATCCAGGGGGGGCAGAAATAGCTTTGCAGGCTCACAGGAGGTCCAACCAACAGCCAGTGGCAGCAGGACCAACTAACACCAGAGGTATCCAGATGGCAAAAGGCAAACGTAGGAATGTTACTAACAGTAATCAAAGTAATGTGGGACCATCCGAACCCAACTCTCCAACAGCAGCAAGTCCTGGATACCCCACCACACCCGAAAGACAAGATCTGGATTTAAAATCACTTCTCATGATGCTATTAGAGGATCACAAGAAGGACACAAATAAATCTCATAAAGAGTTACAGGAGACCATGAATCAACGGTTAGAAGCCCTTACAAAGGAAACACAAAAATCGCTTAGAGAAATGCGGGAGAACATGGATCAAAAGATGGAGGCGCACAAGGAGACAACACAAAAATCGCTTAACGAGATGAATCAACGGGTAGATGCACTCACAAAGGAATCACAAAATTTGCATAAAGAAATGCAGAAGAATATGGGTCAACAGACGGATGCCCATAAGGAGGCAACACAAAAATTGCTTAAAGAAATGAATCAACGGTTAGATGCCCTTACAAAGGAAACACGAGAACTGCTTAAAGAAATGCAGGAGACGATGGATCAACAGATGGAATCCCATGAGGAGGAAACACAAAAATCGCTCAGAGAAATGCAGGAGAACGTGGGTCATCAGGAAGAAATCCTGAAAGAGGTAATGCAAAAATACCTTAAAGAAATACAGGAAAATACAAACAAACAAGTGAAGGATCTCAGCAAATCCATCCAGGAACTAAAAAAGGAAGTAGAAACAACTAAGAAATCACAAAGGGAGACAACTTTGGAGATAGAAAACCTTGGGAAGAAATCAGGAGTCATAGATGCAAACATCAACAATAGAATACAAGAGATGGAAGAAAGAATCTCAGGTGCTGAAGATTCCATAGAAAGCATCGACTCAACAGTCAAAGAAAATGCAAAATGCAAAAAACGCGTAACCCAAAACATCCAGGAAATCCAGGACACAATGAGAAGACCAAACCTAAGGATTATAGGTATAGATGAGAGTGAAGATTTGCAACTTAAAGGGCCAGTAAACATCTTCAACAAAATTATGGAGGAAAACTTCCCTAACTTAAAGAGAGAGATGCCGATGAACATACAAGAAGCCTACAGAACTCCAAACAGACTGGACCAGAACAGAAATACCTCCCGTCACATAATAATCAAAACACCGAATGTTCTAAACAAAGAAAGAATACTAAATGCAGTAAGAGAAAAGGGCCAAGTAACATACAAAGGAAGACCTATCCGAATCACATCAGACTTCTCACCAGAGACTATGAAAGCCAGAAGATCCTGGGCAGATCTCATGCAGACACTAAGACAGCACAAATGCCAGCCTAGACTACTATACCCAGCAAAACTCTCAATCACCATAGATGGAGAGACCAAGATATTCCATGATAAAACCAAATTTTCACAATATCTTTCCACAAATCCAGCCCTGCAACGGATAATAGGTGGAAACCTCCAATACAGGGAGAGAAACAACACCCTGGAAAAAATGAGATAATAACCTTCTTGAATCAAACCCAAAAGTAGATAACCACTCAAACATAAAGATAGCGTCAAGAATGGCAGATGGCAATAATCACTATGCCTTAATCTCTCTTAATATCAATGGTCTCAATTCCCCAATTAAAAGACATAGACTAGCAGACTGGATACGTAAACAGGACCCAGCATTTTGCTGCATGCAGGAAACGCACCTCAGTGTCAAAGACAAACACTACCTCAGAGTAAAAGGCTGGAAAACAATTTTACAAGCAAATGGCCCCAAGAAACGAGGTGGAGTAGCCATCCTAATATCGGATAAAATTGATTTTCAACCCAAAGTCATCAAAAAAGACACAGAAGGACACTACATACTGATCAAGGGAAAAATCCACCATCAAGAACTCTCAATCCTGAATATCTATGCTCCAAATGCAAGGGCACCCTCATTCGTAAAAGAAACTTTACTAAAACTCAAAGCACACATCGCACCGCACACAATAATAGTGGGTGACTTCAACACCCCGCTCTCTGAAATGGATCGTTCAGGAAAGCAGAAACTAAACAGGGACACAGTGAATCTAATTGAAGCCTTGGACCAAATGGAACTAACTGATATATATAGAACATTTCATCCTAGAGCTAAAGAATACACCTTCTTCTCAGCTCCTCATGGTACCTTCTCCAAAATTGACCATATAATTGGTCACAAATCAGACCTCAACAGATACAAGAAGATAGAAATAATCCCATGCCTCCTATCAGATCACTATGGAATAAGGGTGGTCTTCAATGGCAACAAAAACAAAAGAAAACCCACGTACACATGGAGGCTGAACAATGCTCTACTCAATGATAACTTGGTCAAGGTGGAAATAAAGAAAGAAATCAAAGACTTTTTGAAAGTTAATGAAAATGAAGGCACAACATACCCTAACTTATGGGACACAATGAAAGCAGTGCTAAGAGGAAAATTCATAGCCCTGAGTGCCGCCAAAAAGAAACGGGAGACAGCATACACTAACAGCTTAATGGCACACCTGAAAGCCCTGGAACAAAAAGAAGCAAATACACCAAAGAGGAGTAGAAGGCAGGAAATCATCAAACTCAGGGCTGAAATCAATCAAGTAGAAACAAATAAAACCATACAAAGAATCAACAAAACGAGGAGTTGGTTCTTTGAGAAAATCAACAAGATAGATAAGCCCTTAGCCAGACTAACCAGAGGGCACAGAGATAGTATCCAAATTAATAAAATCAGAAACGAAAAGGGAGAGATAACAACAGAAACTGAGGAAATTCAAAAAATCATCAGATCCTACTACAAAAACCTGTATTCAACACAACTAGAAAATCTTGAGGAAATGGACAATTTCCTTGACAGATACCAAGTACCAAAATTAAATCAGGATCAAATAGACCATCTAAACCGTCCTATAACCCCTGAAGAAATAGAAGTTGTCATTGGAAGTCTTCCAACCAAAAAAAGCACAGGTCCAGATGGTTTTAGTGCAGAATTCTATCAGACCTTCAAAGAAGACCTAACACCAATACTCTTCAAACTGTTCCACAAAATAGAAACAGAAGGAACACTACCCAACTCGTTCTATGAAGCCACAATTACACTAATACCAAAAGCACACAAAGATCCGACAAAGAAAGAGAATCTCAGGCCAATCTCTCTTATGAATATCGATGCAAAAATACTCAATAAAATTCTTGCCAACCGAATCCAAGAACACATCAAAACGATCATTCACCACGATCAAGTAGGCTTCATCCCAGGGATGCAGGGATGGTTCAATATAAGGAAATCCATCAATGTAATCCACTACATAAACAATCTCAAAGAAAAAAACCACATGGTCATCTCATTAGATGCTGAGAAAGCATTTGACAAAATTCAGCATCCTTTCATGCTAAAGGTCTTGGAAAGATCAGGAATTCAAGGCCCATATCTAAACATAGTAAAAGCAATTTAGAGCAAACCAGTAGCCAGCATCAATCTAAACGGAGAGAAACTTGAAGCAATCCCACTAAAATCAGGGACTAGACAAGGCTGCCCTCTCTCTCCATATCTTTTCAATATAGTACTTGAAGTTCTAGCTAGAGCAATTAGACAAGAAAAAGAGGTCAAAGGGATACAAATTGGAAAGGAAGAAGTCAAACTATCACTATTTGCAGACGATATGATAGTATACATAAGCGACCCAAAGAACTCCACCAGAGAACTCCTACAGCTGATAAACGACTTCAGCAAAGTGGCCGGATATAAAATCAACTCAAGCAAGTCAGAAGCCTTCCTATACTCAAAGGATAAGCAGGCTGAGAAAGAAGTAAGAGAAATAATACCCTTTACGATAGCCACAAACCATATTAAGTATCTTGGCGTGACGCTAACCAAACAAGTGAAAGATCTGTATGACAAGAACTTCAAGTCTCTGAAGAAAGAAATTGAAGAAGACCTCGGAAGATGGAAAAATCTGCCATGCTCATGGATTGGCAGGATTAATATAGTAAAAATGAGCATCTTACCAAAAGTAATACACAGATTCAATGCAATCCCCATCAAAATCCCAACTCAATTCTTCATAGAGTTAGAAAGAGCAATTCAAAAATTCATCTGGAATAACAGAAAACCCAGAATAGCTAAAACTATTCTCAAGAGTAAAAGAACCTCTGGGGGAATCAGTATCCCGGACCTCAAGCTGTACTACAGAGCAATAGTGTTAAAAACTGCATGGTATTGGTACAGTAACAGACATGTAGATCAATGGAACAGAATTGAAGACCCAGAAATGAATCCACACTCCTATGGTCACTTGATCTTTGACAAAGGAGCTAAAACCATCCAGTGGAAAAAAGATAGCCTTTTCAACAAATGGTGCTGGCTCAGCTGGAGGTCAACATGCAGAAGAATGCAAATTGACCCATCCTTATCTCCTTGCACTAAGCTCAATTCTAAGTGGATCAAAGATCTCCACATAAAACCAGACACACTGAAACTAATAGAAGGGAAACTAGGGAAGAACCTTGAACATATGGGCACAGGGGAGAATTTCCTGAACAGAACTCCAATAGCTTATACTCTAAGATCAAGAATAGACAAATGGGACCTCATTAAATTACAAAGTTTTTGCAAGGCAAAAGACACCGTCAAAAAGACAAAGCGGCAACCAACTAACTGGGAAATGATCTTTACCAACCTTACATCCGACAGAGGGCTAATATCCAAGATATACAAAGAACTCAAGAAGTTAAACTCCAGAGAGCCAAGTAACCCTATTAAAAATGGGGTACAGAGCTTAACAACGAGTTCTCACCTGAAGAATATCTAATGGCTGAGAAGCACCTAAAGAGATGTTCATCATCCTTAGTCATTAGGGAAATGCAAATCAAAACAACGCTGAGATTCTATCTCACACCAGTCAGGATGGCTAAGATCAAAAACACAGGAGACAGCAGTTGTTGGCGAGGATGTGGAGAAAGAGGAACACTCCTCCACTGCTGGTGAAATTGCAAGCTGGTACAACCACTCTGGAAAGCAGTCTGGTGCTTCCTCAGAAAACTGAGCGTGACACTCCCAGATGATCCTGCTATACCACTCCTGGGCATATACCCAGAGGCTTCCCCTGCATGCAATAAGGACACATGCTCCACTATGTTCATAGCAGCCTTATTTATAATAGCCAGAAGCTGGAAAGAACCCAGATGTCCCTCAACGGAGGAATGGATTCAGAAGATGTGGTATATTTACACAATGGAATACTACTCTGCAATTAAAAACAATGAATTCACGAAATTCCTAGGCAAATGGTCAGAACTTGAAAATATCATCCTTAGTGAGGTAACCCAATCACAAAAGATCACACATGGTATGAAGTCACTGATAAGGGGATATTGACCCAGAATCTCAGAATACCCTAGACACAATCAGCATATCAATAGATTTCTAAAAAGATGGAAGGAGAGACCCCTGGTCCTGGAAAGACTGGATGTAGGGGAACGCCAGGACAGAGTAATGAGAGGGGGTTGAACGGAGAAAAGAGGGAGGGAAGGGGGCTTATGGGACTTTCGGGGAGGGAGGAAACGGGAAAGGGGAAGTGATTTGGAATGTAAATTAAAAAAATAAAATAAAATTAAATTAAAAAAAAAATAAGCTGGTCAGGGACTTCCCTGAGTGTTCTGCATCCTGATGTGGTCGCAAGCCTTTTACAGGATGATCTTTTAATCACAAAATCCATATCCTTGTCTGACATCCTTCAGTTAACAAGAACAGTCAGCCAGAAGCAGAATTACAGAAGCCAAAGAGCAAGGTAAGTACATTTTAGGGACTTTCCAGAGCCCTATGGACTTTGTTGGATTAGGACATTGATTTTGGTTTTTGCCAGTGGTGCTGTCTATGGACTGAGTTTTGTAGCCTGAATGGTATTTCCATCATGGTGACAGTTGTTCTAAGGTCTGGGGGCCTGTTATATTCCCCACAGGTCTTAGTGAATGAACCAAATCATGAACTCATCCTGTTCTAAAGAGGTATAGTTGGTCTTAAGGACCATTACTTTTACTCAACTGATACATAATTGAATATATAGTTTAAGATTTCAGAACCCACCATTAATCCAATCAGAATGAGAATCCCCGGGGCTGATAGCACAGTTGTTAGTCATGGGGAACAAGAGAGCAGAGACTGATACCAATTATCTGATTTACATTTTTGTCTCTTTCCCTTTTTGAGGTTTTCCCCAACCACAAGATTTTCTCTAATTACTTCTGATCACTTAGCATAGATACAACAGGTTTCCCCTATAGTCAGATATAACCCCCCTTATCTCATGAGAAGTAAGTCTAAATCTCTGGATTTTATAGGACCACATCTGTAAGGAAGTCTAACTGTTGTTTTCATTCAGAAATGGAAGTTTTTATTTTGTCTTGTTTTTCAAGACAAGGTCTTCTGTGTAGCCCTGGCTGTAGTGGAATTCACTCTGTAGACCAGGCTGGCCTTGAACTCAGAGAGATCCACCTGCCTCTGCCTCGCAAGTGCTGAGATTAAAGGCATGCGCCACCACTACCCTGCTGTTTCTTAAAGTTTTTATCTCCCATGATAAAAGCCAATATGCCCACGATAGCTGAACTGGCCTCTCCTGCTCCAACAAGAAGAGGGTAGAGGACAGGGATAGGCCTTTTTCCTTAGTGGTTCAGGGTGCAAACAAACATGTGTTTTCCCTTCTCCATGAGAGAGGTACACCTGGGGCATGATGTGTACCATGATGCATAAAAGATGGTTCTCAGTTTGTACAGCATCAGAAGATGCACATTTAGTCAGAACATTAGAACTTGCCCACCAAGTGATCTCAGGGGCTTGGTAACATTGCTGTTCTCCAGATGAGTTAACCCACAAGGCAGACTAGCGACGTCAGAATAGGGGAAGGGGCATTGGTAGCTCTGGTGAGTGAGTGGTTCCAGCACTTTATTAAACTGCTATAACTTAAAAAGTCATGTGCAGTGAGGTTATTGGTGGGACTTGAGGATGATGCCGGGTGGAACAGGATCACATGTCAATCAAGACAGCAAGCCAGATAGATGCCAGCAGAAAAATCACATCCGTATCCTTATCTACATCTGTGTCTACATGAATACACGTACAGACATATGTGTGTATGTACATATGTGTATGTGTGTGTATGTGTATGTATGTATATGTGTATCTACACATGTATATGTGTATGTGCATGTGTATGTGTATGTGGGTATGTATGTGTGTGTGTATGTGTATGTGTGTATATGTGTATATGTGCACATGTGTATATGCATGTGTGTGTGTATATATGTATATGGTCTTAGGGTTTTACAGCTGTGAACAGGCACCATGACCAAGGCAAATTTTGTAAGGACAGTTAATTGGGACTGGCTTACAGGTTCAGAGGTTCAGTCCATTATCATCAAGGTGGGAGCATGGCAGCATCCAGGCAGGCATGGTACAGGAGGAGTTGAGAGTTCTACATCTTCATATGAAGGCTGCTAGCAGAATACTGACTTCCAGGCAGCTAGAATGAGGGTCTTAAAGCCCACACCCACAGTGACACACCTAATCCAACAGGGACACACTCACTAATAGTACCATTCCCTGGGCCAAGCATATACAAACCATCACATGCACATACCCACAAACAGAAATACACACAAACTGGCACATATACACAATCAAGTTTTTTTCTTAATTAGTAGATATAGTGGTGTACACCTTTAATCCCAACTCTTGGGAGGCAGAGGCAGGCAGATATCTGTGAGTTCAAGGCCATCCTGGTCTACATAGGTTGTACCAGGACAGCCAGGACTATATAAAGAGACCCTGTCTCAATTTTTTGTTGTTGTTTTAATTAATTAGTTGGTTAGTTTGAAACCAGTCGGGTCCACCTAGCCAGTCCCAGGCTAGTCAGGGTAACATAATGGCACCCTATCTTTCAAAAAACATAATCATTAATTAAAAATTGTCAAATGTCTGCTGCTAACTGTGTGTAGTGACTTGTTATTTTGTGTTTGGCATTTCAACCATCACCTCATCACAAATTAGTAGTTGTATATAATGTGAGACAAGGGTTCAACTGTGTCTCATGGCTGGTGGGCATCATTTATTATTGTAAGGGTCCATGATTCACCGAAGAACAATGCCCCAGACACAAATAGTATATGAATGCAAAGAGTGTTTTATTTTACAGAGGTCCAACATGCTGAGGTATCCCATTACCAGAATAGAGAGACAGCCAAGTGAGCCTGCAGGCCTGATTCAAAGCATATCAGGGAATTCTGGAGTAGGTGACCTCTATGTTAATCTATTGGGTCCATCTCTATGGACATTCCATTACTGGGAAGTGTGGATTGGAAACTCTCTGGAGGTCTAGGAACTGTTACTGAGGAAGTAGCTGAGGAAGTCTGAAAACTGGCGCTGACCCATTGTCCTTGCTTCAGCCCAGGGGCATTCCATTACCTGGGCATGAAGGCTGGAGCCTGGGGTTTTGTCTATTAGGAATTGACTTGTCTGGGCTTGTGTGGACTTGCCCAAGTTTTAGGCCTTATCTCCTGAACTGCCAATTTGAAACCTGTCTTGGAGTCAGCCCAACCTTCTCATTCCCCCCTTTCAATAATGGGCCATCTCAATCCTTGAGGTATTTCTGAGGCCCCTACACTACACTAGCAGCTCCAGTCAGTCCTGTGTCAAGGAGAGAACCTGGTAACACAGTGGAAATGGCCACCCTCTTAACTCAATTGTCTGAAGAAGCTAGCCGGTTGAAGACATAAAAATCCTCAGTCCTATTTACAACCAGGCTATAAATGCATGGAGTAAGTCCTGAGGTACTAGAGGTTAGGCAGCATGGGAAAGGGCCTCCCATATAGGATCTAAAAAAGGGGAGGGGACCTAGAGTATAGGAAGTGTTCCTAGTCCAATGTAATGTAGGAGAGACACCTAGTTACTACTATTTTCAGGACTCAATCTGGTCACCTCCTTCAGGGTCCAATATATCCGCTCTATTTGCCCTGAACTCTGGGGTCTGTATGTACAATGTTGTGGTAGGATTTTCCTTGTCCAATTATATTAAAGGATTAGTGCAGCAGGAAGCCTATGATTGGATAGGGAAAAGAGAGGCAGAGCGAAGAGTTGCAGGGACAGAGAGCCACTCAGAGGAGAGGAGAGGAGAGGAGAGGAGAGGAGAGGAGAGGAGAGGAGAGGAGAGGAGAGAAGCTCAGATGGAGGTGGATGGACAGGAAGAAGATCCCGATCCCATGTGGTTTTAATAGCCACAGGTAGTTATGAATATCATATAGATATGGAATAATTGGGATAACTTGTTTGATCTAGGTGGGAAGCTTGTATCATCTGAAATTATCGTATTGGCATCTGTGAATTGAGAATTTGTTATATAAATCTGAATTGTTAATTATAAGCTTCTAGAGATTTGTTTCTACTGGGTTGCTGGGTGTTGTGGTGGCTGACTGTGGGGTAGATGGCCATTGTGTGGGGCTGGCATGGCAGCGAAGGGAACTCAGGAGCTCTGGTCCCACCAGAGAGTTGGTGGGCAGAGAGTAGCTGGATGGAGCACAGGAACCTGGTGGTTCTTTTTTAATATTTCCTGCAACCCGATGCAATTTCCAATTGGTCCTCAGAACCTGTGCTAGAGATTGAGTCACCTGAGAGATGAGTGTTGGTCCACTATTATACTCAAGCAGGCTAGACAAACCCTACCCAGGCATGATGTCTTCCAGAAGCTTCTTTGCCACTACGTTGGCAGTCTCCTTCTTTGTAGGGTAAGCTTCTACCTATCCTGAAAAGGTACGTACTAAAACCAGCAAATACTTACATCCATATGTTCCTGGTTTTATTTCTATATAATCTATTTCCCAATTAGCCCCTGGCCATTGACCTCTGATTCTGGTTCCTGGAATGGGTCCTTGATTGGGGCCTGAGGAGTTCACAGCCTGGCAGGCGGCACAGTCTGAGATTACCTGATCAACCACATGTCCTAAGTCAAATATTTTGTACCTTGCCCCTCACAGCAATTCCTTTAGTTTTCAGTGGCCAGATGTGAACCTTGATGAATCTGATGGGTGAGTTACTTAGCAAACTCCTTAGGTAGGATGGCGCAGCCTGAAGAGGTCAGGACCCATCTGTCTCTTCTGTAAAGTCCTTGGCATTTCCTCTGATGTCCTTTGTCTTCAGCAGTACATTCAGGGATGCCTGGGAGCACAGGGGGTGGCAAAGCTACGAGGATGTCAGCAGTGGAAGCTCAGGCAGCCTCCCTTTTGGCTTTATCAGCTATCCTGTTCCTTCAGGCTATTTCTGATGTCCCTTTCTGATGCCCAGGGCAATGAATTATGACCACTTTGAGAGGAAGCCACGATGCCTCCGATAAAGCAAGTATTCCTTCCATATTTTTTATGGTTTTTCCTTCAGCAGTCAATCCCATCTGCTGTCACTGTAAATGTTAGCTATGGCTCCTTTTGCCAGTTTTAAAGCCTGGGTTAGAGCCTTTAGTTCAGATATTTGGGTTGAAGTTCCTGGTGGCAAAGCAGTTGTCCAAATACCAGAGCCCAAGTCTATTATCACCGCCCCTGCATCCCTGATCCCATTCTGGATGAAGCTGCTCCTATCTGTGAAGTAGATACGTTCAATGTCAGTCAAGTCCAGCACGACGTTCTGGGTGTGCCCCAGAACTATGGAGTAACCTCGCTGCACATCTGAGGGTGGGGCAGGTAGCAGGGTGGCTGGGTTTAGGGCAGATGCTCTCCCTTGAGCATATCTTATGCGAGGGGGATTCAAAAGTAGAGCCTGAAAGTGTATCACTCTGGTGTTGGACAGCTACCTGCTGGGTGGATTCTTCAGGGTCTCCTCAACAGCATGGGGGGAGGTGGTAACAAGTTCCTGTCCCATGGTTATTTTGTCAGCATTCTTGACCAGCAGGGCAGTGGCAGCCATGATTTGGAGGCAGGCCAGCCATCCTTGGGCCACCGGGTCCAACTTCTTGGATAAATGAGCCACAGGTCTTTTCTATGTTCCCA
Source organism: Tokudaia tokunoshimensis (assembly GCA_036184795.1). Classification (NCBI taxonomy): domain Eukaryota; kingdom Metazoa; phylum Chordata; class Mammalia; order Rodentia; family Muridae; genus Tokudaia; species Tokudaia tokunoshimensis. The sequence goes on from BTHU01000010.1 coordinate 105,473,293, forward strand.
AAGTTTGGCTATCCCCTTTCTCTGATCCACATATAGTTGGAAAGTTTCTGAATGTCTATGAGGGCCACAGCCAGTGCACCTCCAATAAGCCTCTTTTTAGAGTCTTAATGCATGTCCATCTCAGGAGCCCATTAGTTTCTTGGCCTTTGGTGGCCTCATATAATGGTTTGGCTATCTCAGTGAACCCTGATATCCAAAGTCTGCAAAACCCAGCAAATCCCAGAAATTCCTGTACTTGCCTTCAGGTTGATGGAACTGGGATTCTAAGGATGGTTTGCTTCCAGGGCATCTAACAGCACACATTGGCTGCCCTCCCTTGAATATGTACCCCAGATAGGTGACCTCAAGTTGACAAAGCTGGGCCTTCTTAGCAGACACTTGGTAGCCAAGTTGACTCAGCTCCTGTAGCATGTCACGTGGTCTCCTGGCATGTCTCCAAGTCAGGGGCCATAAATACATACTGGAGCACAGTTATTTGGGGGTAGGCCTGCCGGTACTCAGCCAAGTCCTCATGCAGTACTTCCTCAACGGTGGTGGATGAGTCTTGAATCCTTAAGGCAGGCAAATCTAAGTCAGTTGTTCCTTGAAGCCTCTCTCCAAGTTTTGCCATTTAAAGGCAAATAGAAGCTGGCTTTTGGGTACCAGAGGCAGGCTGCAAAGTCATTCAGTGGCTGAAGGTTCCAAGGGATGTCAGGGGCAGCTTGGCTAACAAACGTCATGTTCACAGCTGATTGGTGCTTTCTGGCTTCTGGGCCAAAACAGTGTAGGTCCTTTAGGCTTCAGAAAGTCTTTCTAGATGTTCTCTAGGATTCTCATTCTTTCCCTGCATCACCTGGCTCACCTTAGATAAACTTGTTGGCTGTCAGCCTCTCAGAGGCCCCCATCAGAATCTGGTGGTGGACACAGAACCTCTCCTTACCTTAGCAGTGTTAAAATCCCAGCTGGGTCAAGTCAAAGAAAGACTGCACAGATATCAGCCTGGATTTGAGTGGGCAGCCCATTTGCTCCTGCCACCGTCCCCTCTCTCTCTCCTCTGTCATTAAGAGGACCTGGAGCAGTTGCTGACAATAGTCTCAGGTGGGCTGGTGAGTCAGCATGATTAAATCTAGAAGACCTGTGGGTCTTTCTAAAATGGGGAGTTCTGCAACTTCCAGTTGTGAAGATCATTACTGGCAAATAGCACTTCATAAACTATCTCCCTTGAGCATATGAGGGTCCTGTAGCCCAGAAGGGTAGGGCTGTAGTAGAGTTGGCCCTCTGGGCAGTACAGACCAGAGTGTGAGGTGGACTCCAAGTGGAATCAGGAGAGTCAGGGGAGTTGAGGGCAGCTTCTCCCTTGGCCTGTGCAGGAGGACAGAGATCCTACTTGGGAGCAGAAAGGGAGCTTGAGCAAGGCAGGGAGCTGAGGCCAGCCCTCCTCAGAGCATGCTATTTATAGGTGGGCCATTTCTTCCTGCAAAAGATAGTTAGTTTGCGGGCATGAAGGACCAGACCAGAGTCTTCTGAGACTCCATAAAAGTCCTTAAAATGGTTCAGGACCAAGCCCAATGGGATGTCTTGTGCCTGTCCCATCCTAGGAGTCAAAGAAAATTTTGTATGAGAGGACAAAAAGTACAAACAGAGTACATACATCGGACACAGAAGGACATTCCCAGGAAAACAAACACAAACTGAAAGGGTGTCTTAGACGGTCTTCCTCCCTGTGCATGGGAAGCCCACAGACCCATGTTCAGAATCCAGATGAGAACTAGCAGGTTCTCCAGCTTCTGGCAGGGGTCTGGAGCATCCTCTGTTGCCCCTGGCTGGGTGACAATATACGAATCTGCTTTGTCCCTCTCAGCCTCCAGATTAAAGCTGAAACAGAAACACATATATGGACAAAATACAAGCAGGTGACCACTTCCTTCTTGAAATGTTTACTTCCTTTAGTTTCTGTTACTGAGCACTGTGCTAGATTTCCTTCTACTTCTGTTCTCTCTCCATCCCCTCACCCCCACTCCCACCCTTATCCCACCCACCCAGCAGTGAGTGGGAGGCAAAAAGCTCAAGAGTTCAATGCCAGCCTCAGCTACTTAGCAAATGTGAAGCCAGGCTGGAATGCCTGAGATTCTGCTTCAAAACCAAATAACTGCTAGGCACAGTCCTTTAATCCAAGCATGCACTCCAGAGGCAAAGGCAGGCAGATATCTGTGAGTCTGAGATCAATACAATTTAGATAGCGAGACCCAGACCAATCAGGGCTAGACAGTGATATGAAACCTCAAACCCTCAAACAGATAGTAAACAACCTTGGAAGCATGCTTAGAGTCCTCTGTCCCCACGCAGGAAGAACAATCTCTCAGGAAGCACAGGTTGTGAGCCCTGCCCTGCCTCACATTGATCCCAGATCTGGAGGGACTTGGGGACAGATTCTTTAAGTCTCAGGCTCAAGGCACTGCTCTGAGATGCCAAGGTCCTGGCTAACAGGAGGGCCTTTCAGGGGCTCTTTAGCTTCTCCTCTGCCAGCCGTGTAATGTGCATAGCTCACTGGTGCTCAGCAGGGTTCCAATATGGTCCTCTGCCAAGCAGGTCCCCACAGACCCAGGGCTCCTGCACCTGCTGCTTCCCTACCCCCCTGCCTAATACTCCTTCCTAGGGCATGCCACACCTGCAAATCAAACTAAAGTAGATTTTCTGTTTCACATCGGGCCTCTCTCTTGAGCCTGACAGAAGGGATGGAAGAACACTGTCTACCATGGACAAACCATGAATCTAAATCCTTCTTTAGCGCCCCTTGTTCCCTCTCCTCTTGCATCCAGGACCCCAGTGATCGTCAGCACATAACATGTGTCCAACAGTTACTAGGTGATTGAATGGATATACAGTCCACCACCAAGTCATGGAGGTCTTCCCTGCTAGCTCTGTGTGTGTGTGTGTGTGTGTGTGTGTGTGTGTGTGTGTGTGTGTGTGTGTGTGAGAGAGAGAGAGAGAGAGAGAGACAGAGGAGAGACAGACAAAGAGAGAGAGAGAGAGAGAGAGAGAGAGAGAGAGAGAGAGGAGAGAGAGAGGAGAGAGAGGAGAGAGAGAGAGAGAGGAGAGAGAGAGGAGAGAGAGAGAGAGAGAGAGAGAGAGAGAGAGAGAGAGAGAGAGAGAGAGAGAGACCAGGAGAAGAGGTAGGATCCCCTGGAGCTGGACTTCCCGGCTGTCCTGAGCGCCTGGCATGGGTGCTGGAAGCAGATCCAGGCCCTCTGCAAGAGCAGCTCATGCTCTTGAGCACTGAGTCATCTCTCCAGCCCCTCTTAGCGTTATGTTACTCACAGAGCCACTGCTATTAATAGTTCCACTCCCTCTCACCTGGATTTTTCTTTCTCTCTCTTCAGTGGTCTCCCAGCATGTATTCTGGCCCTGTGCGACCTAAGCTCAGATCTGGCCTGGCCTTTTCTGAGGGTCATCCTAAACGCTAGCAAGATTCTTTTTTTTTAAAGACTTATTTATTTTATGTATGTGAGCACACTGTCGCCCTCTTCAGACACACCAGAAGTGTGCATCGGATCCCATTACAGATGGTTGTGAGCCACCATGTGGTTGCTGGGAACTTAACTCTGGAACTCTGGAAGAGCTGTCAGTGCTCTTAACCGCTGAGCCTTCTCTCCAGCTAGTAAGGTCACTCATCAGGCCCTTACAGTGAATTGCAAATGCCTCACTGTTGCTGACAATATGTGCTTCCCTTATTCCAGATGTGCTCGATTACCATCAAAACCCTTACCTTCTTGCTACCCTTGGACATGCTAAACATGTACAGCCTTCTCTGCTCCCATGGGGACCCTGTACAAGTGCCGAAGAGAAGAACCTCAAGAAACCTTAGTTAAATATTACAAAGCAGACCTTGGGGAAAGTCTCAGTAGTAAAGCCCCTGCCAGTGACAGGCTGGGGGTGTGCTCAGTGGTAGAGCCCTGCATAGAATCCCCCAGTGAGGGGCTGGGGGCATGGCTCAGTGGTAAAGTGCTTACCTTCCAAGCACAGGCCCTAAGTTCCATCTGTAGCATGACAAAACAACAACAACAACAAAAAATAATGTTTTTATTTATTTCTTTACTTTTGAGCAAACGGATTTACTGATGATTCCTGGAGAATGTGAGAGGCTCCAAGGGAGGAATACCCAAAACCATTCATAGTGACAGCAGAGAACAAGGCCGTCTGCCCTGATTTCCCATGTGTTCTGGGAGGCATGGGAACAGGAGTCTGGGTGGGACAGAATCCCCAGGACAGCTCTCTGCAAGACCTGAATGAATATGACCCTCTGCATCCAGAGTCACTTCTCTTCAGGGCAGAACTGCTGTGGTCACCGATGTAAACCACACCATAGACAGGGTGAGGCCTGAGGGTGTAGTAGTGATGCACACATGACACAATGTGCCAGACATTCAAGGACTGAAACCCAGGTCATTCTGATCAACTCTGGGAGTCAGAACACTTGTTACCAACTCCATATTGCAGTCAAACAAATGGGCTCAAAGAAGTTAAGTCATTAGTGTGGGCTCACACAGTAGAAAATGTCTGGAGTTCAGACGCAAGCACCCTGGCTCTGATTCTGACTCTGGACAGGAAGCACTACTGCCTGCTATTTCTTGGGAGGCAACTTCCAGTCTCCAAGCATTTTCCTCAGCTGTGAAATGGGCATCCACATACTTAGCCTCCTGTCCTGCCCTGCAGGGTTGAACATCTTCAGGCATGGACCCAAGGGGATCTGCAGCCAGGTGCAGTGGCCGTGTACACCTGTAACTTCAGTACTTGGGGTGTGGAGACCAAAGAATCGGGAGCTGAAGGTCATCTTTGTTTAAATAGTGAGTTCAAAGTCATCCTAAGCTACATGAGACGCTTATACAGGAATACATTCTTAAAAGGAAACTTTGTTAGCCCCGCCTTTCTTCCTAGCAAGAAAGAAGTTTGTGCCAAAGCCCTGGGCCCCTTACCTATGCAAGTTCCTGTTAGGTTACACAATGCCACCACTGAGGTCTAAGCCTTGGAAATTCCAGAAAATAACTGGATGCCTCAGTCCTTTGTGCCCTTCCTGATGAGAAAGCCTGTGTTCTCACCTATCCCACACTCAGCAAAGGCTACAACACTGTCCCACCCTTGTTAAAGGAGAAAGCTGAGGCTGGGGTATTCTGAGGCTGGAACATCCCTCCCAGATGTGAAGCAAGCCTTCCTCTGCCCGCAACCCCCACCCTGCCCAGAAGATAAAGTGCACAGAGCCAGGGCCAGACTCACACATAGCCCTGCAGCCCTGTGTTCCCACCTATCCCACACTCAGCAGGTGTTAGTAGGCTCCCACTGGCTGGCCACAAAGGTCAGCTTAGATGGACTCTGAAGAACACGACCATCTGTCACACCTGCTTTTCAGTGTCACAAGCTGGGGTGTCATACCTGGGCCTGTTTCCAAAAGGAATATTTGAACCCTGTGACTTCTAAGATTGAGCTAAGAGCCAATCGCCTGCAGAATTTACTGGAAATGCTGATTCCCAGTCCATAAGACAGTTCTGCCACACATCTGAGGGTTAGAAGCCTAAACGATGTCTTAAGACCATTCCACCCAAGATTTTAATCATAAGGCTCCAACATCAAAGATCCTTCCTGGGATTGAAGTGGGGTGTGGGGAAGACTGAACTGGGGCCACAGTCTTGAGTCTCACTTTCCTTGCCTGTAAATGAAGGTATGGGTTTGTTCTATCTATTTAAATATCTGTGGTGTGTGTGTGTGTGTGTGTGTGTGTGTGTGTGTGTGTGTGTGTGTATGTGTGTGTGTCTGTGTCTGTGTCTGTGTTTCTCTTTGTGTATGTGGGAGAGTATACACCTCAGTGTATGTCTGTACAGCATGTGTGTGCCAGAGCCCTAGAGGTCAGAAGAGGGCATTAGATCCCCTTGAAATTGAATTACAAGTTGTGAACCACCATGTGGGTCCTGGGAATCGAACCCGGGTCTTCTGTGAGAGCAGTAAGCACTCAACCACTGAGCCATCTCTCCAGCACCTATATGAAGCTCTTAACTATGGCTATCTTATATGGTGGCTGAAGTTTGCAGACATCCCTATAAAATCACACAGTGCCTCCACCCAAGGCCAGGTGGTGTTAAAACTAGGACCTTGTAATGCAAAGGGGATGCAGGAGTCAACGAAGGACTTCCTTGCTGGTGGATCTGGCGTCTCCCTAAAGTGACAGGACTTTTGTCCCTGTGCTGAAGATAGGTTTGCCTCACACACACAAAAGTGTCTGCTAGTCTTCCAGAAAAAGGCCCATGGCATACCAGGACACCAGGCTTATTAAGTCTGGCTCTGGGTGCCCATGTCCCCTATTTGATCCAGTCACCTATGAGGCAGGCTATGAGCTGTCCTCCTAAGTGGCAGACAGGGTCTTAGATTCCAAGTTCTAGCATCCTATGCTCATCAGCACCTCAGAGGCTGAATCCTCTATCATCCAAATTGAAGCTGCTGATCTAGCCCCCTGGTGCCACCTGGGGGTGGTTCTCAGTTGAGACTTAGTTAATGAGTGGAATTCACAGATCTGCTACCATGCTAGGATTGGAAACCTCCAGAGATGTAGCCTCCACCCTTGAATCCACAGTCATGCATGAGAGGACTCCAAGGATCAATGCAGGCTGGACCAAAGCAAACATCCTGGGACACTCACTCTTTTACACTTGTTTATTTGGCTGGGGACAGACAACATTTGTGTGGAGGTCAGAGGGCAACCTGCAGGAATCAACCAGTTCACTCTTGTTGGAATGTTGGTCCCTGCTGGGGGCCTGCCCCAACCTTAGGGGAACTCTAATGTGGGACACAGCATTGGGTGAAGGCTAAAGACAGATGATCTTATAACGTTATATTTTGTGCCTTATAACCTTATTATTTTTGCTTTAAAACGTGCTGGTTTCTTTCCTCTCTGGCTCAAGGACCTCTTGCCGGCTAAACAAGAGGTATGGGACTTGTTAATTCTTCATGAACCAGAGAGAAAAGGAAGGAAAAGAATTAAAATCCTTTACACAGGCCAATGCGCGCACACACACACACACACACACACACACACACACACACACACACACACACACGCCAGGCCTGACCACCTGTCTCAATTAATTCCATAAGTATTTATGCATACTTGCATACATTCACATATTCCTACACACATACATATAGACAACAGATATATACATATATACATTTGGTGAGAAGAGGCTAGGCTCAAATGCCACACACATACATTTGGATGGATGGATGGATGGATGGATGGATGGGGCAGTCTCCCAAGCCACACTTTCTTTTCTCTGACCTTTTTATAGAAAGTTCTTAGAAATTTGCCTCATAAATAAAATGTTACACAAAAGGGAAGATACAGAAGGATGCTAATATTAAGTTCAAAGCAGTATTTCATCTATAAGCTCATTATAAGTTCAAATCAACAGTTTTACAAGACCTTGCTTTATCATAGTGCAAACTTATGACCTTATCCGTGGACCTGACCTAGAATGAATGTTTTTCCTTGACCATAAATCTTCCCGAAGTTTATTTCTCTTCTTAGTGCTTTTATGAAAGCTCATTGTATTCCCTATTATACAGCATTTACTTACTGTTCTATGAGGAGGGGGCGCTTTCTATTTTTGATTCTGATTTTATTACACCTTTCTGGCAAAACAACTAAAACCATTCGTAACACTTTCTTCCTAAAATTATTTGAATCAAATCAGGAATTCTATAAAATCAGTAATTCATCTAAACATTAATTCATGAAAGTTCATCTTTATATTGATCTGCAGGAAGTGTGCTCAATAGAGTAGGCTAATGCCCAGGAGTCTAAGCTTAGGCTATGTAATAGTGACAGGAAAGGAGTATGAGCTGCAAGAAGCCATCCTGAGATGAAGTAAGTCTCTTGGGACCTTGCCTCTCAGAACTCACCCATCTTAAGCCATGCAAAAAATGGTGGGCTACCTCCAGGGTCACCTGCTACCCTAACCCTTCCCTAGATGGCTCCTGACAGGTCCCAGACATAGAACTCAGTCATCAAGTTTAGTAAAGGGCCTTTACTGGGTGAGCCATCTCACTGTCCCAAGGACAGACTTCTGAGGGGCAGAGCCTTCTGAGCCTGTGACTTTGTGCAAGTAAGCAGCTTTCTGGGTCCCTAATTACCAGCTTAGCCTGTGGGAAGGCAGCAGTGGGGTGGGGTGACTTCACAGGCATGGGAAGACAGGAGGAAACGATAAATCCCAACCTTACCCACAGGCAATGGTTTGCTGTGAGGTTAATGATATGATTTCAGTATGACTTTGGAACTCTCTGATTCTATGTAAATTAGTGGTGGCAGTTCATCACTTGCTACAGAGATGCTTGGCAAGGAACAGAGGTGCAATAAAAGGTTGTGGTTGCCTTAATACTGTAGAAGATGAGTGAAGGATGTTGAAGCTCCTCCAACCCTTAACAAACTCTCCCCACTCCCCTTCACAGCTTCGTCATTGGAGAGGATGGTCATGTCTATGAAGGCCGAGGCTGGAATATCAAGGGTGACCTGCCACCTGCTCCTTCCCAGTGACCCCAATAAATACTCAGCACCAACTATGTTCCAGTGAAGCCCGGCCACATGACCCTTTCATTATCTCTCCACACATCTCGGGCCATTCCTCCTGCTGGCACCACTCCATCCTCACTGGTGTGGAAAAACCCAGCATCCCAGTGCTCAACTAAGACCCCAGAGATCCTGGCTCAGAATCAACATCATAGCTTAGAACCTAAAGGTCTTGGATGAGAGCCCAGAAATCAATACCAGGCAGGTCCCAAGGTCACCCACAGCAGCTCAAAAGAAACAGACAATGTGGGCCATGCTGCAGGACCCCACTCCCCTGCCATAGAGTCAGGCACATCTAACTCTGCTTGGACTCCTCTGGAGACACGGGGTTCACTTCTGCCCTTCTGCCTCCAGGTCACAGTTAGCACTGTCAACCCCATCCTCACTTCTACCCACTCCAGGCCTACCCTTGAAAAACAGACTAGGGACCGAAGAACAACAATATTTATTTACAAAATACACACTCTCTTCTCCTAGAATGCATTACAGGTGGGAGTCAGGGCTTCATGCATCTGAGACTCCAGGAGCTCCTGGGGATGTGGAACATGGGAGAGGCACTGCCTCCACACCAGACCCATTGATGGTTGAATGAGAAATCAGAATACCACCTCTCCAGGGTCATGACCGCATGTCCAGCCAGTTCATGTACTCCTGCAAAGCCTTCAGGCGAGCGTCTATTTCAGCCATGTCAGCTCCCTGGTAGTCGGAGAAGTACTCTGTGAAACAGAAGTGGGGGTGGGGACCATGAAGGGCTAGTATAGCAAGGACCAATAAACTGTCCTTGTTATCACCCTATAGGGTGCTGGGATGAGAGAAGAAGGGGCCGGAGGGACAAATATAGGACACCTTGGGCTCACCTTTGATGGGGACCCAGCTCCCAGAACTAGCTAAGTGTCTCTGGTGATTGTTGTGTTCTTGAGTGGTAGACTTCTGGTGGCAAGAGAGGCAAGAAAGTGGTCAGGCAACCCCCCTTCTACTCCTACTCCCCAAGTCCCACGGGGAATTCTGAATTAGAGGATCTACAAGTCACCATTATATCAAGAGCCTCCTTCTGACATAAGAGCCATCCAAGGGATGAACTGGAGAAGATCGAGGCACAGAGAGGCTACCCAGGCTTCCTTAGGCATGGCAGAAGGAGAGGCCAGGTTTGAAGATCTGGCATCATTTGAGACAACAATATCTTTCCTTTTTTCCTTTTGACACACAAGATCTCATGTACCCCAGGTGGGCCTCAAACTCACTCTGTAGCCAAGGCTGATTTTAAACTTTGAATCCTCCTGCCTCCACCTCCCAAGTGCTGGTTTGACAAGCCTGGCAATGCCACTATACTCACTTTATGTGGAACCCAGGGCCTTTAGCTAGAGGGATATTCTACCAACTGAGCCACATCCCCAGTCCAAAATTTAAAACAACATACTGTGACCACTAAGATTTTGCCTACCAGGCCCTGGACCCCCAAACACCTTGCTTCAAGAGTCATTCTAGAGTCCCTTCTACACCCTGGAATCCCCAGGATAGAGAATTGTAGATTATAGATGATGGTTGATCTTCTGTGGTTTAATACTACCCTTCCCATCTTCCAGCCTGGGAATGAGCCTCACCGTCTTGGACGTGCTCCAGGGTGTGGGACCGGGTGGTTTCCCTCGGCCACAGCAGCGGCGACTAGAAAAAGAGGGCAATCAAGGACCACAGAGCATCTTTGGTACCTCCCTCCTGACCCACTGCGTGGTTTTAAGATCTCCAACCTCCATCACCTAATTTTCCAGAAAAAAGGATTGCTTCCACCCTCCCCAGGCACCCTTTCCAAAGTATCCTTTCCCCAAATCCAAGCATTACCTTCTGGAAACTGACTGGGAGAAATCCTCCAGCTCACTGCATGAGCTGACTGACGAGCAGCATCTGCGGAAATTATCCACTAGGGGGAGACGAAGGGAGCGAGGCCCAGGAGCTACAAGGCCTGCCCACCACCCGCAACCACACTGCCTCTCCTAGATGGTTACCTGAGGAGCTGCGGTTCTGACGCCTTCACCTCGAGTTGCGGAGGGAAACAGGGACTGCTGAGGTCCAGAACAGGCCGACATCCACCGCAGCGCCCCTTCCCTTTATCTGTCCCCTCACCTCCTTAGCCAGTAAGAGACAATCCTGGCTGCGGAGGCCAGCACCCCTCCGCCCCTCCCCACAGGCCACGCTCCTGCCATAACTCCAGCTCTAGGCCCTTCACCAGCCCGCTCAGTGACCCCGCCAGAGCCTCCTCTCAGGAGCGGCCAAGCTCCCCAGATCCTGCTTCTCAGGCTCCAAGCGGGTCCTCCTGCCCCCTGCTAGGCAGGAGAGGAGAACTGAGCCTGCTGTGAGCCCCTGCCTAATGCTCCATAGATGACAGGCCCCCAAGGCCCCCCAGGAAGGAGGAATGCAGTCCCTGGGGAGGGGTCTGTTCCTGTTAACTCCCTCTGAAGCTAGAAGGATGCTGAAGCCACTTCACTTTCACCCATCCCCATATAGGCATGGCTACCTTAGTGACACAGTGACCTGGCTAAAAGATGCCTGCAACAAGCCTAGCCCAAATGACCTTGTTCCCACCTCCAAGCCTTTCCCAGCCAGATTTCCTATTTGCCAGTCAAAACCAGCTGATTAGGTCTACCCTGCTCAAGACCCTTAAGAAAATGCCACATACACAAGGCTTTCCTTCCCTGCTGCTTATAAATAGAAAAAAAAAAAGCAAAAATAACCAAGTGTTCATGGACAGAACTAGTTGAATTTCCTTGTGGATCCGCAGTGAAGTGCCTCCACAAAAAGGAAGGAGAGCCGATTTTCGCTATTTTACACAGTGCAGAATGTGTGTACCAAGTCCTCTTTTGTAAAAAGAAATGGGAGGGGCTAAAATGATCTGAGTTTGTTCGTATTTTTTAAAAACATATATAAGGGCTGGAGAGATGGCTCAGCGGTTAAGAACACTGACTGCTCTTTCAGAGGTGCTGAGTTCAATTCCCAGCAACCACATGGTGGCTCACAACCATCTGTAATGGGATCAGATGCCCTCTTCTGGTGTGTCTGTATTAAATAAATAAATCTTTAAGAAAAAGAAAGAAAGAAAATAATTGTTACTGAGGTTGGAGAGATGACTCAACAGCTAATAGCCTTGTCTGCTCTTTCAGAGGACTCGGGTTCAATTTCCAGCACCCTCATGGCAGCTCACATGTCTTGTAACTCTAGCTCCAGGGGATCTGACACCTTCACACAGACAGGCATGCAGGCAAAGCACCAAGGCATGTAAGATAAAACTAATCATTAAAATATTGTTACTTTCCTTGGAAACTATGATTTTTCTGCATCAGAGAAAACTGGGTGTAAAATCAAGGAAAAAGAACAGTATATTCTTTTTCTAAAACTGTACTTGCCTTCTGGCTCTTTCCACTAAAGAAAAAATTCTAAATGCAACAATAGATCATGCTAACATTACCATTACCTCCTGATAAAATAAATAAAATATATTGGAAAAACAGTGGTAGATCACTCCCCTAGTAACCCCCAGTGAGGTGCTGGGGGCATGACTTGGTGGTACAGCATCTGCTCAGAATCCTCCAGTGAGGGGATGGGGCATGGCTCAGGAGTAGAGCCCCTACCCAGAATATCCCAGTGAGGGGCTGGGGGTGTGGCTCAGTGGTAGAGCCTACCTAGAATACCCCAGTGAGGAGCTGGGGGCATGGCTCAGTGGTAGAGCCCCTGTCTAGAATCCCCCAGTGAGGGGCTGAGGGGTGGCTCAGTAGTAGCACCTACCTAGAATCCCCCAGTGAGGGGCTGGGAGCAAGGCTTAGTGGTAGAGCCCTGCCTAGAATCCCCCAGTGAGGGGCTGGGAGTGTGACTCAGTGGTACAGCACCTGCCTAGAATTCCCCCAGAGAGGGGCTAGATCAGTGTTAGAGCGCTTTCCTAGCGTGCACAAGGTCTGGATCCTATGTCTGGGACTTAAAAAAACCAAAGGAAAGATTCCTGGGGCCCTTCTAAAGGGATCTGGAACCCAACATGAACAGGTCTACCTGGCCAAAGACAACACTAACATGAATCAAAATCCACTGCAATGAATGTATTAGGTCACATCTATGAGCTGAATACTGTCTCCTGACCACTGCAACGTGCCCAAAGATATTCATGGCCTACTCCTGGAACCTGTGAACATTCCACTATTTGGCAAAAAGTGACTTTTATAGATCTGCTATGAACAGTGAGATGAAAGGACTCTCCTGAATTATCAGGGCAGATCACAACCTGAGATTAGATAGAGAAGAGGGGAGGGGAATGTGACCACAGAGGCTCAGACCTGAGTGCTAAGACATAAGCCAAGGACAGCTGCAGCTGCTGGGTGTTGGAGAGGCAAGAAAGGGATTCTCCCAAGGGCCTATAGGTGGACAGCCCCACTGCAGTCCAATGAACACCATTTCAGACACCAGCCTCAAGAGGGAGACAACACACTTGCAGTGGATTTCCATTTGGTTTTAGTTTTATTGCATTTATTTATTTGTGTATGTACAAGACACACCTGCATGTCACAGCATTCACGTGGAAACGAGGAAGAGCAATTGGTGGGAATTGGTTCTCCCCTTCTACCGTGGGGTCCCAGAGACTGACTTCAAAGCAACAGACTTGGTGGCAAGCACCTTTACAGGGTGCACCATCTCGATGGCCCTGTCCAATGTTGCATTTTTGTTGATTTGTTTCGTTTTGTTTTTTGAGACAGGGTTTCTCTATGTAGCCCTCACTGTCCTGGAACTTTCTCTGTAGACCAGGCTGGGCTAGAACACACAGAGAACCATCTGCATTCACAGTACTAGAATTAAAGGTGTGTGCCTCCATACCCAGCAACCTACTCCAATGTTTTAAGCTACCTGTCTGTGGATAATGGGAGCCAACTCTATGTTCTGTCAGAGATGAGCAAAAAGACTCAGCACTGATCACTCTTGGGGAACACACCTCAGGGACGTGCTTCTTTATTCTAGCCAACAAGAGCTGAGAGAATTATAGACTTAGGTCATTCCCTAATGGACATCAGTCTAGCCAACAGTCTCAAGGACTGACAAAATGTGGTGGCACACACCTTTGTTCACAGTTCTTCAGAGGAAGAGACAGGTGGGTCTCTGAGATCAAGGCCAGCCTGCTTTTGCAGAATGAGTTCCAGAGCAACCAGGGCTACACAGAGAAGCACTGTCTGGAGTTGGAGAGATGGCTCAGCAGTTAGGAGCACTGACAGTTCTTCCAAAAGTCCTGAGTTCAAATCCCAGCAACTACATGTGGCTCACAACCATCTGTAATGAGATGTGACACCCCCTTCTGGTGTGTCTGAAGACAGCTACAGTATACTTATATATAACAATAAATTAATCATTTAAAAAGAAAAGAAAAGAAAAGGAAAGAAAAGAAAAGGGAAGAAAAGAAAAGAAACCCTGTCTCATACAAGGATGGAGGGGAACAAGAGAAGAGCAAAACATAGTGGACACCTATAATCTCAGTACTTGGGAGGCGGAGTCAGGTATAGCCTTCCCTAAGTAGCAAACACATAAAAATAGTTTTGTTTTTAAAGTAGGTATGTACACACACACACACATACATACACACACACACACACACACACACACACACACACACACACACACACAAGGGAAGCCTGTTCTGTGTAGCAAGCCTTGGGCTCCAAGAGAGAGGAATCGGCAGAGTCAGAACAGGACGGGGGAGATACCACCATCTCAGAGATTTCAAGGTGCCCTCTCCAGTACTGTGAATGGGTAGAGGTTGTAACCTTGTGGCCAACTGGGGAGGCACATACAGGTATGACTTAGATGAAGGACTGGAGGACGAGGTCCCCAGTCTCCCACTGTGTTCTTTCTCCACCTCGCCTCTGATCAGCAGCACCTATGGGGCCTGCTACCTTGTATACCCCCCACCCTCAAGAGGAGGCCACTCCTCCCTGGCAGCATTTGACACTCAGTCTGCACTGGCACCTATGTGCCAACAGTGCCAAAATTCTGGCTGCATCCAAGACATAGCCTGGCCATATAATTTGTTGTGTGCCCTGCAAAAGGCCCCTAACATCTCTGAACTGGAACCTGGTGATGACAGCAATGTCTGTCTCACAGGATATGTCTGCTGTGAGGATAACCACTTTCTGAATTCCATGGATCCAAACATGTATACAAGCCCTCATAAACCGACTGTGAGTGGACATCATAATCTACAGGACTGATAACGTGGTCTCAGGGAGGAGGACAATCTCAAGGATGGGTGGGTATCCTGCACGTATGCAGGAGGTTTGTCACTGAAGCCATGCAACGGATCCAGAGAGACTTTTTAATAACCTTTGGGTAATAATTTAAGTTGTGAAATGTTGCATATGTTGTGACAGTTGCTTGAATTGAAGCCAATGCTGTAGGAGTTCATTGTCTTCACACAATCTGCAATGTCCAGTATCATCCTCAAAACGTGTCTTGATGCTTTGCTCCTAGAAAATACACTAGCCCAAGGTGACTGTATCTGTGTAATAATCTATGACTTCTAGAAAATACACTAGCCCAAGGTGACTGTATCTGTGTAATAATCTATGACTTCTAGTGTCAATATGCTTAACTTTCCCTGAAATGTATTCTTAACCATAGTTACTTCTTCATTTATTAGAATTTAGAAAATAGAGGTGTTTACCTGTGCTGCTCACCCATGGCTTGTGTATTTGCTAATGTTTTTGAATCAAAGAAGTCATCCCCACAAAGGACTGGTGCACTGATGGTGGGGCCTCTTGGAAAGCAGCTAGGTTTCTAGCAGGTTTAGCATTGCCTGCAGGGATGGTTCCCCAAGGCAGGGTATTCTAAGGGAGCACACACAGCTCCCTGTTTGCAAACCATCCTGTGATAAAGCAAGGATCCTTACCTGCCTGCCAGTGTCATCCAAGTTTCCAGAGTTATGAGCCAAATAAATCTTTAATATATTGTTACCCTGTATCAAGTGTCTGTGATAGCAACATAAAATAGTAAGGAGATTTACTTCTAAGATTTGTCTGTTATCAGTGGACCTCTGTCCATTGCTGGCTACAGACAGGAGCCCATAATTCCTTATAGACTGGCCTATGAACACAACTTCCTGGTGTTTGAGAACATCCAAGTGACTCCTTCCCTAGTGTAATGGAAGGAAAACAAGCTGAGAGGAAATGTTGGTATGAAAGGCAGTGTTTGGGGTGGGAGATACACACGCTTATGATGCATGCATGAGCCTGTGGTGCACATCTGGTCAGAGGTCAGAGGACAACATTGGGTACTAGTCTTCACTTTGTTTGAGACATCTTACAGGCTAGCTGGCCTGTAACTTCCAGCAGATGTTTTATCTTCCAGTGGAAGTACACCTGGGATACCAGAACCATGCCCACTGAGTTTGGCTTTCCCAGGGGTTCTAGGGATTGGGAGTCAGGTGGTCAGGTCAGGGGGAAAGTTCTTTAGCCACAGAGCACCTTCCCAGCCTTGGCAATGCCTGGATTTGGACTGCTGCTGCTTCTGCCATGCTGGTTGAGGGACACCAACCATGACACGGTGTGGGAGAACTCTGAGTAATCTAAGTTCAGGGTCTTGCTGCTGAGTACCACAGTTCAGAATCCTAAACTGAGCCCAAGAAATGGCTTGTCTGGTAAAAGCACTTGCCACTCAAGTCTGACAAACTGATTACTAATGATAAATAGTCTTCCAAAATAAATTATACAAAAACAGTGTAGCAACTTCAGCTTAATTTTAGTTTAGTTAATTTTGAGGTAGGGTCTCAATGTGTAGGCTAGAGCTCACTATGCAGACTTGTCATCAAACGCATGGTGATTCAGCTGCCTGTGCCTCCCAGGTGTTGGCCTTAATGTCACACGGCACCACACCTGAGCTACTTAATTTTAAATGAGTCTTTTGTTATGGCTTGCAGACTGTGAGGTGAAGCATTGGTCCACATTGTTCCAGGTGCATTGCTGCACAAGCCACACTTCCTTTCAGTCGTCTTGTGTGGCGTCAGAACCTTAAAAGTTGAGCCCAGGGTCTCACACATGCTGAGTGTGTGCTAGGCGTGCATACCCTGGAAGTCCCTAATTTTTTACTTTTTATTTTTTTCTTTATTATTATATCTAAGTACACTGTAGCTGTCTTCAGAATC
Organism: Tokudaia tokunoshimensis; assembly: GCA_036184795.1. NCBI lineage: Eukaryota > Metazoa > Chordata > Mammalia > Rodentia > Muridae > Tokudaia > Tokudaia tokunoshimensis. Next base: position 105,490,041 of record BTHU01000010.1, read on the forward strand.
ACCAGAAGAGGGCGTCAGATCTTGTTACAGATGGTTGTGGGCCACCATATGGTTGCTGGGATTTGAACTCAGGACCTTCAGAAGAGCAGTCAGTTCTCTTAACCGTTGAGCCATCTCTCCAGCCCTCTTTTTTCTCTTTTTGATACGCCTCACTATGAAGTCGATCCTGGCCTGGGACTCATTATGTAGACAAAGCTTTAGAAGTTTGGCTTCCTCTATCTCTCCGGTTCATGTGCCCCATACCCAGCATCCCTTAGTGTTTGTTTGATGTTGTTTTTGAAATTATATTTTAATTGTGGCATTCTCCTCTTCCTTCCCAGCAAACCCTCTCAATGCCCTTCTCCACTCCTTCAAATTTATGACCTCTTTTTAAATCAATTGTTATTGCATGCAGATATGTATTTGTATATTCATGCATATGTTCCTAAATATAACCCGTTGAGTCCATATGTTACTTGTATGTATGTTTTCAGAGTTAATCGTATACACTGTTGCTCTCTTCAGACACACCAGAAGAGGGCATTGGATCCCATTACAGTTAGTTGTGAACCACCATGTGGTTGCTGGGAATTGAACTCAGGACCTCTGGAAGAGCAGTCAGTTAGTGCTCTTAACCTCTAAGCCCCTGCAACCCCAACTTTTAAAGGTGAAAATGCCTAGATATAGAAAGAACAATGACTGGAGACTCGTCACTAGCTTTATGTTTGTACCCATTGTGTTACAATTGTTCTTTTCAGTCTTGGTGGTTAAGTGTTGTAAGCTATTTGCCTTAATCGGTTCATTTCAAAGCCCTAACATTGCTTCCATGCTGATTGTTGTGATGTTTGTCTAATTTGAAAGAGTGCTGAAGGTACAGCTCAGTGTTCAAGTACTCACTCAGTACATGTGAGGTCCCGGGTTTGAATCCCAGGACCATAAAATACAACTCAAACAGGTTGGGAACAGACCCAGTTGATTTGGGATAAATACAATGGGAATTCATATACATATTTGCAAATCTTGAGTTTCTAGTAATCCCAGATTTAGATGTCAAAACTTAACCTATCTTGACCTCCATCAACTGTTGGCTGCCACAAGTATTCCCCACCAGAACAGTTCTCCACAATTTGAAGGCGGCAGGCAGTCTGTTCAGTTCTATCTGGGAACAAGCTGAGCAGTCCCACTCCCTTATGTCCACCAGATGCCATTGCCTGTCTTTCATCTAGGTTCTGCAGACCCCTCTCGCTCTGTCTCCTCCCTCCTCTCTCACCATGTTTGTCTATGGGCAATGCTTGAGCTAAAGCAAACATGCCACAGATGGGACATAGCATGCCACTACTCTGTAGAAGATCCCCTGCCCCCCGTGGCTCCCTATCTTAGATTGAAATCAAAATCCATACAGAGCCCACAGAAGATTCTGAATGTCAGCTCTTGCCCACCTTGGCTGCGTTATTTTACCAGTCGCGTCTTATGCTTTACCCACACAAGCCTCCTTGTCTTTCCTAGCACTTGTTAGATAGGATCCTTCTGTACACCAATTCTTTCGCAGATATTCACATCTTAAATTCTTCACATAGCTCTCTGCCTCCTGTGGTAGAGATGTGGCTCTTTTCATTCATGTAAACTGTGTGTGGGAGCTGGGTCCTCTATGGGGATAAACCATAGTAGAACCTTTAAGGCCTTTCAGGGAGGGGCTGCTAGGGCTGAGGAGAGTTCAGTCAGAAAAGCAACTGCCTTGCAATCACAAAGACCCAAGATGAGTCCTCATTACCTACAAATGTCAGACATGGCAGGTGCTCACTTGGGGAGGAGAAAACAGGACTTCCCTGCAACTGGCTGCTTGGCCAAACTAACATAATTGTTGAGCTCCAGGTCAGTCAGACACTCAAGAAGGTTGACGGTCTTCCTAAGCAAACAACACCTGAAGTATTTTCTGACCTCTACAAGCACACACATGCATCTACACACATATCAACACATACATGCATGCACACCACACCTGTGCAAAACAAAGAAGGGTTGGGCTCTACAGTGGTCATTACCAGCCCCTCCTATACTATGCTTTCTCGTCTCTATATGTGATATCTCCCACAAATTCTGTGCCAATGTGTGCCACCCGAACCGATGTCCACATCAGACCCAAGCTGATTCCACTGCCACGTTGTAGAATTACGAGCCAAATAAACCACATGTAACTGAAGTTCTACGGCCTCGGATGATTTGTTACAGCAAGAGAAGCACTAATGCTGCCTCCTAGTCCTCAGGACTCTCTCTGGAGACTGTCTAGGCTGGGCATCAGGAAGCACAGCTGTAATTCCCCTGTGTGTTTCTGTTCTCCTTCCACAGGAGTCTGTTTTCCTTGACAGCAGAAGTGTCGTCACCATTGTCAGATGTCTGTGACTGGTAGTGTTGAATGGATGATGGAATGCTGGGGACAGGCAGCCTTTCTGTGCTCCTTGTGGCAGTCATCTTTTCTACCACTGGGATACTCTCACAATGGAAGGGACAACAGCTTTACTGAACTCTGTTCCAGGCCACAGTCCATCATTTTGGGTTAGTCATAGTCACATTCACAGTCAAAAGCAGAGAAAGAGAGGGTGCCAGGTGTGGTGACTCAGTTTGAATTGCAGCAAAGGCCAGCCTGGACTACATACCCAGTTCCAGGTCAGCTAAGTTGCCAAAGCAAGACCCTATCCCTAAAGAAAAGGCATAGTGAGTGAATGCACCCTGTGTTTACTCAATGCCTCTTCCTCTTCCATACAGTTCAGGAAGAAACAGGCGGACTGTATCTACACAGTCCTTCATTGAGGCTTTTCCCAGGTGATTCTAGAGTGGTGATTCTCAACCTACTTAGTGCTGGGACCCTTTAATACAGTTCCTCATGTTGTGACTCCCAAAAATAAAACTATTTTAGTTGCTGTTTTGTAACTATAATTTTGCTACTGTTATGAATTATAATGTAAATATCTGTGTTTTCTGATGGTCTTATGTGACCCACAGATTGAGAACGTTCTAACATGTTTCACTGACAATTACACTATCCGAGGCATAATGCGATACTCTTGGAGGGCCAAAGGGCATGAGACGGGAAAGGGTCTTCTTATAAGGAGCTTGTATGAGGCTGTGGACATTCCCATAAACGGAACAGGTGAAGGTAATGAAGGATGGAGGGAAGAGCCGGCCTGCAGACCTCCTATTGAGATTTCCTTCCTGGTGATAGTGAGGGATGGCATAGCAAACCGCTGTACTCAAGAGCAAAAGAATGCTACATCACCAGAGCTTTGGTCTGTCTGCTGATGAAATCAAAAGGGGTTACCCTTTTCCCTGGGTCACCTACCTCGATGCTTTGATTTTTCCTTGGGGATTTCTGATAGATGACCTATTGAAGCCCAGGCTGTCCTCAAACTCTCTATAGTGAAGGTTAGCTTTGGGAATCTGCTCTGGCCTTCGCCTCCGAAGTGCTGGGATCTCCTCTCCCCTGCCCCCAGTCCCCAAGGCTAACTTGTTTCACTAATGCTGTGTGTGTGTGTGTGTGTGTGTGTGTGTGTGTGTGTGTGTGTGTGTGTGGTACTGGGTGGTGACGCTGGGGCCTTGTTTTCTGACACAAACATGCTACTCACAGAGCTATATACTCTTCAGTTTGGTTTGTTGTTTTTGATGGAGTGAAGAAGTGGTACCTCTCCTTATCTGAACAGGCCTCAGCTGGGATTGACTCTCACACTCAAGAGTAGTTCTCATGTGGAAGCACAGGGTTGTATTACCTTCAGCTAAGGAAAGGTGAGCAATTGAGAACAGACTCTTACCCACTACCTTAAGCGTCTTTTCCAGTTGGCTCTCCTCTAGGTTAAGGAGGAGCGACAGACAGCATTTTCACACTGCCACACCATTCCTTCTATAGAAAAGGGGAATCTGGCCAGAAAGTGAGTTTTATGGGCTACTAGGGCAGGTAGAGAATCTGAGGGATGCAGACTTGCAGGTTGCCCGGAGGCAGCCCACATTGGCAACCAGTGCCCCTCTTCTTTCTCGGTGGCTCTGTGAGGCGGTGGGGGTGGGGGTGGGGGGGGACCGGCTTCCTCAGGGAACAGCTGCAGCAGGTGCCTGGCCCATCTGAAATGCAGGAGCCACTGTGCACCAGGACTTTTATGGAAACTTGCTGCTGGTGCGCAGTGGCCAGTGGACTAGAGCGGCTATGCAGTTGGTACAACCATCATTAGTGAAGCTGAGGTCCACTGGAAATGCCTTTGTAAAAGGCCTGGGCACTACACATCTGTCACTCCAGCACTAGGGAGGTAGATAAGAGGATCAGGAGTTTAGGATTATCTTTGACTATTTGAATATAGAGCTAGGTTGGGCTATGTGAGAGTCCAGAGAAAGAGAGGAGTTATGAGGTCACTAGCTAGAGGATGCTGAGAAAACAGAATTGAGGTTGTTCGCCTCTTAGAGCTTCAGAGGATCCAGCCCTAGACACCCTGATTTTGTCAAGGTGCCTCTTAGAACTTCAAACCTTTGTGCTTAGCATGTGTCTGCACAGTGGAGATGTGTCTGCACATGTGTATCGTATGTGTCTGTGGCTACATGAAGAGGCCAAAGGATGATGGGTGGCTACCTTAATTCCTTCTCTACCTTTAAATTATTTTTAAAAAGATATTTCATGTGTATGTTTTCTGCCTGCATGTGTGCCTGGAGCCCATAATGGTCATAAGAGGGTCGGATCTCCTGAAACTGGAGTTACAACTAGTTGTGAGTTGTTCTTTGGATGCTGGAGATGGAACCCTAGTTCTCAACAAGAACAGCTGGTGTTCTTAACTGCTGAGCCATCTTGATGGGCCTCCACCTTAATTTTTGAAATTAGATTTCTCAGCAGATTGAAACTCATTGCCTGTGGCTAGGCTGGTATGCCAGCAAGTTCCCTGCATCTTCTATCTCTGTATGCCACATCTGGCTTTTACATGGGTTCTGGTCCTCATGTATGCACAGAAGGTACTACCCACTGACCCATCTGGCTTTCTTTCTATGTTTACTTTTTAAAGGCATGTGGGTCCTTCACACCATTCTGCTATTTGCCCTAAGATGCTGCAAGGGGAGAATGAGGATTCCTAGGCCCACCTAGCTTCTCAGCTCTGCTCTTGGGGTCCCTGCACTTAATAAGTCTCTCAGGGGCTGGTGAGATGGCTCAGTGGAGTAAAGGCTATGGGTCTGAGTTTATTTCCTGGATTCACAGGGTAGGAGAGAACTCACTCTAGCAACTTGACCTGTGACCTTCATACATGTGCTATGGAACACATGACAGTCCCTTAGGTCCAAAATTAGGTCTTGTTGTCAAGCAACCCCAAAGGTGAACTGCAGGAGGACTACTGGTGCCTCAGGGGTGGGTCACTGTACCACTGTATTGCCTGTAGCCAGGTCCTGCATGAGAAAAAACTAACCCTCTATTCCATTGTTTGCAGAAGGCTGAAGACTGTGGGGTGTGGGGATCACCTTGTACTTACTAATAATCTAGTGGGCTCTTCAGCATTGGGCACAGGACCTCTTCCAGGATAGCAGGGCTGGGTTTCAGCTTTGTGGATGACAGACTTCCCAGACTGCAGCAGTATTGGGCCTTGGCCTTTCAAGTGTGTGGCATCTATGAAGAGTGCCTTCAGATCTGCTAGAAGGACAGCACCTTCCAGATGCCAGGAGAGACGGACTCGGTGAGGGCTTTGCAAGTGGTCTAGCACATAGCATTAGGTGGTGGTGCAGTGTGAGCAGGGTCTGATGAGTAGACCACATATTCGCTTATTCTTGGCCCAGTACAGAGTGCAATCACTGGGACAGCTGTGGCTCTGCTTGGGACAGACAGGGGAGGCAGTAGGGACAGTCTCTTGGGAGGGCAGCTAACTGGACATGGCAACTCTCAAACCCTCAGATGGAGACAAAGTCAGAACTTTCTCTGAAGTTTGGAAGTCTTGAATATGTTACTTATGGACTCTAGGGACCACTGTGTCCCTACCACAGACCGAAATCTGAAAATTGTGGAAAGACTTGCACAGTCTGCCTAGAAACTGAGCAACACCTCAACACCAGGGAGCCTACTCCACACCATTCTATGATCTGCCCTAACCCTGCACAGGCCTCACATCTCCCTGTACTCCTTCCCCCAGTTTTTCCTTGCCTTGCATCCTGACTGCTGTCTTCTGCCCATGACTATTCTGTGCTTTGTCCCTGGTCTGATCTCAAGGCAAACTCTTTCTGGAGTCAGAAGGGATATGTCCTGGTTGTGAAAGGTTGGGCAGCAACAATGGCTTCTACAAACTCAGGAGGAACTGTGCTCCACCTCCTTGCACATGGGCCTGAGCACAGACCAGGGGTGAAAGGGCAGTGCACTCATGACTTGGGCCTTACTGGACCAAAGGTACACAGCCTGGAGTTGGTATGTAAGTCTAGGACAGAGTGCTAGAGGTGCTCAATCTCATGCACCCAGAAACACACACACACACACACACACACACACACACACACACACACACACACACACACAGGTCTTCTGTGTTTATTGGAAAGTACTTAATTCATGCTAGAAATCCCCAGTCTGCAAGCAGCAGCCAGAATAGTCTTTGTGGGAGAGCAGAGGGCCTTGTTTGGTGCACACCTCCAGGGCCACCTTGTATTTCTGGTGATGTTGGTCAGCTGTTAGGTCATGGTGAACTGGGCACTGGTTTTCACTTTGGGACCTCTCCTGGTTTAGTTACTATTGCTGTGATAAGCACAAAGAACAAAAGCAACATAGGGAGGAAACTTTTATTTTGGGTCACCATGGTTCTCTGTTAGAGCATCAAGTCCTTTTAACTGTGGAGACATCTCTCGAGCCTTTTGATGAGACAGTTTTACTGTGTAGCCAAGGATGGACTTGAATCCCCTGTGACAAGTAGAGCAGCTGACCCACACTGTCTAGATCTAGATGCCATCTCCAGGACAAGACTCCACTCACTGCCACCCCTCAGCTGCATTCTGGGGATGAGCCATACTGTGCAGAGGTTGTGGGGTCTAGGCCAGTTGTTGCAGATCTCTGAGCCAGTCCTGGAGAGTCCAGCCTAGATGTGAGCAACCTCATCTGTAGACACAGCTTGATCAACTGTTGCTGAGTGACTGTCCAAACTTTACTAAGGTACCAGCCCTAGCAGGTTCCCTTCCCTCCTTCTAAAACTCTCCAGCTGCCTCCCAAATGCTGGGGTTGAAGGCCTGTGCCATCAAGCCTTGCCCAACATGCTGAATGTTTTAAGAAATTATAACAAGAAAGACTGCATGTTTGATTCAATAGAATTTGTTTTCTCAGTCCTTTGGATCAAACAGGCCTTTTACATGCTAGGCAAGCCCTTCCCCCATTCCTTTTGATATTCATTTATGCATGCACTATCCACCTGTCATTCATGTGTGACATCCAAAGTGTGTAGATCTGAGAAAAACTTGCCGGAGTCTGTCCTCTCCTCCCACCATGTGTTTTGGGTTTCAGGGACAAATCTCAGGACATCAGAGATGGCAACCTGCAACTGTACCTGCTGAGCCACCTTCCTGGCCATATGTACATCATTGTCTTCAGACTTTCTCTGCATGGGAATCCTATGGCCTTTCAAAACATTGATGGAGAGAGAGAGCGAGAGCGAGAGCGAGAGAGAGAGAGAGAGAGAGAGAGAGAGAGAGAGAGAGAGAGAGAGAGAGAGAAAATGGTGTGGTTTGTGTGTATGACTTTTGTACCAGGATGGTTTTACAGATACAGATTAAACACAGGTGAATACAGAATAAGCCAGAGGATGAGGAGCCAGACGATTAGAACATACTGCTAAGGTTAGTATGAGGCCAAGCAGAGCAATTCCATCATAAGCAGAAAGAGGCAGAGTCAGTCAGCCTGGAAGATTAGATTGTAGGGAGGTAGCAGCTTCTAGATGGAGGCAGAGGGATAGTTAGAACACAGAAAATGATTGGTTCAGTCTAAGAGGTATGGCTCTCAGACTCTCATCTCAACCCTTCATCTGAGGAAATACAAGTTACATTTACATTTATTTACATGCTTTTATTTACATTTATTTACAAGCAGCAAGCACAGTGTGGTGACCTGGTATTCACTGGTGGCAGGACAGGCTGTCTGAGGCAATCAAAGGTCAGGTCTGCTGTCATTTCTCCTGCCCTAGGAGGGACTGTGGTTCCTGTGGGCATCTGGAGTGAAGTACTCTTGGCTGATGGTGAGGGTGCCCTCTACCTCTTTCCAGACTTCCTGGTTCATCAAAGCTCCTCTTTACTGGCTTGGGAGGAAAGTTCTACCACCTTGCTGATAAGTCTGTGGACAGAGAAAGAGAAGGAACAATTTTACCTGTAGCCAAAACTTTAATGGAGCCCTTAGAAAAACAATTTTAAAAACAACTGTGTGTTTATGTATGGTGTACAAAACACACAGCTTCTTGATCTTAGAGCATAAGCTATTGGAGTTCTGTTCAGGAAATTCCCCCCTGTGCCCATATGTTCAAGGTTCTTCCCTAGTTTCCCTTCTATTAGTTTCATTGTCTCTGGTTTTATGTGGAGATCTTTGATCCACTTAGAATAGCTTATGCTCTAAGATCAAGAATAGACAAATGGGACCTCATTAAATTACAAAGTTTTTGCAAGGCAAAAGACACTGTCAAAAAGACAAAGCGGCAACCAACTAACTGGGAAATGATCTTTACCAACCCTACATCCGACAGAAGGCTAATATCCAATATATACAAAGAACTCAAGAAGTTAAACTCCAGAGAGGCAAGTAACCCTATTAAAAAATGGGGTACAGAGCTAAACAAAGAATTTTCACCTGAAGAATATCTAATGGCTGAGAAGCACCTAAAGAGATGTTCATCATCCTTAGTCATTAGGGAAATGCAAATCAAAACAACCCTGAGATTCCATCTCACACCAGTCAGAATGGCTAAGATCAAAAACACAGGAGACAGCAGTTGTTGGCGAGGATGTGGAGAAAGAGGAACACTCCTCCACTGCTGGTGGAATTGCAAGCTGGTACAACCACTCTGGAAAGCAGTCTGGCGGTTCCTCAGAAAACTGGGCATGACACTCCCGGAGTATCCGGCTATACCACTCCTGGGCATATACCCAGAGGCTTTACCTGCATGCAATAAGGACACATGCTCCACTATGTTCATAGCAGCCTTATTTATAATAGCCAGAAGCTGGAAAGAACCCAGATGTCCCTCAACGGAGGAATGGATTCAGAAGATGTGGTATACCTACACAATGGAATACTACTCTGCAATTAAAAACAATGAATTCACGAAATTCCTAGGCAAATGGTCAGATCTTGAAAATATCATCCTTAGTGAGGCAACCCAATCAAAAAAGAACACACATGGTATGCAGTCACTGATAAGGGGATATTGACCCAGAATCTCGGAATACCTTAGACACAATCCGCATATCAATAGATTTCTAAGAAGATGGAAGGAGAGACCCCTGGTCCTGGAAAGACTGGATGTAGGGGAACGCCAGGACAGAGTAACGAGAGGGGGCTGAATGGAGAAAAGAGGGAGGGAAGGGGTCTTATGGGACTTTCGGGGAGGGAGGAAACGAGAAAGGGGAAATGATTTGGAATGTAAATTAAAAAAATAAAATAAAATAAATAATAATAAAAAAGATTATTAAAATAAAAAAAATAAAACACACAGCTTGTCTGTGGAGGTCAAAAGACAACTTAAAGTTGTCACTTGTTACAGAACAATCTGTTCTTTCCTTCCATGTCAGTCCTGGGGACTGAAATCGACCTCAGGATTTATTTGCTGAGCCATCTCACAATCTTAAGTGTCTTTGGAAGTGAACAAAAGTTATAGGGCAGGGTAGAACAGTTGAATTGGATGCAAACTTGGTGGGGATGTATATGTGTCCACATGTGCATTTGTGTGTCCATGTTGCTGGAGACAGATACAGGATCTTGTGCACGCTGAGTAAGAACTCTTGACTCATGAGTTTTCTCCATTCCCAGCCCTCCATCTTTTATTTCTTGAGAAAGCATCCAAGTTCCCCAGGCTGACCTGCCTCAGCCCTCCAAGTAACTGAGATGACAGGCCTTTGCTGTCAGGCCTCATAAGCAAGAGTTCTGTATAGTCTCTCCATAATGCTAGCAGCAGCCAGCCTTGAATGCATACCTTCATTATGCCTCAGAGTCCTAGGTATCTGGACCTCAGTGACATGCCTTTTACACCTCAACACTGAGCAAATTTTATGTGAGGAGACCTTGTTTGAGTGAACCCAAGAGGTGAGCCTCAGCCCATCACTACATGGCCATGCCTTCTGTCTTTCCCTTTATCCAATGGCCAGGAGTCTACATAGACTTTAACAGGCTCTAGGTGACTGAGGGTATGGGCCACTGTGTGGATGCCCAGTGTGTCTGCTCTACTGCTCAGGATACAGACCAAGAAACAGCGTACTGGCTAGAGAGTGGGAGCAAGACAAAGACACTGCCTCCCCAGTCCATGTGAGTGATGGCTGACCTACCCTGTAGGACATGGTTTGTGTGGCATGCTTCAGAGATGCTGGAGAGTCTCTTTAGGCATCCATCTCTTTAAATACATTTAGCATTGTGAGAACAAACTGAGCAAGATTCTTTTAGGGTGGCCAAAATGGCTAGGTGGGTGAAGTTGCCTGCTGCCAATCCTGCCTACTGACCTCATTTTGCTTCCTGGGGCCCACATAGTGGAAAGAGAGAGCAGACTCTCAAAGCTGTCCTGTGCCTTCTACACTCATGCCCTGGCATCATGTATGTGCCCAAATACCCAAACACCAATCTCTTTCTCTCTCTCTCTCTCTCTCTCTCTCTCTCTCTCTCTCTCTCTCACACACACACACACACACACACACACACACACACACACAATACACACACACACACACACACACACACACACACACACACACACACACACACACACACAGAGGCATAGGAATGCAACAAAATTCCAACCCACAATAGCTGGGTGTGGTAGCATATGCCTGGTGTTACAGAGGTTTGCTATAAATTCAAAGCCAAGCAGAACCAGCTTTCAGCTGAGATATCAGCTGGGTGGGGTCCATCCCCAGTGCCCCAACAGAAAAGGAGAGGATGGAGGAGCACAGTAAAGGGAGTAGTGGTGAGATTAGAGAGGGAGGCCAGCCCCACATCTGTGGAGCTCCAGGTCTTTCTTAGTGACCAAGTCCTTCAGTTCCTTCAGCAGATAATTCAGCTGTGCACTGGCTCCCTGAACCTGTGCACTGACATTTGGGGAGCAGATGCTCAGATCATCCAGGAGCTGTAGGGTGGTTCTCAGGCCTGGATCCAGATCATCTGTGAAGACACAGTTAATTATAGCAGGTCTCTGCTCCCCAAAGCAACATCTGTTTGGGTTGGGGTTGGGGTTGGGATTGGGTTTGGAGTTGAAGTTCATGTTGATGCTGGTGGTAGAGTTGGTTCTTCTCTCACATTCCATAGATAAAGGGGAAAGGTAGAGAGGCACATCAGCAGTGATCTCACTTGTCGCCAGCAAGTGTGAGGGCCAAGGGCACAGCCTGGAAAGTAAATGTCCAGGGCTGATGTGCACAGGACATGCCTGCAAAGATAGGATGGCTCCCTGTTGGCCAAGGGAACTGAGACTCCAGGCTGCCAGCTGCCCTCCTGTTCTCTCTCCTCCTCTGTTCTTCCATTGGACACTGTCTTTCCTAGCCTCCTATTACAAAGTACCAAGCTTCTGGCACCTGCAACAGCTGTGGGAGGTGTTGATGCTCTGACAGCCATAAGTGCCCCAGGCCCAGGCCTGCACCACACATGCAGTCAAACACAGGCCAGAGGGTTAAAATCCCATTCCCTGCATGTGTCTGCAGTACATACACCTGCCATTCTGTCTTCACCTTGGCAGTCAGTGCAGAGGCCAGTGATGGGTACAGCAGGTTAGCTATGGGGAGTTTATTTAGGGAGGATGTCTGCAGGTTCTAGGTCAACACTGTGCCCTTTTTTGGAGTCAGGATCTCACTTCGTAGCTCAGGACAACCTGGATCTCACAGCCTCCCAAGTATTGAAATGATATCTGTAGGCCACTATACCTTTTACAGGTTGTTGTGTAGCCCAGGCTGGACTCTAACTACTGAGATCTAGTGATCCCATCCTGCCTCAGTCCCCAAGAGCTGGGGCTACAGACATACAACTGTGCCCAGTCCTACTCTGCTACTTCTAGAAGAAACTTTAGGGTCCATCGCTTCAGTTGTCCTTAGGGGTCCTGAAAGCAACCACTAGACCTGAGGGTAAGAAGAGTAAACAAAGCCTATGCAACTAAACCATCCCTCTGGGGTTGGCTGCTCCAGACAATCACCAAAGTACATGTAACACTGGTCTACTAGTGACCTTCTCACCAACACCCCTTACCCAGTGGTAGGGCCAGGGCTCAGGATCAGTTCACGAACTCTGTCACTCCAGTGCAATCCAGCTGTGAGGACAGAATCCAGCCTGTGGGCAGAATCTCTTTCTCAGTTGCCCATGTCCTACCCACACTGGTGAGGACATGAGTTCTGATACCACACCAGAGCTGAGGCACATAGGATGTCACATGTGGGCTTTGGGACTCCTTCCTGCCATGGAGATGACTACCTAGGAGCTCCTGCCCACTTCCTTCCATGTGGACAGCCTACTTGGGAAGCTCATGTTGCATGGTGTCCAGGGCTCTGCCCAGTGTCCTGTATTCCTCTTTGAAGCACTCTAACACAGGCTGAAGAGGGCTCAGCACCTCAATCTGCAGGTGGGAACAGACACTGTAAGACATGCTATGCTCACCCACACAGAAAGGAACTATCTGTGGCTCTGGCACTGCATGTCTCCAGCCTCATGGTCTGAAGTTCTCTTTCTTTGTTGGATCTTTGTGTGGTTTTGGTGTCAGTGAAATTGTGGCTTCATAGAACGAGTTGGGTAGTGAGTGTTCCTTCTGTTTCTATTTTTTGTGGAATAGTTTGAAGAGTACTGGTGATAGGTCTCCTTTGAAGGTCTGATAGAATTCTACACTAAAGCCGTCTGGTCCTGTGCTTTTTTGTTTGGGAAACTTCCAATGATCACTTCTATTTCTTTAGAGGTTATGGGACCATTTAGATGGTCTGTCTGATCCTGATTAAACTTTGGTAGTTGGTATCTGTCTAGGAAATTGTCCATTTCCTCCAGATTTTCCAGTTGTGTTGAGTATAGGCTTTTTTAGTAGGATATGATGATTTTTTTGAATTTCCTCAGTTTCTGTTGTTATTTCTCCCTTTTCATTCTGATTTTGTTAATTTGGATACTGTCTCTGTGCCCTCTGGTTAGTCTGGCTAAAGGTTTATCTATCTTGTTGATTTTCTCAAAGAACCAACTCCTGGTTTTGTTGATTCTTTGAATAGTTCTCTTTGTTTCTACTTAGTTAATTTCAGTCCTGAGTTTGATGATTTCCTGCCTTCTGCTCCTCTTGGGTGTATTAGCTTCTTTCTGTTCTAAAGCTTTCAGGTGTGGTGTTAAGCTGCTAGTGTATGCTCTCTCCAGCTTCTTTTTGGACATTTTTCCCTTACTGCTTTTGATATTCTTTCTTTGTTTAGTACATTTGGTGTTTTAATTATTATGTGATGGGAGGAATTTCTTTTCTGGTCAAATCTATTTGAAGTTCTGTAGGCTTCCTGTATGTTCATGGGCATCTCTTTCTTTAGGTTAGGGAAGTTTTCTTCTATAATTTTGTTGAAGACATTTACTGGCCCCTTAAGTTGGAAATCTTCACTCTCTTCTATAACTATAATCCTTAGGTTTGGTCTTCTCATTTTGTCCTGGATTTCCTGGATGTTTTGGGTCAGGAGTTTTTCATTTTTCATTTTCTTTGACTGTTGTATCAATACTTTCTATGGTATCTTCTGTGTCTGAGATTCTCTCTTCTATCTCTTGTATTCTGTTGTTGATGCTTGGATCCATGACTCTTGACTTCTTTTCTAGGTTTTCTATGTCCCGAGTTATTTTTCTTTGTGATTTCTTTATTGTTTCTACCTCCATCTTTAGATCTTGGATGGTTTTCTTCAATTCCTTCACCTGTTTTGTTGTGTTTTCCCTTAGTTCTTCAAGGGCTTCTCCCTGTTTACTTGTGCTCTCTTGTATTTCTTTAAGAGAGTTATTTATGTCCTTCTTGAAGCCCTCCATCAGCATCATGAGCAGTGATTTTAAATCCAGTTCTTGCTTTTCTGGTGTGTTGGGGTATCCAGGACTTGCTGTTGTTGGAGAACTTGGTTCTGATGGAGCCATGTTGCCTTGGTTTCTGTTGGTGGTGTTCTTGTGTTTACCTTTTGCCATCTGGTTATCTCTGGTGTTAGCTGGTGTTGCTGTCTCTGACTGTGGTTTCTCTGTGCTCCTGGGAGACCTGTTCTCTGATTCTTTTATTCTTATGTTTCCCTCTCACCATCTGGTTATCTCTGTTGTAAATTGCCCTGGACAGTGATTCTGGCCAGCCTCTTTGGAGGCAGGTAGAGCTGTGTATTGGCTCCAGTGTACCTGGCTAGAACAGGATCTCTGGTTAGAGCATTCTTCCTTGTCCATGATTAAGGTGAACTGCCTGGAAGACAGGCAGGCTTTGGGGTATAAGGGCAAGACCTTCCCCAGTTAAAGATGGAGATTTAGACTATGGGGCTCAGGCAAAGTCAATTTGATCCCAAGTCTGCTAGTTTTGTGGAGCTCCCAAGTGATATAGATATTGAGGATGATCTCTCACCTCTGTCCCTGGTTACAGCAGAAAAAGGCAGGATGTGGGGTATGCAGGAGGTAGGCATGCAGATCTGCCCTGGGTGCAGGTGCAGACTGGAAGGAAAGTGCTGAACATTTTAAAAATATTTGTAAGACATTTGAGTTTCCTGTATTAAAAATTCTGTTTTGATCTGTACCCCATTTTTAATTAGGTTATATATTTTTTGATATCACATTTCTTGAGGTTCCCCCCCATAAGATGTGAAGTTGGTAAAAATCTTTTCTCTTTCCATATGCTACTGCTCTGTCCAAATGATGGTGTGTTTTTGCCTTATAGAAGCTTTTCTGTTTTGTGGGGACTCAATTTTTACTGCCTGTACTATTGGTGTTCTGTTTGGAATGTCTTCTCTTGTACAAATGTGTTCAAGGATCTTCCTCAATCTTCTGTTTTATCAGATTCAGCATCCATTTTTATATAGTATTTTTATTGATGGTTTGGGAATTTCACATCATGAACCCAGATCATACTCAATTCCAAGTCCTCCCAGGTTCACTGCTATCCCCACCACTTGTGATATCCTTCCCCTAAGAAAAGGAATAAGGAGAAGAAGAAAAGGAGGAGGAGGAGGAGGAGGAGAAGGAGAAAGTAAAACTTTTGTTGCTCACACACTCACTCGAGCATGATCAAACTCCTGGTGGTCAGTTACTTAAATAAAACTAATACCTTTTCTCCTTCAACCTCCACAAGAAGGTTTCAGTTATGGAAAGCTACATTTCAACATCCTTACCACAATGTTCAAGAGTTCTCTTTGATGACATCTTGACTAGGCTGATACTTTTTGGGAGGTAGGGTGTGTTAGGAGGTTTTACAGGAGCCTTTTCCTCAACTGGGTCTGCAGTAATCAGTTACCACTGTAAAAGCAACTTCCTTGTCCTTTGTAGTCAGCAGGAGCATGGATCCTTGACATCTGCTATTAAAGAGACACAGGAAATATGACCCCATCTCTGTGCATCAAATCCTGTAGGGACAGGAGACTGTCCCTGCATGTAGCCAGAGCAATTAGTATCCCTTTCCTTCCCTTTTCACCAGCATAGATGCCTCAGGCCTTTGCAGAGGGTAAACAAAAGGGAGCCCAGCCTGTCAACCAAGTATTACAATCCCTCTTTGGTAACAGCACTCCCTTCTCCCTCCTCCCACCCCCAATGCGACCACCCCCCCATTCTTGAGACCAAATGAAAGGCAGCATAACCTAGCCTCCTCATTGCTGATACTAACCCTCCCTCCTCTGATTTTCAAGGGCCAGCATTTCTCCAGTGCAGATAGCTCCTTCCCTTGAAGAAAGCAGGAACCAATATTCTTGAAGTGATAAAAACCCACTCTTGGACTATAGGAAAGAGGCAATTTAGTTTTCCCAGACAACTATGACCAGTTTGTAAAAATACACTAGCTACCAATAACGCAATGAGTTTCTTTTCCCAGGCCAGGAAGGTTCATTTCCAGCTACAGGGTTCCACCCCACTGTCTGAATAAACTTTGTAAGGTTTGAAGGACATCATTCCTTTACACTCTCATGTAATGCCAAGTCTTAGAAACTCCTGCTTGTGGTGTTTTTTCTTTATAAATCCATTTCAATTAGACCTGGGGGTTCACTCTCCTTCCTGTTCTGTCAGGAAGGTTACTGGCCCAAGCTCAAGCTTGAATAAAGACCCTCATGTGATTACAGCAGGTTGTGATTCTTTTTTGGTTTTTATAATCTGGGCACAACACTATACAGCTCGTACAAATCACTATGACTTCAGGTGGCACCACAGACCACAGACATTTTTATGGCCTTTGATGGTAATAAGAGTCAGTGACATCAATGCCAACACCTGATACTGTAGGACCAGCGATGTCTGCATGAACCCTGGGCTTCTACATAGCCTGGAGTAGCAAACCATGTATAATAACACGGCCTACAGAGACAGGAACAACCATAGCGGTCTTTCAAAGAGGTTCAATCCAGAATATGGCTGCTCTTCATCTCAGACATCCTGTCATTGCTTAGAAGAGTAATCTGTTTGTTGGAGAGTCTGCAAATGACTCAGGATGCTGCACACCGTCCTGTTGGTGCTACTCAGCAAGGGCATGTCCCCTGTCCACAGCAGCCTTCTGCCAAAGCTGTTGCAGCAGTCATGTCTTTAAGTTTTGCTTCTCTCCATACATTCACTGCACCTTTTCTCCATCTTTCCTGCCTCTCCACCACATATTTGTTTTTTGTAGCTGCATTGGAAATTGCAGTGCCCCACCGCCAACAGCTTTACCTGCAAATATTCTTTGGGACAACTCACTGGTCTAGTTCAAGGTTCTCTACTTCTAAAGCACTGAAGCATAAATACTAGACTATTGATAGGAGTCATGGTGATTATGAAGTATTCATGATAATGGTGACACTAGAGCATATCCAAGGGCAGATGCTGTGAGGGAGCCTAGCTCCTACACACGTCCAGAACCAGGATATCTGTCCCCTGTGGGCATTGCCAAAATCCTGCCCTCTCTATCTCCCAGCAGCACAAGTTTCAGCCACAGTGGTTCAATGCTGGTAGGGACAAGCTGGTAGGTAGACCTAGAACCAGTCTTATTCACTAATGACTTGTCTCCTCCAATCCTCCAGGCTATTGCACA
Organism: Tokudaia tokunoshimensis; assembly: GCA_036184795.1. Taxonomy (NCBI): domain Eukaryota; kingdom Metazoa; phylum Chordata; class Mammalia; order Rodentia; family Muridae; genus Tokudaia; species Tokudaia tokunoshimensis. The sequence goes on from BTHU01000010.1 coordinate 105,507,401, forward strand.
ACACCCTGTTTTCAGTGCCAACCATGAGGCTACTCACCACGACCCAGTGTTGAGCATGTGGGCTGCATATAGTACCACTGCTCTGTGCTCTATGTGGGTGATCAGCATAGTCTGCAGCCTCAACAGCTTTATTTTCATGTCTGGCTAGTTAGCAGGTCTTGAACAAACCCTATTCAGTAATGACATATTTTGGTGGAAGCTCCAGGCTTCTGCACACCATCCTATCTTTAATGCCATGTTTTGCTTGTAGCCTGCAGCTTCATTCAGAGCTGCTGCTCTGGCCTTTATTTCTCCCACCAGAGCAAGCAGCACAGGTGGCAATTAGGTAATACTGGGAACTTGCCAGAGAGCCTAGGGCTGGCTTTACTCAGTAATAGCCTGTTAGTGTGAGAACTCCAGGCTGCTGCACATCTCCTTGTCTTTGGTGCTGAAGCACTGAAGCATAAATACTAGACTATTGCTAGGAGTCATGGTGATTATGATGTTCATGGTTCATTGGGCCATGAGTTCCACTGCTCGTTGGGCATGACCATTTGTGCTTGCAACCTGCTAACTGAGACACTATGGAGACCGGTATAAATTCATGATTCTCTGTTTGCTGGGCACAGCTCTGTTTTTCCATTATTTTGTATAATTTCATTACTCCATTTTTTAAAAAGCGTCTTCTCATAAGACTTGCCACTTTTTTATCCCCTTAGTTGTTGCTCTGCACACTCCTTTTCTGGTGCCACATCACCCTCAGAGCCTCTATGAGTCTCATCTTTTTCTCCCATACCTGGTTTTATATTGAAATCATCGATCCATTTGGAGTGAGGTTTGTGCAGGTTGAAAGGTATCTATTTGCATTCTTCTGCATAAAGCCATCCAGTTTGAACAGTATCACTTCTTAAAGATTCTGTCCTTTTTCTTGTGTATGTTTCTAGCATCTTTCTCAAATATCAAGTTTTCATAGGTTTGTAGCTATCTGGCTCTTCAACTTGATCTCATTGACTAACATGCCTATTTTTCTGCCAGTAGCATACTGCGTTTATTATTATAGTTCTGTAGTACAATTTGAGGTCAGGGATGATGATATCTCTGGCAATATTTTTTACTATTCAAATTTGATTTTGGTATCCAGTAGTTTTTATATTGCCATATCAAGTTAGAAATTATCTTTTCAAAATGTGTAAAGAATTGCATTGAATTATTTATTTATTTATTTATTGTTTTTCAATACACCTTGTCCACAGTTTCCTCTCCCTCCACTCCTACATGTCTCCCAAAACACACTCCTCCCAATATGTCCTCCTACATACATACCTTCCCTGTTGCCAGATCCATCCCTTCTTTCCCTTCAGAAAAGAATATAGCCCCCCCCCCCCAGGAAACATGGCATAAAACCATACAATAAGACTAGGCACACACCCTTGTATCAAGGTGGAAGCAGCTCAATAGGAAGAAAAGACTTTCAGGAGTAGACAAAATAGTGAGAGACATCTCCACTCCCACTTTTAGAAGACCTACAAAGTAAACAGGTTAACAACCATAACAAATCAGCAGAGGACCAAGCACAGACCCACGCAAACTTGGTGATTACCATTTCAGTCTCTCTGAGTCTCTATGAGCACTACTCAGTTGATGTCTATGGGCCATGTTCTCCCAGTGTTCTGGAACCCTCTTGCTTCCACAATACCTCCTCTTCCTTTTCTGCAGTTTCCTATGCTTCAAGGAGAAGGACCTAATGAAAATCCAATGTGGGCTCTTTCTCTGCCTAATATTTGACTAAGGGTCTCTTCATCTGCTCCCATTAGCTGGCTGTGGAAGTCTCTCTGATGATGATTGTGCTAGATGCTAATCTATGAGATATCAAAATACTATTAAGAATAATTTTATTAATTTTTTAAAACCATAGGTCTCTGGGTTCTCCAGACTCTAGTTTCTGGTCATCAGGGCAGTTTCAGGTGAGGTACCATCTCATGACATGAACCTAACATTAGACTAGGCACTAAGTACCCCTCCATTAAGCTCTGTGCCTCCATTGCCCCAGTGTACCTTTCAGATGGGATCGATGTGAGGTCAAAGGTTTTGTGGCAGGAATGGAATAGCAGTCCAACCACTGGAAGCTTTGTCTTGTTACAGAGGATGGCCAGCTCAGTCTTCAAATTCTCCATTACTAGGTTTATCACTAGGTTCACCATTGTATAATTCTAGGAGTTTCTACTGTACTAGGTTTCCACATTATCACTGAAATGTCCTCCAATTCCAGTTGTTGTCTTTGTTCATAGTTTTTCCCTCCACTCCTTGTACCTGATATTTCATAATTCCATTCCCACATGTCACCACTATACTCACAAATTTTTCTATGGGGATTTCATTGAATCTGTAAATTGATTTTGCTATTTTTTTTTACTATGGTAATCCTACCAATCCATGAGCATGAGAGATCTTTCCATCTTCTGATATTTTTTTCATTTTTTCCCTCAGTGTCTTAAAACTTATAAAATCATGTAAATCTTTTACTTCCTTGGTTACAATTATCCCCAAGATAGCTTATATTATTTGAAGTTATTACAAGTGGTGTTATTTTCTTTTTTCCTTAGTCTATTTGTCATTTGTATGTAGGAATGGTTTCTATGAGTTAATAAAATAATTCAGCTACTTTGCTGAATGTATTTATCAAATATAGGAAATCCCCAGTGAACATTTTAAGGTCACTGTGGTGGTTTGAATATGCTTAGATCAGGGAATGGTACTATGAGGTGGCGTGGCCTTGTTGGAAGAAGTATGTCACTGTAAAGGTGGACTTTGAGACCCGGCCTTGCCTGGAAACCAATCTTCTATTTGCCTTTGAACAAACTGTAGAATGCTCAGGTACTCCAGCACCATGTCTGCATGGCATGCTTCCTGCCAGGATGATAATAGACTGAATCTCAGAAACTCTAAGCTAGCTGCAATTAAATCTGTGCTAAACTCATCTGGTCCTGGCCATTTTTGGTTAGTAATTTTAATTACTGCTTCAATTTCACTAGAGGTTATAGGTCTTTAAATGGCTTATATGATCTTGATTAAGCTTTGGTAGATGGTATGTATAGAGAAAATTATTTTTTTTTTACATGTTCCAACTTGGTGGAGTAAGATTTACAAAGTATGTCCTTATGATTCTTTGGATTTCCTCAGTATCTGTTGTTTATGTTTGCCTTTTTATCTTTTAATTTTCTTAATGTTAATTAATTTTGTTAATTTTGTTAATATCATCTATACTTCTTCTGGTTAACTTGGATATAGGTTTCTCAATATTATTGATTTTTCTCAAATAACCAACTCTTTATTTCATTGATTCTTTTACTGTTTTTTGTTTCAGATTTGTTACTTTCAGTCTCAAGTTTGATTATTTCTTATTGTATATGCCTCTAGGGTATTATTTCTTCTTTTTATTCCAGAGCTTTCATGGGTGTTCTAAAACTGCTAGGATGAGTTATCTCTACATTTTTTTTAAATGTAGTCCCTTAGTACTATGAACATGCCTCTTAGAACCCCTTGCATTTTGTTCCAAGTTTATGCTATGTATTCATTTTCATTCCATTCTAGAAAGTCTTTAATTTCTGTCTTGATCCATTTATTTATTCACCAGTGAGTTTTTCAGTTTCAACTAGCCTGTAAGCTTTCTGTTGTTTCTCTTGTCTTTAACATCCATCTTGAGTCTGTTGTAATCAGATAGGATGTAGGATGTTATTTCAGCTTTTTTATATATATATATATGTTGGGACTTTCTTTGTTTTCAAGTATGTGTTTAATATTTGAAAATGTTACATAAGATTCCAAAAATAAAGTATACCCTTTTGTGCTTGAGTGAAACTGAAAATATCTAATAGGTCCATTTGTTTTATAAAATAAATCTTTTCTAACATTTCACTTTTTAGTTTTTGTCTGATGACCTGTCAATTGGCAAGAGTGGGGAATCAAAGACTCTCATTGTCATTGTGTGAGGATTGATATATGATTTATGTTGTATTGTTTTGTTTCTGCTAACTTGGGTGCTCTTATGTTATTTGCATAGATGTGATGCCTTCTTGTTTTAATTGTTTTTTGATGAACACATAGTATCTGTCTTATTTCTTCTAATAGACTTTTCTTTGAGTCTATTTTGTTAGTTTATAAGTGACAGCAACAGCTTACTTCTTAGGTTCATTTTCTTGGAATACAGTTTTTTTTTTCATTTTTTCTTATGTGTTGTCTAACCTTAATATTAAGTTAGATTTCTTGAACATAGCAGAAAGATGGATTGGGTTTCACACTCTTTTTTGTTAGTCAGTGCCTTTATATTAAAGAATTAAGATTTAAATTGAAGATGAGAGATATCAATTAGATGTTCTTTGTTGAGTCCTGTTACTTTCTTACAATTATTATATTTTGTGTGTGTGCATGTGTGTGTGTGTCTGTGTGTATATGTGTTTCCTCTCTTTTGATATGCTAGTGTAAAATTATTCATTTGTTTTGCTTTGTTTGATGGGGTTAACCTCTTTAGGTTGACGTTTTTCATATAGTATCTCTTGAAGGGATGGATTAATAAATAGATATTCCTAAAATTTGGTTTAATCATCAAATGCCTTCTTTCTCCACCTACTGTGATGAAATTTCACTTGGCTCAGTATTCTGGATGGGCGTTTGTGTTCTATCTCAGTTGTAAAACATCTGTCAAGACCTTTCTTGAGTTTGGAGCTTTCATCAAATAGTCAGGTATTATTCTTTTATGTCTGCCTTCATATATTACTTATACTTTTCCCCTTGAAGTATTTGACTGTCTTTCTTTGTTCTGTATGTTTAATGTTTTGATTATTAGGTGCCACAGCAAATTTCTTTTCTCTTCCAGTTTATTTGGTATTCTGCCTGATTCTTGAACTTTGATGGGTATTTTCTTTAGTTGGAAATTTTTCTTACGATTTTGTTAAAAATTTTTCTTTTCCTTTGACATGGACTTCTTTTCCCTACTCTGTTTATATTATTTGGTCTTTTCATAGAGTTCCAGATTTGATTTTCTGGAAATTTTCATTTTTCTTTTCTTTTCTTTCTTTCTTTTTTTTTTTGGTTTTTGGATGACGCGGTTTCTCTGTGTAGCCCTGGCTGTCCTGGAACTCACTTTGTAGACCAGGCTGGCCTCGAACTCAGAAATCCTCCTGCCTCTGCCTCCCAAGTGCTGGGATTAAAGGCGTGTGCCACCACCACCCGGCTCTGGAAGTTTTCTATCAGAGGTATGTGCATATGTGTGTGTGTGTGTGTGCATGCGTGCGCGTTTGTGTGTGTGTGTGTGAGTGTGTGTGTTTGTGTGTGTGTGTGTGTGGTGGTTTTTTTATGATTTAACACTTTCTTTTAGAAAGTGTCTGTTTGTTTTATCATGTCTTCAATGCCTGAGACTCTCTATCTTGTTTCCAACTTGGGAGTCTTGCCTCTGATATTCCTGATCGAGTTCCTAATTTTTTTGTTTCTACATTTCTCTAAGTTTGTGTTTCCTGTATGGATTCTATTTCAACTTTCATATCTGTGGATGGGAGTAAACAGAACAGAGAAAAGTGAGGTTGTATACCGAAGTCAGCTTAGTCCCTTGGAAAAAAAAAATACACAGAGTAAGGGTCTACTCCAAAAGATAGTCTTCTATAGAACTTGAGATGAGAATGAGGGAACTGTATTTCGATGAAGGGAGGAGGAATGAAGATCTAAAGTCTGCCTGCCTACTTTGCTTGCCTACTGGCTTCCCAGGCAGACATGGATACTGGTTTCCCAGGGAATGCCTGATGGAGTTGGGAGCTGAGATAGAGTAAAGAGTGGGAGAAAGAAAGTTGGAGCAGAAGATTTATGAAATATTTTGAAAATGATAGCAGGGAAGGAGGGGAGACTGAGTCAGGTATTTTGTTTCAGAGTTGTGCATGAGATTGGGGAATTTGATTGGAGGAGAGGAGGGTGAGATGAAAATTCTCAGATTGGTTTTGGGGTCTAGGATTATGTGATGTTTGTGGGAAGTGAAAATTGGAAGGGAAGGTATATCTAAATGTACAAATTATGTTCATATACATTGTTTATCAATAATTGGAGTTACCCCACCCTATCACCAGGACACTTGGTCAATTATGTTTATAGTAGCTTTATTCATAATAGCCAGAATCTGGAAACTACCTAGATGTCACTCAAACAAAGAGTGAATAACAAAATGTGGTATATTTATACAATGTAGTATTACTCAACTGTTAAAAAAAATAATAGCATGAAATTTGTAGGCAAATGTGTAAAACTAGAAAAATATCCTGATTTAGGTGACTGAGGCCCAGAAAGACAAACAAGATTAGAGCCAAGCCCAGTTCTCACCAGAAAGGCTTCATCCAGCATCTGATGGAAACAGATGCAGAGACCCACAGCCAAAAATTACGCAGCGCTCAAGGGATCCTGTAGAAGTGGAGAGATAGCATTGTAGAGACAGGAGGGTTTAAAGGCACTACAAGGAAAGCTAAATAACCAACTAGCCTGGTCTTATAGTGACTCACAGACACTGAACCTACAATCATTGAGCTTGCATGACCTACTATCTCTGCATATATGTTACAGTTATCTAGTTTTACCTATCCTGAGTTTTTTTCCATATGAAATGGAAAGTATTCTTCCAAGATCTGTAAAGAATTGTGTTGAAATCTTGATGGTAATTACACTGAATTTGTATATTGCTTTTGGTAAGATGGCTCTTTTCACTGTTTTAATACTACCTATCAATGAGTATGAGAGATCTTTCCATCTTCTGATATCTTCCTCAATTTCTTTCTTCAGAAATTTAAAGTTCTTGTCATATGTCTTTTACTTTCTTAGAATTACACCAAGCTATTTTTCATTATTTGTGGCTATTGTGAAGGATATTGTCTCTCTAACTTATTGACAAGCCCTTTTATCTCTTGTAAAGAAGGGCTACTGAATTTTTTTTTGAGTTAATTTTTTAATCCATCCACTTTGCTGAAATAGTTTATCAGCTGTAGGAGTTCTCTGCTAGAATTTTTAGGGTCACTTATGTATACTATCACCTCATCTGAGTATAGTGATACTTTCAATTCTTTCTAATTTGTACCCCCCTTAATCTCCTTCAGATGTCTTATTTCTCTTGCTAGAACTTCAAGTACCATATTGAGGAGATAGTGTGGCAGCCTTGCCTTATCCCTGATTTTAGTGGAATTGCTTTAAGTTTCTCTCCATTTAATTTAATGTTAGCTATTCGGTTGCAATAGTCTTTATTGTGTTTAGGTATTCACTTTATATCCTTAATCTCTCCAAGACTTTTAACATGGAAGGGTGTTGAATTTTGTCAAAGTCTTTTCAGCTTCTAAAGAAATGATCATGTGATTTTTTTAAATTTCAGTTTGTTTATATGGTGGATTACATTGAAAATATTTTCTTACATTGAATTACCTATACATCCCTGGGATGAAGCTGACTTGATCATGTTGGATGATGTCTTTCTTGTGCTCTTGGATTCAGTTTGCAAGTATTTTATTAAGTATTTTTGTATCAATGTTCATGAGGGAGATTTATCTGAAATTTTCTGTCATCATTGAGTCTTTGTGTGGTTTAGATATCAGGGTGACAGTAGCCTCATAAAATGAGTTTGGCAGTGTTTCTTCACATTCTATTTTGTGGAATAATTTGAGGAGTATTTGTTATAATTCTTCTTTGAAAGTCTGGTAGAATTCTGTGCCAAAAACAACTGGCCCTAGGCTTTTTTTTTTCCCATTGGAGGTCTTCTGAAGATGGCTTCTAATTCCTTAGCAGTTTTAGAACGATTTAGACAGTTAACTTGATCTTAATTTAACTTTAGTTATTGGTGTCTGTTTAGAAATATTTTTCCAGCCCTTTACTCTGAGTTAATATATATCTTTGTTGCTGAGATAGGTTTCATGTATACTACAGAATGATGGATTCTGTTATGCATTCATTCTGTTAACCTGTGTCTTTTTATCGAGGAATTGAGTCCATTGATTCTGAGACTTATTAATGGTCATGAGTGCTAATTCCTGTTATATTGATGTTGGTGGTAGTACTATGTGAGTATGTGTGTTTCTTTTCTATTGGTTTGAGTCCTGTAAAATTATTTATTTCATGTGTTTTCTTGAATGCAATTAGTCTAATTGGATAGGAGTTTTCCTTCAAGTTTCCTCTATAGGGCTGAGTTAGAGATATTGTTTACATTTGGTTTTCTCATCAAATATCTCGGTTTCGCTGTCTATGGTGATTGAGAGTTTTTCTGGGTATAGTCATCTGGACTGACATCTGTGGTCTCTTAGGGCCAGTAAAAGACCTTATCCAGGCAATTTTATGTTTTAGAGACACTTTTGAGAAGTTGGATATAATTCTGATAGGTCTGTCTTTACATGTTACATGGCCTTTTCCTCTTGGAGCTTTTAATAATTTTTCTTTGTTTTGTACATTTAGTGTTTTGATTATATCTGGAGGATTTTCTTCTCTGATCCAATCAATTTGGTATACGATTTCTTTCTTTAAATTTAATTTTTTTAAATTATTCACTTTAAGTACTGTTATTCACTGACCCCCTCCTGTTTACCTCCTCACACAATCTTTTTTTCCCAATCCCCTCACCTTCTCCTCTAAGCCCATGTGTGAGGGGGCCTCTCTGGGTATTCTTCCACCCTGGCACTTCAATTCTATGCAATGCTAGGTGCTTCCTCTTGCACTGAGGCCATAAGGTGCAACCCAGCTAGAATATACCCCCTCAGAGAAAACAGCTTCTGGGATAGTTTATCCATTTGTTTAGGACCCAAATTTGTTTAGGACTACTACATAAGTGTGAGGAGGCCTAGGTCCAGCCCACATATGTGCTTTAGTTGGTGATTCAGCTTCTGAGCATCCCTATGGTCCAGGTTAGTTGACTCTGTTGATCTTCTTGTGAAGTTCTTATCCCCCTTTGGTGTCCATAGTCCTTCCTACTATTCTTCCATAAGAGTCCCCAAGTTGTTGCTGTCTGTATTTGTCTGAGTCAACTGCTGGGTGGAGCATCTCAGAGGATGACATGTTTCTATCTGCAAGCAAAACAGAGTATCATTGGTAGTGTTAGGAGCTGGTACTAGCCAATGTGATAGGTCTCAAGTTGGGCTTGTTATTGGTTAGCCATTCCCTCAGTCTCTGCTCCATCTCTAATGCCTGCATTTCTTGTAGACAGGATAAATTTTGCGTTGAAAGATTTGTGGATGGGTTGGTGTCTCTATCACTCTACTGGGGTTCTTCCTGAGTTACAGGAGGTGGCTCCTTTAGATTCCACATTCAAGTATTTTGAATCATAGCTAAGATTAGCTCCATTGATTCTCCATTGATCATTGAATTCCAGGTTTCCGTCTAGTCCTCGAGATGCCCCCATCTCCATATCAATTCAGTTGCAGATTTCCATTTATTTTCATGGCCATCTAGCTATTTTTCCTGTGCTTCCCTGTTCCTGATCCCAAGCTCCCCAATCCCCTCCCCATCCTTGATCCCTCACAGTTCCCTCTCACCATATGCCTATTATGATTATTTTATTTCCCTTTCTAGGTGAGATTCAAGCTTCCTCACTAGGGCTTTGTTTAGCTTCTTTGGGTCTGTGGAGTATACCATAATAACTATTTTATGGCTAATTTCCACTTATAAGTGAGTTTACATCATGCATACCTTTTTGGGACTGGGTTGCCTTACTCAAGATGATATTTTCTTTTTTATATAATTTTTATTTTCTTTTTTATTATATTCAACACAATATATATTTTTATACCAATCATAAAAATTATGGACATGTTATTAAATGCACATAAAAAGATAAAGTCTTTTTGTTTGTTTGATTGTTTTGTCTTTAGTCGAACTTAAAATCTTGGATCTTACTGTGGTACTAACCCAAAATAAGAACAATTTTTAAACATTGGAGTTCATTGTAATAAGGCTGTACTTCAATGTCCCTCACTACATACACCATTTCTTGAATGAATGTAATATGTTCCCTGTGGGATGAGATTGATAAGTCACTCAAGTAAAACAGTTTTAAACATAGCAGGAAATCTGGATCCAAATAATTGTGCCTACAATTCATTCCTTGGCGCAGCAGAACTGTCAACTCTTAGTTTAGAAGATAAAATCCTTTGGTGATGTGAGGGAAGTCCATGAAGTCATTCATCAACTGTCTAAATGAACAATAGTATAGCTTGGAGGGTGGCACAGACATTAGGTAAGGGTAAGATTCTGGTTCATTGACTGTGATAATTTTTAAAAGTATTCATCTCAGGAAAATAGTAACTTATAAGGTCATCTTCTTAAGATTGACACAATAATTATGAATATCAAGCAAAACATTCAGTCTCACTCTTTGTTGTTCTTGTACAAGGCACCACCCAAATTAATTTTCTATGTTTCTTTTGGCTGTATAAATAATTTTGAAATATGTAAGCAGTTCTGAAAATCATAGAATAGTGTCATAACATCAAATAAATAATCCTACTTATAGAGAGGCTAAGATATGAGAAGCATGATTTCAAGACCATTATGTGGTACACAGCAAGACACTGTTATGTACAAAAAAGAATAAAGTGTATATGGATTGTACAATATTAGACACATTTCTCTAATTACCAAATTAGAGAGATCACTGGGTGACAGCCAACAAATTTCTATTTCCTCATATTTTTGAATTTCAATTGGTTAGGATATATTGGTATTATTAATTTTCCTATTCAGAGATATTAAGGAAAAGTGATTGTTACTTCCCATTATTTTTGTTGTTGGAGGTGGAATTATGTTTGTGTGGATTTGTTGAAAGATTATTTTCTTGTTTTTCTAGGGTGAAATTTTCTTCCTTGTGAAGGTGTTTTCCATCTATTACCCTTTTTAGGGCTGGATTTGTGGAAAGATATTGTGTAAATTTGGTTCTGTCATGGAATATCTTGTTTTCACTTTCTACGGTATCTGAGAGTTTTGCTGGGTATAGTAGCCTTGGCTGGCATTTGTGTTCTCTTAGAGTCTGTATGACATCTGCCCAGAATCTTCTAGCTTTCAAAGTCTCTGGTGAGAAGTCTGGTGTAATTCTGATAGACTTGCCTTTATATGTTACTTGCCATTTTCCCTTACTGTCTTTAATATTCTTTGTTTAGTGCATTTGGTGCTTTGATTATTGTGTGATGGGAGGAATTTCTGTTCTGATCCAGTCTGTGTGGAGTTCTGTAGACTTCTTGTATGTTCACGGGCATCTCTTTCTTTAGGTTAGGGAAGTTTTCTTCTACAATTTTGTTGAAGACATTTACTGGCCCCTTAAGTTGGAAATCTTCACTCTCTTCTATACCTATAATCCTTGGGGTTGGTCTTCTCATTGTGTCTTGGATTTCCTGGATATTTTGTGTTTGGAGCTTTTTGCATTTTGCATTTTCTTTAACTATTGTGTCAATGTTTTCTATGGTATCTTCTGCACCTGAGATTCTCTCTTCTATCTCTTGTATTCTGTTGGTGATGCTTGCATCTATGGCTACTGATCATTTTCCTAGGTTTTCTAACTCCAAGGTTGTCTCCCTTTGTGCTTTCTTTATTGTTTCTATTTCCATTTTTAATCTTGGATGGTTTTGTACATGTCCTTCGTCTGTTTGATTTTGTTTTCCTGTAATTCTTTAAGGGTTTTTTTTAATAATCTTTCTTTGTTTAGTGCATTTGGTGCTTTGATTATTATGTGATAGGAGGAATTTCTGTTTTGGTCCAGTCTGGTGTTCTGTAGGCTTCTTCTATGTTCACGGTCATTTCTTTCTTTAGGTTAGGGAAGTTTTCTTCTATAATTTTGTTGAAGATATTTACTGGCCCTTTAAGCTGGGATTCTTTGCTCTTGTCTATACCTATTATCCTTAGGTTTGATCTTCTAATTGTGTCTTGGATTTCCTGGGTGTTTTGGGTTAGAAGCTTTTTGCTTTTTGCATTTTCTTTGACTGTAACATCAATGTTTTCTATGGTATTTTCTGCACCTGAGATTCTCTCTTGTATTCTGTTGGTGATGCTTGAATCTGTGACTCCTAAGTTTTCTAGTTCTGCGATTGTCTCCCTTTATACTTTCTTTATTGTTTCCTTTTCCATTTTTATATCTTGGATAGTTTTGTTCATTTCCTTTACCTGTTTGACTGTGTTTTCCTGTAATTCTTTAAGGGGTTTTTGTGTTTTATCTTTAAGGGCTTCTACTTGTTTACCTTTGTTTTTCAGAATTTCTTTAAGGGAGTTATTTATGTCCTTCTTAAAATCGTCTATCATCATCATGAGAAGTGATTTTAGATCCAAATCTTCCTTTTCTTATGTGATGGTGTATCCCAGACTTGCTTTGGTGGAAGAATTGGGTTCTGATGATGCCAAGTAACCTTGGTTTCTCTTGCTTATATTCTTATATGTGCCTCCCACTATCTGGTTATCTCTAGTGCTACCTGCCCTTGCTATTTCTGATGGAAGCCTGTCCTTCCTGTGATCCTGGTTGTGCCAGAATTCCTCAGAGTTTAGCTTTAGCTTTATCTGTGATTCTGTGATTCTGGGTTCCTGTGATCCTGAGATCGTGGGTGTGACTGAGCTCCTGGGATCCTTGGCTCCTGTGATCCTGTAAAGGTGCATGGGAGTGGATCTTCCTCTGGGTGTTGTGGGATTGTGTGTGGCATTTGCACCCAAGGTCTGCTCAGGGCACTGGCCCAGACAGACTGAAAGGATCCAGTGCCACTGCTTTGGCAGAGTTCCTGCACGCCTGGGTCTTGTTGGTCCCAATTACTCCTGGTTTTGGGTCAGATGCTGTGAATGCCTCCAGGATGATATTTTCAAGTTCCATCCATTTGCCTAAAAAAATCATATTGTCTTTGGTTTAAAAGCTGAAGACTATCAATTGTGTAGATGTAGTACATTTTATTTATCCATTCTTCAGTTGAGGAACATCTTGGTTGTTTCCGGTTTCTGGCTATTCTGAATAAATCTGCTATAAACATAATTGAGCAAGTGGGATATTTTGTGGGATATTGGAGCATCTTTTGAGTATATTCTAAGAAATGGTACAGCTGAGTCTTGTGGTAAAACTATTCCCACTTTTCTGAGAAACCAACAAATGGATTTCCAAAGTGGTTGTCCAAATTTCCTCTTCCAACAATAATTAAGAAATGTTCCCCTTGCTTTACATCCTTGTCAGCATGTGCAATCTCTTTAGATTTTGATTTCAGTCATTCTGATATGTGTAAGATGGAACTTCAAAGTTGTTTTGACATGCATTTCCCTGATAAATAAAAACTTTAAACACTTCTTAAAGTGCTTCTCAACCACTTGAGATTCTTCTGAGGAGAATTCTCTGTTTACATCTGTATCCCATTTTTTTTTTTAATTTGGGTTATTTGGCTTGTTAGTGTTCATCTTCTTGAGTTCTTTATAAATTTTGGATATTAGCCCTCTGTCAGATATAAGGTTGGTGAAGAGCCTTCCCAATCTATAGGCTGCCAATTTGTCCTATTGCCAATATTATTTTCCTTACAGAAACTTTTGCAGTTTCATGAGGTCCCATTTATCAATTGTTGATCTTAGAGCCTGAACCATTGGTTTTCTGTTCAGGAAGTTGTCTCCTGTTCAAGAATGTTTCTCACTTTCTGTTCTATGAGATTTAGTGTATCCAGTTTTATGTTAAGGTCCTTAATATGCTGAACTTGAATTTTGCGTATAATAAAATATGGATTTATTTGTATTCTATATACACATATCTAGTTAGACCAGCACCATTTCATTTTTTTAAAGATTTATTTATTTATTGTATGTGAGTACACTGTAGATGTCTTCAGATACCAGAAGAGGACATCAGACCTCATTATGGATGGTTGTGAGTCATCATGTGGGTTTTGGGATTTCAATTGGAACTTTCAGAAGAGCAGTCAGTGCTCTTAACCACTGAGCCATCTCTCCAGCCCAACAGCACCATTTCTTGTAGATGAACTCTTTTTTCCATTGTGTAGTTTTGGATTACTTATCCAAAATCAAGTGTCCATTGGTCTGTGGGTTTATGTCAGGTTCTTTGACTATTCCGTTGATCAACATGTCTGTTTCTTTACCAATACTATGTGATTTTTTTTTTTAATTTAATTTAATTTTATTTTTTTTAATTTACATTCCAAATCACTTCCCCTTTCCCGTTTCCTCCCTCCCCGAAAGTCCCATAAGCCCCCTTCCCTCCCTCTTTTCTCCGTTCAACCCCCTCTCATTACTCTGTCCTGGCGTTCCCCTACATCCAGTCTTTCCAGGACCAGGGGTCTCTCCTTCCATCTTTTTAGAAATCTATTGATATGCTGATTGTGTCTAGGGTATTCTGAGATTCTGGGTCAATATCCCCTTATCAGTGACTTCATACCATGTGTGATCTTTTGTGATTGGGTTACCTCACTAAGGATGATATTTTCAAGTTCTGACCATTTGCCTAGGAATTTCGTGAATTCATTGTTTTTAATTGCAGAGTAGTATTCCATAGTGTAAATATACCACATCTTCTGAATCCATTCCTCCGTTGAGGGACATCTGGGTTCTTTCCAGCTTCTGGCTATTATAAATAAGGCTGCTATGAATATAGTGGAGCATGTGTCCTTATTGCATGCAGGTAAAGTCTCTGGGTATATGCCCAGGAGTGGTATAGCCGCATCCTCCGGAAGTGTCATGCCCAGTTTTCTGAGGAGCCGCCAGACTGCTTTCCAGAGTGGTTGTACCAGCCTGCAATTCCACCAGCAGTGGAGGAGTGTTCCTCTTTCTCCACATCCTCGCCAACAACTGCTGTCTCCTGTGTTTTTGATCTTAGCCATCCTGACTGGTGTGAGATGGAATCTCAGGGTTGTTTTGATTTGCATTTCCCTAATGACTAAGGATGATGAACATCTCTTTAGGTGCTTCTCAGCCATTAGATAGTCTTCAGGTGAGAACTCTTTGTGGAGCTCTGTACCCCATTTTTTAATAGGGTTACTTGCCTCTCTGGAGTTTAACTTCTTGAGTTCTTTGTATATCTTGGATATTAGCCCTCTGTCGGATGTAAGGTTGGTAAAGATCATTTCCCAGTTAGTTGGTTGCCGCTTTGTCTTTTTGACGGTGTCTTTTGCCTTGCAAAAACTTTGTAATTTAATGAGGTCCCATTTGTCTATTCTTGATCTTAGAGTATAAGCTATTGGAGTTCTGTTCAGGAAATTCTCCCCTGTGCCCATATGTTCAAGGTTCTTCCCTAGTTTCCCTTCTATTAGTTTCAGTGTGTCTGGTTTTATGTGGAGATCTTTGATCCACTTAGAATTGAGCTTAGTGCAAGGAGATAAGGATGGGTCAATTTGCATTCTTCTGCATGTTGACCTCCAGCTGAGCCAGCACCATTTGTTGAAAAGGCTATCTTTTTTCCACTGGATGGTTTTAGCTCCTTTGTCAAAGATCAAGTGACCATAGGAGTGTGACCACTCAAACATAAAGATAGCGTCAAGAATGGCAGATGGCAATAATCACTATGCCTTAATCTCTCTTAATATCAATGGTCTCAATTCCCCAATTAAAAGACATAGACTAGCAGACTGGATACGTAAACAGGACCCAGCTTTTTGCTGCATGCAGGAAACGCACCTCAGTGTCAAAGACAAACACTACCTCAGAGTAAAAGGCTGGAAAACAATTTTACAAGCAAATGGCCCCAAGAAACGAGGTGGAGTAGCCATCCTAATATCGGATAAAATTGATTTTCAACCCAAAGTCATCAAAAAAGACACAGAAGGACACTACATACTGATCAAGGGAAAAATCCACCATCAAGAACTCTCAATCCTGAATATCTATGCTCCAAATGCAAGGGCACCCTCATTCGT
This sequence comes from Tokudaia tokunoshimensis, assembly GCA_036184795.1. Lineage (NCBI taxonomy): Eukaryota > Metazoa > Chordata > Mammalia > Rodentia > Muridae > Tokudaia > Tokudaia tokunoshimensis. Next base: position 105,523,249 of record BTHU01000010.1, read on the forward strand.
AAAAGAAACTTTACTAAAACTCAAAGCACACATCGCACCACACACAATAATAGTGGGTGACTTCAACACCCCGCTCTCTGAAATGGATCGTTCAGGAAAGCAGAAACTAAACAGGGACACAGTGAATCTAACTGAAGCCTTGGACCAAATGGAACTAACTGATATATATAGAACATTTCATCCTAGAGCTAAAGAATACACCTTCTTCTCAGCTCCTCATGGTACCTTCTCCAAAATTGACTATGTGATTTTTTTTATCACTATTATTCTATAGTACAACTTGAGGTCAGGGATGCTAATTCCTCCTGAAGTTCTTTCATTGTTCAATATTGTTTTAGCTATCATGGTTTGTTTGTTTTCGTTTTTGCTTTTTCCTTGTAAAGTTGAGAAAATCTATTTCAAGGTATATAAATATCATATTGAATTTTTTTTGATGGGAGTAACATTGAACCTGTAGATTGCATTTGTTAAGATGGCCGTTTTCACTATGTTAGTGCTCACTATCATGTTAATTCTACCTATCCAAGAGCGTAAGAGATCTTTCCATCTTGTGATATCTTCTTAAATTTCTTTCTTCAGGGTCTTAAAGTTCTTGTTATATAGATATTTCATTTGCATGGTTAGAGTTACACCAAGATAGTTTGTATTATTCAAGGCTATTGTAAATGGTATTGTTTTCTTAATATATCTTTTAGCCTGTTTATTATTTATATAAAGCAGGGCTACTGGCTTCTTTGATTTAATATTGCATCCATTCACTTTCTTGAAGCTCTTTATCAGATTTAGGAGTTCTCTCATAGAATTTTTGGGGATGCTTATGTATACTATCATGTTAGCCACAAAGAAAAATACTTTGCCTTCTTTCTTTCCAATTTGTACCCCCAATGGCAACTTTTTCTTCTCTTATTGCTCTAGCAACAACTTCAAGTTGAATAGATAGCAAGAGAGTGGGCAGCACTGTCTTGTCCCTGACTTTAGTGGAAGTGTTTTAATTTTCTTTCCATTTAGTTTGATGTTGGATATTGGCTTGCTGTGTATTGCTTTGATTAGTTTTGTTATGTACCTTGTACCCCTGGTTTCTCTAATACCATTAATATGAAGGGGTGTTGAATTTTATCACAGGTTTTTTAAATGTCTAATAAGATAATCATGTGATTATGTCTTTCAGTTTGTTTCTATGGTCCATTGTGTTGATCATTTTTCATATATTGAAACATCTCCATATACTTGAGATGAAGTCTACTTGATCTTGATGTATGATGTTGTTGATGTTTTCCTGGATAGGGTTTTCAGGTATTTTATTGAATATTTTTATATCAATGTTTCTTTTTTTTTTTTTGTTTGTTTTTCGAGGCAGGGTTTCTCTGTGTAGCCCTGGCTATCCTGGAACTCACTCTGTAGACCAGGTTAGCCTCAAACTCAGAAATCCACCTGCCTCTGCCTCCCAAGTGCTGGGATTAAAGGTGTGCGCCACCACCGCCCGGCAACATCAATGTTTCTAAGAGGAATTGAAGTTTTTTATTTTTGAGTCTTTATGTTGCTTAGATATTAGGGTGACTGTGGCCTCATAGAATGAGTTTGGTAGGTTTCTTTCTATTTTTATTTGGTGGACTAGTTTAAGTAATGGTATTGGCTCTTCTTTGAAAGTCTGGTAGAATTTTGCACTAAAACCATAGGGCTCTGAGCATTTTTTTGGTTGGGAGACTTTTAATGACTGCTTCTATTTCTTTAGGAATTATAGGGCTGTCTGAATAGTTATCTGATTTTGATTTTACTGTGGTAATGGTAAGTGGTATCTGCTGGGAAAGTGTCCAGGTTGTTAAGATCTTCGAATTTTGTGGAGTGCCAGCTTTAGAAGTAAAACCTAAAGATACTTTGAATTTCCTCAGTGTCAGTTGTTATGTCTCCCTTTTTATTACTGATTTTTTTATTTGGATACTGTCTATCCGTTTCACAGTTAGTTTGGGTAAAGACTGTCTATCTTCTTTTCTCAAAGGACCAGCTCTTGGTTTCATTGACTCCTTGAATTTGTTTTTTTGTTTCTAAGTGATTGATTTGAGCCCTGATTTTATTTCCAGCCTTTTACTCCTTGGTGTGCTTGCTTCTTTTTAATTTCTCTAGAACTTTCAGGTATACTTTTATATTGCTGGTATAAGAACTTTCTAATATCTTTATGGAGCACTGTGTCAGATAAATTTGGATATGTTGTGCCTTCTTTTTTATTGAATTCTAGAAAGCCTTTAATTTCTTTCTTTATTTCTTCCCTAACCAAGAGATCATTAAGTATAGAATTCTTCAATTTCAATAAGTAGTCTTTCCAGTGTTTCTACAGTTGTTAAAGTTCAGCTTTAATTCAAGGTGGTCTTGTAAGATGCAAGGTGGTTTTTTGTTTTGTTTGTTTGTTTTTTTTCAAGTTACTTGTATTTGTTGTAGCATGCTTTGTGACCAACTATATGGTCATTTTGGGGAAGGATCCATGGGGTGCTAAGAAGGAGGTATATTCTTTTGTGTTTGGTTTAACTATTCTCTAGATAGCTGTTAGGTCCATTTGATTGATAATGTCAGTTAGTTTCATTATTTCCCTATTGAGCTTTTGTCTGCATGATCTGTCAGTTAGTGAGAGGAGGGTGTTGAAGTCTCCTATTGCTAATATGTGGAATTTAAATCAATCTAAGATTTAAACTTTAGCAATATTTCTTTTACAAATTTGAGTGCCCTTATGTTTCAGAACTGAGATATCATTTTGATAGAATTTTTGTTTGACGAGTATGAAGTGTCCTCCTTCCCTTTTGATTTATTTTGGTTGAAAGTGTACTTTATTAGTATAAATACTTCAGCTTGCTTTTTGGGTGTGTTTGCATGGCAAACTTTTTTCCAAATCTCTACTCTGAGGTAATGTCTATGTTTTTTTCTGGGGTGTGTTTCTTGTATGCAGCAGAATGATGGATCCTGTTTTGGCATCCTTTATGGTAGCATGTGTCATTTTATTGCAGAATTTATTCCATTGATGACAAGAGATATAAATGATCAGTGATTGTATTTCCTGTTATCTTAACATTGCTGATGTGTGTGTGTGTGTGTGTGTGTGTGTGTGTGTGTGTGTGTGTGCTTTCTTTGTTTTTCTGGTATAGAATTACTTATTTCCTGTGTTTTCTTGCATGTAGTTATCCCTCTGGGGTTGGAGTTCTCCTTGTATTTTCTGTACAGATAGATTTGTGGATACATATTCTCTGACTTTGGATTTGTCTTGAAATATCTTGTTTAGTTCATTTATGATGATTGAGAGTTTTACTGGGTATAGTAGCTTAAGGTGGCCACTGTTTGTGTGTGTGTGTATGTGTGTGTCTTTTGAGGTTTCTCTATGACATCTTTCCAGGACTTTCTAGCTTTTAGAGCCTCTGTTGCAGAGTCAGGTATAATTCTGATAGGTCTAACTTTTTTATATTACCTAATAGTTTTCCCATGGCTGTTTTAAAATTCTTTGTTTTATAGATTTTGTGTTTCGATTTTTATGTGGGAGAAAAATTTTATATTCTTATCCAGTCTTATAAGTATTCTATAAGTTTCTTGTATGTTAATAGGCATCTCTTTCTTTAGGTTGGGAAAGTTTTCTTCTATGAATTTGTTGAGAATATTTACTGGGTCTTGGATCTGGGACTCTTTACCTTTTCTTTTATTCCTTTTATTCTTAGGTTAAGTCTCTTCACATTATCTCAGATTTCCTGGATGTTTTGTGTCAAGAAGTTTTTAGCTTTAACATTTTCTTTGACTGACTTATCAATTTCTTTTATTATATCTTCAATGCCTGACTCTTTTCTATTTTATGTATTCTCTTGGCGACGCTTGCATCTGTTTTTCCTATTCTCTTCCCTAAGTTTTCTATCTCCTGCTTTTCCTCAGTTTGTGTTTTCTTTTTTGCTCCTATTTCTACTTTTAGGTCTTTCACAGTTTTTTGTTTTGGATTTGGTTGTTATTATTATTATTATTAATTTTATTTCCTTCACCCATTTACTTGTATTTTATCCTGTATGTCCTTAAGGAATTTATTGGCTTCATCTTTAAAGACATCTATCTGTTTGATTGTATTTTTCCTATATTTCTTTAAGTGACTTTTTCATTTCCTCTTTAAAAGCCTCTATCATTTTTATGATTGGATTTAAGGTCATTTTCATCTGATTATTTAGTGTTAGGATATCCAAGCCTTGATTTAGTTGGGTAACTGAAATGGAGATGTCATATTACTCTGACTTTTGTTGATTGTGTTGAGAGGACCTTTAACCATTTGTACAGTTTTGGTCCCTGGATGTTCTTATTGCAGAAGGTATTGGGAGTGGGGTGAACCAGAGTGGTCCTTGTGTAGCAGGCCTGTGAGGGATATCTTTGGTCTGTATGGTTCTGGACCTGTAGGTTTGTATGGTTAAGGGCTCGCAGGTCCAATGAACACAGGCAGAGAGATGGCAGACTGTTCAGAAGAGTTTGGCTTGGCTCAGAGGGCTCAGCCAGCAGGGAAGATGGGCAGAGGAAGGGAAGCTTACCTGTATGGTTCAGACTCTCAGATTTGAAGAGATTAGAAGCAGCCTGTTTGGTATTTTATAGACTTTTTGTACATGTATAGGCATCTATTTCTATTGGTTAGGGTAATTTTCTTCTATGATTTGATTGAGGATTTTTATCTGGGCCTCAATTTGGAATCACCTCCATCCTCTATTCCAATTTTTTTAGGTTTTGTTGTTTTATAATGTCCCCAAGTGCTGAAAGTTTTGTGTTATGAATGTTTTAAATTTTGCACTTTATTTGACTGAAGTATTGGTTTCTTCTATCATATCTTCTGTGTCTTAGATTCTCTTTTGCATCTTTTCTATTCTATTTGTGATGCTTATGTCTGTAGTTCCTGTTATCTTTTCTAGGTTTTCCATCTCCAAGATAACCTCAATTTGTGTTTTCTTTATTGCTTCTATTTCCATTTTCAGGTCTTAGATTTATTCATATCCTTCAGCTGATTGATTGTATTCTCCTGTGTTTCTTTATATTTATTTACTTCCTTTTTAAAGTAATGACTCTACCAGCTTAATATTTTATATATATATATATATATATATATATATATATATATATATATACACATACATACATATATACACATTTCTTCTTTAGAGGCTTCTATCATATTTGGAAGATTGGATTTAAGATCTTTTTTCATGTGCTTTGGATCAGGAAATGGGCCTTTACAAACAACATTACAGATGTTTTTTTTTTCTTTTTCCCCCTTTTATTGAAAATAGATTCTTTTCTTATACAATATATCCTGATTACAGTTTCCCTTCCCTCTACTCCCCCCAGTTCCTCCCCACTTCCCCTCCCCCTCCATCTATACCCTTTCTGTCTCTCATTAAAAAAGAACAGGATTCTGAGAGATTAACAACCAAACATGGCCAAATAAAATATGGTAAGGTAAAGCAAAAACCATCACATTGAGGATGGACAAGACAATTCAACATGTGAAAAAGATCCCCAAGAGCAGGCATAAGAATCAGAGACCCACTCATTCACATACTCAGGAGCGTTATACAAATATTAGACTGAGAACTACAGTATAAACTCAGAGGACCTGGCATAGATCTGGGCCAACCCCGTGCTTGCTGCTTTCAGTCTCTGTGAAGATACTCTCTGGGGCTACTCATATGCACCTTGGTTGGTTGATTCATTGTCTTCTTGGTGGTCTGCATTTCCTGTGACTTTTACACTTTTTCTGCCTCTTCTTCTGAATGATTCCCTGAGCTCTGAGGGGACTGGGATTTGATGGAAACATCCCATTTAGAGTTGTGTGTTTGAAGAACTCTCTCTCCACGTAATATCTAGTTGTGGGTCTCTGTAGGAGGAAGCTTCTCTGATAGTGACTAAAACGCCCTGATCTGTTCTCCTGGCCTGTATACCTGCTGTGCGTTCCCAGTGAATACCTGCTGTTGTTGGAGGCTTTGATACTGGGAAAGGTTGGATGAAGAAAGAATGGTGAAGATCCTTGTGATCCACTGAAGATGGAGTCAGAGAGAAAAGGGAGACCACAGCAGCTTGCCTGCTAGAGAGCTAGAGATAAGAATGGGGGGTTGGCCAATACAAGGACAGATGTTCTGTAGACTGATCTTTCAAAGTTTTCCAAAGTTTAAAGATCATGAAAGCCAAGAAGGACTAGAAAACATTGATCAGAGGAGAACAAGGAGACAAAAAAACTGTTTTGCATTAAATCCTACAACAGAAAATTAAAGACTAATAGTTAAAAGAAAAGGTGAAATCTGAAAAGGATACACAGTTTTATTAATAATGACATCATGGTCAGGTTTGTTGCTTGCTTTTGATTACTGTGCTATGGTTACAAGATAGGAACAAAAGCAAGTATTAACCAGTGGACAAAGGAACATGCTGCTATGTTTACAATTCTTCTGCTATTCTAAAATTAATTAGAATAAAAAGTCAAGCAAATACAGAGAAAAACAAACCTCTGTCTCAAAATTCTGTTCCCAGTAATGTTTTGCCTATTTCTTTTGAGACAAATATTTAAAGTGGTGATTTTTCTCAGATGAGGAGTGATTTTTTTAAGAAACACTGAGATCCTAATTAAGTGCTTAAGTAGTCTTTGGCCTGAAAGATGTAAGGACTCCTTTAATGGATGTCTTCTTCCCTCCTTTTAAAATAACATGGTTGGGTATTTTTTGTTTTTAGTTTTAGTTTTTTTTTTTTAATGTGTTCTAAAATAACTTCGGGTTTTTAAAGGAGGTCTAGTAGGAGTAAGATGAATTAATTGAACTGTAACTAAAAGCCAAATGAATATTAAATACCAAGGGAAGGAATAACTTAACTGGCTAGTTCAGCCTCCAGGCACATTTCTTTAGTTCAATAACTTATTACATCCAATATGTACAAATTCAAGTTCCTCATTCGTCTTCAGCCAAGTCTCTAAAGCTGACTATGCCTTGCAGCATTTTATAAATTAGTTCATTCTAATAATAATCTTACTCACAATGTCCTTCCTTTTACACAATCTTACTTAGTTGTAGGAAATAGCTAATAACAAACAGAGAAAAAAGCCAATCTGTTAATATAGGGTGGTGATAAAAATCTGAGATTCTTGTCTTACAAACAAGCTAACTTAGAAAATAAAAAGGAAGAATCCACATTGCTTAATATTCTTCCCAAGAGTTTACTTCCATTTTGAAGAAATTAAGTGAGTTGTAATCGTAGAATCAAAATGTCACCCTTATAAAATGTTGAAATGTGCTCACTTTTTTTCTTAAGGTCACTATAAAGTTTTTCCTTAAATTATGGGTGACACAATTTACCATTATTTTTTTTTGGTCATTTTCCTCATTCTTTTTTTTTCTTTTCTAAGTTTTTTTTTATTTACATTCCAAATCATTTCCCCTTTCCCGTTTCCTCCCTCCCCGAAAGTCCCATAAGCCCCCTTCCCTCCCTCTTTTCTCCATTCAACCCACTCTCCTTTCTCTGTCCTGGCATTCCCCTACATCCAGTCTTTCCAGGACCAGGGGTCTCTCCTTCCATCTTCTTAGAAATCCATTGATATGCGAATTGTGTCTAGGGTATTCCTAGATTCTGGGTTAATATCCCCTTAACAGTGACTGAATACCATGTGTGTTCTTTTGTTATTGGGTTACCTCACTAAGGATGATATTTTCAAGATCTGACCATTTGCCTAGGAATTTCGTGAATTCATTGTTTTTAATTGCAGAGTAGTATTCCATTGTGTAGATATACCACATCTTCTGAATCCATTCCTCCGTTGAGGGACATCTGGGTTCTTTCCAGCTTCTGGCTATTATAAATAAGGCTGCTATGAACATAGTGGAGCATGTGTCCTTATTGCATGCAGGTAAAGCCTCTGGGTATATGCCCAGGAGTGGTATAGCCAGATCCTCCGGGAGTGTCATGCCCAGTTTTTTGAGGAACTGCCAGACTGCTTTCCAGAGTGGTTGTACCAGCTTGCAATTCCACCAGCAGTGGAGGAGTGTTCCTCTTTCTCCACATCCTCGCCAACAACTGCTGTCTCCTGTGTTTTTGATCTTAGCCATCCTGACTGGTGTGAGATGGAATCTCAGGGTTGTTTTGATTTGCATTTCCCTAATGACTAAGGATGATGAACATCTCTTTAGGTGTTTCTCAGCCCTTAGATATTCTTCAGGTGAGAACTCTTTGTTTAGCTCTGTACCCCATTTTTTAATAGGGTTACTTGCCTCTCTGGAGTTTAACTTCTTGAGTTCTTTGTGTATATTGGATATTAGCCCTCTGTCGGATGTAAGGTTGGTAAAGATCATTTCCCAGTTAGTTGGTTGCCGCTTTGTCTTTTTGACAGTGTCTTTTGCCTTGCAAAAACTTTGTAATTTAATGAGGTCCCATTTGTCAATTCTTGATCTTAGAGCATAAGCTATTGGAGTTCTGTTCAGGAAATTCTCCCCTGTGCCCATATGTTCAAGGTTCTTCCCTTCTTTCCTTTCTATTAGTTTCAGTGTGTCTGGTTTTATGTGGAGGTCCTTGATCCACTTGGAATTGAGCTTAGTGCAAGGAGATAAGAATGGGTCAATTTGCATTCTTCTGCATGTTGACCTCCAGTTGAGCCAGCACCATTTGTTGAAAAGGCTATCTTTTTTCCACTGGATGGTTTTAGCTCCTTTGTCAAAGATCAAGTGACCATAGGAGTGTGGATTCATTTCTGGGTCTTCAATTCTGTTCCATTGATCTACATGCCTGTCACTGTACCAATACCATGCGGTTTTTAACACTATTGCTCTGTAGTACAGCTTGAGGTCTGGGATACTGATTCCCTCAGAGGTTCTTTTACTCTTGAGAATAGTTTTAGCTATTCTGGGTTTTCTGTTATTCCAGATGAATTTTTGAATTGCTCTTTCTAACTCTATGAAGAATTGAGTTGGGATTTTGATGGGGATTGCATTGAACCTGTATATTACTTTTGGTAAGATGCTCATTTTTACTATATTAATCCTGCCAATCCATGAGCATGGCAGATTTTTCCATCTTCTGAGGTCTTCTTCAATTTCTTTCTTCAGAGACTTGAAGTTCTTGTCATACAGATCTTTCACTTGTTTGGTTAGAGTCATGCCCAGATACTTTATATGGTTTGTAGGTATCGTGAAGGGTATCATTTCTCTTACTTCTTTCTCAGCCTGCTTATCCTTTGAGTATAGGAAGGCTACTGACTTGCTTGAGTTGATTTTATATCCGGCCACTTTGCTGAAGTCGTTTATCAACTGTAGGAGTTCTCTGGTGGAGTTCTTTGGGTCGCTTAAGTATACTATCATATCGTCTGCAAATAGTGATAGTTTGACTTCTTCCTTTCCAATTTGTATCCCTTTGACCTCTTTTTGTTGTCTAATTGCTCTAGCTAGAACTTCAAGTACTATATTGAAAAGATATGGAGAGAGAGGGCAGCCTTGTCTAGTCCCTGATTTTAGTGGGATTGCTTCAAGTTTCTCTCCATTTAGATTGATGCTGGCTACCAGTTTGCTGTGAATTGCTTTTACTATGTTTAGATATGGGCCTTGAATTCCTGATCTTTCCAAGACCTTTAGCGTGAAAAGATGCTGAATTTTGTCAAATGTTTTCTCAGCATCTAATGAGATGACCATGTGGTTTTTTTCTTTGAGATTGTTTATATAATGGATTACATTGATGGATTTCCTTATATTGAACCATCCCTGCATCCCTGGAATGAAGCCTACTTGATCGTAGTGAATGATCGTTTTGATGTGTTCTTGGATTCGTTTGGCAAGAATTTTTTTGAGTATTTTTGCATCCATATTCATAAGAGAGATTGGCCTGACATTCTCTTTCTTTGTTGGATCTTTGTGTGCTTTTGGTATTAATGTAATTGTGGCTTCATAGAACGAGTTGCGTACTGTTCCTTCTGTTTCTATTTTGTGGAACAGTTTGAAGAGTATTGGTGTTAGGTCTTCTTTGAAGGTCTGATAGAATTCTGCACTAAAACCATCTGGACCTGTGCTTTTTTTGGTTGGAAGACTTCCAATGACAACTTCTATTTCTTCAGGGGTTATAGGATGGTTTAGATGGTCTATTTGATCCTGATTTAATTTTGGTATTTGGTATCTGTCAAGGAAATTGTCCATTTCCTCAAGATTTTCTAGTTGTGTTCAATACAGGTTTTTGTAGTAGGATCTGATGATTTTTTGAATTTCCTCAGTTTCTGTTGTTATCTCTCCCTTTTCGTTTCTGATTTTATTAATTTGGATACTATCTCTGTGCCCTCTGGTTAGTCTGGCTAAGGGCTTATCTATCTTGTTGATTTTCTCAAAGAACCAACTCCTCATTTTGTTGATTCCTGTTATATAATACCATACTTTTAAAAATTCATTTATATTTTTAAATTTTTTAAAAAAGTTATTAGTCCTTTAATCTAAATACTAAGGGTAAAGACTGTAAAAGAGACATGGGAGATAAGAGACTCTCAGGACTCAAAGGGAGGGACTTGGGATGAAGTGCTCTACAGTGGGGAGAGAGAACTTTTAAAACTCCATCTCCAGTGGAGAGACAAGACATCAAGTAGAGCGATGGAGTTGCCATCCTGTAGTCAAAATCTCTGACCCAGAATTGTTCCTGTTTGAAGGAACTATAGGCACAAAAGTAGAGAAGAACATGAAAGAAAGGATTTACAGTGAAAAGCCCAAATTGGGATTCAGCTCAAGGGCAGTGACATTGTTAATGATGCTGTAGTTTGCTTGAAGACAGGAACCTAGTATGGCTGCTCTCTGAGAGGCCCAACAAGCAGCTGAAAGGATCTAATGCAGATACTAGCACCCAACCAATGAGTGGAAGCTGGGGACCCCTGTGGTTTAATTGGGAAAAAGCTGTTAGAAGCTGAAGAGAGGGGTAGCCTCATGGGAAGACCAGCAGTCTCAACTGACCTGAACCTCTGAGATCTCTCAGATACCAAGCCACCAACCAGGCTGCATACACCAGCTGATATGAGGCCCCTGACACATATAGTGATCTGGCCTCAGTGAGAGAAGATGTACCTAACCCTTGAGAGTCTTGAGGCCCCAGGGAGTGGGCAGGCTTAGTGGGATAGAAGTTGAGGATATCCTCTTGGAGACTTGCAGGGAGGAGGTATAGGATAGAGGAGCAGTTGGGGGTTGGGGGGAAACCTGGAGGGAAATAAAGTCTGGACTGTGAAAAAGGATTAAAGAACAAAAACAAATAAATTTTAAAAGGAAACCATAAATTAGTAGAAATCATAAATAGGGAGATGATAGGTGTTTATGTAGATGATAAATTAAAACAGATAGATAGATAGATAGATAGATAGATAGATAGATAGATAGATAGATAGACAGACAGATAGATTATAGATACACAGATACATAGATGATAAATGAATGATAGATATGTGAATTATGGTTGAAAATGTATATTTTTGTAGCCCACTGAGAAAAATGAGAGGTGATAAAATGAAATGAAGACTCATGTGAGTGGGCTGGATGATCAATGGAAAAGAGCTAGAGATGCTTCCTGGAGAAGACACCAGAGATTACTACTACAAACAAGAGTGTGTGTCTGTTGTTGTTACTGGGTCTGAGCTCTTGGGAACTCTCTTTTCCTTAAGCATGGTTGACAGTGAATAATGTTTCACAACTGATGAATGAAGAATTAACTTTATCTGAAATTTTACAATAGAAGTTTTAATATAGATAGTAGATACAAGGTTACAACAGAGTTCCTTATTGAGCTATGTTCTTCCATAACATTTTCTCATCAATCACTTAAGAGTTATGCTGAAGACTGACCTATGGTAATCTGTTACAAATCCCATGAAGAATAAAATGTGATGACATGCCTTAAAGCACCATCTTAAAAATATTTTTTTCAAAAACTTTACATAGAAAAAAATCTATGAAAATGGTATTTTCATCAAGAGTATTTGAAAATATTTACAGAATAAATTTTAGTTGATTCAGCCTGATGAAGGCACATTTATTAACTTTGAGTTATTATTCTAGTCAGTGTGATTAATTAATTATCCTATAGATCCTTAAAGTCTAAATTTTTTACCTCTAAATTTAGGTATTAAGTTGAATGTTTTCATTTCCTGTTCTATCAGATCAACACATATGAGATTACCAATATTTGAATGCTTTGACATGGTATTTCATGGTAAAATTTTGAAAGAAAATTATTCATTAATAAGGTTTATTATATAAGGTAGAATTATACAAACAAAAAAATATTGAGTGCTGTTGTTAGGAAAAAAATACTACTCTTAGCTAGGCACAGGGTTCTAGCACATTTACAAAGCATTGGGAACTTATCCTAAAACTTGACATTTCATGGTGCTGAAGGAGCATTGTAATAGGAAGTGACAGAATGAGATTAGAAACCATAGTGAGAGTAAATAGGAAACATTTATGTACTAACCAATCACCATGGAAGAAATTGAATAAATGTTTTGTTTTTAAGTTAGAATTTTACGGTTGTGGACAACATGACCAAGGCAACTCTTTTATTTTTTTATTTTGATTTTTTTAATTTATTTTCTAAGTTTTTTTAAATTTACATTCCAAATCATTTTCCCTTTCCCGTTTCCTCCCTCCCCGAAAGTCCCATAAGCCCCCTTCCCTCTCTCTTTTCTCCATTCAACCCCCTCTCGTTTCTCTGTCTTGGCATTCCCCTACATCCAGTCTTTCCAGGACCAGGGATCTCTCCTTCCATCTTCTTAGAAATCTATTGATATGCGAATTCTGTCTAGGGTATTCCGAGATTCTGGGTTAATATCCCCTTATCAGTGACTGCATACCATGTGTGTTCTTTTGTGATTGAGTTACCTCATTAAGGATGATATTTTCAAGAAGTTAAACTCCAGAGAGGCAAGTAACCCTATTAAAAAATGGGGTACAGAGCTAAACAAAGAATTCTCACCCGAAGAATATCTAATGGCTGAGAAGCACCTAAAGAGATGTTCATCATCCTTAGTCATTAGGGAAATGCAAATCAAAACAACCCTGAGATTCCATCTCACACCAGTCAGGATGGCTAAGATCAAAAACACAGGAGACAGCAGTTGTTGGCGAGGATGTGGAGAAAGAGGAACACTCCTCCACTGCTGGTGGAATTGCAAGCTGGTACAACCACTCTGGAAAGCTGTCTGGCGATTCCTCAGAAAACTGGGCATGACACTCCCGGAGGATCCGGCTATACCACTCCTGGGCATATACCCAGAGGCTTTACCTGCATGCAATAAGGACACATGCTCCACTATGTTCATAGTAGCCTTATTTATAATAGCCAGAAGCTGGAAAGAACCCAGATGTCCCTCAACGGAGGAATGGATTCAGAAGATGTGGTATATCTACACAATGGAATACTACTCTGCAAATAAAAACAATGAATTCACGAAATTCCTAGGCAAATGGTCAGAAGGCAACTCTTTTAAAGAGAACATTTAATTGGGGCTTTCTTATGGGTTCAACTTCCAGGTAGGCGTGGTGCAGAAACTGATGAGTGTTCTACATCTTTATCTGAAGGCTGCTAGGAAAAGACTGGCTCCCACTTAGTCAGGAGGAGGGTTTCATTGCCTACCCCAACAGTGACACACTTCCTCCAACAAGGCTACACCTATTCCAACTAGGCCGCACTTCCTAATAGTGCCACTTCCTGAGCCAAGCAAATTCAAACTGCCACAAATGTATTAGAGAATTCTTATTTTGGAATTTACAAGGTAATTAAGCATGCCTGACCCTTCTCCTACCAATCTTCTCTTTTGCTGAGTCCTCTGGAGCAATCAGAGCTGCCTTGATCAGTTTGATAGCCCAAGGGGATATCCATTCGCCCCCCATCTCTCCACAAATCTTCATCAGACCTATGGATTCTGAGCTATACAGACAGGAATCTAGCATAGCTGTCTTTTAAGAGGCTCAACCCAGAAGCCAACTCAGACAGATGAAGACACCCATGACTAAACAGTGGCCAGAGTTTGGAAACTCTTAGGGAAGAACATGAGGAAGGATTGTGGACTCTAAGGGGCATAGAAACTCCACAGGAAGACTAACAGAGTCAACTAACCTGGACCCTTGGAGCTATCAAAAACCAAAGAACATACATGGGCTGGACCTAGGCCTCCTTTGCACATATACTAGATGTACAGCATGGTCTTCATGTGGGCCCTGAAGAACTAAAAGTAGGGATCATTTTGCCTATATATGGGCTATTTTCTTCTAGCTGGGTTGCCTTGTCTGGCCTCAGTGGAAGAGGATGGGCCTAGCCTCTCAGAGACTTAATGTGCCAGGTAAGGAGATACCTGGGAGGTGTAACACCTGAACAGAGGAGAAGGGGAGGAAGGATGGGGGAAAGAATTGTGGGAGAGGGGCAATGAGTGGGATGAAAAGTAATAAGTACCCCCTTGGCAACCTCTGCTCCAGGGATCGACTACGCTGAGCATCCAAGTACCCAGGGAATTCCCCATATAACATCGCTTGGGACACAGCCTGTTGGGCTTCCATAAGAGCGGCACAGCTCTGGGGTCATCTGGGCGCCAGATCTGCTCTGGGACATCTGCCCTACAGAGTGATCTGCACTGAGAGGGTTCACAGTGCACCCTGCCATCTTTGCTCTGGCAATGGGGCAATTGAGACCTCCAGGCGCAGGGACAATCAAGCATAATATTGCTTGGGACTCAGCCAGTTTGTGTGCTCCCTGCTCCCAAGAGCTGGGCAGTTCTGTGGTCACCTATGCGCCAGTTCTGCTGTGGGACATTTGCCCTGCAGAGGGACCTGCACTGGGAGAGAGCACACCTGCACAGGGAGGGAGTGCACTAGGCTCCCCTTAGTGATCTCTGCTCTGGGGATTGACTACACTGAGCCTTCGAATGTGCAGGGATTCCCCAATATAACATCACTTGGGGCAAGGCACATCAGGGCTCCAAAGTCACTCAGGAGCAAGTCAGCCCCCCCCCCAGCAATCGGTGCCAGGGGAATCCCGGTAAACGGGGGGGGGGGGCAGAAATAGCCTTGCAGGCTCACAGGAGGTACAACCAAAAGTCAGTGACAGCAGGACCAACTAACACGAGAGGTAACCAGATGGCAAAAGGCAAATGTAGGAATGTTACTAACAGAAATCAAGGCAATATGGCACCATCCGAACCCAACTCTCCAACAGCAGCAAGTCCTGGATACCCCATCACACCCGAAAGGCAAGATCTGGATTTAAAATCACTTCTCATGATGCTATTAGAGGATCACAAGAAGGACACAAATAAATCTAATAAAGAATTACAGGAGACCATGAATCAACGGTTAGAAGCCCTTACAAAGGAAACACAAAAATCGCTTAGAGAAATGCAGGAGAACATGGATCAAAAGATGGAGGCCCACAAGGAGACAACACAAAAATCGCTTAAAGAAATGAATCAACGGGTAGATGCACTTTCAAAGGAATCACAAAAATTGCATAAAGAAATGCAGAAGAATATGGGTCAACAGACGGATGCCCATAGGGAGGCAACACAAAAATTGCTTAAAGAAATGAATCAACGGATAGATGCCCTTACAAAGGAAACACGAGAACTGCTTAAAGAAATGCAGGAGACGATGGATCAACAGATGGTATCCCATGAGGAGGAAACACAAAAATCGCTCAGAGAAATGCAGGAGAACTTGGGTCAACAGGCAGAAATCTTGAAAGAGGTAATGCAAAAATATCTTAAAGAAATACAGGAAAATACAAACAAGCAAGTGAAGGATCTCAGTAAATCCATCCAGGATCTAAAAAAGGAAGTAGAAACAACTAAGAAATCACAAAGGGAGACAACTTTGGAGATAGAAAACCTTGGGAAGAAATCAGGAGTCATAGATGCAAACATCAACAATAGAATACAAAAGATGGAAGAAAGAATCTCTGGTGCTAAAGATACCATAGAAAGCATTGACTCAACAGTCAAAGAAAATGCAAAATGCAAAAAACATGTAACCCAAAACATCCAGGAAATCCAGGACACAATGAGAAGACCAAACCTAAGGATTATAGGTATAGATGAGAGTGAAGATTTGCAGCTTAAAGGGCCAGTAAATATCCTCAACAAAATTATGGAGGAAAACTTCCCTAACCTAAAGAAAGAGATGACGATGAACGTACAAGAATCCTACAGAACTCCAAACAGACTGGACCAGAACAGAAATACCTCCCGTCACATAATAATCAAAACACCAAATGTACTAAACAAAGAAAGAATATTAAAAGCAGTAAGAGAAAAAGGCCAAGTAACACATAAAGGGAGAGCTATCTGAATCACATCAGACTTCTCACCAGAGACTATGAAAGCCAGAAGAACCTGGGCAAATCTCATGCACACTCTAAGAGAACACAAATGCCAGCCTAGACTACTCTACTCAGCAAAACTCTCAATCACCATAGATGGAGAGACCAAGATATTCCATGAAAAAACCCAATTAACACTATATCTTTCCTCAAACCCAGCCCTGCAAAGGATAATAAGTGGAAAGCGCCAATACAAGGAGAGAAACTACAACCTGGAAAAAACGAGATAGTAACTTTCTTACATCAAACCCAAAAGTAGATAAGCACTCAAACATAAAGATAGCGTCAAGAATAGCAGGTGGCAATAATCACTATTCCTTAATCTCTCTTAATATCAATGGTCTCAATTCCCCAATAAAAAGACATAGTCTAAAAGACTGGTTATGTAAACAGGACCCAGCATTTTGCTGCATGTAGAAACACATCTCAGTGTCAAAGACAAACACTACCTCAGAGTAAAAGACTGGAAAACAATTTTACAAGCAAATCGTCCTAGGAAATGACCTCAAGCTGTACTACAGAGGAATAGTGTTAAAAAACTGCATGGTATTGGTACAGTGACAGGCATGTAGATCAATGGAACAGAATTGAAGACCCAGAAATGAATCCACACTCCTATGGTCACTTGATCTGTGACAAAGGAGCTACAACCATCCAGTGGAAAAAAGCCTTTCAATAAATGGTGCTGGTTCAACTGGAGGTCAGCATGCAGAAGAATGCAAATTGATCCATTCTTATCTTCTTGCACTAAGTTCAAATCCAAGTGGATCAAGGAACTCCACATAAAACCAGACACACTGAAACTAAAAGAAAGGAAACTATGGAAGAACCTTGAACATATGGGCACAGGGGAGAATTTCCTGAACAGAACTCCAATAGCTTATGCTCTAAGATCAAGAATTGGGAAATGGGACCTCATAAAATTACAAATTTTCTGTAAGGCAAAGGACACTGTCAAAAGGACAAAGCGGCAACCAATAAACTGTGAAAAGATCTTTACTATCCCTACATCAGACAGAGGTCTAATATCCAATATATGCAAAGAACTCAAGAATTTAGACTCCAGAGAGCCAAGTAACCCTATTAAAAATGGGGTACAGAGCTAAACAAAGAATTCTCACCTGAAGAATATCTAATGGCTGTGAAGCACCTAAAGAAATGGTCAACATCCTTAGTCATTAGGGAAATGCAAATCAAAACAACCCTGAGATTCCACCTCACACCAGTCAGAAGAGCTACGATCAAAAACACAGGAGACAGCAGTTGTTGGCGAGGATGTGGAGAAAGAGTAACACTCCTCCACTGCTGGTGGGATTGCAAGCTGGTACAACCACTCCGGAAAGCAGTCTGGCGGTTCCTCAGAAAACTGGGCATGACACTCCCGGAGGATCCTGCTATTCCTCTCCTGGGTATATACCCAGAGGCTTCCGCTGTATATCATAAGGGCACATGCTCCACTATGTTCATAGCAGCCTTATTTACAATAGCCAGAAGCTGGAAAGAACCCAGATGTCCCTCAACGGAGGAATGGATTCAGAAGATGTGGTGTATTTACACAATGGAATACTACTCTGCAATTAAAAACAATGACCTCATGAAATTCCTAGGCAAATGGTCAGAACTTGAAAATATCATCCTTAGTGAGGTAACCCAATCACAAAAGAACACACATGGCATGCAGTCACTGATAAGCGGACATTAACCCAGAATCTTGGAATACCCAAGACACAATTCACCTATCAATAGATTTCCAAGAAGATGGAAGGAGAGACCTCTGGTCCTGGAAATACTGGACGTAGGGGAATACCAGGACAGAGAAGTGAGAGAGGGTTGAATGGGGAACAGAGGGAGGGAAGGGGGCTTATGGGACTTTCGGGGAGGGAGGAAACGGTAAATGGGAAATCATTTGGAATGTAAATAAAAAACCTTAGAAAATAACAATATAAAAAAATAAGTAAAAATAAATAAATAAATAAATAATAAAATACCACACCAAAGGGAACTTAAGGAAGAAAAAAGAACTCTAAATAAAATGACTTATTTTTTTAACCTGCAATATTTTATGTTTTAAATGAATAATTACTGTCAACATTCAATAGTGATTGATTGCTATTTTTAAGTTCATGTTATTGATTAAAATAGGACAGAATATCACAGTATTATCTTGTCTAATAAATAAGCAGCATGCTGGTTTTCAGTGATTTTTTTAAGATAGAGAGATCTACATCTTTACATGAAAACAAGTGAACATGTCAGAATCCATGTCTGGTACAAATTAAACAAATGTTTTTAAATCTGTCATATTGATAAGTCATTGTTAAATATTAAGAAACATTTAATTCAATTCTATTTTAATTAATTTTAATTGAAAGATTAAGTTGTATTAATCATGTAAAATTGTTTTAAGGAATATATATAGTTGACGTCTAACAAATTAGCAAACACTAACTGTTGTCATCAAACTGTAGAATAGAGTCTTGAACTTACCTCTCCAATTTAACTGTGATTTTATCTAATCTTAATCAAATTAAGGACATAATATTTAAGTCATTGGTTACTTAGAGAAATAAGGATAACACTCTGTAAACAAATTTTAAACATGGACGCAAAAACAATATTATGTGCTAGAAAGAACACAATGTTGACTAGTACCATGCCAATCTTCAGGATCACTGCGATCCAGGGCATCCAGTGTTGGTAATCTGCCATTATCAGATTACTATGTAATTGGAGAGAAATCATTTGTATGTTTAAGACATGTAATTTTATGAATTCAATTAGAATGGATAATTAATTTTAATAAACCAATCATCTGAATATTTTTTCTTTCTCTACAAAAAGAAATCAAAATAAATGTAAAACATGCTTGTAAACTTGCCACACATATAGAATCACTCAGCAAAACGAACTAGAAATTCACCCTGGGAATGTTGCTGTGTTGATTCTTCAGAAATCAAGCTAGATGGAAGAATGAAATATTTTTAGTTAAGAATTGCAGATGTTGAAAACCAACTCAAAAATTATTTAGGCTCAACTGGAGTATAAAGGAACAGGTGGTAAATTAAAACTCAGATACTGGTGTAGCCTGTAGCTTTTGCTACCCTGCCTTAAGTCCTGGGGCTGACCATGCTGCCAGCACCTGCCCACATTCCCTCAGATCTGCAGATCTCACACACACACACACACACACACACACACACACACACACACACACACACACACATGCCCCCTCCCATCTTCTCTTGTGTATGTTTGCTTACTTATGGGAACCTGGAAATTCTGCCTATTCAACCCAGCTCATTTGCAAACTAGCATCTTTATTGATGGATCAAGAACCAATTGGATAAAAGGATTCCTAGCCTCAGACCCACCCTTACATACCAGTTTCATAATAAGACCCTTTAATAAGGGTCTTTAATAAAGGGCTTTTGGTTTTATTTTCTGTAAATCCTATCAGTCTATAAAACCCTGGTGCAGAAACTGAATCTGCCTATTTCATTATTAAATTTTGAGTATAGAGTTTGTCATCAAATATGCTTTTTAAATTAATGAATATGATTAAAATATTTTATAAAATCCTAAAGTTTATTGCCAAACAGTGATATGCCACAAATTTGGTAGTCAATAAAATGTGTATGAGTAGAAATGAGAGAAAGAGATATAAATTAAATGTGCATATACACATTCATGCAAAATGAGAAAATATAGAGACTATACAGTCAGAAGAAAAGAACTAAGGTAATACAAAAAGACTTCCATGAAAACACACTCATATATATATACATATATATAAAGATATGTAAAGATATGTAAAAATCAAGTGAAAAGTTGTGTACCACTTACCAACAAAGAGACAGTAAAGAAGTAATTACACATTGACACAGAAAAAAAAAGCCATTCTCTAGGTACACAGAAGGAAGAGGCATTACATAGAGATACAATCAGAAGTGGTATTACATAGGGATACAGTTGGAGGAGACATTCTATAACGGCAGAATAGAAAGAGATCTTACATGAGTACACAGTCTGAACAATGTGTGGCCCTATGTGGTATAAATGGAGTTCCATGATAAAGGCATACAAGTTAAGATATGATCATGAGAAGAGAAGATATATGACCCTATGTAATAACTATTGTAGTCACTAAGCAGTGACAGCAAATGGCATGGGTTGGGGTCTGTGCAGTGATTGATAAACTGATTTAGAATAGAATAATAACCAGAGTTTGAATGGTAACATACACCTACCAAAGATTAAAGTTCTTGATCTACTTGGATCTCAACATAGTACATGAGACTACTACAGAAAACTACTGCAGAAAATGTAGGACTTATACTACAAAACATTGATATAGATAAAAAGTAGACACAGGTCACTTAAAAAATAAGGCCAGTAATTGACATCTGGGACATTACTTTTGTATATATAGCAAAGGAAACAGTCAATGGAGTAAGGAGGAAGTCTGCATAATGAGAATAATCATTTGACAGCTATGTCTGACAGAAAACTAATATCCCTAAAATAAAAGGAACTTCAAACAGTACACATTTAACAAATGCCCCAGACAGAAAATAAGCTATGGGGCCAACGTTTGCAACTGAGCCCAACAACCTGAGTTTGATCACTGGTACTCAAATTGCAGAACATACTCAATTATCAAAGACTGTCTTTTTACTGACAAACACATATTGTGGCACACACATCTCCTCAGTCCCTAACCACATATAAATAAATGAATAACTGTGAAAGTATTTCAAAATACCCTATGGAGTTCAACAGTTCCCCAAAGAAGAAACAGAAATAGATAGTACAAATTTTTGAAAGTACTTAACACTCTTAGCAATCATGGAAATACAAATTAAAACGATATTGAAATTCTGTCTCACCTTAATAAGTATGTCCTTTATTAAGAAAACAAATGGCTGATGATCTGTTCTGCAAGATGGCAGCAGACAGTGAGCCCAAGTCTGAACTGTTTGAGACCACAGACTTCACCAAAGCCTCAGAGTGGGAAAGGTTTATTTCAAAAGTTAAAGAAGTCTTGAATGACTCAAAACTGATTGGACACTCTGGGAAAACCACTGGGAAAGGTGCTGCACTACTTGACCATGCAGAAGCCTGCAGATCTAGCCAGGCACTTCCTGCTTTGTGTGCTTCATGCAGCTATACTCAAGGTAAAGGAATAATAAAGTCTGGAAAACATTCCCTGTGTTAAGTTTATAAGGTAGATCATATCCCATTCCAACAAAGTTCTGCACTTCTCCAATCCTGAAGACAAGAAATTGAAGAAATAGTCCTTCAGATAACTATTGTTGAAGCTATAATAGCCCGAGCCAGGTCCCTAAAGGACAAATTTGGAAATATACCATGTTTGAGCATGTACCCCAAAGACTATATTCTATGAAAGATAAACCTACACATCTATGTAAATTGCTACTCTATTCAAAACACCTTAGAAACCTAATCAGCCTAGCTGTTCACCAACTTATGTGTGAATAGTGAAAATCTGATACATATAGACAATGAAGTTCTTCTATTAAGCACTATTTAAGAAAAATAAAATTTGCAGGAAACAGACATAAGAAGAAAAATTATACTGAGTTAGGCAAAAGAGCTTAGAAAGAGAAACATCATTCATTCTTGCCCATAGACTGCTCTTAGACTAAAATTTTACAGAGCTGTGTGAAAGTTGCAGTGAGGATCAGCAGACTTGAGGAAGTAGGAAGGGAATCAGAAAAGGTAGGGCAACAGAAAGAAGCTTGCATGGTGGGAATAGTAAAACATGTAAATTGTAAGTAGTGGGAGAATATTTATGGAATACCAGTTGAAAGAAAGATGAGGTTTTGTGATAGGAATGAGGTGAGTGTGATGGAGAAGGCCAAGTCACACTAACAAAGTAATAAAAATATACAAAAATATGCTACCTTACATGCTAACTAAAAATGTGATTTTTTTGTCTTTGTTTTTTTTATTTATTTTATTTTATTTTTTTTAATTTACATTCAAATCATTTCCCCTTTCCTGTTTCCTCCCTCCCCGAAAGTCCCATAAGCCCACTTCCCTCCATCTTTTCTCCATTCAACCCCCGCTCGTTTTTCTGTCCTGGCGTTCCCCTATATCCAGTCTTTCCAGGACCAGGGGTCTCTCCTTCCATCTTCTTAGAAATCTATTGATATGCGGATTGTGTCTAGGGTATTCCGAGATTCTGGGTCAATATCCCCTTATCAGTGACTGCATACCATGTGTGATCTTTTGTGATTGGGTTACCTCACTAAGGATGATATTTTCAAGATCTGACCATTTGCCTAGGAATTTCGTGAATTCATTGTTTTTAATTGCAGAGTAGTATTCCATTGTGTAGATATACCACATCTTCTGAATCCATTCCTCCGTTGAGGGACATCTGGGTTCTTTCCAGCTTCTGGCTATTATAAATAAAGCTGCTATGAACATAGTGGAGCATGTGTCCTTATTGCATGCAGGTAAAGCCTCTGGGTATATGCCCAGGAGTGGTATAGCCGGATCCTCCGGGAGTGTCATGCCCAGTTTTCTGAGGAACCACCAGACTGCTTTCCAGAGTGGTTGTACCAGCTTGCAATTCCACCAGCAGTGGAGGAGTGTTCCTCTTTCTCCACATCCTCGCCAACAACTGCTGTCTCCTGTGTTTTTGATCTTAGCCATCCTGACTGGTGTAAGATGGAATCTCAGGGTTGTTTTGATTTGCATTTCCCTAGTGACTAAGGATGATGAACATCTCTTTAGGTGCTTCTCAGCCATTAGATATTCTTCAGGTGAGAACTCTTTGTTTAGCTCTGTACTCCATTTTTTAATAGGGTTACTTGCCTCTCTGGAGTTTAACTTCTTGAGTTCTTTGTATATATTGGATATTAGCCCTCTGTCGGATGTAAGGTTGGTAAAGATCATTTCCCAGTTAGTTGGTTGCCGCTTTGTCTTTTTGACAGTGTCTTTTGCCTTGCAAAGCTTTGTAATTTAATGAGGTCCCATTTGTCTATTCTTGATCTTAGAGCATAAGCTATTGGAGTCAAAAAGACAAAACAGCAACCAACTAACTGGGAAATGATCTTTACCAACCTTACATCCGACAGAGGGCTAATATCCAATATATACAAAAAACTCAAGAAGTTAAACTCCAGAGAGGCAAGTAACCCTATTAAAAATGGGGTACAGAGCTACACAAAGAGTTCTCACCCGAAGAATATCTAATGGCTGAGAAGCACCTAAAGAGATGTTCATCATCCTTAGTCATTAGGGAAATGCAAATCAAAACAACCCTGAGATTCCATCTCACACTAGTCAGGATGGCTAAGATCAAAAACACAGGAGACAGCAGTTGTTGGCGAGGATGTGGAGAAAGAGGAACACTCCTCCACTGCTGGTGGAATTGCAAGCTGGTACAACCACTCTGGAAAGCAGTCTGGCGGTTCCTCAGAAAACTGGTCATGACACTCCCGGAGGATCCGGCTATACCACTCCTGGGCATATACCCAGAGACTTTACCCGCATGCAATAAGGACACATGCTCCACTATGTTCATAGCAGCCTTATTTATAATAGCCAGAAGCTGGAAAGAACCCAGATGTCCCTCAACGGAGGAATGGATTCAGAAGATATGGTATGTCTACACAATGGAACACTACTCTGCAATTAAAAACAATGAATTCACGAAATTCCTAGGCAAATGGTCAGATCTTGAAAATATCATCCTTAGTGAGGTAACCCAATCACAAAAGATCACACATGGTATGCAGTCACTGATAAGGGGATATTGACCCAGAATCTCGGAATACCCTAGACACAATCCGCATATCAATAGATTTCTAAGAAGATGGAAGGAGAGACCCCTGGTCCTGGAAAGACTGGATGTAGGGGAACGCCAGGACAGAGTAATGAGAGGGGGTTGAATGGAGAAAAGAGGGAGGGAAGGGGGCTTATGGGACGTTCGGGGAGGGAGGAAACGGGAAAGGGGAAATGATTTGGAATGTAAATTAAAAAAAAATAAAATAAATAAATAAAAAAGATACAGCTATAGTACATTTTATTAATTAATGATTGATATGGGAAGGCCCAGTTCATTGTAGGTCATGCCACACCTGGGTTGGTAGTCCTGGGTTCCATAAGAAAGCAGGCTGAGCTATCCATGGAGAGCAAGCCAGTAAACAGCACTTGACTGTGGTCTCTGGTAAGACAGAGACCCTCAGAAAGCATACATTGTGCTTTAAGTAACTAGCATTTAAAAAGGAGGATGCAGGGAAGGAAAGAAGTGGGAGGGGGAGAGCAAGATAGGTAGATAGAGAGAGAGAGAGAGAGAGAGAGAGAGAGAGAGAGAGAGAGAGAGAGAGAGAGAGAGAAAGAGAGAGAAGGTCACCTGCAGTAACAACATTGGCAGAGGGAATGGAAAGAGGCATCAGGAAAGCCCATCTTGAAACAAAAAGACCCTCAAACTGCTCAGTCTTGGAAGTCAGAACAAATGCCACAAAACTGTACTTTAAAACCTTGAGTTCAGAACACCTCCAGAAAACAAAGGGAAAAAAGTTTAAGCAAACTATACAACAAGGAGAATTAATGGTCTGTGTCACAGTATAAAAGAAAATTATCAGCATAGACTCTGGACAAATTCTCTGACTTCATGAAAGAGTGTCCAGGAAAATGACCATCTCTCACAACCTGACCAATCAAAGACATCCCTCACAGACACAATGAGGACCAGCATTTTCTGTCTAAGAACAATGAATGGCATCTATGAATGTGAAAGGACATCTAGAAGAAAATCCACAACCAGGATTAAGGCCAGAAAATACAGTTAATCCCAGCACTCCACCTAGAAATCTTTCCTCCCCTTATGTAATATCTAATGTGAATCCAGTGTACACTCTCTCTCAATCTCTCACTCTCTGTCTCTGTCTCTCTGTCTCTGTCTCTGTCTCTCTCTCTCCCCCTCCCTCCCTCCCTTCCACCCTCTCTCCCCCTTTCTCCTTTCCTTCCACTCTCCCTCTCCTTATCTCCCTCTCTCTTCCTCCCTCCCTTCCACCCTCCCTCTCTCCCCCTTCTTCCTCCTTCATTCCCTTCTGCCTTCTCTCTCCCCCTCTCTCCCTCCCTCCCTTCCACTCTTCCTCTCTCTACCTACTTCCCTCTCTCTTCCTCTCTCCCTTCCATCCTCCCTTTCTCCCTCTCTCTCCTCTCTCCTCCCCTCCCATCCTCTCCCATCCCCTCCCATCCCTCTCCCATCCCCTCCCATCCTCTCCCATCATTTTCTCCCCTTTCCTCTCTCTTTTCTTTTCTCTTCTTCACTTTTCTTCTGATAGTCTTTCTCAAAGGACAACAGATTTTTTTTTTGGACATAATGGGAGTTGTTTCCCATTTTAGACTCTCCAAGAGCTGGTATTCCCTTAGGTTGCCTGACTTCTTTCTTTGTTTTCTGTTCATTCTGTCTTCACACTTGATTGTTCTTCCATGTTTTACTTTTCCCTCTAGTAATTGTTGTCACCCTAATACAAATGTCTAGGCTTATTCTGTGATTTCCTTTCCATGCCTTAGCAATTTGACTCTTAGAGCACATAATACTGTCTCGTTTGTCAAACTTGGAGTTGAAAGGATGACCAACATTTAATTTACTGCAAATATATACATATATATATAATATTTATTATAAATTATATCTTTTTCATTTATTTATTTATATATTCACTTTACATACCTATTGCAACTCCCTTACCCTCTCAGTTTCCCTCTCCCAAGGCCCATCTCCCCATTTTCCCTCTCCATTTTATGTGAGAACAGGAAGGCCACACTGGGCATGAACCCACCTTGGCTCTTCAAGACAATGAAGGACTGGGCACATCCTCTCACACTGAGGCCAGACAAGGCAGCTCAGTTAGGGCAACAGGATCTACATACAGGCAACAAACTGGCACTCTTAATAATACTCTGTTATGTTTGCAGAATAGGAGCCTAGCATAACTGTGCTGACAGGCTTCACTCAGCACCTAACTGAAAGAGGTACAGAGACCCATAGACAAAAATTAGACGGAGATCTGGGAGTATTGGGGGAAGAGTTGGAATAAGGATTGAAGGACTGGATTCAGCAAGACCAACAGAGTCAACTAACCTGTACCCTTGGGGGTTTCCAGAGAATGAACTACTACCCAAAGAGTGTACATCGACTGGTCTTAGCCCTCTCCACATATATGTAGCAGAAGTACAGCTTTGTCTTCATGTAGGTCCCCCCAAAAATGGAGTGTTGACTGTGTCTAGTCCTGTAGTAACTTGCTGTGTCCAGTGGGATATGTGAGGGGGGTTGCAATCAGGAAGTAATGTGGTCCCCCAATAAATGGATCCCCCTGGAGGAAGGCTTTCCTTGTAATTACATTTTTAAAGTGAGACCATCCTTTAGTTTTAGTTGTTCATAGTAAGTATTTGTCTTGGATATAATTTATGCCAACTTGAAATAAGCTAAATACATTTGGAAAGAGCGATCTACAATCAAGTAAATATCCCTGCCTGATTGGCTGGAGGGAAAGTCTATGGTGCATTTTCATAACTGGTAATTCATGTTGTAGGGCCTAGTTCATTATGGACATTGACTTCCCTGAGCTGGTGATCCTGTTATAAGAAAGCAATTTGAGCTAGCTATGGAGTGAAGACATGAGCAGCATTCCCTCATGCCTTTGCATCAATTCTCACTTCCAGGGTTCCTGCCCTTAGTTCCTAGAGACCTGGATGCCTCAGTGCTATACTTAATTCAAAACATACAAGTTTCAAAGTAAAAACACAAAAGTCTTAACAAACAAGATACTATGATTCTTTTGAAAAATTTGGCTTTTTATATTTATGTATCCTCTGAGAATTTTATACCATATCTTTTTATCCCATTTAATCCTTATCTCCTCCAGGACCCTTCCTCCTTCCTTGCCTCTATTCCTACCAACTTCATGTTCTCTCTCTTGAAACAAAACCAGAAAAATAAAAAATGAGTCCAGTTTATATTTGTTGAGCATTCTTGAGCATAGGGCCTGTTTTGAAATGAAATTGATATACACTGTGCCCCTCTACTGAAGAAAACTGTTTTAATATTCTCTCCCTTCACTTTCTCTCTCTCTTCTCTCCTCTCCTCTCCTCTCTCTCTCTCTCTCTCTCTCTCTCTCTCTCTCTCTCTCAGCAGCAGCTGTAAGTTTTAAAAATTCTTTAGCCATGGACATGACTTCATTCCCAGTTCCAAATTTGTCTAGCTTGAGCAATTCTTGTACATACTGTCATAGTCTTTCTGAGTTCATATACATATCAGCCATATTGTGTTTATAAAATGTTATTTTCTTAAATTCATCCATGACCTCTGGCTTTTTCATCCCATCTGCCATATAGATACCTGATTATTGAGAACAGGGATGTAATATTGACATTTTATTTAATTCTAACCATTTTAAAAATTCTTTTTTTATTATTTTTTAAAGATTTATTTAATAATTATTTTTATTGAATATATTCTTCATTTACATTTCAAATATTATACCCCTTCCCGGTTCCCCCCTCCATGAAAACCCCTAACCCATCCTCCCACCTCCTGCCTCTAAGAATATGCTCCTCCACCCAACCCACTCCCATGACCCCCACTCGTTTTCCCCACACTGGGGCCTTTATTGAGCCTTTGCAGGACCAAGGACCTCTCCTCCCACTGATGCCCGACAAGGCATTCCTCTGCCAATCTTTTGGCAGTAACCATATGTACCCCTTGGTTGATGGCTTAGTCCCTGGGAGCCCTGGGGCATCTGGTTGGCCAACATTGTCGTTCTTCTAATGGGGCTGCAACCCCCCCCCAGCTCTTCCAGGTTGCCCTCCAACTCCTTCATTGTGAACCCTGCACTCAGACCAATGGTTGGCTGCTAGTATTTGCCTCTGTATCTGTAAGGCTCTGGCAGGGCCCCTCCAAAAGACAACCATAAATGGTTCCTTTCGGTACTTACTTCTTGTCATCCATAGTAGTTTCAGGGTTTGGTGACTGTTTATAGGATGAATCCCCAGGTAGGACAGTCTCTGGGTGGCCTTTCTTTCAGTCTCTGCTCCACACTTTGTCTCCATAATTGTTCCTGCGATTATTTTGTTCCCTTTCTCAGAGGACGGAAATCACCCTCACTTTCGTCTACCTTCTTCTTGAGCTTCCTGTGGTCTGTGAATTGTAACACGTTTATTTTGAGCTTTTGGGCTAATATCCACTTGTCAGTGACTGCATACCATGTGTTTTCTTTTGTGATTTTACTTCACTCAGGATGAAACTTTCTAGTTCCATCCATTTGCCTAAGAATTTCATGAATTCATTGTTTTTATTAGCTGAATAGTACTCCATTGTGTATATATATAACAATTTCATTATCCATTCCTCTGTTGAAGGACATCTGGGTTCTTTCCAGCTTCTGGCTATTATAAATAAGGTTGCTATGAACATAGTGGAGCATATGTCCTTGTTGCATGTTGGAGCATCTTCTGGGTATATGCCCAGGAGTGGTATAGCTCGATCCTCAGGTAGTACTATGTCCAATTTTCGGAGCAACCACCATACTGATTTCCAGAGAGGTTTTACTAGCTTGCCTTCCCACCAATGGATAAGTGTTCCTCTTTCTCCTCATCCTCTCCAGCATTTGCTGTTCCCTGAGTTTTTCATCTGACTGCTCTGAGATGAAATTTCATGGTTGTTTTGATTTGCATATCCCTAATAACTAAGGTTGCTTAACCTTTCTTTAGGTGCTTCAGAGCCATTCGAGTTTCCTCAATTGAAAATTCCCTGTTTAGCTCTGTACCCATTTTTTAATAGGGTTCTTTGACACTCTGGAGTTTAACTTCTTGAGTTCTTTGTATACATTGGATATTAGCCCTCTATTGGATATAGGATTAGCAAAGATCTTTTCCCAATTTGTTGGTTGCCCTTTTGTCCTATTGACAGTATCCTTTGCCTTACAGAAGCTTTGCAGTTTTATGAGGTCCTGTCTGTCGATTCTTGTTCTTAGAGCATAAGCCATTGGTGTTCTATTTGGGAAATTTTCCCCTGTGCCCATGTGTTCAAGGTTCTTCCCCACTTTCTCCTCTATAAGCTTCAATGTATCTGGTTTTATGTGGAGGTCCTTGATCCACTTGAACTTGAGCTTTGTACAAGGAGATAAGAATGGGTTGATCTGCATTTTTCTGCATGCTGTCCTCCAGTTTATTCAGTACAAGAACTTCAAGCCTCTGAAGAAAGAAATCATAGAAGATCTCAGAAAATGGAAGGATCTCCCATGCTCATGGATTAGGAGGATTAGCATAGTAAAAGTGGCCATCTTGCCAAAAAGCAATCTACAGATTCAATGCAATCTCTATCAAAATTCCAAATCAATTCTTCATAGAGTTAGAAAGAGCAATCTGTAAATTCATTCGGAAGAACAAAAAACCCAGGATAGTGAAAATTATTCTGCAAAACAAAAGATTTACTGGGGGAATCACCAAACCTGACCTCAAGCTCTACTACAGAGCAATAGTGATAACAACTGTATGGTATTGGTATGGAGATAAGCAGGAAGATCAATGGACTAGAATTGAAGACCCAGAAATGAACCTACACACATATGGTCACTTGATATTTGACAAAGGAGCTGAAAACATCCAGTGGAAAAAAGACAGCATTTTTATTTCTTAATTATATGTAAGTACACTGTCACTCTCTTCAGGCACACCAGAAGAAGTCATCAGATCTCATTACAAATGGTTGTGAGCCACCATGTTGTTGTTGGAATTTTAACTCAGAACCTTCGAAAGAGCAGTCAGTGCTCTTACCCACTCAGTCAGCTCTCCAGCTCCATTTTAAAATGTCTTATTCTCTGCATATTGGCCAATTTTGGGCTAATTGTCATCTGCTGAAAGACATTTATTTAATGAGGGCTAATACACAGATCTGTATGCAATGGGTCAATAAGGACTGTTTTATTGCCATGTCTTTGTTATAATAATAGTTGTAGGTTTTACTCCAGGGCCTATGACCTCTAGGCTTACATTCTTGGCCTTATTTGTTGTCATGTGTGAATTCTACCTCATGATACCTGGCATAAATTAATTTTAAATGGTTCTTTCCATAACATTTATGCTTTTGTTGTACTAATAGGCCTGTCTTGTAGGCATGCCATCATTGCAACTTGCAGAGATGAGATTTGGTGGGAACTTAACATAAATGTTCTCCTCTGGCAGTGTATATATCACCTTTAGGAACTGTGGATGCTAGACAATAGAGATGACATTTCCAATTGAGTAATTACTACAGCATTGGTAATATAACATAAATGTATGAGTAGTCTATGAGACTAAATTGGTCAACAACTCAAAAAATATATAATTCATTACACTGAAGGTTTTATTTGGTAGCATAAGATGTCTTGTTGCCCTTGCCTATTTGCCATGCGCAAAATCTGTATGGTTCTTGGTTTGGCTGAAAATATTCTATGGGATTTTAAAACTAGAAGATGATCATTTATTGCCTCAAATGCTGCCTGTCTTACAATAAATATCCTGTAATGATAAAGAGGCTCTTTCCAGCTCTACTCCACAAAATAATCTATACCCTGGATATATCTACTTTTAAGTCAGTTCAGATAGTATATGCCAATTAGGTAATGCCAAATAAATCAGCCAATGTTTAACCTGATAAAGGAACATCCAGGTTAGATCCCATCTGAACAGAAGGTGGACATGACCAGCTGTAGTGAGCAAGCCTCTAACTGTCAACTGTTCCATAATCTCCATTGTCTATCTACTTTTCTGCCACACACCATCATCCATGCTGAACAAGGAACATCCAGGTCTGCTACATCAAGAACTTCCAGTCCCATGCTGCATAGGGAACATTCAGATCAGAAATACTTTCCCAATACTTGCTACAGTGGGAACATCCAGGGACAACAAATGGCTAAAGGCAAGTATAAGCATACAGACAATAAAAGGTAGGGCAATATGACACACTGAGAGCAATGCTATCCAACTACAGCAAGCTCTAGATATACTAACAAAGTTAATAAGTGATTTTTTCTTTTGTTTTTTGTTTTTTGAGACAGGGTTTCTCTGTATAGCCCTGGCTGTCCTGGAACTCACTTTGTAGACCAGGCTGGCCTCGAACTCAGAAATCTGCCTGCCTCTGCCTCCCAAGTGCTGGGATTAAAGGCGTGCACCACCACTGCCCGGCTATACTAACAAAGTTAAAGCACAGCAATTTACCTTAATACAACGTTATAAAAATGATAAATTCCTTTAAAGAGGAAATGAATAAATTGCTCAGAGAACTGCAGGAAAATATAGTCAAACAGGTAGAGGCCTTTAGAGAGGAAATAAATATATCCCTTAAAAAAATACAGGAAGCTCGGAATACCCAAGAAACAATTCACATATCAAATAATGCCTAAGAAGAAGGAAGGAGAGGCCCCTGGTTTTGGAAAGGCTCAATGCAGCAGTGTAGGGCAATACCAGGACAGGGAAGTGGGAAAGGGTTGATTGGGGAACAGGGGGAGGGAAGAGGGCCTATGGGACTTTTCGGGAGGGGAGATCCAGGAAAGGGGAAATCAATTGAAATGTAAATAAAGAATTTATCTAATAAAAAAGAAATACAGGAAAATACAAGTAAACAGGTGAAGAAAATTAATAAAACTAAAAGATCAGAGAATGGAAATCAAAGCAACAAGGAACGTACAATCTGAGGGAATCATGCAGACAGAAAAACTAGGAAAGAGAACAGGAACAACAAACACAAGAGTCGCAAAGAGAATGCAAAAAATGGAAGAGAACTATCAGGAGTAGAAGATACAATAGAAGAAATTGAGAAGTAGATGCCAGTCAACATTTAAGAAGCTTAGGAAACAGAAAATAGATTGGACCAGAAATAAAGTTCTTCCACCACATAATAATCAAAACACTAAATCTAAAGAACAAAGAAAGAATATTAAAAACTGTAAGCAAAAATTACCAAATAACATAACAAGGATCAGAATTACACATGAGTCCTTGACAGAGACTCTAAATGATAGAACAGACTGGGCAGAAGTCATAGAGCTTCTAAGCAACCACAGATGCCAATATAGTCTACTATACGCAGCAAAACTCTTAATTATCAACCATGGAGAAAATAAGATATTCCAAGATAAAACCAAATTTATCTGCAAATCTAGCCTTACAGAAAATACTTTAAGAAAAAAAATCTAACCCAAGGGGGATAACTATCCACAAATAAACACAGGAAATAAACACTTCCACACTAGAAAAAACAAAACAAGGGAAGCACCACAAATACACACACATACCATCAAAATAACAGGTTAATCAACATTGGCCATTAATGTCTCTCAAAATCATTGGACTCAATTCCTAATTTAAAAAAAAAAACAGACAAAACAAAACAAAAGACAGTGTAACTGAATGGCTGCCAACATGGTATCCATCATTCTGCAGCATAGGAGAAACAAACCTCAGCAACACAGATAAATATTACCTTAAAGTAAAAGGCTGGAAAAAATGTTTTTCAAGTAAACAACAAAGAAGAAAGTTGGAATAGCTATTTTAATATCTAATAAAATAGATTTTCAACCAAAATTAACCAAAAGAAGGGGAGTTCATACTCATCAAAAGAAAAATCCACCAAGATGACATCTCAATTATGAACATCTATAAACCAAATGCAAGGGTCTCCATATTTGCAAAAGAAATATTACTAAAACTTACAACTGCATATCAAACTCCAACTTCAACATGCCACTGTCTTCAATGGACAGATCATTGAGACAGAAATTAAACAGAGAAATAAAGAAACTAACAAAGGTTATAAATCAAGTGGACCTAAAAAATATCTATAAAATCTTTCACCAAAACACAAAAGAATATAACTTCTCAGCACCTCACAGAACCTTCTAGTCAGTCAAAAATCAGATGGTTGTGAACCACCCTATGTGTTCTGGGAATCAAGCCAGTCCTCTCTTGGAGAAAAAAGTGCTCTTAACCACTTCACTAATTCTCCAGACCTAAGAAATACACTTTTGAAAGTATTTCATTGTTTATGAAAAGTGTTGGTAGAAATTTTCTTGGTAAGTGCAAGGCAGGGAATGTCTGAGACAGAGATGTGAAGCCATTGCTGGAAATAAAAGGAAAGTCTTTATTGTATTCTCATGTTAGAGTTATGGGAGGGGCAGAACTAAGAATAACCTAGCTAGCATATTGGTAGAAAATTCTCTAAGAGCCATGTTATGGTCGTGTGGTACATGGATTTATATATGAAAGAAGAATCATAGGGGAGAGAGAAATAGTTTAACAGTTAAGAATACATACTGCTTGCTCTTGAAGAGTACCTGTGTTTGGTTCCTAGGAACTATGACAGGCACTAACTGAAAGCCATGTGTAACTTCAGTTTCTGGAAATTCAATCTCCTTGGCTTCTGCAGTCACTTGCACTTAGGTGCACATACTTCCGTATTCACGTAGGCAATTTAATTTCTTTTGTTTTAAGAGAATGATGCTAGAGAGATTTAGAATACTTAAATCCTCTTTTAGAGGGCCCAGGTTTGGTTCTGTTATCAATATAGGTGCTCATAACCATATTTAACTCCAGTTCCAGATGATCTGATATGCTCTTCTGGCCTGTGTGGGTACAGGGCATGAACATGGTCCATAGACATACACAGATAAATTACTCATACACATAATATTAAAAGAAACTTGTTAAAAATTGATTTTAAAAAATGAAGCAGAACTATTACAGCCAATATTCAATAGCTGGACATATTTTTAAAGGTCTGCATTAAAATACTGCATGAATATATATGTTTTCTGGCCAAAGGCAAAACAAAGCAAAACTTGATCACAGAGACAAAGCATTGGATAAAAAAACCCACCACTGTGAAAACATTTCTTCTTGTTCTGTGATAATTACCATGTGTTCCTACACACTTGGCAGGGATAATGATAGCTATTCAAACTTCTATATAGAGACAAAAGGAACAACTCTATTTCTGAATTTCAAGTAAATATTGTACAGTCAACATTTCTAACCAATATGTTTGTATCATTATCCTATGCTTTAATCATGATTTAACATTTCTAATATTCTACCATTATCCCATGTTTCAATATTTCATTATTGGCAAAATAACTAAAGCCTATTTAATAATTTAAGGTGTTTGACAAGATATTGTGGTATAGTACATTCATTTTTGTTCAGATATTTCAGCTGTGATAATTCAAAGTGCAAGTCAAATGGATAGGCACAAAATGATTTTGTTTACAAAATGACATCGTGGTTTTCTTGGCTCTCAAAATTCATTCTAATTTAAATATTCATTTGCAATAAAAACACTATAAAAAGTAATATACAAGAAAATAAAACACAAAAAAAGGCAAGGAGCTTTGTGCATCAAGTTTGAGAAGTAGCATTCGAATGTAATCCATTATCAATACTGAATTTAAGAGCTGCTCGGACAGGAGTCTTCCTGCTGCCATCTGCAGCAAGGAACCAGGCAGCTCCAAAGCCTTCTGTGCACATCTCTCCAGGAGAGAGTGATCTCCCAGCAGTGATTTCACTTCTGAGCACAGAGGTGAGATCTCCACCTTCTCTCTGGAGGGGAGCAGCTAGGAACACACAGAGCAAATGATCAGGAGTACAGACACAGGCTTACAGGCCTATAGGAGGGACAAGCTCCAGTCAGAGATAGCAAGAACAGCTGACACCAGAGATAACCAGATGGTGAAAGGCAAGCACAAGAACCTTACGAATAGAAACCAAGGCTATTTGGCAATATCAGAGCCCAGTTCTCCCACCACAGCAAATCCAAGATAACCCAACACAGTGGGAAAAGCAGGAGTTGAACTTAAAGTCTCATCTCACAATGCTGATAGAGGACATCAAGAAGGACATAAATAACTCCCTTAAAGTAATACAGGAGAACATGGGTCAAAAGGTAAAAGCCCTTAAAGAGGAAATTCAAAAATCCCTTGAAGGAATATGGGAGAGCATGGGCCAACAGGTAGAGGCCCTTAAAGAGGAAACACAAAATCCCTTAAAGAATTATGGGAAAACACAAACAAACTAGTGAAGGAACTAAAAAAAAAGCATCCAGGATCTAAGAATGGGAGTAGAAACAATAAAGAAATCACAAAATGAGACATCTCTGGAGATAGAAAATCTTGGAAAGAATTCAGGAGTCATAGATGCAAGTATTAACAACAGAATACAAGAGATAGAAGAAAGAATCTCAGGTGCTGAAGATACCATAGAAAACGTTGACTCAACAGTTTAAAAAAATGCAAAATGCAAAAAGCTCTGGAGCCAAAACATCCAGGAAATCCAGGACTCAATGAGAAGACCAAACCTTCGACTTACAGGTGTAGAAGAGAGTGAAGGTTTACAACTTAAAGGGCCAGTCAATATCTTCAAAAAAATTATAGAAGAAAACTTCCCTAACCTAAAAAAAGAGATGTCCATGAACATACAAGAAGCCTTCAGAACTCGAAAAAGACTGGACCAGAACAGAAAGTCCTCCCATCACATAATAATCAAAACACCAAATGCACTAAACAAAGAAAGAATATTAAAAGCAGTAAGGGAGAAATGTCAAGTAACCTATAAAGGCAGGCCTATCAGAATTACACTAGACTTCTCACTTGAGACAATGAAAGCTAGAAGATCCTGGGCAAATCTCATACAGACCCTGAGAGAGCACAAATGCCAGCCCAAACTACTACGCCCAGCAAAACTCTCAATCATCATAAATGGAGAAACCAAGGTATTCCATGATAAAAACCAAATTTACACAATATCTTTCCATAAATCCAGCCCTACACAGGATAGTAGATGGAAAATGCTAACACAAGGAGGGAAACTACACCCTAGAAAAAACAAGAAAGTAATTTTCTTCCAAAAAACCCAAGAGAAAATAACCACACAAACATAAAAATATCATCAAAAATAACAGGAAGCAACAATCACTGTTCCTTAATATCTTATAACATCAATGATCTCAATTCCCCCAACAAAAACATAGAATAACAAAAATATTTTTCATGTAAATCTTTAATTTTATCAGAAAATGTTTGTATTTCCTCTTTCAATAAATTTAGTAATGTTTTTTATGTCTACCATTTTGACTGTATTATTTTCCATGATAATCTTTAATTTTAACATTTTTTTATATATTTCTTCAATTTTATCAGAAATATTTTCCTTGTAGATCTTCAATTTTGTCAGAAAATGTTTATAATTCCTCTTTCAATCAACTTAGGAATATTTTTATGCCTATCATTTTATCCTTATAATTTTTCCATGAGTTAGACAATATTAACATGTTTTTCTCTATATTTCTTCAATTTTATCAGAAATATTTTCCATGTAAATCTTCCATTTTATCAGAAAATGTTTATAATTTCACTTTCAATCAACTTAGAATTAGTTTTATGCCTACCATTTTATCTGTATAATTTTTCATGATAATCTTCAATTTTAACATTTTTCTATATATTTTTTAAATTTTATCAGAAATATTTTCCATGTCAAGCTCCAATTTTATCAGAACATGTTTTTAATTCCACTTTCAGTCAATTTAGGAATATTTTTATTCCTACCATTTTGTCTGTATAATTTTCCATGAGTCAGTTTTAATGTGTTTTTCTATATATTTCTTGAATTTTATCAGAAATATTTTCCTTGTAGATCTTCAATTTTCTCAGAAAATGTTTATAATTCCACTTTCAATCAACTTAGAAATATTTTTATGCCTACCATTTTATCTGTAATTTTCTATGATAATCTTCAATTTTAATATATTATTTTATATTTTTCTATGATTTTATTAGAAATATTTCCCATGTAAATCTTCAATGCTATCATAAAATGTTTGTACTTCCTTTTTTAATTAATTTAGTAATATGTTTTGTGTCTACCATTTTACTCTTTAACTTTCCATGAAAATTATCAATCTTAATGTGTTTTTCTATATCCTTCTTCAATTTTGTCAGAAACATTTTCCATGTAAATGATTAATTTTGTCATAAAATGTTTTTACTTCCTTTTTCAATAAAAATAAAATAAAATAAAATACTGAATTTAAGACTCACATTTTGGGAGTAGCACAGCTGACAATATCTCTGAGGGATAATTGCCCACTCTTCTGGACATAATTTCTTTGAAACATCGTGTAAAATAGGAGGAAAAAAAGCAAACAAAACATAAGACCAGGTCCACACTTGTAGAACTTCATACTCCAGGGTTATAATGCTCCTCTGAAGGGAGAACTGCAAAGCATCTGCTGTAGGAACTCTAACTACTGAAGAAACAACGTTCTGGCACAAAATCATGTGCTAGACTCAGTTCTGAAGCATATTGGCAGACATTGTGACTGAAACTGGCTTCATACATTCAGTCTTCCAAGATTTATTGGATATTTACAATGTCAAACTTGAAAATAAAAATAGTAAGTAAGACCAATCTCTTGCCCACAAGTTATGTGATCCCAGGTTCTTTTTTCCCCACAAGTCAGTTTAAGTTTTTTGAGGGAAAAAAACATACACTTGTTAATTGTTTCTTTAATAATTTTAATTTTACTTATTATTTATGTATGTTGGGAGAGGGGCATACATACATTTCAGCACTAGTGTAGGGGTCAGAGGACAGCATTCAGGAGCTGCTTTTCCTCTTCTACCCTAAAAGACAGGACCTTTCTTGTTATTTCTGTTGTGTTGCATACTCTAGTTTAGCTGCCCCATAAGTTTATGTGCAATTCTTCTTTCATTACCTTCCATAGAGCAATAGGAATACTGGGTTCACAGATGTGCTCTACAATACCTAGCTATTTTTCTTGAGTTTCAGGAATGAAACTCAAGGTGCTAGGCAATTTAATATTTGAGCCAATCTCACAAGCTCTAGTTGTTCCAGTGATATCTCTTGTTCTACGAAACAGAACCCATTGTAAGAAAACAGAGATAAATGATGAGGGAAAAGTCATAATATAATAGGTTTCTATTGCTATCAAAAACAAACATGGCTATGATCTACTTGGAGGAGAAAGAGCTTATTTCATTTTACAGTTTATAGCCCATCATGAAAGAAGTTAGGAAAGGAACTCAAGACAGGAACCTAGAGTCAAGAATTGAAGGAGAAGCCATGAAGAAATTATCCTTTCTGGCTTGCTAACCATGATTTGCTCATCCTACTTTCTTATGAAACATATAATCAGGACCACTTGTCCCATTTAGAGGCCATCCACAGTAGACCCCCTCATATCAATTACTAAACAAGAAACTGCCCTATAGACATGCTTATAAACAATCTGATAAAGGCATTTTCTCAACTGAGACTTCTCTTCCCAAATACCTCTAGCTTGTGCCCATTGGCATAAATACTAGCTGATGCATACTTCCTCTCTTTTCCTCAGTGCCCATTATTCTTCCAAGGGTATTTCATTATAACCAAGAGTGATGACAACGTGTTCAAGTATTATTACATGCCAGGTTGTATACCAATCACACCATGAAGATTGTTGCACACATTATTTACTTGTGAATACTTTTGTTTAAGAAAATGTCTGAATGGAAAAGAATGGTCAGATTAAACAATACAATCTCTAATTCACTTTTACAAAAATCTCAATGGGTGAATATTCCTCTTACAAAAATTTTTCTTAATATTTATGGACCATGGTAATTAAATTTACCTACGCATCTCTGACCCCTGTTGCATGGAATACTTGGATTTAGGATCCTCTTTTCAAGACGGATGGTAACATGAAATCAGCTAATCTTTCCATCACTGTCACTTTTAGTTTTAAACTAACAATAACAAGCAAAGAAATGTTTTAGTTATTGCTGCTTCCCTCCTATCCATTTCAATGGTCTGTACAGATGCATTAGTGGTCAGACCTTATCCTTTTTCTGTGAACATAAAGCAAAGTTAGACTTTAAGATGGTGTGCTACTGCATTTGGCAGCTGTTCCCACCCAACACGTATAGAAAATTTAGTGAGAATGCAGATATTATAATTGTATCTTCAGTCTTCTACTTTACTTTTTCTGGTAGTGCTTCCTGTGGTGAAAGTTCAAGTTTGCTGTCACTCAATGACTGTTTGGTGGTAATGATTTCTTCATGGAATTGGTGGATTTGTTTGGTAGAATCTTCTGAAAAATCTGCAGCTCTGAATCCAGAGGTGGTGTGGATAAAATTCATACTCATTTCTCTACAAAACAACTGTATTCTCTGTCTCTCTCTCTCTCTCTGTCTCTCTCTTTCTCTCTTTATCTCTCTCTCTCTTTTCCTCTCTCTCTCTTTCTCTCTCCCCTCTGAATTTTTATCTGCTTACCTAATAATTTTTCCATGGTTCCTTTACTGATGCAGTAAGTTTCTATACACAGTACTAAGTGGCAAGTAGTAATTGTTTACTGTGCTAAGGTTTCAGAAAAAGAGGAAGGTTACCTAAATAAGCTTGGGGTTGTCAATAAAATGTATTTGGAACACTAGGGACATATTTTTCTTCATCAAAACAAAAATCATTAGACAAGAATGTAAGTCTTATAATGTTACCACAAACAGAGAATAAAGACTCACAGAAGGATGACAGATGCACTGATAAAGGGCTTTTCTTTCTTTCCTTCCATTTTGTTTCTTTTATGGTATGCTTTAAATCAAAACATTCTGTAGGCTTCAGCAAGAGTTCACTATAGAGTATTATAAATAAAGAGTCAGACTATTAGGGTCTTAAGGATTGTCATCAGGCTTCATAATTCTTCCACCCTAAACTGCTGACCTTAGCTAACAGAAAGGCATTGATTCAGGCATTCAGGCAAATCCTGAGTTAGATAAGGTTTAGGAAATGAATCCAGTGTCTGGAGCTCTTAACACTGCTCCACACAGACCAGAAAGACTGAATCAAAGCCTCACAAAAGAAAGAATCTTAATTAGGGGTCAAGAAGAGTCAGCAGGACCCAGAGTGAGATCTACACTCACAATGACCCAAAACATTTGGCTATTTGCCTACATCTAGTGCATACCCTTGGAGTACCAAGGGTAGAACCCATTAACCAGGACACAGGAGGTACACAGCCAAGTCAGCCAATGCACAATTTATTCAAAATTCAGCTTCTTTTAAAGGCAAAGTAGAATAAAGTTTCTCCACAGTTTCTAGTTTTCACCAGGTGCCGTTTCCCTAGCAATAGCTTATCTTGGTTCAAAGTGACCCAAACCTGATGGCAGACTGAGAAATCTGTCAGCAGTACAACTCTTAGAAGTGTTGCTTCTTATAATTAAAAACAACGTTGCTTTCTCATGAGACAAGGAACATGAAGTACACTTCCTCAGGTTTGCTGTGTAAGCAACACCAGGATTCTCTGCTTGAGAAAGTTTGCCTCCTCTTTGTCTTTGTATACTAAGATTGACAGCTATTGAGCATTTGTATGAATGAAGCT
This sequence comes from Tokudaia tokunoshimensis, assembly GCA_036184795.1. NCBI lineage: Eukaryota > Metazoa > Chordata > Mammalia > Rodentia > Muridae > Tokudaia > Tokudaia tokunoshimensis. The sequence goes on from BTHU01000010.1 coordinate 105,564,050, forward strand.
TCTTTGTAAATTGTGACCACAGCATGAATTCTTCTAAGTGAGAAACTGACCCTTGAAATGAAGACTCAATGACCTCCAGCCGATGTCATTTATTTAAACTATAACTCAGAATTATTTATACAGTGAGATCCTAAGATATAACATGGATTCTGTCTGTGGATTCTCTTTTAATATAATCTTACACACCAAAGTAAGAGTTCTCCATCTGTCCTCATAGTTGTTTTTTGTTTTGTTGTTTATGTTGTTGTTCTTTGTTCATTTGAGGTTTTGTTTTGCTTGTTTGCTTTCCTCCAATTTGGACAAGCTAGTTATTTAGGAAGAATAACCTCAATTGAGAAAATGCCTCTTAAGATTGATCTGTAGGCAAGCATTAAGGGGATTTTCTTAATGTTTAATGTAGATGATCTAACCCATTGTGAGTCATGCTACCTCTGAGCAAGTTGTCCTGGGGCATTTAAGAAATTTACTGCCTTGTCTGGCCTCAGTGGGAGATGATATCCCTTATACATAGAGACTTGATGTCCCAAGAAAGGGTGACACTGAAAGGCTGGAACCTTTCAAAGGAGAAGGGGAGGAGGATGAGTGGAAAAACTCTGTGGAGGCACGGTCAACATTTGAGTTGTAAATAACTAGAATAATTAATTAATCAAAAATTTTTAAAAAGAAAGCTGGAATAATCCTGGGGAACAAAGGCAATGTATTCCTACATGGCTTCTATTTCAATTCCTGCCTCCACATACCTGTATTTAATTACTGCCTTGACTTCCCTTAATGATGAACTCTGATATAGAAATGTAATCAAAATAAACACTCTTATCTTCCAGTTGCTTTTGGGCATGGTATTTTATTACAACAATAGAAAATCTTTGCCAAGATACTTTACATATTACAAGATTCACAAAGGATAAACAATTTTAACTGTAAACAGTTTTCCAAGGATATAAGCAAAATCCCTTTCTTTCCAAATATAAAATATAAAATAAAATGGAAAACAAAACAGAAATAACAACTTAACTAAAGAGAATAAATGTTGTAGAGAATTAGATTTGTTGATACTTAAAATTTTAATATATTTGCTGCACTATCTACCACTGTTTCCCACATACACATATCTACATGAAAACACAAAATAGTATATATGGTTATAGATAAATCTCCCTTGTCTTTTAATATAACTAATTGTCATGTAAAACACAGCAAAACTAGTGGTTGACCTACATTTTCTCATGATGACATATAATGAAATAGGTTTTAGCCATATTAGACAGTATCACTTCAGTTTTATTTTGTTTTTTTCCCATCACATCACAGGAACATGACAGCAGTTTCCTCTTTAGAAAGTCATGCTATGTTGGACTCTTGAGTTCAGATGGTATGCATGTATCCTTTCCTATAAAAGAATCTTTCTCTTTCTGGAAATAATGAGCCTATGTGGATGTATACCATAAAAATTAAAGCAAAGCAAAGCAATTTCTTAAATGATTTTACCTAGAAATTTTGGCATTCTTTGCAGTTCTTTTGTCACAATAAAATATAGCACTGCAGTTGTATGACACTGATCCTGAAATTTAACTGTGTCAAAGCCACTGCTCAATAGCTATGGCAGGGTACATTCTTAGTCAATAATGACTTACTTTGCACTGGATGATTTAAGTTCTTTCTTTTATTTTCAGTTTATTCTTCTCTTGTACAATACAGTCCAGCATTAGCTTTCTTTCCCTCCTCCATGGGCCTCCAGATCTACTGCTTTTTCTTCAGAAAAGAGCAAGTCTCCCAGTGATATCAACCCAATACAGCATAACAAGATTCAGTAATACTAGACATAACCCTTCATATAGAGGCTTATGTGAGCAAACCAGTAGAAGAGAAAAGTGTCAGAAATCTGGCAAAAGTGTCAGAAACTTCCCCTCTCTCGTTGTTAGGAGTCAACAAAAGCCACAAGAAAACCATCCATAGCATGTATGCAGAGGGTCTAGTACAAACCCATGCAGGGTCTGTAATTGCCACTTCAGTCTCTGTGAGTCCCTATGAACCCAGTTAAGTTGATTCTCTGGGCTATGTTCTCCTTTCAGAGCTCACTCTAGAGATATATTATATAACATTATACCTTTTGTTATTAAATTAAAGAACCACGATCGAGCACTGTTTCAGCTCCCTGACCCCTATTGATCATGTTGTGCAACTGATGAGCAAAGTGTGACAATGAAGCAGAAAGGGGATTAGATTGTTCCTTAGTTTCAATTATAGGGAATCTAGAAAAACCAAACTAATTTGGAGTCACCAGCAAGTAGACAAGCAAATGATTTGCTTCAAATATGTAAAAATTTTAGTGCCAAGTATATCTTACTAAAATTGTTAAAAGTGAGTTACTGAACTTTTAACACAAAAGAAATAAAATTTCATTTTTGTGACAATGATTATGGTTATTTAAATAGACATGTTCCTAGCATTTAATTGCAGAAGAGACTCTGAAAACATGCATTGATCTCTGAAAACTGAGTTATGAATAAACATACAAGTGCATGTTCTATCTGTAAAATGCATTATCATATATCTACTGAATATATAAATAAACGTCTTTGAATTAGAAACAATGTAAAATGTTTTCTGTTACAACATGCACTTTAAAAATAGTCCAGGTGTAAATAATTTTATGAAACTTCTGTTTTAAATAGTTTCTGAGGTTCAGAGAGCTTTAACTACTTGACCATGACATGTATTAGTTAACTTCAGAAACACCCTTGAAGCCCAAGCTTATGTCTGGTTTTAAAGTTTATGACTTAGATTATGCCCTCCCCACAAGCCTTTGAGTGGGAAATTCAGACCTAGGCACTAGCCACAACCACCCACCTAGGGTGGAGCTCTCAGACCAAGGTGAAGTCCATTGTTCTTCAAGGACATGCAGTTTCCTGAGAGGAGTCAACCACCTGCTGAGCAACCAAACTGGTTTTGCAGATGAGTTCCCAGCCTTTCGGGCAAGTGTTTTCCCCCACCTTTAAATTTGGAGCTCCCCATTAAACATCGAGCCTTGATCAGAAATACATTGTCTTGGCTCATTATTTCTCTCTCCCAACCTTTCTAATGAAGCCCCAGCTTTCCTTACAGATGACCCTGGTTCCCATAGCTTCAGGCAGTTAAAGATTAGCATCTGAATGTGGGACTTGGAAATGGAGAGACCAATTGAGGGACACTGTCTTAGGTGGAGCTCCACAGGAATGAAAAAAGTTATGTATCTGACACGGTAAGCAACATTAACAGCATTAATGTTAGCATTGTTAGTACTGAGACCTCCTGTGATGTCATATGGGACAGCTCGACAGATAGGCCTGTCGCCAAGGCAACGGACGCTATATACCCAGAATTCACTGGGTCTATTTTACCTGTGGTTACATCATCATTCGTATATATTTGGGTAGCACCTCCCTCTCTTTCTCTTCTTTTTTCCCTCTTTCTTCCCGCTGGCATCCTTGTCCGTCCCCTCCCCCACTAATAAAACCCCACATGGAACAGTTTGGCCAGGTGTGGTCTCTTGTGCTCCCACTGCCCCGCGCTGTTGCCGCCGCAGTCGCTTGCACTGAACATAACATTTGGCGAGCCATCCGGGAGCAGCTCAGTGCAGATACAGGCAACCCACCGGCATCGCGGCCAGAAGACACCGATGCCAAGAACCCAGTGGCCGCTGAGAGACACAGCTGCTGCCACTGCCACCGCCACCTTGTGGATCTCCTTCACTGCAAAGACCATCGCTGCTGCCACCGCTGCAAGACTCACAGGCTTCTCTCAAGTGAGCTGTGCACTACAGCTCACCAAACCGTTTCACATTCCTGGCTACTGGATGGCAAATTCTGGCAAACATGCATCAGCATATCTATTGGTAAGGAGTCTTCCCATGCTGACTGGAGGAAATCTTCGGCTCAGGCTCAGATGAGACCTGGCCAGTCTCTTCTGGGCTAAGATTGGCTCCGAATGCCCAGCCCATACTATTGGCCTCCTAACTAGCATTCACATTAAGACACGTACGCCCTGGGGTGGCCCCTCACAAGGAAGCAACCCAGATGCCCCCACCCCCAGCTTTCACAGCTGCCAAAAAATCGTGGCTCAGGTTGGGTGTTCCAGGAAATGCCGCCGGCCTCTAGTGTTCTCATGACAACCTGAATTCCTAGCCTGGCTGAAAACTCTCCAGGATGCTGGAGTTTTGCAGTTCCCCCTCTGACCCAATGGGCGGTCCTAAACTCCACCTCTCCTGACCTCTCCTCTCTCTCTAAACGCCCTGAACTGGCGCCAACCTTCACCCCTCCTATCACGCGTTCCAAGACTGCAGCAAGACCCCCGCGTCCTTCTCCAAGGACACCCAACCCAGCAGCAGTCCTTCCTCTAAGGGAAGTGGCTGGAGTTAATGTCCTGGTCAGAGTTCATGTTCCTTTCTTGTTGAGTGAACTTTCTCAAATAGAAAGTAGACTGGGTTCCTATACCTCTAACTCTTCCAACTTTATTAAGGAATTTCATTACATCACTCAGTCCTACAGCTTGACTTTCCATGATGTGCATATGATTCTCACCAACAATTTACTTCCCAATGAATGTAGGCGAGTTTTGGAAGAGGCAAGAAAGCATGCAGACGAAATTCACCAAACAGATAGAACATATCCAATGGGATCCAAGACAGTGTCTGACCGGGACCCTCAGCAGAATTACAATTCCACAGAAGGTATTTTAGCTAGAGACAGGTTTGTTACATGCCTTCTGGCCAGTCTTAGAAAAGCAGCCTTAAAGCTAGCAAATTTTGAAAAACTCCAAGTGGTTGTCCAGGACAAGCAAGAGAATCCATCCCAGTTTTTAGAACGCCTCACAAAGGCTTTGTTACAATATACTAGTCTGGATCCTGAGAATCCAGAAGGTAAGTAACTTTTAATGACCTACGTCTTTACCCAGAGCTCCCCCGACATAAGGGCTAAACTTAGGCACTTGGAGAGGGAACCCCTAACTCCACAGGCAGAAGTCTTGACACTGGCCATCAAGGTGTACCATGGCAGAGATAAAAAAATCCCGAAAACAAAAATATCACATGCTGGCAAAGGGTGTTCAACCAGCTCCAGCCACTACCTAGGGCCCCTGGCCTTTTAAGGCTCAGGACACCAGCTCCCTGCTATAGATGTGGTCAACAAGGTCACTGGGTAAGGGCTTGCCCTAACCCACGCAAGCTAAGAGGGCCATGTACCAAGTGCTGTAGTGAAGGACATTGGACTGTCGATTGCCCTTGTGTCGTGCAGAACAGAGGACCATCCTATCCAGATACTCCTCCAGCTGACCTCCTGTGCTTGGCTATGGATGACTGAAGGGGCCGGAGCTCCCTGGACCCGACCACATCAATCACCAGCAGGGAGCCTCGGGTAACTATCATGGAATGTGGGTGGCCCATCTCCTTCCTCTTGGACACCAGGGCCACGTACTCGGTCCTGATGGAGTTTTGAGGATCCACTTCACCTTCGCGTTTTCTTATTGTCAGGGTAGGAGGACAACCTTACCTTCCTCATCAGACCCCACCAATTAGCTGTACTTTTAGTGGTATGCCCTTCACCCATTCTTTTTTGGTAGTGCCAACTTGCCATGTTCCCTTATTAGGAAGAGATCTTTTAGTTAAGTTGGGGGCTTCCATTTCTTTTGCTGCCGCCACTCACCTGAACCCAAGCTCGCCAGCAGTTCCTCTGCTCCTTCTTCTAGCCAGTCAACCTACTAACACTAACATGTTGTTTCTTTTACCAGCTTCTCAGGTGGGCCCTAGAGTTTGGGATGTCCAGAACCCCTCTGTTTCTAAACACCATTCTCCTGTTCTCATCCAGTTACTGGACCTTACCAGGTACATCACCCAAGCTCAATACCCTCTCTCTCCAGAGCCTTAGGGAACTTAAGCCTATTATTTCTGACTTCTTAAGGAAAAATCCCTTCACCCCACTTCTTCCCCCTTCAACACCCCTATACTAGCAGTTAAGAAACCTAATGGTACCTATTGCCTGGTTCAAGACCTCAGGCACATTAATGCTGCAGTGGTCCCCCTCCATCCTGTTGAATCTAACCCTTACACACTTCTTTCTACTATCCCCTCAGGAAACTCTCATTTCTCAGTCCTAGATCTCAAGGACACATTTTTCTCTCTCCCTCTCGATGCCCAGTCACAGAACATATTCGCCTTTACCTGGACAGATCCTGACACCCACTTTTCTACCCAGCTTACCTGGACTGTTCTGCCTCAGGGATTCCGGGACAGCCCACACCTATCTGGCCAGGCCCTGGCTTCTGACTTATGCTCTTTATCTCTCCTTAGATCTAAAATTCTTCTTTATATAGATGATGTACTTGTCTGTAGCCTGTCTCTAGAGATTAGCTCAGCAGACACCTCTGCCCTTCTGAATTTCCTTTTCAGTCAAGGCTATAGGGTCTCACCTTCTAAAGTCCAACTGTCCACTCCTCAGGTAACCTATTTGGGATTAACAATTACCCCATCCCACAAGGCTATTACCTTAGATAGAAAGAATCTAATTCAGTCTTTAACTGTTCCTTCTACAAAGGAAGAGATTTTGTCATTCCTAGGAATGGCTAGCTTTTTATGTTCCTGGGTTCCTTCCTTTTCCCTCCTTTTTTGACCCTTATATGAAGCAGCATTAGGCTCCACCCACGAACCACTTCTCAAACATGTTACCAAGCCCTTTCAGAGGCTCCAACAGGCTCTCCTTAAGGCCCCAGCCTTACATCTCCCTGATCTGACTTGTCCTTTTTCCCTCTATGTAACTGAAAAGGAGGGATTTGCCCTTGGAGTCTTAGGTCACCAACTGGGATTTTCTTTTGCACCTGTGGCATATTTGCCAGAAATATTAGATTTAACCATTCAGGGATGGGCACCTTGTATTCATACTTTAGCAGCAGCTGAACTCCTTATCCGGGAGTCAAAGAACTAATAACCTTGGGGTCACCCATAACTATGCTCTCTTCTCACAACCTGTCACAGCTCCTAACTTACAAAGGCCTACAGATTCTACCTACTTCCAGTGTTCTTTCTCTTCAGGTAGTGCTAAAAGAAGATTCCACGCTCACTTTCCAATCATGTCTCCCTCTTAATATTTCCAATCTTCTTCACCGACCTAATACTAACCACTCCTTGTCTCATTCCTGCAGTGAGACTTTAGAGCATACAGGAGGGCACATTGACTCAAGACTTTTATACCTGGTATACAGATGGTAGCTCCTTTATATACGAATGGGCTAGAAAAGCTGGCTATGCCATGGTGTCAGACACGGAAGTGGTAGAGGCACAGGCCCTTCCTGCTCATACCACTAGTCAGCAGGCTGAGCTAATAGCCCTCACCCATGCCTTTCAACTGGCACAGGGACAGTCCTTCAGCATCTACACAGATTCCAAATATGCTTTCTACATCTTCCTGTCCCATGCCGCTATCTGGAAGGAGCCTGGGTTACTTACCACCAAAGGAGGATCAGTAACTAATGCAAACCACATTTTGGCCATGCTAAAGGCCTCCCATCTCCCCACAGCTATTGGGATTGTTCGCTGCAGTTCCCACCAGATGGATGACTCTATTGTCTCCAAGGGAAACAACCAAGCTGATGAGGCAGCTAGAGCTGTGGCCCTTAGGGGCCTACACTCATCTCACCTTCCCCAGGAAACCCTTACACTGCAACTCACATCACTACCTTCACCCCCTGACACTTGCCAAACTCTGCCTATCTTCACCAACTCTTTCATCCTAACAGCCAAGTGTTGTCTTCTTTTGTTAAGACCTACCTACAGCCTACTCCTGAGGACTTAAGTTTCTTAAAATCTATCTCTGTTTCTTGTAAAATCTGTCAGATGTCAGACTCCAACTCAAGATATCATAGCACCCCTTTCCCTACCAATCAGGCTAGAGGGTCCCTTCCTGGAATGGACTGGCAACTTGACTTTACCCACATGTCCACTGTCAAACATGTCAAGTACCTCCTGGTCTTGGTGGACACCTTCTCAGGGTGGGTGGAAGCATTTCCCACAACTAACAAAAGGGCTCAGACAGTCTCTGATCTCCTCCTCCAAGAGATTGTTCCTTGATTTGGTGTCCCAGCTTCCCTTCAGTCAGACAATGGTCCTGAATTTACTTCCCAGATTTCTCAGAGTCTATCTAAGGCCTTAAACATCCCTTGGCATTTTCACATTCCCTACCACCCTCAATCTTCAGGTAAGGTAGAAAGAACTGATCACTCTTTAAAAACCACTCTTGCTAAGCTGTCACAGGAACTTCACCTTGACTGGGTAAAACTTCTACCTCTGGCTCTTTTCAGGCTACAAGTTCTCCCCAAGCAACCTCTTCTCATCTCACCCTTTGAACTTATGTAGGGACATCCAGTTTTAACTCCTGGTCTTTCACCTAAATGCTCTCCCCTCCCAGACCACCTACTCACCCCATTACTTTGCCACTTCTGTTCTCTCCTATGGAACTTTGCTGACCACCCCCTACCACAGCCACAGACTGTCTCCTGTCCACTGCCTGTCAACATTGGAGACCAAGTCCTCCTATCCCCTCCAGATCATCAGTCCTCACTCCCCTCTCCCAAATGGCAGGGTTCTTTTAAGGTGATTCTCATGACTCCTACAGCTGCTAAACTTGAAGGACTCTCTCATTGGGTCAACCTGTGTCACCTTAAACCTTTCATCACTCCACCTAAAAATAACTCTTCTTCATACATGTTGACCCTAACAGGACCATGCTCTGTTAAGCTCCGGAAGACATCAAGACCATTCACCTTATCCCTAGTCCCAGAAAATGAGACTCTACTCCGGCAGTCAAGCTCAATTTCACTGGATTAGACATGGGTTTCTTGTCCTCCCCCTGCTGTTCTTTGTTTCCATCCAGGACAGCCCTTACATCTGGAGATTCAAGGTTCAAGAAACCCTCACAGATAACAAACAGTCTTTCCAAATAGGGTCAGAAAACTGCTCCATAGCCGGATACCAGGAACTGATCCAAATCGCCATCATCCCTGTATTGGTTGTCCCATCCAAATATTGTGCTCTCTATACTTCCTTTCTCTTTGACCAGACAAAAGATTACTGTAAAAAATGGCCAGATGAATATGGGGGCTGCCCATATTGTTCATGTTAGATGCATATGCTAGGATCACGGATCAATCGTTTCTTCTATCAACATCACAAGACACGTTTCTTATACATACAAGATCTGTGGGATTCCAGGTTAGAGACAGGAGTTGTTGGTAAGCTCTACTGTAAAAATCAGCCCAGCTCTCCAGTAAGTAAGTAAGTAAGTACCATCCATATTGAGAGAAATATATCTCAAGCACCCAACCCCTAAAGTAGGGGAGATAATCAAACACTCCTCCAAGGTCCTTACCTCCTTAACAGCACCCTTCATAAATGGCACTAACTTGTCATTTTGCTTGTTGCTTCAAACCTTGACCTCAGCATACCAGCTCCTTAATATCACCAGGCCTGGTCACTTCAAAGATTGTTGATTATGTGTACCCCCTGGAATCGACTCAAAATTGTCACTTACAGCCTCTCCGGTGATACTGCCAAGTAACCTTACCTCACCTTTTGTCAGCTGCTCTGACTCCAATGTTGCCATGACTCCATACCTTACCTCTGTCCCTCTCTTTGGCATGGCAAACTGTTTTAAGACCTCTGGAACATGTTCTGTAGAAACCCTAAGCTCCCTAGACTGCAATAGAACCATAACCCTTGATATATCTTCTCTGCCACAATGCCCTGCAATCCAGAACACATCAATTCTTTGTGGCACCCAGGTATATCATCACCTACCTGTCAGCTGGTCAGGAGTTTGCATGTTGCTACTCCTTTTTCCCTGAACTGGGTGTAATCCAGGGAAATGAGTCCCTGTCAATCCCAGTTGTAGATATGATAGCTGCCCGACATGAGAGGGCAGTTCAGTTCATACCACTCTTGGTCGCTATAAGAATAGCCATAGGTGTTGGTACTGGTATTGCCCGGATAATGACTTCTATGTCCCAGTATAATACATTCACTTCCCTGTTTAAAAGCGATCTCCAAGGAATGGCTGAAACTGTGCCTACTATCCAGAAACAGATCAATTCTTTGGCAGCTGTGGTGCTTCAGAACCAATGGGGCTTAGATGTCCTGACAGCGAAAGAAGGCAGCCTTTGTTCCTCCAAGAAGAATGCTGCTTCTATGTCAACCAATCTGGGATAGTGAGAAACAAAATCCAGGAGCTTCAGTCAGACATAAAAAATTTCAGGCATCTTGAGACTTCCAGTTCTGACATTTTTGAAAGCCCTATATGGAAGTGGATACTTCCTTTTGTAACGCCTTTTCTAGTTATCTTCCTGGTGTTATTGTTTGCTCCCTGCCTCATTAATTTTGTTTCTACATTCCTCCAATAGCAAATACAAAAAATTTCTAACCAAACTATTAATCAGTTCCTGTTACAGGATTACCAGCCGCTGCCTACAGAAGAGCCACTATCCACGGAGGTACCTGATGTAAACATTTACCAAGTGGATCCAGATGGTGAAAGCCAGCTGCACCCCAAAATTGACAGTGCCCCTAGACAGCAGGAAGCAGTTTAAGAGACACAGCACCCTTATTCCCTTTCACCATTGGCTTCCCCCTCTCTTTACCTCTCTTTATAATAACAAAAAGGGTGGAATGTTAGTACCGAAACCTCCTGTGACATCATATGGGACAGCACGACAGATAGGCCTTTCGCCAAGACAACAGACGCTATATACCCAGAATTCACTGGGTCTACTTTACCTGTGATTGTCATCATTTGTATATATTTGGGTAGCGCCTCCTTCTCTTTCTCTTCTTTTTTCCCCTCTTTCTTCTTGCCGGCATCCTTGTCCGTCCCCTCCCCCACTAATAAAACCCCACATGGAATGGTTTGGCCAGGTGTGGTCTCTTGTGCTCCTGCTGCCCCACTCCATTGCCGCCGCAGTTGCTTGCACCAAACACATCAAGCACTATAAATGTCATCTTTTGAAGGTTGTTGTTGCAGGGGTGCAAAAGGGATACAGTTTCCCATATCACAGGTGGTTATATTAGATAATTTCAGCAGTTATGCCTGGTGTCAAAGATCATGATCTGGATAATTTCAGCAGTTATATCTCATGTTTAAGTTCATGATCTGCTTAATTTCACGCTCAACTCACTCTGGAAGATTGTTGACATATCTCTTTTTAACAAACCATCACAAAATCTTATGACTTCAAGAATGAATAATATTTATTTAATTTGAAATGTATGTATACAGTCTAACAGTCTCATTTGAAAGAAACAAAAACAAAGAAAATGTAAAAAGAAAAACAAGAGAGTAAGACAGCAATAATGGCTCAGTATTTAAAAGTACTTACTGCTCATCCTTAGCATCTGAGCTCACTTCTCAGCACCTACAGTATGTGCCTCACAACCCTCACAGATCAAGCTCTAAGGACTCTGATGCTATGGATGATTGTCTTCTGTGGACAATTTCACTCATGAATATACACGCCAATAGATAACCACATATACACATAATGTAAACTAACATAAGATTAAAAAAAAAACATAAGAGACTAAGAAGTCAAATAACTTTTCCAACAGCACAGACAGCATGTTCTTTCCAGTCATTTCCTTTGGAGAGGAATACTGTGGAATTATTCAGAACAACTGCCCTCATTACCTTTCCATTGTGGACATAAAATACAATAAATAACTCTAATGGAAAACACTGAAAACAAAATGACTAAGAGGGAAGGGGAGCATAAGTGAAGGTTACAGCCCTGAACCATGATAAAGTAGTAAAGCCAGGGGACAGTGATGAGCATCACAGAATGTTTGGAGAATCTAATATCTAGATAGTGTGCTTGGGGTCCAAATAACTTTTCCTGAGAAGTAATGCGAAGCCAAGTAAAAATTTCCATAAAATAGAGAACAAAAAGTCCCACAAAGATTATATAATGCTCTTGAGTTGAGAACATGTTTCCTACTTCAGCTGGCCCTAGGTGGACAGATGATGGTTTTAATAGCATGTTTGATAAGGTATGGGGAGGTGCTGAAGGTCTCAGAGCATGAAGAAGGGAACTAGACCTGAGAATTTGAGGCCTACTAACTTGTTTGCCTTAGGTTTGAAGAAAGGTAATATTCCATAATCTTTTAATCTTTTTACTGAGCATACACATGCATGTGCATACACAAACACACACATACTATATGTATATTCACAAATAAATATATAAATATCTTAACATTGACCCAAGGGAGTAAGTCAGTAATAAGAGATTTTGCCTAGCATGTAGAAAATCATGAGTTTATCTTATAGCTGCCAACACCCTTACCCTCAAATATAATACATACATGTGAACATATCTATGTACACATACATAATAAAATATACATATACTACACACACATGTACAAATCAAACATGTATTTATAATAGTATATTTAGCATCAAGTTTGTGCTGAAAGAAAGCTTAAAATTAATCATAACAAAAACTTATTTCTAAAAATCATGAAATAACCTTTTCAAAAATCAGTATTTTCTTTTAAATATATGAAACATCAGTTGTACAAGAGAGGTAATCTTGTTGAGGCATTTCATGATTCTCTGAAGTGCTCTCCCTCTATGAGGTCACTGGCTTGCTAGTCAAGTCCAAAATATATTGTTTCATGCTATGGGAGAATGAAATTCTTTACTTCTGATTAGGTCACTAACTTGGGACTTTCAAGATGGCTCAACAGGAAAAGAACTTACTGCTAAGCATGATAACCTAAGTTCAATCCCCAGGACTTGCATGGTAGAAGGACAGAATGAATTCCTACTCCTGTAAATTCTTCTCTGACTTCTACCTGTATGCTCTGCCATGTACATATTGTTTTACTTACTTTTCTATATTTGTAAATAGACAGTATAAACAAGGCAACTGTTAGAAACAAAGTATTTAATTGAGAGCTTGCTTATAGTTTTAGGGGGTTAATCCATTATTACCATGGCAGGAACCCCGACAGCATACAGACAGGCAAGGCAAGGAGCTGGAGAAGTTATTGAGGGCTATATTCTGAGGCATAGGCAGCTTTGTCCCACTGGACTTTTTAGTTCCATAGCAGCTCATTCCCCTCTACAAGCCCACTTTATCCTTCAATTGCTGATTACTAGTTTCCTGTGTATTAATTATAGAGTTCACTCTTTCCACTATTGAGTCTGAAATAGAGAAAGAGAGCTAAGTTTAGAACAAAAGCTTCAAATTCTCCTATCCACAAAGGACATTGAAGACCAAGAGCATATAAGGTGAAGTTGTACATTCCTCCCCTTTCAGAAAATCACTGTGAAATTACAATGACTCAAACATTCACGCTAGTGCCTTAAAATAAAAACGTGGTGTTAAAGATATTCCATCTTTCAGTGGGCCCTTTAAAAAGGAGTCTTTTTCTGGATGATATGGAAAGAAGGGTATAATTATCTCAGCTCATTGAATACAGACACTCAGTTTATCTGCTCATGCATGATTAAACCATTGTCATAGTCACAGCCTTGTTTCTATGTCCTGAATAAGCTCACTGCTTTAAAGTTGATTTGAAATGAGAGGCGAAGAAAAATATTTTAATGGAATTTATTATTTTCCTTTTAATCTCAGTGGCAAATCCAATCCTTTGGGGCTGCAACATGACTGTTTTAGTAACAAGCACTGGTTTACTACACATCTTGCTAAGAGCATGGTGCCTGCTTAGCAATCTCCAAGTGAGGCAAAAAGACAGACAGACAAACAAACAAACAAACAAACAGAAAACAAAAAGCAGGACTATGGGGAAGGGGGAACCAATCTGTGAGCAATGCATTCACAGGATGTACATACATACATTTAAGAAAATATTCATACTCAAAATCTAAAACTAAATAAACCATTAAAAACAGAAGTGAAAAATAATTAGGACCTAACGTTATTTGCATTTGGGGAACTGATTCCTAGTTAGACCATTTTTTTTTCCACTGATGGCAGATCTTTGTCATAATTAAGTTACAGCTATCATGACTGACCAACCAGCAATACAAAAGACACATTTTGCAAAACAGTTTTCTGAGTCTTTCTGACAGAAACTAATGAATATTATAGGTATAGAAAAATAGTATATTACTTTAGAACTGATACAAGTGAGCTCTTAAAAAGATAGAGCCAAAAGTAAGCCTGAAACTCATCAAAACCCACTCTTATTTCGTGTGTGTGTGTGTGTGTGTGCGTGTGTCTGTGTACAAACTGAACCTGGAAAGATAAAAAATTCTCTGTAACCTTGCAAGCATAATGTGTCAATAAATGAACCCAGTCACATTGTCTGTTGGTTGGATCTGGTAAGTAGCCATAGCTGAAAGTAATAGTGTGAAGCGATACAATCCATTACTTTCAAAGCAAATGATCCTACTGAAACCATTATATTACTCTCAATTTAAAGAGAAAAAAAGATGGAGGTGATTTATCATCTCTTATAATAGATAAAAATATGAATTTGATGTCATTGTGGGACAGTGAAATAATTATAAGGTACTCAACATTTCTATTTCTGTGCTCATGACAACAAAGAGAAAACATATGTTCAGTTTTAGTTGTCAGCATTCCTATTTGCTTCCTGAATGAAAGAGTTTCTGGGTTGCTTACTTGCCTAAATGGTTTCTGACACCTGTAAGTCTACTGCTTTCAATGTTTGACTTTCAGTAAGATAGTAAAATGATAGGAATATACCTTACAATTTAGCTATGTTGTCTTCAACATGTATTTTAATCTTATCATTAGACAGACATGGGCAGATTATTAAGAATTCCTATATTTTGGATAAAGTAACCAGCACACACACTGGAAAAGAAGATAGCATGTTCAATAAATGATGCTGGTCAAACAGGATGTATGCATGTAGAATGATAAATATAGATACATACTTATCACCCTGAACAATACTTAAAACAAAAGAGATCATATACTTCAATGTAAAACTAAATACACTGAATCTTTTAAAACAGAAGAGGGAAATATTCTTGAACTTGTTGGCAGAAGAAACAACATTCTGAACAGAACATCATTAGTGCAGGCACTATCATCAACAGTTAATAAAGGAGACCTCATGAAACTAAGAAAATTCTTCATAAAGAACACAATCATTTGGATAAAATAGTAGTCCACAGAATAAAAATGTATATATATACATACATATATATATATGTATATATATACATACATATATATATATATAACCAACTGTGCATTCAATAGAGGGATAATAACCAAATATATAGAGAACTCAAGAAACTAGACACCAAGAAAACAAATAACTCACTAAATCCATTTTAAAACAGGGTATAGAACTAAACAGAGAATTGTTGAAAGAGGAAAATCAAACTGTTTAAGATCCTTAGTGATCAGGAAAAATGCAAATCAAAATTACATTGAGATTTCATTTTCTATTTATCAGATTGGATCAGAGTAATAATACAAGTAACCATTCATGCTGAAGACGATAAGAACTAAGAGGAATATGGATCCATTGCTGGTGAACGTGTAAAATTGTACAACCACTGTAGAAATCAGTATGGAAATTCTTTAGGAAGATGGGAATTGATCTACTTCAACATAAAGCTATATCTATCTTGGTGATATAGCCAAAGGATGTTTCATCCTACTGTAGACAAACTTTCTCAACCATGTTCATTGCTCTGCTCATAATATCCAGGACCTGGAAACAACCCAGATGTCTCTCAACAGATTAATGAATAAAGAAAATGTGGCATATTTACAGAATGGAATATTAACTTTTAAAAAGAGAATGAAATTCACAGGTAAATTGATTGAACTAGAAAAAAAATCATCTCAGGTTAGGACACCTGGACCCCAAATGACAAATATGGTGTGTATTCACTTATGACTTGATTTTATCTATTAAATCAATGATAAGAAAGCCGCAGTCTGTACAACCACAGAGCTTACATCTAGAGTCTGGCACTAGCAGGTACAGAGAGATTTTCCTAGAAAAGAGAAATACAATAGATAGTAATGACTTACTGGGTGGGTTCTGACATAAGAATATCTAATGGGGGAAACTGAGGAAATATTAGGGGAGACAGCTAAAACTATTGGCCATTTGAGAAGTAGTATCAATATGGAAACATAATATAGTAAATGTTTTCTGAAGGCATTAAACTATACCAAGTTAAAAAAAAAAAGAAAAAAAAAGCCTGACATAATACTGTGATACAAGGAACTGCCAATAACGCCCATGAGTCCAATTTTTGTTGGCTGTCTACTACTGGGCATGCAGTTTTCTCAATGAGACTCCCTTATATGAAACTCTATATTCATTTGCAGGTAGTTACCAACTGCAGAACTCACAGAATATAGAGGAATGAAACTGATACCTTCAAAATATACTCTAGTGTTATTGGTAAAGGAACATATTCTGCATGCTACCAAAGAAGAAACATAAACACAAGGCCAATCACAAATCCTTTGGTCTATAATTTGTCCTGTCTGCTAGACATGCATTGCAATGGTAGAACAAAGTTTGTTGGATTGACTAACAAATATTTGACTTGACTAAGACAACAAGATGTTGGACTTACTCAACCCTACTTGACTAACCTAAACTTAAGAATACATAGCCCAGAGACCTTGAGTTAAACTACTGTTCTACTAAAAGAGCAGAACAAGAAAATGACTTCTAATGGCATTCTGCTAGACTGATGGACAAGTGTCTTTCTCAGCAATCATCACCTTGAAGCTTCTCTCTGTAGCAGATGGGAACAAATACAGAGACTCACGGTTGGACAATATGAAGTCAGAGACAATTGAACCACTCTCCTAAATAGAATATCTCCATCAAAACCCTATCCAAATGGCCCAGGGAACTCTGTGGAATGGGAAGTGGAAAGTGTGTAAGAACCAGAATGGATGGAGAACACCAAGAATATAAAGCCCTCTAAATCAACATGAACTCACAGAGACTAAAGCAGTATGCACAGGGCCTGCATAGGTCTTCACCAAATGGGGCTCTGGAGCTGAAAAAAAAGTGAGCATATGATTCTATCCCTAACCCAGAAGTTATCTCTAATTTTTAACTACTTGCAAAAGAATATTTAGTTTCTTCCAGGGGATTCTCACTGGAGAAACTGCATACCCAGTAGCAGACAGCCAAAAAATTTAACTCAAGGGCATCCTTGGAGCTTCTTTGTCTCATAATATTATATCAAAGCTTTGTTTTGGTTTGTTTTGTTTTGTTTAAGGGGTGGTTGATTGATTTTGTTTTACTATTGTTCATTTGATTTATTTTTCAATCAATTAATTAATTTTATTCATTTTATATCCAGATTGCTGCTGCTGTTGCTGTTTCTGGTTTCTCTTCCTCTGCCCGTTTTCCCTCTGAAAGTGTGCCCCATCCCTGGGTATTTTCCCACCCAGGCACATCAAATTTCTGCAGGTTTATGTACATCCTCTCCCGCTGAGGCCAGACATGGCAATACTTTTGGGGAACAGATTCTATGAACAGGCAACAGCTTAAGGGACAACCCTCATTCCAGTTGTTGGGGAACTCAGATGGAGACTGAGCTGCACATCTTCTTCATATGGGTGGGTGGGTGGTTTCGATCCAGCCTGTGTATGCTCTGGTTGGTAGCCCTGTCTTTGAGAGTCCCAAAGGATCCAGGTTAGTTGTCCATATTGGTCTTCCTGTGGAGTTCTTATTCCCTTCTGGGCCTTCAGTCTTTCCCTGACTATTCCATAAGACTCTTCCATGACATTCCAATGTTTGACTGTGTCTCTGCATTTGTTTTAGTCAGCTTCAGGGTGGAGTCTCTCAGAGGCTCCTCTCTTAAAATATAACAGAGTATCATTAATAGTGTCAGAGATTGGTGCTTGTCCATGGGATGGATGATCAGGAATAACATATTTGCAGATCTGTGGATGTATCTAGATTAGTACACTTGCCTATTATTTCTTCTCTGTTGACTAAGACTATTTAGAAATGACAAAACACCAAAAGAAGTGCAGATATCTAGCACTAAGATTGTTGTTTCTAATATTTTCATATAAAAAGGGAGATCCCTTGGATAAATGTTAAATTTTAGAACATGGGGAGCAAATGAATAACATGAGCCCAGAGCGTTTCATAGTGGGAAGAAATAATGAAGTTCTCTTTAAAAGATCAAGTCACAATAAAACTACAGTGGTGGGCTGTGTCAAAAGGACACAAGAGCCAACTAAACTGAGTTCAAGCGTGAAAATTACAGAAATGTGAACAACAAAGGTTTTGGTTATAATACAATGAACAAAAGAAATAGAAATATATGATGATATAAAAATAATTAAATGCATAAAATATATTCTCCTTTATAGGAGAATTATATGTAATTATTTCACAGTGTGAAATGCATGATTAACTTCATGACATAAACTATAACATGGGAAACCAGAACAAGAAATGAAGATTTAAAATGGAGACAACCATAAAACATCTTACTAGGCAGGATAGCTGAATCTGTGATAAATCGTGTTGATGTGTACTCATAGAGACTGTGACATACTTCAATTTTATCCCTGTAGTTTTCTTTCTAAAACTCCACAAAACTAGTCTAGTGAATACAGGTGCATTTCAGCAGAATTCAGCTCAGGAACATTCTTGTAGAATCTTACTCATTCTCCTTCTCAAAAACCTTGAAGTCATCAGAATCAGACTGATATCACACGGTGAGGGAATACTGTAACCTAAGGAAATTCAGGTAGCAATTATCAAAAGCAGGAATATATTGAATATTTTCACTTTGTTTTTACTTAGCAAACACTGTACCTTTGGTCTGTATCTTCAGACCCCTTATAACTATGAAAAGTGGAATTGAAGGGCATGAATAACTGGCAGATCTACTAACAGATTAGTCCCTGGGTCACAGTTTCTAAACTAAAAAAAAAGTGAATTCCAAATAGATATTTTAATTCTTCACTTCTCACTTTGTTAGATTTGTTTTTGGCTGATATTTTCCCTTCCTGTCTGATTTCATGAGACAGGTCTGGACTATACAGGAATGTCTTAAAACTAATAAACAGTGACAGATCCTAAACAAAATAGAGAATGAATCTTTGTGATTTTTTTGGCATTCTGATAAGGGGAGAAACCAAGAAGAGCATGCCTCAGGAAACACACTGCACAGATCTCCACTGTTTAGAACCTAGTCAGATTTTCCAGCCTGGTAATCTCAACCCTGTACTGGAGAATAACGGAGGTTATCAATTAACCATAGAGGGAACATACAGCTTGGACCCAGTTACTGATTAAAGAGTCTGAAAAGCCTAACGGGTGTTCTGCATAGACACCAATTTGTTTAACAAAATAAACCCAAGTCAATGCTTATCTTTTATGCATGGCCTCTGGTTCTATCCTTGTAGCAACATTAAAATCTCTACTATTAGAGTCTGGTACAAAGCTCTGTCCAATAACAGGCATCAAATAACAGTACTATACACCTAAAGAAGAAAAGCGACAGGTTTCTTCTATCAGAGACAAGTGCAGAGCTGATAATAAAGTTCCACTGAATAGAAGTGTTCAGACTCCTTTTCTAGGCAGCTGTCTCCCAGCACCACGAAGAACAGCTAATAGTACCCTTTAACTCCAGAGAACACTGTGAGCAGAAAAATTGATAGGTCTGTCTGTCCAGAATTCCTATAATCTGGCCTATTACAAACTTGAATGTAATAGATAGCAAAGGTCTGTTATTGTTAAGAAACACTAAGGTAGTAAAGGTGGCTATTTTCAAATGTGTGGATATCAATGCAAGGGCATAAGCATTATCTCCTTAACCAAGAAGGGAAATGAAAACAACAACAAAAACAAAAGACAAAAAAACCCTAAAAAACAAACTAAAAAACAAAACAAGGTACTATGACACCATCAAAGAAATCATGAATCTCCAATTATGAAGAGAAGAAATGTATATATAAGAATCATAATATAGCTTCTGGTTCCCATCTGTGCCAGGAACAGTGCCCTGGCACTGGACCCAAACCCACACAGCCCATAACCTAGTTGCAGTTCAACTCCCCAGGTATTCCAACACATCCAGGATCACAGGAATACAGGAAGGACAGGCTCCAGTCAGAGACAGGGAGGTCAGATAACACCAGAGATAACCAGATGGAGAGAAGCAAGCCTAAGAACATAAACCACAGAAACCAATTTGACTTGGCAGTATCAGAACCCAGTTCTCCCACCACAGCAAGTCCTGAATACCCCAACACATCTATAAAGCAAGATTCAGATTTAAACTCTCATTTCATGAAGATTATAGAAGACTTTAAAAAGGATGTAAATAACTCACTTAAAGAAATACAGGAAAACAAAAGTAAACAATCCATAAATCTCTTAAAGAAGTACAAGAGAACAAAATCAAACATAAAGGAATTGAACAAAACCATCCAGGATCTAAAAATAGAAATAGAATAAATAAAGAAAACTTAAAGGGAAACAGCCCTGGAGATGGAAAACCTAGGAAAGAGAACAGGAGTCATAGATGCAAGCATCATCGACAGAATACAAGAGATAGAAGAGAGAATCTTGTGACCATTGAAGACATTGACACAACCATCAAGAAAAAAGCAAAGAGCAAAAAGCTCCTATCTCAAAACATTCAAGAAATCCAGGACACAATGAAAAGAGCAAACCCAAGAATAATAGGTAGAGAAGAGAGTGAAGATTCCCAACTCATAGACCAGCAAACATCTTCAACAAATTTATAGAAGAAAACATTCCTAACCTAAAGAAAGAGATGCCTATAAACATAAAAGAGAACTACAGAACACCAAACAGTTGGGACCAGAAAAGAAATTCCTCTCATCACATAATAATTAAATCATCAAATGCTGAGGACAAAGAAGGAATATTGAAAGCTGTAAGGAAAAAAGGTCAAGTAACATATAAAAGCTGACCTATCAGAATTACACCAGACTTCTCAACAGAGACTCTAAAAGTTGGAAGATACTGGACAGATGTCATACAGACCTTAAGAGAACAAAAATGCCAGCCCAGGTACTATACCCAACAAAACTCACAATTACCAAAGATGGACAAACCAAGGTTTTCCAAGACAAAACCAAATTTACACAATATCTTTACACTAATCCAGCTCTACAGAGGATAATAGAAGGAGAACTCCAATAGAAGCAGGGAAAGTACACCCTCAAAAAAGTAATTACTCTTTCACAATGAACCCAAAATAAGAGAAACACAAAAACATAATTCCACTTCTGACAGCAAAAATAACAAGAAACAACCATCATTGGTTCCTACTAATTCTCAACATCAATGGACTCAATTCTCCAATAAAAAGACATAGGTTAATAGACTATATACCTAAACAGGAATCACGATTTCGCTACATACAGGAAACACACCTCAGTGACAAAGACAGACATTACCTCAATGTAAAAGGATGGGGAAAAATTTTCCATGCAAATGGTCACAAGAAACAAGTTAGAGTAGCCATTCTAATATTCAACAAAATAGACTTTCAACCAAAACTTATCAAAAAAGATGGGGAAGGACACTACTTACTCATCAAAGGAAAAAAATCCACCAAGATGAATTCTCAATTCTGAACATCTATGCCCCAAATACAAGGGTACCCACATTTCTAAAAGAAACACCACTAAAACGCAAAGCACACATTCAACCTTATACAATAATAGTTGGAGATTTCATAACCCACTGTCATCAATGGACAGATCATGGAAACACAAATTAACAGAGACAGAGCAAAACTAAAAATGTTATGAATCAAATGTATTTAACAGATATCTATAGAAAATTTCATGCTAAAGCAAAAGAATGTACCTTCTTCTCAGCACCTCATGGTACCTTCTCAAAAATCAGTCATATACTTGGACACAAACAAACCTCAACAGATACAAGAACATTGAATTAATCCCATGTAATCTATCATATCCTCACAGACTAAGGCTGATCTTCAATAGCAACAGAAACAACAGAAAACCCACATGCACACGGAAGCTGAACAACACTCTACTCAAAGATAACTTGGACAAGGAAGAAATAAGGAGAGAAATTAAAGACTTTTTAGAATTTAATGAAAATGAAGGTACAGCATATCCAAACTTATGGGACACAGTGAAATCAGTGTTAAGAGGAAATCATATAGATATGAGTGACTCCATAAAGAAATTAGGGAGATTATACACTAACATCTTAACACCACATCTGAAAGCTCTAGAACAAAAAGAAGGAAATACACCCAAGAGGAGTAGACAGTAGGAAATCATCAAACTCAGGGCTGAAATCAACCAAGTAGAAACAAAGAGAACTATACAAAGAATCAACAAAACTAGGAGCTGGTTCCTCTAGAGAAATCAACAAGATAAATAAACCCTTAACCGGGCTAACCAAAGAGCACAGAGACAGTATCCAAATTAACAAAATGAGAAATGAAAAGGGAGACAACAAGGGAAACTGAAGAAATTTAAAAAATCAGATCCTCCTACAAAAGTCTACACTCAACAAAACTGGAAAACCTGGATGAAATGGATGATTTTCTAGACAGATACCAGATTCCAAAGTAAAATCAGGATCAGATAAACTATCTAGATAAACCATAACCCACAAGGAAATAGAAGCGGTCATTAGAAGTCTCCCAACCAAAAAAAAAAGCCCAGGACCAGATGGTTTTAGTGCAGAATTCAATCAGACTTTCAAAGAATACCAGTCCTTCTCAAACTATTCCATAAAATAGAAACAGAAGGAACACTACCCAATTCTTACTATGAAGTCACAGTTACGCTAATACCTAAACCACAAAAAGACCCAACAAAGAAAGAGGACTACAGACCAATTTTCTTTATGAATACTGATGCAAAAACACTCATAAAAATTCTCACAAAATGAATCCAAGAACACATCAAAATGATTATCCACCTTGATCAAATAAGCTTCATCCCAGAAATGTAGGGATGAAGGGTTCAAAATATGGGAATCCATCCATGTAATCCACTATATAAACAATTTCAAAAAACCCCACATGATCATCACATTAGATGTTGAAAAAACCTTTGACAAAATACAACACCCATTCATGTTAAAAGTATTGGAGAGATCAGTAAATCAAGATGCATACCTCAATATAAAAAAAGGCAATATATAGCAAACCAATAGCAAAACTCAAACTAAATGGAGAGAAACTCAAGGCAATCCCATTAAAATCAGGGACAAGACAATACTGCCAACTCTCTCCCTACCTATTCAATATACTACTTGAAATTCTAGCCAGAACAATTAGACAATAAAAAGTGATCAAAGGGATACAAATTGGGAGGGAGAAAGTCAAGATATCACCATTTGGAGATGATATGATATATATAAATAAGCGGCCCCAAAAATTCTACCAGAGAGCTCCTACAGCTGATAAAAAACTTCAGCAAGGTGCCTGGATATAAAATTAACTCTAATAAATCAGTAGTCTTTCTCTACTCAAAGGATAAAAGGGCTAAGAAAAAAAGGGAAAAATCACCTTTCACACAATAGTCACAAATAATATAAAATATTTTGTTGTGAATCTAACCAAGCAAATGAAAGATCTGTATGACAAGAACTTCAAATCCCTGAAGAAAGAAATTGAAGAAGACCTCAGAAGATCTCCCATGATCATGGATTGGCAGGATTAATATATTAAAAATGGTCATTTTGCCTAAAGCAATCTACAGATTCAATGCAATGCTCATCAAAATTCCAACTCAATTCTTCATATAGTTAGAAAGAGCAATTCTCAAATTCATTTGGAATAACATAAAAACTAGGATAATGAAAACTATTCTCAACAATCAAAGAACTTCTGGAAGAATAATCATCCCTGACCTCAAGCTGTATTATAGAGCAATCATGATAAAACCTGTGTAGTATAGGTACAGAGCCAAGCAGTTAGATCAATGGAATAGAATAGAAGACCCAGAAATGCACCCACACACCTATGATCACTTGATCTTTGACAAAGGAGCTAAAACAAACCAGTGGAAAAAAGACAAATGGTGTTAGTTCAACTGGTGGTCTGTATGTAGAAGAATGCAAATTGATCCATTTTTTATCTCTTTGTACAAGCTCAAATCCAAATAGATCAAGGACCTCCACATATAACCAGATACACTGAATCTAATAGAAGAGAAAGTGGGGAAGAGCCTAGAATACTTGGGCTCAGGAGAAAATTTCCTGAACAGAACACCAATGGGTTATGCTTTAATATCAAAAATCAACAAATGGAACCTCATAAAACTGAAAAGTTTCTATAAAGCAAATGACACTGTCAATAGGACAAAATGGCAATGCACAGATTGGGAAAAGATTTTTACCAATCCTTCATTGAATAGAGGGCTAATATTACAAATATATAAAGAACTCAAATGTAAAGTTCCAGAGAATCAAATAACCATATTTGATTACAGAATACAGAGCTAAACAAAGAATTCTTAACTGAGGAATCTCAAATGACTGAGAAGTACCTAATGAAATATCCAACATCTTTAGCCATCAGGGAAATGCAAATGAAAATGATCCTAAGATTCCATCTCACACAAATCAGATCGGTCACACAAATCACTCAGGTGACTGCAGATGCTGGCAAGGATGTGGAGAAAGAACATGCCTCCATTGCTGGTGGAGCTGCAAGCTGATAAAACTACTTTGGAAATCAATCTGGCAGTTACTGAGACAATTGGAAATAGTTGTACCTGAGGACCCACCTATACCACTCCAGGGCATATACCCAAAAGATGTTCCAACACATAACAAGGACACACGCTCCAATACGTTCACAGCAGCCTTATTTATCGTAGCCAGAAGATGAAAAAATACAGATGTCCCTCAACAGAAGAATGTATACAGAAAATGTACATATATACAATGGAGTACTATGCAGAAATTAAAAACAATAACTTCATGAAATTCGCAGACAAATGAATAGAACTAGAAAAGATCATCCTGAGTGAAGCAAACCAGACATGAAAGAACACACATGGTATGAACTCACCAATAAATGGATATTAGCCTAAAATCTCACAATGCCCTTGATACAACCCTCAGACCATATGGAGTGTAGAAGAAAGGAAGACCAGGTTAAGGATGCTTCAGTCCTGCACTGAAGAGGGAACAGGACAGTTGTGGGAAGTGGAGAAAGAGTGAGATCTGAGAGAGAGAGAGAAGGGGGATGAAAAAAGGGGGGGGCAGTATCAGGAAATAGAGGAAACTTGAGAGAAGTACAGATGGTCAGGAAATCAAACAAAAATATATAGCTGGGGGAGGGGGGTGAGGAACTGGGGATAGCCACTGCAGGGTCCCAGATACCAGGGAAATATGAGGCTCCTGGGACCCAACAGGTATGACTTTAGCCAAAATGAGCAAAGAAGGAGGGGGGAAAGAACCTGTTGAGGCCACCTTCAGTAGATAGGCACAGCCCCTAGTCAAAGGGATGGGGCTACTCAAGCATCTCAAAGTTTACCCAGAAATGTTCCTGTCCAAAGGAAAAACAGGGACAAAAAATGGAACAAAGACAGAAAGAAGATCAAGGGGCACTTGCTGACAAGAACCTAGTATGGTGGTTTCTTAGGAAGTTCATCCAGCAACTGATCAATGCAGAATTGGATGCTTGGAGCCAACCATCAGACTGAGTTCAGGGAACCTGTTGGGGGAGTTGGCAGAAGGACTGCAGGAGCAGATGGGGATTACAACCCCATTGGAAGAACAATATAGGCAGGCTTGATCACCCACTTTTCTCAGAGTCTAGACTTATATATAATGCATATTCTTTGGGGAAGAATTGTGTCATCTGGAATTTGAGAGGATCTCTTATTATCCTTTAGGAAAACTTATTTTGATCAAGAGAAGAAAGTTCATCTTATTCCATTCACTTAGTGCTGTGGATATAAATCTGTAGTGAAACACTTGCCTAGTGAGTACAAGGTCCTGTGTTCAAGTTCCATTATTACCAAAGAAAAATGAAGTTGGACATGAAGAAATAGCTGTGCATGTTGGATAGAAGCATGTAACCAGGTCCTCAGTGGGCGAATCAAGTCAGGAAGTAGAACCACACAGGATACAGGAACATTCAGAAGGTTTTTGAGAGTCATTTCTTAAGTATTCAGAATCATTATTCCCAGAATGGTAGCCAACCAAATAACATAACCCATTTCAAATACAAGCAAACAGAACATGTTTGGAACTGGATATTTCAGATGTTTAACAAAGGACAGCAACACAATATATGAAAATACCTTCTGAGAGTAATATAGCATTTATAGAGTAGTGTGATCAGGCAGCTTTAATTAAAAATTGAAAACTGGCAAAATAAAAATCACAAACAAATAAAGGCTCAGGACAATACACTGCTTGTTTCTAAACACTGATAATGATCATGGTTTATTTTTGCTGCAGAGACCTTGATTAAACCACTGAGACATTCTCTATTTAGGACAGGATTTAGTTTTCCAAGCTCCTTGGTATCACCAGCTCTCAGATCTCAACAAGAATTTCTTCCACCTGCCACCTGCCTTGTTTGGTATCAGATTCCCTCCTTTGAACCAGGAATATTGAAGCTTGTCCTATCAGCTATTCTGGGAGGCAATTTTGGAAATTTCCTTCAGGTTGGAGTCTCCTCTCTGGACTTATTGGTAGGACTCTGTTCAAATGGCTATTCAAAGTATCTTTTCCTTCCTTTCCTCTACAAATCTTTCTCAATATGTCCTCACATGACCTTTAAAGCATGCCTGGGTCTCCAGCTGAAAGATAACATTATATCCAAAAGACACTGGGAGCCAACTATTACTATCTCATGTTTGTATATCAAATATTAGACCTAAACTCTCATAAGTCTAGGAATGAGTCAGTTTAAGACCATTTAATCTTCACCATTTTCATGGTCTGGTTGGGGGTGCTTGTAGCTCCTATCCTGACATATGAAGACGCTGCATTATCAGGTACTAGTTCCCAAATTGGAATTCTCCCATTAGGGTACATACCAATTGCCTTGTGAAACTTTAAAGAATGGCTGTCATTGGACACTTCAGAAATCCTGTACTAAAGAACTGTTAGCTACTCACAGGTGCACATGACCATTGTCGGGGGAAAGGATTGACTTCACAGAACAGTGGCTTAGTGTTTAGCCTAAATTTGATAATAATTGGTAACTCAGAACTGAGATGGACATAGTGACAAGAGATAGACACACAAGAGGAATAAAAAATATTGTGTCAGCGTAGCTGAGATAGTTGCTAAGGACAAAGCAACAAACTAAGGTGGTTGGTAGAAAATAAAACAGACTTGCTTTAGAGGCAGGAAGTATCACTTATGAAGTGAAGGGCCACTATCCTGAAGGAGATGTTCTATACAAAGAAGTGTATTTCAGCCATGAAGCGCTGGAGTCCCTTAAAAGCCGTGATGGACCACAGAGATTCCCTTCAGGTCAGGCCATGCTGCTCTAGCTGAAGGCTGCTGATGAATAGCCTGGGACTCTACAGCATCAGGTCTCTGTTTTCTGTCCATTATGACATGTACTTCTGAAAGCTGTCCACAAAGGTGTTGTTATGTGGCTTTTAACTGGATTCTATTCTTTTATCCATGACTCTGGCCTACCTTCGGATAACTCTGAAGACCTAATGAACATCAAAGCACAGATTACACAACACTCTTGTTATGACTCTATTAGGGACTAACTCCCCTCACCCAAGCTGAGCCCTGTTAATTTTAACATCTATTATCCTGCTCCTGTCTTCTTCTGTGTTTTCTTTCTTTCTTTTGTTTGTTTGTTTGTTTGTTTGAGATAGTCTTTTCATGGCACCCAAGCTGGTCTCCAACTTATACTCTTTCTGCTTCCATCCTCCAAGTCTTGATACTACAGAGCTGGCTTATGCCTAATTAAGGGATCACCCCCTTCTTGCCATGTTTATTCACACTTTATTTTCTCTCCCACACTTGTGTGAATCCAAAGACATTCTCTAATTAAATCTCTGGAGATAAATCTTTTTTTTTCTTTTTCTTTTTTTGAGACAGGGTTTCTCTATGTAGCCCTGGCTGTCCTGGAACTCACTCTGTAGACCAGGCTGGCCTCGAACTCAGAAATCCACCTGCCTCTGTCTCCCAAGTGCTGGGAATAAAGGCATGCGCCACCACTTTCTGAAGACCCATTTCTTAAAAATATTGATTTCCAGTATTTTTCAAAAATTAGAAGTGACTGAGTGTTCTATGTGAATAGGTAGAGAAAACATTCTACAGCCCAATATCATGTCATTTTCAGAATGCTTGATAAAATACATAAAGTTTTAAAATGTAGCTTTGAGTGAAAATAGAGTAAGAATGAAGCAAAGAGAAAGGGAAAGCAAAAATAAAGGAGGGGAAAGGGAATGGAGAGAAGTAAAATGGAAAGGGAGAATGAAGAAGGAAAGGAGAATGGCTGGAGAGAAGGAGAATGGATGGTGGGAGGGAGAAAGCAAATATAGAGTGGTAGTGAATCAAAAATCCACTACATTTCCTGCATCTCAGAAGAGCCTGGGCAGGTTTAAATGATTATGGTTTGCCCTCTACTTTTTCCTGAATACCTGACAAATAATGTGCAGTAGTATTTAATTGTAAAGGGTTATGCAAATGGACTTCCCATTGCCTGGTCTGAGAGCATGGCAAATCACAGGATTTTCTTATATCAGTGTGACAATTTTAAGTACCGGTATGATATATTTTGTATGTATGTTTATTATCAACATTATGTGCTTGTCACTGAAGTATTTGTTTTATTTTGCTTTCAGATAAGGTCTTACTTTACAATTATGGCTGAGCTTTATTGAAACTCATTGTGTAGACCTGACTGGTCTCAGATTTGTACTAATCCTCTAGCTTCAACTGTCAAACTGCTAGGATTACAGGTATGGACCATCAGATCCACGTACCCATTGTAGTCATCATTGATTGTAGTACTATAATGGAATATTGGCTCATTATTTTGAAATATGTACTCAGTTAACGCTTCAAAGCTCACAGCCATTCAACCTGTCTTTAGAAACAGGGGTGTACACATTCCTTTTCTTAACATGTTATGTTGTAGAGTGTACATGTTGCATGAAACTGCCCCTGCTCTGTGACTGCATGTAATTCACAGCAATGGCTCTTTGACTTGTAGGGCCCATGCTTCTTTATGTATGGGTCAGAGATGCTATGTTATTGACAATTTTAACCAATATGTCATGATATTCATGATTCTTTTATAATTTGATGTTTTATACTCTCTTTTTCCTCCAATGCTACCATTTAACTTTGAATCCAAAAGCAAGAGAGGTAGATAAAAAGGAGGTATGGTGCATGCGTGGGTACATATAGGGCAAAGTACTCATTTTTTTTCAAACAATTCCCTCAAGGACTAATTTATTCTAAATTGGAAAGATCCTTTATTTTGAGCAACTGGTGATGTGATTTCTGGTTAACTGATTACTTTATGCATACTGGTGCTAGTGATTGACACAGGACGATAAACCCAGGTAGCCAAAATAGAATCTTCTACAGCTGTTGTTAAATGAACAAAGAAAGAAAAGGATTAAAATATCCTGCCTCATCCCAAGATGAGGATACATAGTGACAGAGCAGAAAGAGGACCAGGGAGATGAGGTATTAGCTGGCTTTCTATTCTTGTTTACCATATAAGACTAGATAGTTCTGCATCTGGGAGGCAAATCACATTCATATTATACATTTCCTAAAGTTACTGTGATTTCTGCAGGTGTCATGCTGTCCTGAATCACCAAATGCATTCTTCCTCTTTTGTTCACTTCTCTTTTATAGTCTCCACCAGTAAAACCAGATTTTCTTCAGCAAATAGAAGATGAGATGTGATATTTACTACTGAAAATGAAACCATGTCTGCCTTGTTTCTAGCAATTGATATGTAACTCTAAATATTCACATATATGTTTTGTTTTTATTTGATGCTACTTGGTTCTTGAAAAACCACACTAACAACTTTCATGCCAAATATAGGCATTAAAGAAACACAAATCTGATAAAGATCAAATCTGGGTGAAAGGGTAATGAAGTAGTTTATTAGCTAACTCATGACACTGTGACCAGATGTCTCATGGTATGCAGTGAATTCCGAGACTCAAAAGCAGCTGGTCTCTTGTTACTGATCTTGAATGCAGCCCACAACAATGATTTCAAAGGCTTGTGCTCAGGCTACAAGCAGTCCTGACCCCAGTGAACCAGGATGGTGAAGAAAGTTTGGGTTTTTTTCTGGAATCTATGCTTCAAATGTAAACATAACAGGGCTGAGCATGTTGCAAGCAGTCAATTCCTTTTTCTCCATGGTTAAAATTATCTGTACTTTACACAGAGAGATATTTGTCCTCAATGAAAGCAAACACATTTAGCACATATTCAACTATTAACTGTAAGAGGACCAAATTATGTATATTCATTAAGTGTTCAAACTTATCATATGATGAAAAACCAGTAATTAATAAAAATATTATTAAAAAATGTCTGTGGGAATGTGTGCATGTATATATGTGCAGGCTTACATGCATTTGTGTGTTTTGCTTAGAAAGAATATAAGGAATAATCAAGAACTGAATGACTTGCCAGTCATAATAATATCAAACTAACATAATGTTTGAAGTGAAAATTGAGGAGATTATCTTGGTAAGTGCCTTGTACAGTATGCCAGGTCAAAACATTCCTGAAATATTCAGATAGCTGTCTCACTTTTTGGCTGGTTTTGCCCTTCAAATAGATATTTTGGAATGCTAGCTATCAAAAAGAAATATCAGATAGGAGACAAGTGAAATGGGAAATAGACTCATTTCAGGAACATGCCAAGTATTTTACAAAACCAAATAAATCAAAGAGGGAATATGAATAAAGCAGATAGCAAAATAGTA
Source organism: Tokudaia tokunoshimensis (assembly GCA_036184795.1). Taxonomy (NCBI): domain Eukaryota; kingdom Metazoa; phylum Chordata; class Mammalia; order Rodentia; family Muridae; genus Tokudaia; species Tokudaia tokunoshimensis. Next base: position 105,595,001 of record BTHU01000010.1, read on the forward strand.
TCTTGTGGATACAGAAATTTTTACATGCATCTTTAACTGTTACTAGGTAACAGTAAGACATCGATTATTGAGACCTGAGAACTCATTTTCTTCATATCTCATCGCTACCATGAACCTATACAAAGTATCACCTCAATTATTTATAAATTAAAATAATTATAATTAAAACACGTTACCTGACTCATCAAAAGTCAAGACTGGGAAACGCCCAGGATCACTGGTGAGACCACAATATTTGCCCTAACACCCAGAGTAACTGGGACCCCTGGGATCCAGGGACACAGACAGGAACCCCTGCCCAGGCAGCGGAACAGTTCCTTCTGGTTTGAACCTGCACCTGGAGCACACTTGGGGCATTGGCTCTGCAGCCATGTCTACAACACCCAGAGGAAAGCCTGACTCCCTCGTGCTCTGACATGCACAGGATCACAGGATCACAGGATCACGGAGGAAGCTCGACTCCCAGATCAAACACACACAGGATCACTGGAACTCTGACACACATAAGATCACAGTTGAGGTCACAACATCTTTCCAAACACCCACCATTCCTGGGACCCCAATAGGAATCCGGGAAACAAGATCCCATGATTAGCCAGAGGCACAGGATCCTTCATCTGTGCCTAGAGCAGACCCAGGCCTCTGGTTCTCCACCCACTGCTGCAACACTCAGAAAAAGCTTGACTCCAGGAGTTCTGACACAACAGGATTTCAGGAGGTTGGTCACACCAGGATTTGAGGATCCAAGGGGCAGCTTGACTTCCAGGAGCTGAGACATACCCAGGATATCAGAATCACAGGATCCAAGAATCACAGAATCACAGAGACAGATGGACTCCAGGGAATTCTGACACAACCAGGATTGCAGGAGGGACAAGCACCAGTCAGAGACAGCAAAGACAGTTAGCACTAGAGATACCCAGATGGTGAGAGGCAAGCACAAGAACATAAAAAACAGAAACCAATGCTGCTTGACTATATTATAACCCAGTTCTCCCACTACAACAAGCCCAGGATACCCTAACCCACCTGAAAAGCAAGATTCAGATCTAAAATCACATCTCATGAATATTATAGAAGAATTTAGGAAGAACATAAATAACTCTCTTAAAGAAAAAGAAGAGAACACAGGTAAACATGTAGAAGCCCTTAAAGAGGAAACAAACATCTTAAAGAAATACAGGAAAACACCATGAAACAGGTAAAGAAATTGAACAAAAACATCCAGGGTCTGAAAATGGAAATAGAAACATTAAAGAAAACACATAGGGAGACAACTCTGGAAATGGAAAACTTAGGAAAGAGATCAGAATTCACAAATGCAAACATCATCAACAGAATACAAGAGATAGAAGAGAGACTCTCCAGCATAGAAGATATCCTAGAAGACACTGACACAAGAGTCAAACCATCCCGTGGAAAAAAGATAGCCTTTTCAACAAATGGTGCTGGCTCAACTGGAGGTCAACATGCAGAAGAATGCAAATTGACCCATTCTTTTCTCCTTGCACTAAGCTCAATTCCAAGTTGATCAAGGACCTCCACATAAAACCAGACACACTGAAAATAATAGAAAGGAAAGTAGGGAAGAACCTTGAACATGTGGGCACAGGGGAGAATTTCCTGAACAGAACTCCAATAGCTTCTGCTCTAAGATCAAGAATTGACAAATGGGACCTCATTAAATTACAAAGTTTCTGTAAGGCAAAAGACATTGTCAAAAAGACTAAGCGGCAACCAACTAACTGGGAAATGATCTTTACCAACCTTACATCAGACAGAGGGCTAATATCCAATATATACAAAGAACTCAAGAAGTTAGACTCCAGAGAACCAAGTAACCCTATTAAAAATGGGGTACAGAGCTAAACAAAGAGTTCTCACCTGAAGAATATCTAATGGCTGAGAAGCACCTAAAGAGATGTTCATCATCCTTAGTCATTAGGGAAATGCAAATCAAAACAACCCTGAGATTCCATCTCACACCAGTCAGAATGGCTAAGATCAAAAACACAGGTGACAGCAGTTGTTGGCGAGGATGTGGAGAAAGAGGAACACTCTTCCACTGCTGGTGGGATTGCAAGCTGGTACAACCACTCTGGAAGCAGTCTGGCAGTTCCTCAGAAAACTGAGCATAACACTCCCAGAGGATCCGGCTATACCACTCCTGGGCATATACCCAGAGGCTTTACCTGCATGCAATAAGGACACATGCTCCACTATGTTCATAGCAGCCTTATTTATAATAGCCAGAAGCTGGGAAGAACCCAGATGTCCCTCAACGGAGGAATGGATTCAGAAGATGTGGTATATTTACACAATGGAATACTACTCTGCAATTAAAAACAATGACCTCATGAAATTCCTAGGCAAATGGTCAGAACTTGAAAATATCATCCTTAGTGAGGTAACCCAAACTCAAAAGAACACACATGGCTTGCAGTCACTGATAAGGGGATATTAGCTCAGAAACTCGGAATACCCTAGACACAATTCGCATATCAATAGATTTCCAAGAAGATGGAAGGAGAGACCCCTGGTCCTGGAAAGACTGGATGTAGGGGAATGCCAGGACAGAGAAGCGAGAGGGGGTTGAATGGGGCAAAAAGGGAGGGAAGGGGGCTTATGGCACTTTCGGGGAGGGAGGAAACGGGAAAGGGGAAATGATTTGGAATGTAAATAAAAAAACTTAGAAAATAAAATAAAAAAAAAAGAAAATACAAAAAGCAAAAAGCTCCTAGCTCAAAACATTCAAGAAATCCAGGACACAATGAAAAGACTGAACCTAAGAATATTAGGTATAGAAGAGAGTGAAGATTCCCATTTCAAAGGGCCAGCTAATATCTTCAACAAAATTATAAGATTTCCTTAATCTAAAGAACGAGATGCCCATAAACATACGAAAAGCTTACAGGAAACCAGATGGAACTAGTAAAGAAATTTGTCCTGTCACATAATAATTAAAACAACAAAAGCACAGAACAAAGAAAGAATAGTGAAAGTAGTAAGAAAAAATGGTCAAGTATCATATAAAGGGAGACCCATGAGAATTATACTAGATTTCTCAACAGAATCTAAAGAAGCTAGAAAATCCTGGGCGGATGTCATACAGCTCCTATGAGAACCAAAATGCTGTCCCAGACTACTACATCCAGCAAAGCTCTCAATTACCATAGAGGGAGAAACCAACATAACAAAACCAAATTTAAACAACATCGTTCTATCAATCCATCCCTACAGAGGATAGTGGAAACAAACTCCAACAGAAGGAGGGAAACTACACATAAGAAAAAGCAAGAATCTAATCTTCTAACAATAAACTCAAGAGAATAGACAATCATAATTCCAGCTCTAACAACAAAAAATAACAGAAAGCAACAATCAATGATCCTTAATATCTCTCAACATCAATGGACTCAATTCTCCAATAAATAGATATAGACTAGCAGGCTGGATACATAAACAGGACCCAGAATTTTGCTTCATACAGGAATCACACCTCAGTGAAAAAACAGACCCTACCTCAAATAAAAAGACTGGAATATTTTTCCCTAGGCAAGTGGTCCCAAGGAACAGACTAGTATCTAATAAGATAGACTTTCAACAAAATGTTATAAAGAAAAGATGGGGAAGGACACTAAATATTCATCAAAGGAAAAATCCACCAAGAAGAGCTCTCAATTCTGAACATCTATGTCCCAAATGCAAAGGTACCCACATGTGTAAAATTAACATTACTGAAACTCAAAGCTCATATTTAACTTGACACAATAACAGTATGAGACGTTAACACCCCACTTTCACCAATGTACTGATCATTGGTGAAACAGAAGCTAAACAAAGACACAGTGAAACTAACAGGAGTTATGAACCAAATGGACTTAATAGATGTCTATAGAACATTTCATCCTAAACAAAAGAATATACCTCCTCAGCACCTAATGGTACCTTCTCCAAAATTGACCATATATTCGGACACAAAACATGCCTCAACCAATACAAGAAGACTGAAATAATCCTATGCATCCTATCAGATTAAGGCTAGTCATCTACAACAAGAAAAACTACAGAAAGCCACAAATATAGAAGTTGAACAACTATCTGTTCAATGATAACTTGGTCAGGGAAGAAATAAATAAAGAAATTAAAGACTTTTTAGAATGAAATGAAAATGAAAGCACAACACACAACCTTATGGGTCCCTATAAAAGCAGTACTAAGAGGAAAAGTCTGTGTTTCTATAAAGAATTTGGAGGGAGCACACACTAGCAGCTTAACTGCACATCTGAAAGCTCTAGAACAAAAAGAAGCAAATACACACAAGAAGAGTAGAGAGCAGGAAATAATCATACTCAGGCCTGAAATCGTCCAAGTAGAAAAAAAGAGAAATATAAAAAGAATCAACAAAACTAGGAGTTGTTTCGTTGAGAAAATCAACAAGATAGACAAACCCTTAACCAGACTAGCCAGAGGGCACAGAGATAGTATCCAAATTAACAAAATAAGAAATGAAAGTGAAGACATAACAGAAACTGAAGAAAGTAAAAAATTATCAGATCCTACTACAAAAGTCTATACTCAACAAAACAGGAAAATCTAAATGAAATGAATGATTTTCTAGATAGATACCAAATATCAAATTTAAATCAGGATCAGATAAGAGATCTAAACAGTCCCATTTCCCCTAAAGAAATAGAAGTAGTCATTAAAAGTCTCCCAACAAAAAATCCCCAGGACCAGATGGTTTTAGTGCAGAATTCTATCAGACATTCAAAGAAGACCTAATACTAAAACTTCTCTAAGTATTTCATAAAATAAAAACAGAAGTCTACCCAATACATTCTATTATGCCACAGTTGTACTAACACCTAAACCACACAAAGACTCAACAAAGAAAGAGAACTTCAGAACAATTTTTGTCATGAATATTGGTGCAAAAATACTCAATAAAATTCTTGCAATCCAAATCCAAAACCACATCAGAATGAACATTCACCATGGTCAAATAGGCCTCATCCCAGGGATGCAGGAATGGTTCAATATAAGGAATTCATCGACATAATCCACTATATAAACAAACTCAGAGAAAAAAACCCCACATGATCACATCCTTAGATGCTGAAAAAAAAAACCCTTGACAAAGTACAACACCCCTTCATATTAAAAGTATTGGACAGAATAGGAATTCAAGGTCCATATCTAAATATAATAAAAGTAGTATATAGGAAGCCAATAACCAACATCAAACTAAATGGAGAGAAACTTGAAGCAATCCCACTAAATCAGGGAGAAGACAAAGCTGCCCATTCTCTCCCTATCTATTCAATATAGTACTTGAACTTCTAGCCAGAGCAATCAGACAACAAAAAGAGATCAAAGGCATGCAAATTGGAAAGGAGGAAGCCATGATATCACTATTTGCAGACGATATGATAGTATAGACAAGTGACCCAAAAAAATCCACGAGAGAATTCCTATAGCTGATAAACAAGTTCAGCAAAGTGGCAGGATACAAAATTAACTCAAACAAATCAGCTTTCCTCTACTCTAAGGAAAAAGAGGTGAGAAAAAATTTGGGAAATGACACCCATTACAATAGTCAAAAATAGTATGAAATGTCTTGGTGTGACAATAGTTAAGAAAGTGAAAGATCTGTGTGAAAAGAAATTCAAATCTCTGAAGAAGGAAATTGAAGATAACCTAAGAAGATGGAAGATCTCCCTTTGCTTACAGATCAGCAGGATTAGCATAGTAAAAATGGCCATCTTACCTAAAGCAATCTACAGATTCAATGCAATTCTCCTCAAAATTCCAAGTCACTTCTTCAGAGAGATAGAAAGAGCAATTCCAAATTTCTCTGGAATAACAACAACAACAAAAACTACAGTATATCAAAAACCATTTTCGACAGTAAAAGAACTTTTGGGGTAATCACCATTCAAACAATACTACAGAACAATAGTGGTAAAAACTGAATGGAATTGTTACAGAGGCAGAAAAATAAATCAATGAAATAGAATTGAAGACCCAGTCTGCCGCTGCCTGCCCTTTCTGCTGTGGTAGACTCTTGCCGGGTCTGCCACAGTGAAGACACCATCTCCTGATACTTCCTAGAGAACCAGTCACACTCAGGGCACTTGAGAACCAGCTGCACAAAATTAGGGCATTTGGAGTGTGGAGAGGCCTGGGAGCACAGGAGAGATGGTCTCCCAGGAGTGCCTACATACCTATGTGCACATAGAGAATGGGATTCCCAGGAGTACAGATACACAGCTTGCAGGATAGATAAGTCACAGTCAGAGACAGAAAGACAAGTTAACACCAGAAATAACTAGATGGCAAAAGATATTCAAGTCCTAAGCACAGCGATTAGACAACAAAAGGAGGTCAAAGGGATACAAATTGGAAAGGAAGAAGTCAAAGTATCACTAGTTGGACATGATATGATTGTATACTTCAGTGATCCCAAAATTTCCACAAGAGAACTCCTAAACCTGAACAACAACTTCAGCAAAGGGGCTACATATAAAATTAACTCAAACAAATCAGTAGCCTTCCTATACTCAAAGGATAAAGAGGCTGAGAAAGAAATTAGAGAAATGACACAGTTCACAATAGTCACAAATAATGTAACATGCCTTGGTGTGACTCTAACCAAGCAAGTGAAAGATCTTTATGACAAGAACATCATGTCTCTGAAGAAAGAAATCGAAGAAGACCTCAGAAGATGGAAAGATCTCACATGCTCATGTATTGGCAGGGTTAATATAGTGAAAATGAACATCTTGCCAAAAACCGATCTACAGAATCATACAATATCCATCAAAATTCCAACTCAATTCTTCATAGAGTTAAAAAGAGCAATTACCAAATTTATCTGGAATAACAAAATCCCAGGATATAGAAAAGTATTCTCAACAGTAAAAGAACCTCTGGTGGAATCACCATCCCTGACCTCAAGCTATACTATAGAGCAATAGTGATAAAAACTGCATGGTATTGTTACAATGTCAGGCAGGTAGATCAATTGAATAGAATTGAAGACCCAGAAATGAACACACACACCTATGGTCACTTGATCTTTGATAAAGGAGCTAAAACCATCCTGTGGAAAAAAGACAGCATTTTCAACAAATGTTGCTGGTTCAAGTGGCAGTCAACATATGGAAGGTTGCAAATTGATCCATTTTTATCTCCTGGTAAAATTTCAAGTCCAAGTGTATCAAGGACCTCCATATAAAACCAGGTACACTGAATCTAACAGCAGAGAAAGTGGGGCAGAATCTGAAGCACATGGGCACAGAGAAAAATTTCTTTACCAGAACATCAATAGCTTATGTTCTAATATCAAGAATTGACAAATGGGACCTCATAAAATTACAATGCTTCTGTAATGCAAAGGACACTATCAATAGTACAAAATGGCAATCAACAGATTGGGAAAAGATCTTTACCAATCCTACATCTGATAGAGGGCTAAGATCAAATATATACAAAGAATACAAGAAGTGATATTCCAGAGAACCAAATAACCCAATTAAAAAAATGGGGTACAGAGCTAAACAAAGAATTCTCAACTGATGAATACTGGATGGCAGAGGAACACCTAAAGAAATGTCCAACACCCTTAATCATCAGGGAAATGCAAATCAAAACAACTCTGAGATTCCACCTCATTCCAGTCAGAATGGCTAAGATGAAAAACTCAGGGGACAATAGATGCTGGAGGGAATGTGGAAAAAGAAGAACACTCTTACATTGCTGGTGGGATTGTAAGCTGGTAAAACCACTCTGGAAAATAGTTTGGCAGTTCCTCAGAAAATTGAGCATAGTACTACCTGAGGACCCAGCTATACTTCTCCTGGGCACGTACCCAGAAGATGCTCCAACATGTAATAAGGACACATGCTCCACTATGTTCATAACAGCCCTATTTATAATAGCCAGAAGCTGGAACGAACCCAAATGTCCCTCAACAGAGGAATGGATGCAGAAAATGTGGTACATTTACACAATGGACTATTACTCAGCTATTAAATACAATGAATTCATGAAATTCTTAGGCAAATGATTGGAACTAGAAGCTATCATCCTGAGTGAGGTAACCCAGTCACAAAAGAACACACAGTTCTTTTGTGTGTTCTTTTGTGACTGGGTTACCTCACTGATGTGTGCACTCGCTGATAAGTGGATATTAGCCCAAAAGCTCTGAATACCCAAGATACAACTCACATACCAATAAACCTGAAGAAGAAGGAAGACCAAAGTGTGGATACTTTGATCCTTCTTGTAAGTTGGATCAAAATACCCATGGTTCATAGTCAACCAATAGACTGAGCATAGGTTCCCCAATGCAGCTGTCAGTGAAAGGATCCAAGGAGCTGAAGAGGTTTGCAGCCTTGCAGCAGGTACAATAATTGTACCTCCATACCCAGAACTCCCAGGGACTAAACCACCAACCAAAGAGTACACATGGAGGGACCCATGGCTCCAGCTACATATGTAGCAGAGGATGACCATTTCAGACATCAAATGAGAGGAGAGGCCATTGGCCCTATGAAGGCTTGAAGCCCCAGTGTAGGGAATGCCAGGTCAGGAAAGTGGGCAGTTGGGTTATTAAGCAGGGTGGGGAATGGGATAGGGTTTTTTAAAGGGGTAATGAGGAAAGGGGATACTATCTGAAATGTAAATAAAGAAAATATCTAATAAAAGTATTCTATCAACTATCATAGTACAAGGTCAAAATTTTGTTTCCTTTTATTGTATTTTAAATGTAAACTTTAAAATGTTTGTATGCTATGCTAGCACTGTTAAATTTACATACATTAGTCTTCTATATTGAAGGAAAATGCCCTTCTTCACAAAGTTTTTGTCTTGCCTAAGCTTATCATTGTTCATGCTGCTAACAAATTTATTTCTTTTGTATACATATAAGCTCTAGAAAACCCACTCAGACCTACCTCTTATAGACTAAACAGACTCCCTCTTGATAAGTCTACTTGCCCATCAATAGCATAAACTCCTATTTGTTGCTATACCAGAGGGTGGGATTCTTTCCCTGTCTCCTGGTTTGGAGACTTCATCTCAACCACCAAGACCCAAGGGTTCGAAATGTACAACCTTAAAAAGTTTTTTTTCCTCAAACCTACTTAAATTTATTTTATTATATTAGAGGCAGGAAATAAATTTATGGTGTGTGTGTGTATGTGTATGTGTGTATGTGTGTTACAGCATCTTGCCAAGTCCAAGTGTTTATTAAAAATCTTCATCTAAGAAAGCTCCAGAGAAGCAATATACCAATGCTTTATTCTCCCAGGCACTTCTATTGAGCCTGCACTTTCCTACCTGTAGATCCCACAGACCCTGGACAGCAAAATAACAGCCAACTCCTAAGACTTGACCAACATCTTCATCCTCATTTTCTTAGGTTTCCATGAACATGTCACACCAAAGTCAGCAGGAAGCACCTAAAGATCAGGACAACCCTATTTCTATTTCATCATCCCCTTTTTCTAATTTCTCATTTTTTTTAAATCAAACCAAATGGAGGAATGTTAGCATGTTAGCATTTCCTTTAGGCTCTGCCCAACAGTTACCTAGCAACATCTGTTTGGCCTCTCTTGCACTTTCTGACCCCCCCCCCCTCTCTGGCATCTCCTCTTTCTCCCTTTCTGCCTCTCTGTCTCTTTACATGTTCCTGGCCCAGCTTCTCTTCTCTTCTCTTCTCTTCTCTTCTCTTCTCTTCTCTTCTCTTCTCTTCTCTTCTCTTCTCTTCTCTTCTCTTCTCTTCTCTTCTCTTCTCTTCTCTTCTCTTCTCTTCTCTTCTCTTCTCTTCTCTTCCCTTCCCTTCCCTTCCCTTCCCTTCTCTTCTCTTCTTCTCTTCTCTTCTCTCATCTATCTGTCTGCCCCCCCTCTCTCTATGTATCTATCTATCATCTATCTAGTATCGGATGTAATAATTCTCAGTTTAATAGTAAATTTTGTTATTTAAAATAACATGGGAGGGGACATTATGCCAATCAAAATAACCCAGATATAGACAGAAACTAAGATGGAGTTAGATACAGACTACAGGTAGTATTGTACTTCCCATAAGTCATGCCAGGGCTGGTCAGCCATTTTTATATATCCCTATTCAGCAATGCAATTTTGACAGGCATGATTTTCTGCAGTGAGGCATGCATGAACTTTAGTATAAAATATATTTTTATGTTGAATATTTAAGTCTGACAATCTTATAGTAGAAACATTTTGTAGAAGTAAAAACCATCATAATTCACACAAAATGCTCTCAACTTTTACAGCACTGTCAAAGTCTATGTGTAACCAACAGTGTTATAAACAGTGTGAACTTAAACACATTTTAACATGAAACTGTTCTATTGTTCTCCAAACTTCCTTCAGTCTCAGCATGCAATTGGAGATGACTATAAACGAATAACAACAGAAAATCATGAACTCATTATATTAAAAGACTTTTTGTTTTGTTTTTAATAGTTTATTCTTCTTTCACATATTACATTCCTACTGTAGGACCAGTTTCTGCTCCCTCCTCCTCTCCCAGTCTCTCTTTCCCACCTCCCTTGCCATTCACTCCTGACCTCTCAGAGATATCAATTAAACATGACACATTAAGTCACAATAAGACTAAGTGTCTCCTCTTGTATTGAGGCTGAATGAGGCAATACAGTAGGAGAAAAAGGGTTCAAACAGCAGGCAAAAGAGTCAGGAACAGCACATGCATCTACTGTTAGCAGTCCTATAAGAAGACCCAGAGATAAAATCATAGCAGAGGGGCTAGGTCAGACTAATGCAAATTCTGAGTCCTTATAAGCCAAAATTAGTTGATTCTATGGATTTTCTTGTGGTATCCTGCTTCCACTCTGCTAGGTTCCTTTCTAGTAGTATAATAGAATATAATTAGGAATCATTTCATTAACTTTTTTGGTTTATTTTTGTTGTTGTGTTTTGCCAGTCATGTTTGGTTCTATCCTAGGTTTCTGGACTATTTACCTTCTAATTCCTGGCCCTCCACTCAGTGTTGGGGTAGGCTTCCTCTCATGGTTTGTGTTTCAAGATTGTACAGTAATTGTTTGACCAATACAGACATTTCTACACCACCGTTACCCCAGCATACCTTGCAGGCAGGCAAAATTTTTGATTGAAAGTATTTTGGTGGGTTGGGGTCACAATTCTAAACTGAAAGTCTTGCTTATTAACAGGAGATGGCCCATTGTCTTAGGGTTTTACTGTTGTGAACAGATACCATGACCAAGGCAACACTTATAAGGATAACATTTAATTGGTGTTGTCTTACAGGTTCAGAGTTTCAGTGCATTAACATCAAGATGGGAGCATGGCAGCACCCAGGCAGGCATGACCCAGGGGGAACTAAGAGTTCCAAAGGCAAACAGGAGAAGAATGGCTCCAATGTGACTAGGAGGAGGATCTCAAAGCCCACCCCCACAGTGACACGCTTCTTTCAACAAAGCCATACACACTCCAATAAGGCCACACCTCCTAATAATGCCACTGCCTGAGCCAATCATATTCAAAACACCATTCCCATTCAGCCTCCTTATCCCCATTGCTAGGTGTCTTAGCTAGGGCAAACCTCATAGATTCCTGGGAATTTCTATAGACTAGGTCCCATCCCTGAGATGCCCCCAATTCCAGTTGTCTCTTCTAGTACTCTCTCCCTTCATTCTTCCCCCACCTGATCTTTCCCATTCCTATTCACACCCACCCCTAGGCAGCAGCCAGCAAATGGTTGGCTCAACCCTCCCATTATCATACTCTCAAGTGAATGCTCCTTTGATTTGCCCAGGAAAGGTGCAGGGTCAGCTCTTATGAGTGCTACAACCAGTGAGGCAGAAGGGCTAGTTTTCTGCCTTGCCACAAGTGAAGGGCAAAAGGGGGAAAGGGTATCACCCTTGTACTTACATCACCTTATGGTAGATAAGTGGTGGGGCCAGCTTTCCCTTGTTCTTGATCTCAGTGTTGGTTCATAAACACTGCCTTGACCAGGACCAGCAATACTGTTCTGACCAGGAATGTACAGGGCCTGCTTTCTGGAGTGCACTGCTTGTAAGGGTCAGGACTAATTCTCCTAGTCATGACCTTGTGGATAGCTTTCCCAGCTGTCAAAGATAAGGGGAAGACATCACCTTTGTGCCTATGCCACCACACAGCAAATAGTGTGTGTGGGTGTCTGGTCTCCCACACTCATGCCCTCGAGCAAGTTCACTCACACTCCAGACATCAGAGCTGGCTTCACTATGCTGCCTAAGAGATAGGAGCCTTCAGTAAGAGGTGGGTCAGTTCTCCAGAGTGCCAAAGCTAATTTGGGGCAGGGCCAGTTCTGCACATTCCCTAGTCAACACCTTCACAGGCAGCTTCCTCAACCTCGTTTTCTAATGGTAATATAAGTCACAGATCTTGATACCAATCCCTGCTGCTGTGTAGTCACAGATCCAGACATAGCCCATTCCAGTGGCAGCTCATTCTAGGACCTCACCATGGCCCTAGGTGGTGGGGCAGGCCACTTACAAGAGGCTATTCCTCTTTACCTTTGATTTTCTAGTTCCATCTCTCTTCATAATGTTAGAGCTGCTTCACTTCTCTTTCTCTCCCATCTTCCCAGTACATACTTGCACATTGCATATTGTGGTGGTGCCTGCTGGAGACTGGCCACAGGCTGGTGCTAGCCTTGTGGTAGTGTCTATAACCTGCCTGTGCTGTGTGCCAAAGGGCATGTCTGTGGGTAGCATGGCACAGTTCTCCATCTATATTTATCCTCCTGCACTGAGCTGCACTGCACTGCATAGTAGTAGGCAGGGCTCTGTGTGCCTATGGCCTTCCTGTACAGTGAGGCAGATGGCAGGCATGTGGGTGTCTTTTCATGCCCACACCACTTAGCTTCGCAGAATACAGGTCTATGTCTGCATTCCTTCTCCTTTGCTGCACTTCCTGGATTTGATTTGACTTGGTTTAATTTGATTTGATTTGATTTTTATATTTGCTGCATATAAAACAGCTTTGATCATGAACCTAGGCATCAAGCTAAGATGAACACAAGAATGCCATCTCATTTGCCCATTACCAATATGAGAACAACATCAGCCACAAGGTATCTTTTTACTCATTGCAAGGGGGCTATATCATATTTGTAAATTGGATTGTTTGATTTGTTGGCACCTAGTTTCTTGAGTTCGTTATTAACCCTCTGTTAAGTGAGGATTTGGTGAAAATCTTTCTCCATTCTATATCTGCAGTTTTGAAATATTGACATTGTTCTTAGCTTCAAAAGAAATTTTCAGTGTCATGAAGTACCATTTATTAATTGTCTATCTTAGTGATGGCAATACTGGTATTCTGTTCAGGAAGTTTTCTCCTGTGCCAATGTATTCAAGGCTATTCCCCACTTTCTCTTCTAACAGGTTCAATGTATTTGGTTTTATGCTGAGGTCTTTGAACTACTTGGAGTTGAGTATAGTGAAAGCTGATAAATATTGATCTATTTGCAATCTTCTAAATGCAGACATCCAGTTAGAGAAGCATAATTTGTTGAAGATGCTGTCTTCTTCCATTGCATATTTCTTGCTTCTTTGTCAAAAATTAGGTGTTCATAGGTGTGTGGATTTACATCTGGGTCTTTAAGTAAATTCCATTGGACAACATATGTGTTTTTATGTAAATGCAGTATGGTTTTTATTACTGTTGCTCTTTAGTAGATTTCTAGATCATGGATGGTCTCATGGTGATACTTTTAGAAGTTCCTTTGTTGTACAGAATTGTTATAGATATTCTGGGTTTTTGCTTTTTCCATATGAAGTTTATTGTTCTTTCAATATCTATAAACAAGTGTGGAGCAGAGACTGAAGGAAGGACCACCCAGATACTGCCCCACCTGGGGATCCATCCCATATACAGTTACCAAACCCAGATCCTATTGTGAATGTTAACAAGTGCTTGCTGACAGGAGACTGATATAGCTGTCTCCTGAGAGGCTCTGCCAATGCCTGACAAATATAGAGGTGGAAGCTCTCAGACAACCATTGGACTGAGCACAGGGTCCTCAATGGAGGAGCTAGAGAAAGGATTCAAGGAACTGAAGGGCTTTGTAGCCTTACAGGAGAAAAAACAATATGGACCACACAGTACCCCAGAGCTCCCAGGGACTAACCCACCAACCAAAGAGTACACATGGAGGGACCCATGGCTCTAACCGCATGTGTAGCAGAGGATGGTCTTATTGGACATCAATGATAGAAGAGGCCCTTGGTCCTGTGAAACCTCATTGCCTCAGTGTAGGGGAATGCCAGGGCAGGGAAGCAGGAGTGAGTGGGTTACTGAGTAGTGGGAGGAGGGATGGGATAGTGCATTTTTGAATGGGAAATGAGGAAAGAGGATAACATTTTGAAATGTAAATAAAGAACATGTCTAACAAAAGAAACCCCTATTAATTTGGAATTTCAATGAGGACTACATTTTGTTAAGATTGCCAGTTTTTCTGTTAATCCTACCAATCCATAAACATAGAAAATCTTTCTATCTTCTGATATCTTCTTCAGTTTTGTTGTACAAAGACTTGAAGTTCTTGTTATACAAGTCTTTCATTTGCTTGGACTTACCCCAAGATATTTTCTATTATTTGTGACTAATATGAAGATTTTTGTTACTCTGATTTCTTTTTTACATCATGAATCATTTATATATGTGTTTTTTTCCTTTCAAATTGTTTATATGGTGAATTATACTGACATTTTCATATGTTAAAGCATTCCTGTATGTATGAGATAAAGCCTACCTGATTATTTTGAGTCATCTTTTTGATGTGTTCTTGGATTCAGTCTGTGCATATTTGTTGAATATTTTCACATCAATGATCATAAAGGAAATTAGTCTATAATTTTCTTGCTTTGTTGAGTATTTGCATGATTTGAGTATCAGGATGACTGTAGGTTCATAAAATGAATAAGGCAATGTTCCTTCTGATTCTATTTTTTGGAATAATTTGAGCAGTATTGGTATTAGCTCTTCTTTGAAAATCTAGTAGAATTCTGTCTGGACCTGGACTTTTATTGTTGGGAGACTTCTATTTCCTTGGTGGTTATTGATCTATTGATTTATTTAATTTGTTTATCTGTTCTTGATCTACCTTTGGTAAGTGGTATCAATCAAGAAAATTGATAATTTATCTTAGACTTTCCAGTTTTGTGTAGTATAGATTTTGAAAGTCTGACATAATGATTCTTTGGATTTTTGTGGTATCTGTCATTGTGTTTCTTCATTTGTTTCTGATTTTGTTTATTTTTTCCTGTCTTTATATACTTTGGCTAAGTATAGCAGCAACAAGGCAGGGCTGTTTCTATGTAAATGCCAGGAGTGGTGCAGCAACAAAAGCATCTCCTCCAGGAGAACCTAATTGAGGACTGCCTGAGAGACCAGGATTGTTGATGCAGACAATGCCAGCCAAATCAGGAACTGCTGTTTAGAAGACATGCTTTCTTGGGACCAATGGTGCACAGGGTGGAGGGTATTAAAGAAACTTGCAGCAGTGTTCAGACAAGCTTCTGTGGCATTTCTAACCTTCTCCTGGAGTCTGTGTCATTGACCCTGTGCCACCTCACCTCTAAACCCCAAGAACAGGTAGAGTAAGGCAGTGAGTAGTCCAGGACACTGGCAACAGCTAAGAATTTATCATTTTTATTTTCTCAAATAACCAAATATTTGTTTCATTGATTCTTTATATTGTTCTATTTCTTTCTATTTTATTGAAAGCAGCCCTCAATTTGATTATTTCCTGCTATATACTCCTCTTGAATGTGTTTGCTTCTTTTTGTTCTAGAGTTTGCATGTATGCTATCAAGTTGCTAATATGAAATCTCTCATTTTTTTTTCTGATTTAACTTACTGCCTTTATAAAATACATTTTTAAAGACACTTAACTTTTCATTTTGGAATATGTTATGCATTCATTTTCATTGGATTATAAGAAGTCTTCAATTTCTTTATTTCTGCCTTGACCCAGTAGTCATTCATTCAAGAGTTTTCAGTTTTTGTGAGTTTGTAGGCTATTATTTCAGCTGTTGTAGAAATCCAACTTTAATCTGTAGGGTCTGGTATGAAGCAGGGAACTCTTTTACTCTTTTTGTCTTTTGAGATTTTTCTTTGTGACTGAGTATATGGTCAATTTTGGAGAAAATCCAAATTAAGTGCTGATAAGAAGGTGTATTGTTTTGTGTTTGGATGAAATGTTCTGTAGATTTGTTATGTCCATTTGATTCATAATATCTGTTAGCTCCACTATCTGTCTATGTAGTTTTTGTCTTGATCACCAGTCCAATGGTGAGAGTGGGTATTGAAGACCCCCACTTTATATGTGTGATTTTACCTTTAGTAATGTTTTGTTTTGTTGTTATTTTTGTTATTTTGTTTGTTTACAAGTATGGGAGCCCTTGCATATGGGGCATAGATCATCTTGGTGGATTTTTCTTTGATGAATATGAAGTGTTCTTCCATATTTCTTTTGATTAATTTGGAATTATTCCAAATTTTTAAATTTAGAAGTCTACTTAGTTAAACATTAGAAAGGCTACACTAGTTTGTTTCTTGGGTCCATTTGCTTGAAAACTCTTTTTCCAACCATTAATACTGAGAAAATGTCTATTTTTGATGTGGAAGTATGTTTTTGTTTGCAGTAGAATGATGGATCCCATTTTCACATCCATTCTGTTAGACTGTATCTTTTTATTGAGAAACTTAGTCCATTGATATTGACAGGTATTGATGTTTTGCTTGCTATTTTGTTATTGATAGTAGTTTCAGTAGTATTTGTGTGTGTGTGTGTGTGTGTGTGTGTGTGTGTATATACATGTGCACTTCCCTTCTATTTTTCTTGGTGTGAGATTATTTTTTTTTGTTGTTATGTTTTCATGAATGTTATTTGCCACTTTGGGATGGAATTTTCCTTCTAGTACCTTCTATAGAGTTGTATTTGTGGGTAGATATTATTAAAATTCGAATTTGTAATGGAATGTCTTGTTGTCTCCATCTACAGTGATTGAAATTTCTGTTGGATATAGTAGTCGTAGAGTCTTCAAGACATCTATCTGTACAGGCCCTTCTGGCTTTTAGATTCTCCATTGAGAAGCTGGTTCTGCCTTTATATGTTACTTGGCCTTCTCTCACAGCTTTTAATATTCTTTCTTTGTTCTGTTTCTTTTATTTAGTGTTTTGATTATGTGATAAGGAGACTTTCTTTTCTGGTCCAATGTATTCGGTGCTCTGTATGCTTCCAGGAATTTTACAGGCATGTCCTTTTTAAAATAAAGCATTTTTTTCCTGTGATCTGAAGGAGCTGAAGGGGTTTGCAATCCCATAGGAAGAACAACAATATCAACCAACCAGACACCCCAGAGCTGCCAGACACTAAATCACCAACCCAAGAGTACACATGGAGCAACCAATGGCTCCAGCCGCATATGTAGCAGAGGATGGCCTTGCTGGACATCAATGTGAGGAGAGGCTGTTGGTCCTGTGAAGGCTCAATGCTCCAGTGTAGGGGAATGCCAGGGCAGGAAGGAAGAAGTAGGTGGGTGAATCAGGGAGCACCCTCATATAAGCAGGGAGAGGGAGGATGGGACAGAGGATTACTGTAGGGGAAAAAGGGAAAGGGTAAGTAAATTAAATATCCAACTTAAAAAAATACATAGATTATCAAAACACCCTGGAATACACATGTGCAAACTGAAAAAAATTGTCTTTGATTTGGGATTCTTATATTTGTTCTTTTCACAATGTTCCAGATATTTTGGATATTTTGCTTTGCTTCGGGAGTTTTTTAGATTTAAGATTTTCTTTGACCATGCATCAACTTCTATCATATTTTCTAAACCTAGGATTCTTTCTCTCATATCTTGTATATTGTTGGTGATAATTGCATCTGGATTTCCTGTTTATTTACCTAGATTTTTCCATCTCCAAGGTTATTCAGTTTGTGGGTTTTCTCATTTTTAGTTTAGTGTTTTTTGTTTTATTTTCACTTCTATTTCTATTTCAGGTCTTGAAGAGTTTTATTCATTTTCTTCACCTGTTCCATGCACCCCCTCGATGTCTTAATCTTCTTTAAGAGTTTATTCACTTCCCACCATTGTTTGTTTATTTTTCTGACTTTCTTTAAGAGTTTTATGAGTTTCCTCTTTAAGGGCCTCTATTATCTTCATAAAATTAGTTTTAAGATTATCTTCTTGTGCTATAGTTGTGTTAGTATATCCTGCACTTCTTTTTCATTTTTTTTTATTTTCTAAGTATTTTTATTTACATTCCAAATCATTTCCCCTTTCCCGTTTCCTCCCTCCCCGAAAGTCCCATAAGCCCCCTTCCTTCCCTCTTTTCCCCATTCAACCTCCTCTTGCTTCTCTGTCCTGGCGTTCCCCTACATCCAGACTTTCCAGGACCAGGGTCTCTCCTTCCATCTTCTTGGAAATCTATTTGTCGTAAGACATGTGGGCTCCGGCAGCACCATATTGCTCTGGCTGTTTTGGATTGTGTTCTTATACTGGTCTCAAGATGTCTGGGTTTGGGATTATTATGTTTATATGCCAATATCTGAGTTTATCTTTCTTTGATGGATATATTTTATTTTGATTTTCATTTTACCTGGTCTTCTAGCCTGAGTGTACTCTTGTTCTGGTGGCCAGGCATCCTCAGGTCCAGCAGTGAGTCTCAGCTGGGATTTTGGCAGTCAGTGTGACTTCTGAGATTTTGGCAGTCAGTGTTGCCTCTGAATTTTGGGGGTCCTAAGAGATGGTACAGCCTCTGGGATCCTGGGTGCTGGTGTGGCCTTTTGTATACTAGAGGATTTCTAGAGTTCTCTGTACTGGCATGGATTCCAGGTTTCCAGATTCCAGAATGGCTCCAGATAGAGTTTTGGGCTTCTGCTGAAGTTCTGGGCCAGGTATGGAGAAGAAGAGTGGGTTGAGGTTGAGAATTGGGTGGACTCTCCATTATGAATCTATTTTACTTTGCAATTTTAATTTTTAAAATAACTTGATTGAAAGGTCTTGTTATAAACATTGCATATAATATTTTTACAACAAATTTCACAAAGATTGACACACTTTATCTTTTAAACTTCCTGAGCAATGCATTATACATTGTATCTTCATCAAATAGAAGATGCAGATCACACATATAATCCCTAGGGTCTGCTGGATTGGTGAGAGCATCAATGAGAGCCCATGTCTCAAAAATTAAGATATAGAGTGAATAAAGAAAATTCTTAGCATACAACTCTGCCCTAAACACACACACACACACACACACACACACACACATACACACACACACACACACACTGAGAGAGAGAGAGAGAGAGAGAGAGAGAGAGAGAGAGAGAGAGAGAGAGAGAGAGATTGTTTCTTCAAACATAAACTAGTCCCATAGTTGTTACCTCTACTGAAAGTGATATTTCTGTTATTTGATGTATCCATACTTGCAAGCTGGAATGGAGAGTATTAACATAGAAAACTGGAGAGCACTATTCAGTTTAAATGAAGCTTCGGGGCAGCATTAGTTTAAAAATTTGGATTTCATCCATATAGGAGATAGAGAATATGGTAATATGCTTGGAAGTAAGAGTACATCTTGTGGGCTTCTGTAAATTCAATATCTTTACTGATATTCTATCAATGTCATTTATATGCCTTCCCACCATATTGCCTTGCATGATTTCTATTTCTCTCTATCTGCATGTAGCTTCACATGGGGTTTTAAACATGATTTTTTTTTTATTACAAAGTGCAGTACACATTTGTTCAAAGTGCTCTGCTTATAAGGCCCTTTTAAGATTTTAAGAAATAAAGAGGCAAGAATAATTTACAGCAGTAAATTCATGTCACAATTTGTAGGAATGTCTTCATTCCTACAAGGTACACTTAAGCAGCTTACTTAATCTTGTGAGCATCCAACCCTAGTACATGTAAACAGAAAATAATGCCTCCAATGCATGTTGGTTTTGAATTTTGAAATGCTATAAAATATACTAAAGAGCTATTCATGCTTCAAGAACTGCATAATAAGAAATTTGTCAGTCAAATATTATTGAAATAGTGAAAAAAAGACATTGATACAATTTGGTATATGTTCATGTTTGTCCCTTATTTTCATTGTAGACAAGGACAAACTGTCTTGTTAAATTCATCTGTCTGAATAACCCTTTAGATATGTTTAGATAATTTTTTATGTACCATAAAAAATTGCAAGGCCATCAAATATACTAGACTAGATGTTATGAAAAATATGTCTATGTACTATATACAAAATAAATAAGACCACATATATGTATTCATATATATTTATTTCATATATATATATCCCCATATATGTGTGATTAATTTGAAAGTGTATCATTGTGTTTTCTTGCAGAATTTTATATTGAAACTCTAACACAGCAGACTTCTGCAGTTTGTACTGTACAATAACTATTTGTATGATAAAATACCTACTATACTGAATAATGAAAAAGAAGATTTCCTACACAAAAGTTAATTCTTAGAAAAGATTAAAAATTAAATGCTTCACTTATTAACAGTTTTCCTTGGAAATCAGAAAAAAAGCAAGCAAACACACAAACAAAAAACAACAATAAAAACCTGATCTGGGCCTGTTGTATAGTGAGTGATAAGGTTCTAAGAGAGGCAACCAGGATATCAGAAGACAAAGAATAGAATACCAAGAAAATAAAAAGAAAATTGGCCTTTTTCAAGCTATGTCTTATGCCAAGCAAACTTATAAAGAAGTATAGCACCTTATATATTATTTCCAGGGGAGAATGAGACAGAGTCAGCTATCATAAAATGGGACAAAATCAGCTGGCAGATAATCAACAGTGCTGAACACAGGATACCTCAAGGACATGAGACTAGCACACACCATTTCTCTGCCAACATCTTGACACCAAATTATTACGGCTTGTGCCCAACATGTTCCTGGCTTTAGACAAGGAATTATGTTCCTTCTCTCTATATCATGGCTTTAGGGGAAGCTTCTATTGATCAATCCAGACCTCAGGAAAAACCAAATAATGCTACTATATTTATATTTCTACAGTTTCTGTATTAAATGAGCAATTAATGTTTTCAGGAAAAAAAAATGTAAGTAACTTAGAGGGCAATGGATCCACAATCATCTTCTCCTAAAGCAGCAGAAATATAAGTCAACGAAACAGTGGTGCAGCATTTTTTAAGAGTAAAATTGACAAAATATAAACACAATTTTTCTTTTTTTTAAATTTTTTTATTTTCTACATTTTTTTATTTACATTCCAAATGATTTCCTCTTTCCCATTTCCTCCCTCCCCGAAAGTCCCATAAGCCCCCTTCCCTCCCTCTGTTCCCCATTCAACCCCCTCTCACTTCTCTGTCCTGGTATTCCCCTACATCCAGTCTTTCCAGGACCAGGGGTCTCTCCTTCCATCTTCTTGGAAATCTATTGATATGTGAATTGCATCTTGGGAATTCTGAGATTCTGGGTTAATATCCCCTTATCAGGGACTGCATACCATGTGTGTTCTTTTGTGATTGGGTTACCTCACTAAGGATGATGTTTTCCAGTTCTGACCATTTGCCTAGGAATTTCGTGAATTCATTGTTTTTAATTGCAGAATAGTATTCCATTGTGTAAATATACCACATCTTCTGAATCCATTCCTCTGTTGAGGGACATCTGGGTTCTTTCCAGCTTCTGGCTATTGTAAATAAGGCTGCTATGAACATAGAAACACAATTTTTCTAAGCATCAAAACTATGGGGAACAATTTGAGATAACATAGATTCAGGAATATTATGCACATGAATATTCCCTAAGAAACTAGCAAATGGTTTTGAATTGTCAATCCAAGCATGCTGGGGAAACTCCTAAAAACAGAAAAAACAAACAACAAAGTGTTAGTAAGTTATAAAGAATATTTTGATTCACAGTTTTAGAGATTTTAGTTGAGGTGGGCTGGTCTTCCTTGTGGTTAAGCAGAATGTTGTGGTGGTAGGACATCTTGGAGCCAGCTGGTTTTCTGATAGTGATGAGGTAAAGAAAGAAAAAGATCAGAATCTCTGATTTTTTCAAAAACTCATTCCAGTGGCCAATAATTTCTCAGTAAGACCCACATGTTAAAGGTACCACAACTCCCCAATAGTAATACAGAATCAAGACCAAGCATTTGGAAACATTTATCAAAGCCCTATATTAGATAGATGTTATTTTTTGTTTAATGGTGGGATTGACCATAAATTAAAAATAAAAAAATAAAATATTCATACAATTTTGGATACAATGCATATTTTAAAAAACTAAGTGCAATTGGAAATAGGAAAGAGAAAAGAAAGCTGAATGTGAATAAATAGTATGTAAAGAGAGCAGGTTAAGACTAGTAACCAGATAGAAATGATGCTGCAATGAATAAAAACTCAGCAAGTAAAAGTACTTACTGCTCTTGGAGAATATTCAGGTTCAGTTCTGAACAGGCATATAACAGTACACAGCGGTCTGTAACTCTAGTTGGTGGAATCTGATGCCCTCTTCTGGCCTCTGTGGGAACTGCAATCACATGGTGCACATGCGCACATGCAAGGAAATGCAATAAATAAAATTAAAAATCACTTTTTAAAAAGAACAATAAATAATAAAAATGGGTGTTAATGTCCAGAATAAATACACATCCTTATTAGTATTAACCTATTAAATAAGAAAGCACACCAAGACAGAAAGAAGCAGTAACATTGACATCATAGGCCTCGTAATTTCTAAATATAAACAGTTCAGTCCAACTCTATCAGTTGAAACATTTATTGAAATGATATACCTATCTCCTCAGTTAAATAAAACATACTTTCAAATCGTCTTATATAGCTGTATTAGTTACTTTTCTTGTTCTTTTGGGACAAAAAGTATTTAACAAGAGCAGCATAAAGGAGAAAGGATCTCTTTTTGTTTACACTTTGAAGAGATACAGTTCATTTTATGGAGAATGCACAACAGCAGAATCTGGAAGCAGCTTCTCACATTGTATCTACACTTAGGAAGGAGAGAATATGAATACAAAATAGGGTTTAGGTACAAAAACTACAAAACCCAACACATAGAGCCTCGCTCTCTTCATCATGGCTCCAGCCCCTTCTCAAACAGCAGCACCATGTGTGGAACCAAAATTCAAATTCATGAATTTGCAGAGAACATGTTACAATCAAGCCACAGAAGAGCAAAGTATATTATGTATATACAAGATACATACTAGAATATAGTTAAAGAGGTTATAGACAAAGGTAGACAAACAAGAAAAGCAACAATTATAATCTAATAATTAAATTCAATTCAAACTGAAAGAAAAAAGGTTAAGTTGCATAAAAGAACGCTGCAGGTTAAAAAGTACTTGCCTGGAACAAGGAAAGCTTTGATTTCTACTTCTCTGTGTGATTTACCAGTCTTACACAAACTCTATATTCTGGATTTCTTTTCATGGAAGCATTATAGTCATTACAAATCTTGTCTTACTTTCATTTCTGTTGTGACAAGATATCCTGACAGTAATGAAGGAAAGAAAGGATTTATTTTGGTGTTTTAGTTCTAGGTTATAGTCCATTATTGTAGAGACTTCAAGGCAGAAGCTTAAAGAAGGTATCACATCCAAATTCAAAAGCAGTAGGATAATGAATGTGCAGCTGCCTAGTGTACAGTTGATGTACAAGTGTTGGCACCCACATACTAGATCAGAGAAAATGAATGCTACCTGGGTACTGCACAACCTACATTTAAGATAAGTTACCTCATTTCAGCACAATTAAACAAAACTGTACAAGCATGCCTACAGTCCAATCTGATCTACATAATCCTTTATTCCAGATTATGCCAATTTAACAATTTAAACTGTCCATCACATTCTTAGAACATTCTCTATGTTTTCAAAAGGCAATCCACACTCCAAGAATTTTCTTTCCACACCTCTTACCACCAGACATCTGAATTGCTAATGATTTCCTCATGCTTCTTAGTGGGTTCTGTGTCCCGAATAGCTTTACATGCTCTTTCAGATGTTTCCTGAATCATGTTGTTTAAAATCAGAGCAACTGTCCCTTTTAGACTTCCCAGATGAAGGATTTATACTTTGGCTGTGAATTTCTGATGGAGGTAGCCAGAGTCTCCTAGTGTGAACATAAAGAAAAATAACATAAGAATGTATTCAGCCTTGAGTAAATGCAATATTTTACTTACTTTGAGACATACTGTGAGATTTCTTTATTACACTGTGATTCATTATAATGCCATAACTTTCATCAAGGGACTATTGTGCCCATAGTAGGTGCTGTCATGAAAGCAAACATATAATGCAAAACAATATTTTGTAATTTCACAAGGTGGCCTGTGCTATGCAGATCTTTTTTTCTAAGTAGGTCTCAGCAACTCTCTGACTTCTGAAAATAACAGCTTTTATTGTAAACCAGGCTGGGATATTATGATAGTTGTCATGAACTCACAGTCTACAGAGTCATGTGCCTTATTGTAATACCCAGTTTGACTATCACAGCCTGAATTGAATTCCAGAGGTGGTAAACAGACAAAAAAAATGTCCTTCTGTTCTTAATCTCTGCACTACACAAACAATAAAGTTCTCATTGTGACACTAAGAGAGAGAGTGAGAAAGAGCTGAATAAAAGAAAAACACAAAAAGCATACCATGTGAGATACAACTAATGAAATAATGGGAGAGAAATATGTGATGGTAAATGTTTTTATTTAAAATAAAAAAATTATTTTTAAATTTTAAAATATTTTAACTCAAAGAACTAAAATCATCTTCCATTTTGAAAATATTTTTTGTTTGGTGTGTGTGTGTGTGTGTGTGCGTGTGTGTGTGTCTTGGGTTCTGTGAACCTGACTAGGGTTCTCTGGAAAAAAAACCAGTCAAGTACAGTGAGCCACCTCTACAGCCTCCATATCCCTGTCTTCCAAATAACAAAGTAAATAGAAGATAAAAGTAGAAAAGGTCAGAGATAAAATGAATAGAAATCAATAAAAAATAGAGAACAATCTGAAATTAAAAGTGAACAATAAAGTTGCTGGATACTGAAAAACCTGACTATGATAAAATTAAAATTAGATTATGAATATCATATACATAATTATATCAATAAAAATTTGCAGGTATTAAATTGATAATAAAACTGTATAAATAATTGTCTTTCTATATTTGATAATTTAAGAAACAAGCAAATTTCTGAAATACACAAACTTCTAAAGTACATTAAGGCAGAAGAAAGTGACACGAATCATGATTACATTTTTAAGTTGTCATGGCTCTCTAGGAGAATGGAAAACATATCACATATAATAAATCACATACACACACACATTTACTCACATGTTTGAATACAGCATGAACTGGGTAGTCCAACAATGGCTGTCTGTATGCTGGCAGGCTGAGAATGTAGTAGCTGCTCAGCCCATTAGACTTGATGAGTGAGAAGTCTGAATCTGTCAGTGAAACTCGGGGATATTCTTGCAAAGGCATTGGTATTCAGTCTATACTGAAGTAACTGGAGCCTGTGGAAAATGGCAGTTCAGGATAGAGGTAGTTCAACTCACCAGCAAGAAACAAAGGCAGGCAGGAGGGCCAACCACTTCTTCCTCTGACATCTTTATATCTGGGCATCCACTTGAAGGTACCTCTCACTTTTTTTTCTTTTAAAGATTTATTTATTATTACATGTAGCTGTCTTCAGAAACACCAGAAGAGGGCAGCAGATCTCATTACGGATGGTTGTGAGCCACCATGTGATTGCTGGGATTTGAACTCAGGACCTCCAGAACTCAGGATGATGATGCTTCACTCTCATCTAGGAATTCTCTCACAGACCCACTCAAACGCACAACTTAGTTAATACCAGAACCAATAGATATGGTAATCAAGATTGACCATCACTGTTATTCATAAAATGCAAAGTCTCCAACAAAGAATATTCCAAACAAGATGATCTTACCTATAAATTGCACAAGCATTTAAGCAAGAAGTAAAACCAAATTAATGCAAACTTTTCAGATAATTAAGAAGTGAATATTCTCTTCCTTTCACTCCATGAAACAAGTAGGTTGATACAACAATACTAAAATATATAATTAGATAATGTACTGTAATTCAAAATCTTCTATTAATTGAAGTTCATAATGTGATTTTTTTGCAAGTCAGACAACAAATAAAACAATGGAAATTATTTATTGATGAAGAATGTCTTAAAATGCACAGTTGGTTTAGCATTCAAAAATTTTAAAATGAAATCTATATTATTACAGTACTGTAAGAAAAATAATTCATTAAATCAACAGTATTTTACAAAATTCAATAACTATTTACAGTTTTAAAAAATTATACAAATTTCCCAAAGAAACCATGTAGGATAAAATAAAAAATGCGAGTTAATAAATTTTATATTAAATGTTAGAAGACATTTACAAAGAAATGATGAGATTTCTGAACAAATGGAAGATTTCAGTTTTATATCACTCCTCCTAAATTTTATTTATGGATTTAATGTACTTCCAATGGGGAAAAATACCAGTATCTGCTTTATAGATTAAAAATTTAAAATACTTGTGGAGCTACTAAATAGATCAGATATTGAACTCCACAATCTCAAAATACAATGTAATAAGGAACATAATAGAAATTTCTAACCTCAAGATACAACATAAAGAAAGCAATGGACACAACATTGATGAAGAAAAGAGTACATTGGTTAAAGAGAATATGTACTCCCTGTGCAGATGAACAGGTGAGAAAAACATTAGTGGATTCCTTTGCAGACGCATATGTATCAATCTCTGTAAAGAAAGATGCAAGTGCATAATCAGTTCATCACCAAGGTATTATCCTCTAATGCCCATAATGAGCATGTACCATGCACCAATCACTACACAAATGTACATCTGTACAATCAAACAATCCTACAGGCAGATTTACATGTGTTCTGTCAACTGATCTTTGATATTGCAAATATTTCAGTCAAAGGAGCATTTAGAGTATTCTCAAAAAACCCTGCTAACTGTGGTCAGTAATAGAGCACTAGCAGTAGAACAATAGTACATCACAGCAACAGAATGCTATATCACAGCAATAGAATAATGATGAAGGCAGAAATTGGTAACAGGGAGAAGGGTATTGCTATTACAGGCCTGACCATGCTGTTTATGATGGAATGTGAACTTTGGGATTTGGATTAGGAAAGCAGTTGAAATCTTTAAGTGGTGTATAACAGGCCATATTAGGACTGTGAACAGCAGTTGCTCTAAGAGCAATGTAAAATATGACAGTCCAGAACAAGAGGTTTCAGAGAAGAATATTATTAAGTGACTTACAACCCCATTCTTGTGATATTTTGGTGAAGAATGTGGCTGCTTTTTGCCATTGTCTGAAAAGTTGGTCTGAGGCTAAGTTGAGGGGTTTTGGGTTAATGGCACTGGCAGAAAATATTTCAAAACATCCTTGTATTAACTTGGTTATTACTGGTCATGGTTATGCAGATCTATAATAAAAAGGAGCAGTAAACTGAGCAGGTAAAAAAAAAAGCATAATATGTACAGTTTGAAGAAAAAGGAGCACCAGAAAATGGAATGGAGTGAAGTTCTGTGTTTGAGGATACAAAAAGTTTAAAGAAAAGTCTACCCCTAAATGGAATAAAGAAAGACCATACTCAGCTCAGCTCCTAATTGTGAAAACAAATTAAAGAAAACCTTGAAGAGTGAAGAAAACCATCAACAACAAAAAGCTGATGTAAATGTAATAGAATAAAAGAGCTGTATTTCAGCCCCAATAAGGAGCAGGTTTGGCTTTAGAGTCAAGGACATAAGAAAAGTTTGTGGTATTTTCCTCCACAGCTAATGAAGGGAGCTGAGGCTAGGTGCATCCCAGCATGGAGGCTCAGAGAAGCCATTGCCTGAACCTGGATTGTTTTGGAGAATCCAAAAATTTGTGCATGCCAAAGTCATAGAATACCTGCCATGAAAAGCTGCTAGCAGAGTGTGAAACCAGCTCAACAAAGTTATTTATGTTGCAGTCAACAAAGCAGAAAGAGGTTGTAGGCTGAAAAAGTACTTTGATATTATTAGACATGGAGTTGCAACGTTTGGAATTGGTCCTGCTGATTTTAGGTTTTTCTTTGGTTCAATATTTCCTTACTATGTTCTTTTTCCTCCATTTGAACAATGTCACTGTATTTTGAAAGTATGTGATCATCTGCTTATTTTCATTTTGATTTTTCTGGAAGTTAGAGTTAAGATATTGTTGTGAGTCTTAGAGACTTTGAACTTTGAACTTTCAAAAGTATTGAGACTGTTATAAACTATGGGAATTTTTGAAGTTGAAATAAATGCATTTTTCATTATGTTATAGTTTTAAATCTATAAGGGCCAGAAAGTAGAATGTGGTAATTTGAATAAGAATGGCCACCTTAGACCCATGTATTTGAATACTTGGTCAACACAGAGTCATTGGAGGACTTGTGTCACTGAGAGTTGGCTTTGAGGTTTCAAAAGCTCATGCCAGGTCTAGTGTCACTCTCTCACCCTATGAATCAGGATGTAGCTCTTAGTAGCTTCTCAAATATCATACTTGCTTGCTACCAATTTCCCAACTTCCATTCTTCCTGCCTTTGTGATAACCCTCTGAAAATGTAAGCAACCACCAGTTAAAGGCTTCTTTTATCCGAGTGGCAGTGGTTGCATTGTCTCCTCACAGCAACAGAACATTGACTAAGACACCTTTTTAAATTGATTTGTACCAGATATTTTGTAACAGAATTAGAGATATAACTGTGCCTGCCATGCAAATATTAATACTGGTATTATTTACTGCAGTCACTGGTGAATAAATGAACAAAATGTAATATGCTATAGTAATAGAATACTATAGCGGCTTGTGTTCTCACGCTAATTATGTTACCCAAAGAACTGTTTGCAATGTCCTGCACATAGAAATAAAGGAAGCCTGTCCTCAGTTGGTTTTTGATTGGTCAATAAAGTTACCGGTAGCCAATGGTCAGGGAGAGAGACACTGGAAAGACTTTTAGGATACCTGGGAAAGAACTGAAGAGACAGGGTATATAATATTCCTCTATAATAAGGGCATAGGAGACTGGCCATGCTGGAAATGGACAGGAGTACAAGACAGTAGAAATGTAGGTGTAAAGGGAAAGCAGCTCCAGGAGGGCCACTCACCAGGGTCCAGGGTAGCAAAGATAAAATATGGATTTAGTTCAGAAATATCGGAGGGCAGAATGTGTTAGCTGTTGGTTTATTTGGAAGTATGAAGCCATTGTGCTGCTTAGAACATATTAAAAAGAAGTTGCTGTGTGTGTGTGTGTGTGTGTGTCTTTCTTTTAGAAATCCAAAACATTTGATGGGTGTGCAGGTGGTGCATGTTCCTGTCAGGAGTTTAGAGCAGAATAACATAAATATCAACTGGTACAGAATTCTTAGCAATAAAATGAAATAACATTTTTATATGATGCAATTCTGATGTGTTGTAAAAAATTGTTCTCTTTTAATTTATATTTTTTTTTATTTGTTGGTTTTAGAAATTTAACCTAATGCCTACTGAATGCTAAGAGCATATTTTACCACTAAGCTATGACTCAAACCTCTTAAAATAGTTATCTTGATTAATGGAACAAACATAAAAGGGAAGAAATCACAATAAATCATTTTTAGTATTGAGAGCACAAAAGAGTCAGTTATATGTAGTAGCTGAGGCATATAGCAGGTAAGATAATAATACATCAGAGTGAAACCATTGAGGGTACTAAATCAACTGATCATCATGATTGTGGTGACAGTTTTAAAGTCATTGTTAGAGGGACCCGCGCCTGGAGAGAGCACACCAGCCTCCCCTTAGCCACCTCTGCACTGGGGAATGAATACACTGAGTCTCCAGGTACGCAGGGATTTCCTAAGTATAACATCACTTGGGACACAGCACGCTAGGCTTCCATCTGCGCCCAAGAGCAGGGAAGCTCTGTGGTCTGGGTGCCAGCTCTGCTGTGGGACATCTGCCCTGCAGAGTGATCTGCGCCAAGAGTGAGCACAGTACCCTCCACCATCTTTGATTTGGCAACAGAGCAGTTGGGATCTCAAGGTGCAGGGATAACCGAGCATAACATCGCCTGGGTCACAGCCAGCTGGTGTGCTCCCTGCACCAAAGAGCTGGGCAATTCTGTGGTCATCTACGCGCCAGCTCTGTTGTGGAACATCTGCCCTGCAGAGGGACCCGCACCAGGAGAGAGTGCTCCAGCCTCCCAGTAGCCACATCTGCTCCTAGGTTTGACTACACTGAGTCTCAAGGTACTCAGGGATTTCCCAAGTATAACATCACTTGGGGCAAGGAATATCAGGGCTCCAAAGACACTCAGGAGCAGGGCAGCCCCTCAGCAATCGGTGGCTGGGGAATCCCGGGCATCCAGGAGGGCAGAAATAGCCTTGCAGGCTCACAGGAGGTCCAACCAACAGCCAGTGACAGCAGGACCAACTAACACCAGAGATAACCAGATGGCAAAAGGCAAACTTAGGAATGTTACTAACAGAAATCAAGGCAATATGGCACCATCTGAACCCAACTCTCCAAAAGCAGCAAGTCCTGACTACCCCATCACAGCTGAGAGGCAAGATCTGGATTTAAAATCACTTCTCATAATGCTATTGGAGGATTTCAAGAAGGACATAAATACATCTCATAAAGAAATACAGGAGAACATGAATCAACGGGTAGAAGCCCTTACAAAGGAAACAAAAAATAGCTTAAAGAAATGCAGGAGATTATGGGTCAACAGATGGAAGCCCACAAGGAGACAACACAAAAATCGCTTAAAGAAATGAATCAACGGTGAGATGCACTTTCAAAGGACTCACAAAAATTGCATAAAGAAATGCAGAAGAGTATTGGTCAACAGATGGATGCCCATAGGGAGGCAACACAAAAAGTGCTTAAAGAAATGAATCAACGGATAGATGCCCGTACAAAGGAAACACGAGAACTGCTTAAAGAAATGCAGGAGGCGATGGATCAACAGATGGAAGCCCATGAGGAGGAAACACAAAAATCGCTCAGAGAAATGCAGGAGAACGTGGGTCAACAGGCAGAAATCCTGAAAAAGGAAATGCAAAAATACCTTAAAGAAATACAGGAAAATACAAACAAACAAATGAAGGATCTCAGCAAATCCATCCAGGATCTAAAAAAGGAAGTAGAAACAACTAAGAAATCACAAAGGGAGACAACTTTGGAGATAGAAAACCTTGGGAAGAAATCAGGAGCCATAGATGCAAACATCAACAGTAGAATACAAGAGATGGAAGAAAGAATCTCAGGTGCTGAAGATACCATAGAAAGCATTGACTCAACAGTCAAAGAAAATGCAAAATGCAAAAAACGTGTAACCCAAAACGTCCAGGAAATCCAGGACAAAATGAAAAGACCAAACCTAAGATTATAGGTATAGATGAGAGTGAAGATTTGCAACTTAAAGGGCCAGTAAATATCTTCAACAAAATTATGGAGGAAAACTTCCCTAACCTAAAGAGAGAGATGCCGATGAACGTACAGGAAGCCTACAGAACTCCAAACAGACTGGACCAGAACAGAAATACCTCCCATCACATAATAAGCAAAACATCAAATGTATTAAACAAAGAAAGAATATTAAAAGCAGTAAGAGAAAAGGGCCAAGTAACATACAAAGGAAGACCTATCTGACTCACATCAGACTTCTCTCCAGAGACTATGAAAGCCAGAAGATCCTGGGCAGATCTCATGCAGACACTAAGAGAGCACAAATGCCAGCCTAGACTACTCTACTCAGCAAAACTCTCAATCACCATAGATGGAGAGACCAAGATATTCCATGATAAAACAAAATTTTCACAATATTTTTCCGCAAACCCAGCCCTGCAAAGGATAATAGGTGGAAACCGCCAATACAAGGAGAGAAACAACACCTTGGAAAAAATGAGATAGTAACCTTCTGGATCAAACCAGAAAGTAGATAACCACTCAAACATAAAGATAGCGTCAAGAATGGCAGGTGGCAATAATCACTATTCCTTAATCTCTCTTAATATCAATGGTCTCAATTCCCCAATAAAAAGACATAGACTAACAGACTGGATATGTAAACAGGACCCAGCATTTTGCTGCATGCAGGAAACGCATCTCAGTGTCAAAGACAAACACTACCTCAGAGTAAAAGGCTGGAAAACAATTTTACAAGCAAATGGTCCCAGGAAACGAGCCGGAGTAGCCATCCTAATATCAGATAAAATTGACTTCCAACCTAAATTCATCAAAAAAGACACAGAAGGACACTTCATGCTGATCAAGGGAAAAATCCACCAAGAAGAACTCTCAATTCTGAATATCTATGCTCCAAATGCAAGGGCACCCTCATTCATAAAAGAAACTTTACTAAAGCTCAAAGCACACATCGCACCTCACACAATAATAGTGGGTGACTTCAACACCCTGCTCTCTGAAATGGATCGTTCAGGAAAGCAGAAACTAAACAGGGACACAGTAAATCTAATTGAAGCCTTGAACCAAATGGAACTAACATATATATAGAACATTTCATCCTAGAGCTAAAGAATACACCTTCTTCTCAGCACCTCATGGTACCTTCTCCAAAATCGACCATATAATTGGTCACAAATCAGACATCAACAGATATAACAAGATAGAACTAATCCCATGCCTCCTATCAGATCACTATGGAATAAGGGTGGTCTTCAATGGCAACAAAAACAACAGAAAACCCACATACACATGGAGGCTGAACAATGCTCTACTCAATGATAACTTGGTCAAGGTGGAAATAAAGTAAGAAATCAAGGACTTCTTGAAATTTAATGAAAATGAAGACACAACATACCCTAATTTATGGGACACAATGAAAGCAGTGCTAAGAGGAAAATTCATAGCCCTGAGTGCCGCCAAAAAGAAACGGGAGACAGCATACACTAACAGCTTAATGGCACACCCAAAAGCCCTGGAACAAAAAGAAACAAATACACCAAAGAGGAGTAGAAGGCAGGAAATCATCAAACTCAGGGCTGAAATCAATCAAGTAGAAACAAATAAAACCATACAAAGAATCAATAAAACGAGGAGTTGGTTCTTTGAGAAAATCGACAAGATAGATAAGCCCATAACCAGACTAACCAGAGGGCACAGAGACAGTATGCAAATTAATAAAATCAGAAATGAAAAGGGAGAGATAACAACAGAAACTGAGGAAATTGTAAAAATCATCAGATCCTACTACAAAAGCCTGTATTCAACACAACTAGAAAATCTCGAGGAAATGGATAATTTCCTAGACAGATACCAAACACCAAAATAAAATCAGGATCAAATAGACCATCTAAACTGTCCTATAACCCCTGAAGAAATAGAAGTTGTCATTGGAAGTCTTCCAACCAAAAAAAGCACAGGTCCATTTTGTTTTAGTGCAGAATTCTATCAGACCTTCAAAGAAGACCTAACACCAATACTCTTCAAACTGTTTCACAAAATAGAAACAGAAGGAACACTACCCAACTCGTTCTATAAAGCCACAATTATGCTAATACCAAAAGCACACAAAGATCCGACAAAGAAAGAGAATCTCAGGCCAATCTCTCTTATGAATATCAATGCAAAAATACTCAATTAAATTGTTGCCAACCGAATCCAAGAACACATCAAAATGATCATTCACCACGATCAAGTAGGCTTCATCCTAGGGATGCAGGGATGGTTCAATATAAGGAAATCCATCAATGTAATCCACTATATAAACAATCTCAAAGAAAAAACCACATGGTCATCTCTTTAGATGCTGAGAAAGCATTTGACAAAATTCAGCATCCTTTCATGCTAAAGGTCTTGGAAAGATCAGGATTTCGAGGCCCATATGTAAACATAGTAAAAGCAATTTACAGCAAACCGGTAGCCAACATCAATCTGAATGGAGAGAAACTTGAAGCAATCCCACTAAAATCAGGGACTAGACAAGGCTGCCCACTCTCTCCATATCTTTTCAATATAGTACTTGAAGTTCTAGCTAGAGCAATTAGACAACAAAAAGAGGTCAAAGGGATACAAATTGGAAAGGAAGGAGTCAAACTAGCACTATTTGCAGATGATATGATAGTATACTTACGCGACCCAAAGAACTCCACCAGAGAACTCCTACAGCTGATAAACGACTTCAGCAAAGTGGCCGGATATAAAAGCAACTCAAGCAAGTCAGTAGCCTTCCTATACTCAAAGGATAAGCAGGCTGAGAAAGAAGTAAGAGAAATGATACCCTTCACGATAGCTACAAACCATATAAAGTATCTTGGCGTGACTCTAACCAAACAAGTGAAAGATCTGTATGACAAGAACTTCAAGTCTCTGAAGAAAGAAATTGAAGAAGACCTCAGAAGATGGAAAAATCTGCCATGCTCATGGATTGGCAGGATTATCATAGTAAAAATGACCATCTTGCCAAAAGCAATATACAGATTCAATGCAATCCCTATCAAAATCCCAACTCAATTCTTCATAAAGTTAGAAAGAGCAATTCAAAAATTCATCTGGAATAACAGAACACCCAGGTTAGCTAAAACTATTCTCAAGAGTAATAGAACCTCTGGGGTAATCAGTATCCCGGACCTCAAGCTGTACTACAAAGCAATAGTGTTAAAAACTGCATGGTATTGGTACAGTGACAGGCATGTAGATCAATGGAACAGAATTGAAGACCCAGAAATGAATCCACAGTCCTATGGTCACTTGTAGATCAATGGAACAGAATTGAAGACCCAGAAATTAATCCACACTCCTATGGTCACTTGATCTTTGACGAAGGAGCTTTTGCAAGGCAAAACACACTGTCAAAAATACAAAGCGGCAACCAACTAACTGGGAAGTGATCTTTACCAACCCTACATCCAACAGAGGGCTAATATCCAATATATACAAAGAAGGGGTCTTATGGGACTTTCGGGGAGGGTGGAAAGTAATCCTATTAAAAAATGGGGTACAGAACTAAACAAAGAGTTCTCACCTGAAGAATATCTAATGGCTGAGAAGCACCTAAAAAGATGTTCATCATCCTTAGTCATTAGGGAAATGCAAATCAAAACAACCCTGAGATTCCACCTCATATCAGTCAGAACGGCTAAGATCAAAAACACAGGAGACAGCAGTTGTTGGCGAGGATGTGGAGAAAGAGGAACACTCCTCCACTGCTGGTGGGATTGCAAGCTGGTACAACCACTCTGGAAAGCTGTCTGGCAGTTCCTCAGAAAACTGGGCATGACACTCCAAGAGGATCCGGCTATACCACTCCTGGGCATATACCCAGAGGCTTTACCTGCACGCAATAAGGACACATACTCCACTATGTTCATAGCAGCCTTATTTTTAATAGCCAGAAGCTGGAAAGAACCCAGATGTCCTCAACCGAGGAATGGATTCAGAAGATGTGGTATATTTACACAATGGAATACTACTCTGCAATTAAAAACAGTGAATTCACGAAATTCCTAGGCAAATGGTCAGAACTTGAAAATATCATCCTTAGTGAGGTAACCCAATCACAAAAGAACACACATGGTATGCAGTAACTGATAAGGGGATATTGACCCAGAATCTCGGAATACCCTAGACACAATTCGCATATCAATAGATTTCCAAGAAGATGGAAGGAGAGACCCCTGGTCCTGGAAAGACTGGATGTAGGGGAATGCCAGGACAGAGAAGCAAGAGGGGGTTGAATGGGGAAAACAGGAAGGGAAGGGGTCTTATGGGACTTTCGGGGAGGGTGGAAACGGGAAAGGGGAAATGATTTTGAATGTAAATAAAAAAACTTAGAAAATAAAATAAAATTAAAAAAAAAATAAAGAATGTGGCTAAATTTTTCCCGTGGCCTAGAATACCTACTGGAACTGAATTCAAAAGGAAATTGATTTGCTTATGTAGTGGAACAAATTTAATTACTGCATAATATTCAAACATTAGCTTGGTTGTTGCTAGTTCCTTTCAGTCATGTGTATGTTAAAAGTTAGGAACAAATATCAGAGCAGTAAGAATAAAAATGTCAAGTTTAGTAAGAATGAGCATATCGACTCTTTTAAAAGTTTGGAAAGCACAGGTACAGACAAATTAGTTCTAATTGTTTTGTTTGTTTTTTGTTTGTTTATTATCTTGAAAATAGATTATTTTTTTGCCAGCTAGAGAAACGGTTTTGTGGTTAAGAACACTGGTTGCTCTTCCAGAAGTCCTGAACTGAGTTTCCAGCAAACATATGATGGCTCACAGCTATCTATAATAAAATCTTTTGGTGTGTATGAAAACAGTACATACATATACATAAAATAAATAAATATTTTTAAAAGAAATCAATTTTTCATGCAATATATTTTTCTAATTAGTTTCTCCTTCTGTAATCCTCCCAGTTACTCCCATTCCCCTCCCATCTAGAAATATACCTTTTACAAAAACAAGCAAGAATCTAAAGAATAATAATATAAGGATAAAATAAAATAAAGTAAAACAAAAACAAGCAAGTTAGAATAGGACACAATAAACAAAATAAAATGAAGCCAAAGAAAAAGTACAATAAACCCATATAGATGCACAGACACATTTGCACACACAGAAATCCCATAAAAAATCTCTATTTCTTACTATATATGTAAAGGACACATAAGGCAAAAATAAACAAATTAAAAATTAAAGTCCATAACACATTTTGTGAAACAAAGAACTCCAAACATGCCTTTAAGTTCATTTTGTATGAGCCATCTTCTGCTGATGTTAGAATTTTAAGATTCAAGTCTTTAGATTTAAGAATGTTTTGTTTCACAAATGAGATTTCCTTGGAGAAAATTAATCTTTCATTTGCAAGTGTCTATCCATTGGAGATAGTTTAGGATTAGGGATGAGGGCAGGTGTCCATTTCTCTCAACTCTAGGTAGGACCCATTTAGTAACAGACCTGTGCAGGCACTGTACATGCTGTCACAGTTCTGTGAGGGAAGTTCATATGTGCGTCCTGCATGCTACGTTTAGAAAGTTGTTTTTCACTTGGTGTCCTCCATCTTCTCTGTCTTTTACATTCTTTCTGTCTCCCACAGTCAATTTTGTCCTGAGTGGGAGTAGGTGTAGGGGTTGAAAACAACATCCCACTTAGGGCTGAGTGTTCCAAGTTCTCATTACAGTCTTAAATAGAAGATAAACATTTTAAACTTTAATAATAAAACTAGCCCATTCAGCACTCCAGGATATGAAGTACAAAATCATCTCAAAAACATTCATGTAAAAGAAGAGTGCTAATATCCAGACCCGCTAGACCTGTTAAAGCCTCCTGCATTACATGATGTCACATCAGCACTCAGAACCCCTCATAAACCCTTTGTCTCAATAGAGATCATGACAGCTGTCATACCCCATGTATGCTATTGCCCATGGATTGTGTTCATTTTCCTAGTGCTTTCCCAGCCCAGTGACAACTGAACCTCTATGCTTCACATATTCCAACCCCCACCTAGATTGGAGGCACTCTGCTGAGCCAGAAAACACACAGACCACATAACTACAGACCATTGTGAACAAAAGACCAGAGAGGAAACAAAACCAAACATATCCAACAAAGAAAAACTCAAAATTCAACACCTAGTTCTATAATTACCCCAAATCCAGATGCAGCATAAGAACACAATCAACAACAGTCAGGGCAATGTGTTATCATTAGAACTCAGCTATCTTAATACAAGAAGCCCTGGATATTCCAACACAGCTGAAACACAAGAAAATGACTTTAAAAACTAACTTTATGGAGCTGATAGAGGCATTTATAAAGGAGATGAATAAATCAATGAAGAAATTTAGTAAAAAACAAAATTTAGAAGAAATAAGTAAATCTTTTAGAGAAAGATAAGAAAAAAAATCAAATAGGCAGTTGAAGAAAATGAATAAAACTGTTCAAGACATGAAAACAGAACTAGAAGTAATAAACAAAACACAAACTGAAGAAATTCTAGAGATGGAAAATATAGGTAAGTAAACAGAAACTATAGACAAAATGATCACAAACATAATATGGGAGTTACAAGAGAGAATCTCAAGCATAGAAAATGCTATAGAAGAAATAGATATATTAGTCAAAGGAAATGCTGAATCTAAAAACATTCTGACACAAAACAGGGGAGGGGTGGAAGTGGTGGAAGCACCCTCTCAAAGGCAATTGGGAGGGGAAATAGGGTGAAGAACTCTTGGAGGGAGAACCAGAAAGTGGGATCTATTTGGAATGTAAGTAAATAAAACAATTTTTTTAAAATCTATCCACACATCCAGTCCTATAGAAGGTATGGAAATGAAAGTCAACCCAAGGACAAAGGAGCTATACTACACCTATGAATATACAGTACCATTAGTACTCTCAATTAAAGAGATGGAGTTAAGCAAAATAATTATACAATGTAAACAAGACAATAGGGTCAAGAAGTAGCATAAAGCTTAGGTAACTCCATCAATACTGCATAGATTTGAAGTTGCTTCACTGTGAAATGAGTGCTTGCCAAGAGCAGGTATCTTTTGTATTAAAATTAGTATATGTCTAATTTTATATGTTGAAAATGGTGGAAGAAAAGTAGACTTTGGAAGCATGCTGTGTTAGTAAAAGTTGGGTGTGGTTTACATAAAAATCAAGAGATGTCCACTCAAGTACATAATGCTAATTTATTTTTTTATGTCTACTTGTACAAAAGTTAAAGTTTTTTTCCAACACAGTTATTAGCCCATAGAGGAAACAGTCAATAAAGCATTAATAATGTCATTTGAACTTGGCTTTGTGATTTGTGTGTGATTTGTCCATAAAGTGGAAGACAGAGATTATCTGGGCAGGTAAACTCTTAACTGTAGCATGTAGTATTGGTGTGCGTGCGTGTGTGTGTGTGTGTGTGTGTGTGTGTGTGTGTGTGTGTATTTCTTGTTTGGAGATATTTTCTATAAATACAAGAGGTACAATAATGCCCTATCTATAAAGGGTGTGTTCAGAAATGTGTTCATCTGTTGAAGAATCTACATTCACCAAGGACTCTTAATGCTAATATGTAACTGAGAATTTTTCTTTATGTGTATCTATGTGTAAATAATAATCCATCTTATCTTCTTTTTAAAGCAAATGAAATACACTAAACACTGAAGAAAGGGAGATACGGATTTGTATACAACAGATGGTAAGAAGATCAGTGAAAAGATGGATAATAGATTTTTCATTGTTTTGAAGATATCACTTCACTCTTCTGTGAAAGAAAATTCAGACAGTAAGCTGAATTGTCTTGAATACACAATGAGATTGAATTGTCACCAGCAAACACCATCATCATGCATTTGTCGTCAGCATTTTTATTAAATTATATGGAAGGCTTCACTCTTTGGTTTCTACTATAAATGCATTCTTCTCATTAATTGTACTTAGGGAAATTTTGTTAATCTTCAATAGAAACAATCTGACTGGAAACTGTATGGTAGAAAGATTGGAAGGCTTTGAGATTTTGTGTGCAAATATTGTCATCAAAGTTCACATCCTGTTTATCTTGGAGTAGAGGATCCACCTTTGTGATAGTATTTATTTCACATTAGTCAAGGACATAGTAGGATTTTGCTCATATCATTAAGAAGACAAAATTAAAAATGTATTTAACACAGTAAACATTTCTGAATCTCCTTCCTCTTACCCACCCTATATAGTCTCGGGTATCTTATAACTATGTAATGATGAAGAACTCATGAGTGGATGGATTGAAGAATAGATGGATTGACAAATAAATTTGTTACTTTTATTTTAAATGTATAACAGACACTTGCCTAGCAAACATTTTCTGTTTCTTTTGTAATAGAATTCCTTTATAAATCATTGAATATTATTAAATTCTGAACACTACCCAAAAGTCTTATTTACTCATTTATTTTAACCTGCTCGGTGTGTAAATAAAGCAAGAATAAAATCTAAGGTGAACATACCAAGATAGGAAATTTCTGATCTTGAAATGATAAAACATTTCTGATGCCTTAGTGTAGCAGATATACTGGCTTGCCAGTATCCTCAAGAACTGAAAGTATCTGTTGTCATTTTAGCAAACTACAGTTACGTCCTTTATTGTGCCATTCTTTGAATATGATAATGATAATACTGTGTTTAGGAAGAACAGGTTAAAATTATCCTTTAGCTGATTTTTCTCTGCATTTGCTAAAGAAAGGATGCTATCAGTCACAGAAAAACTTTAAGAACTCCATTCCAGTCTCTGCTTCTAAGGTACAACCCGAGGCAACTCCCATGACTTAATATCATGACTTTGTTTCTTTTTTTAAGTAATTAATTAAATTTTTTACACTATATTTTATTCCTCCCTACCCCTGTCCACCCTCCAACTGTTCCACATCCCATATCTTCTCCCAACCTCCTGTATTCATGTGGATGTCCCCACCCCAACCCCAGCTGACCTCTAAACACCATGAGGCCTCCAGTCTCTTGAGGGCTCATCATCTCTGAATGAACACAGACCTGACAGTCCTCTGCTGTATGTGTGTGTGGGCCTCATATCAGCAGGTGTATGCTGCCTGTTTGGCGGTCCAGTGTCTGAGATTTCTCAGGGGTCCAGTTTAATTGAGACTGCTGGCCCTCCTACAGGATTGCCCTTCTCTTCAGTTTCTTTCAGCCTTCCCTAATTCAATATCAGGGATCAGTCACTTCTGTTCATTGATTAGGCACAAACATCTGCATCTGACTCTTTCAGATGCCTGATGGGTCTTCCAGAGTGCGGCCATGCTAGGTCTCTTTTTGTGCGTGCTCTGTGGCCTCAGTAATAGTGTCAGGTCTTGGGAACTCTTCTTAAGCTGGATTCCACTTTGGGCCTGTTGCTGAACCTTCTTTTCCTCAGGCACCTCTCCATTTCCACCCCTGTAATTCTGTTAGCCTATCATCATTAGCCTTAGATGTTCTTATTCTTCTGTTCTTTCTGTAGTATTCCTTGTATTCTATGTAAAGGAGGGCCTTTAAAGATGTACTTAGATAAAAATCAGGTCATGCAGGAGTGGGCTAACTCTGAAATCTAATATGGCTGGTAAATGTATGAGAAGTGAACAGACAGAAGTATAAGAAAACCTCCAAGACAAGACAAAAATTATAACAGGTGATTGCAATCCATGAAACACCAAAGATTGCCAGAAGTTAGAAGAAGCTGAAGAAGATTCATAGAAGAGTGTCTACCTGGAAAACTATAGAAGAGGCAATTCTCAACTTGTAGGTCATGATCCCTTTGGGGTCTCATATCAGATAAACTCCATATTAGATATTTACATTACAATTCATAACACTAGTAAAATTACACTTATGAAATAGCTACAAATGAGATGCTTTTTCCACTTGTATAGGTGTAGAACCATATTTCATGCCAATGTCTTTTTCAACTGAGCCTTCAGTTATGTCCAATTCTCACCCAGAAAGTATCCAGAGAAAAATCTGAAACAAAAATAGACTGTATTCTTTTCTCCTGGATAGCATTTTGCTTCCATCAAGTTCTATATCTAGGCCTAAATAAATCAAGAATTTAGTAAGGATTTGTTTGTGTGTTTTTTCCTCCACAAACCAGCCTATCTGATATGCCATGAGACTCTCAAAAAGTTTTAATTAATGAATAAAACATGATAAATTGATAATTAGCTTTTGAAGGTGCACTCTTTAACAGCAGGGTAATTCAGTAATATTCTAATTGTTTCCCCAACATCAGACCTTAGCTGACATTTAGTTTTATCTTCAGCAAAACAGTTCCCAGTCTATGTTTAGAAAGACCATGAGCAATTGCCAATGACTTGGCCAAATATTATTCACAAAGTCTGAATTACACACTTTGAAAAATGTGAAGTTGTGTGTTATTCAAGATCTGAAATCTCATTTTGGCAAGGGATTTTGATTATGGATACTTAATTAAAAACTCATGCACAGTCCCACATTTTAGATTTATAAGAAAAAATATATAAAAAAGACTTTTGTTATTACATATTTAGCATTTGTAAACTATGAATGTCTAATATGTTAGTTGCATTACTTTATTTGCTGTGTGAATGGAAAACCTTTCTAGCCATGATGCTGTGGACAATTCTTTTTTAGTTAATTAATTAATTAATTTTTTACACTCCATATTTTATTCCTCCCACCCCAGTCCACCCTCCCCCTTTTCCACATCCCATACATCCTCCCTACCCCCTGACTCTACATGGATAGCCCCCCACCCTCTGATCCCACCTGACCTCTAAACTCCCTGGGGCCTCCAGTCTCTTGAGGGTTAGGTGCATCATCTCTAAATTAACAGAGACCAGGCAGTCCTCTTCTGTATGTGTGCTGGGGGCCTCATATCAACTGGTATATGCTGTCTGTTTGGTGGTCCAGTGTTTGAGAAATCTCAGGGGTCCAGATTAATTGAGACTACTAGTCTTCCTACAGGATTGCCCTTCTCCTCAGTTTCTTTCAGCCTTCCCAAATTCAACAACGGGGGAGGGGGGTCAGCTGCTTCTGTCCATTGGTTAGGTGCAAATATCCAAATCTGACTCTTTCAGCTATTTGATGGTACTTCTAGAGTGCTGTCATGCTAGGTCCCTTTTTGTGAGCACTCCATAGCCTCAGTAATAGTGTTAGGCCTTGGAATTGCCCCTTGAGCTGGATTCCACTTTGGGCCTGTTGCTGGACATCTTTTCTTTAGGCTTCTCTCTATTTCTATCCCTGTAATTCTTTCAGACAGGAACAATTATGGGTCAGAGTTGCCACTGTGGATGGCCCCCCTCTCCCTCATTTGATACCCTGTTTTCCTGCTGGAGGTGAGTTCTATAAGTTCCCTCTCCCTACTGTCAGGCATTTCATCTAAGTTCCCTCCCTTTGAATGCTGATAGTCTCTCACCTCCCAGGTTTCTGGTGCATTCTGGAGGGTCCCCTGAATCTCCTATCTCCTGAGGTTGCCTGCTTAAATTCTTTCTGCTGGCCCTCAGGGCTTCAGTCCTTTCCCTTGCCCAATACCAGATCAGTTTCCCCTCTCCCCTCCACTTTTCTTCCCAGGTTCCTCCCTCCTTCCCCACTTTTGATTGCTTTGTTCTGCTGTGGAAAATAATTTACTCTGTTTTTCCTGATTGTAGATAGTATCAATAAAATATTTTTGCATGCATTCTTTTCAAACTGACAACTGGTA
The DNA here is from genome assembly GCA_036184795.1 of Tokudaia tokunoshimensis. NCBI lineage: Eukaryota > Metazoa > Chordata > Mammalia > Rodentia > Muridae > Tokudaia > Tokudaia tokunoshimensis. The sequence continues at coordinate 105,638,305 of BTHU01000010.1, forward strand.
GGTTGTAAGTATTTGAAAGAGAATGTCAAACACCTTTAAAAATCAAAATATATCCACTCAATAGATGTTCAGAAATATCTCTTCAATTATCTTTATATTAGAGTTTTAAAAAGAAGAGAAATAAGGACTTATTTTCTTATGAAATATACTTGACCTTTTGTCCAAATATCCAAATTTTACATTTAGCAGAAGACAAATTTTCCTGTTCAAAAATCCAGAGAGCATGCCAAAGTCACTTATATCCTTGATTTTGATTCACAAGGGAAGCAAATATCTCCTGAATATTGTTCTATGAAATGTTCTTTCCAAGGCATTAATAAAGGAAAGAGCTCTGAATATATTGACTTTAAATTTTTCACATTATTTACTCACTTATTTATTTGTTTACTCATTTACTTGCATATGGTAAGTTTGTGCATGTTTGTGTGAGGCCAGAAGACAATTTTGATGACTAAATTATCTCTTTCAAACTTTGTGTATATTCTGGGGATTAAACTCAGGTTTTCAGACTTGGTTTGCACATTACCTGATTTACCTGATAAAACATGGTCCTGAGTATATTTATCTAACTCAGGAGAACATAAGTGAGGGAAAAAAATCATAAGAATATTTACCCCATTTTTTTTTCAGAATTGCAAACATGGAAACCCCTCATTTTCACTTCAAAAGTATTGCTTGAGCTTTAGAATCATAGTTTAATATCAACAGTTATAAGAGAAACAGTTTGATTATTAGAGAAAATAATATTGTCTCCAATTTGTTCTCATTAAATGCATACCTATTAAGCAATGTTTAGATATGCTGACAGCAGGTGTTGGCAAGGATATGGAGAACGAGGAACACTCCTCCACTGCTGGTGAGATTGCAAGCTGGTTCAACCACTCTAGAAATCAGTTTGGCAGTTCCTCAGAAAATTGGGCATAGTACTATGAGAGGACCCTGCTATATCACTCCTGGGCATATACCCAGAGGATTCTCCAACACGTAATAAGGACACATGTTCCACTATGTTCACAGCAGGCTTATTTATAATAGCCAGAAGATGGAAAGAACTCAAATGTCCCTCAACAGAGGAATGGATACAGAAAATGTGGTACATTTACACAATGGAATTCTACTCAGCTATTAAAAAACAATAAATTCATGAAATTTGCAGGCAAATGGATGCAACTAGAAAATATCATCTTGAGTGAGGTAACCCAATCACAAAAGAACACGCATGGTATGCATTCACTGATAAGTGGATATTAGCCCAGAAGCTCAGAATACCCAAGATACAATTCACAATTCAAATGAAGCTCAAGAAGAAGGATGACCAAAGTATGGATACTCTGGTCCTTCTTAGAAGAGGGAACAAAATACCCACAGAGACAAAGTGTGGATCAGGGACTGAAGGACAATCCAGAGACTGCCCTGCCACACCGACCCCAGTAGAATCTGTGTGACAAGTTCCACAGACTGAGGCATTAGACTTCAAAAGAAGGAGGTCTCCTGGAACTGGTTGTGAAACTCTCAGCTGGAGAAAACAATTGAGCTGTAATTCTCATGGCATTTTTTCTTTTTTTTTTCTCTTTCATTCCTTTTCTTACCTACAGGTTCCTGGTAGCCTAGACAATGATCTTAAGCAAGAATAATGGGTATGAAACTACCCCTTGAGATGGGTCACTAACATGACCTTATCTCCAGGGAAACCAATACTTTACTTTTCAAATCGTTTACAAAATTATTACCATAGATAAAAACTTTCCCAACAATAAAATTTCATATGGCTATACGTGTGTCATCGGAGGTGGGTTTTGGTATATGGTAAAGAAAGCCTTAATTAGAAAGAATTAAAATAGTTTAAATTTATGCTTTGAAGATTTATAAAAAATCAGATATTAGATGTTAAGCAATAATTAACCATAGGGACTGGAAAGTTAGTTCAGTGGTTAAGAGCACTGACCATAAAGATTTATTAACCTGTTCTTGGGAATATGCCACTAGCCTTTGATGATCGCCCTATTGAATATATTCTTTTAGAATTGTTATATTTTAATGATGACATTACCTGTTCTGTTTGTGATTCACTGTACACATAGTTTCAGAGTTGTAATGCTTGGATTATTTCTGTTCTTTACTGTGCCAAGTGATTCTTGTTGGTATTCACAATTGTTTTACTGGATATGGTTTCTAAGAGTTGTGTCATGTTTGGTGTAATGTATAAAATCCCCTGCTTGAGAGCTGAAAAATACACTCAGATTCAAACTGCCTCTGTGTTTGCTTCTGATTGTCACCACTGAATCCTTACCCACCTGGACTTCAAGAACCTTCATCCCACGGACTCCCATACCTGGCTGGGGTGGTCTGTGGCACTGCCCTTCCTGGGGATCCATTCCATATACGGTTACCAAACCCAGAAACTATTGTGGATGCCAACAAATTCTTTCTGACAGGAGCCTGAAATAGCTTTCTCCTGAGAGGCAGTTATGACAAATACAGAGGGGGCACTCTCAGCCAACCATTGAACTGAGCACCGGGTCTCCACTGGACGAGCTAGAGAAAGGACACAGGGGCCTGAAGGGGTTTGAAGCTCCATAGGAGGAACAACAATAAGAACCACCCAGTACCCCCAGAGCTCCCAGGGACTAAACCACCATCCAAAGAGTACACCTGGAGGGACCCATGGCTCCAGCTGCATATGTAGCAGAGGATGGCCTTGTTGGGCATCAAAGGGAGGAGAGGCCCTTGATCCTGAGAAGGCTCTATGCCTCAGGAATGTCAGGACAGGGAAGCAGAAGTGGGTGGATTGGTGAGCGGGGGCGGGGGGGGACCAGGAAAGGGGACAATATTTGAAATGTAAATAAAGAATATATGTAATAAAAATGTTGACTAGATTGACATTAATATTATCTTATCCCTTACCAAACACTTGCTTTTAGATAACTTTCCTTTTCTGTGCCCTGTTTGTTATTGAGATTAGATTGGGTCTCAACTTCTTAGTCCAAAATCCAGGTTCTAAGAAAGAAGTCATAGTACACAATCACAGTGTTAGCTCAATGATCTTGGAGTACAGCATAGCTCCCCCATATTGTAGATACTTCTTTACCCTTCAGTGCCTCAAATCTATTATGAATCTCATTCTCTATTTTATGTATATGAGTATTTTCCTGAATTATGTATGTGCACCATAAGCATCCAGTGCTTACAAAGACCAGACAAGGATATTGGGTCCTCTGGAACTGTTGCTACATTTTTTATGAGCCTCCATGTATGTACTGAGAATTGAATCCCAATGATTTGAAAAAGTGGCAAGTGCCTTTAACTGTAGAATCATTCTCCAGCTCCAGCTTTCTTAAAATATAAAGCCAGTCATTAAAAATAAAATGATTGCTATACCTGCAAAAATTGACAGTAGTATAAAAGCATTGAGGGATTCATTTAAAAATAATTTATGTGCATACATATACATACATGTGTACTGTTAGAACTGGTCAGTAAACAGTTATTTGTTTTTAAATATATCTTTGCTCACTGTGGAAAGCCAGACCAACCCAAGACTTTTGTATAAGCCCTGATGAAAGGACAGAGGGAACTATAGTTCCTGTCCAGGGCCAAACTTGGCAAGACTGTTGTAGGACAAGATAAAGTGTCAAGGTTGTAGGGCAAGATAAAAGAGTCAAGGTTCTGGCTTCTGGGGGCCCAACTCTTCCCCTAAGCTGAAGTTATGATACTTTAGGCATCAGTGTTTGAGGTATCCTATTCTCTTTGCCAACATTGTCTTTCTTAGCTATCTGCTGATCACGGTCATTTTCCACATATAAGTATATATGATACTGAACTTCTTAATTAGCTTGCTTGGCAAAAAAGTTATTAGCTTCTACAATACTTCCTAGTCCAAGCTATTGCTTTGTCTTCATTTCTCATCTTCTCTATTTCTTGTTTCCTTGAAACCTACATATTTGAGATCCATATTCCTGTGGGTTTTGTTCTACTCACAACTATTTCAGTCTAACTCTTGAAAAATTACCTTTAGGAATGGCATGCCATTCTCTAAATGTTAGTAACATGACATGTCGTTAAGACTCAATTTGATCAAATAAACATTGATCAGATTAAATTCACAGTACTATTCCTGATGAATCTGAACTGTTAATCTTTATTCCTAAAGAATATTCCTTAAGGAAAGCAGTATTGCTTTGTAACAGTTAATACCATAACAGATGCTGACTGAGTAAAGAAAATTGAATAATTGGAAGATATTGAATATCCATTCAATAGAAGTTTTTTGGCAACTAAAAATAGAAGAAGGGGGTGCTGAAAAAATCACTGGTCGTTAAGAGCACTTGCTTTTCTTGCAGAGGACCCAGGACTGAGGTTTGGTTCTCAAAACACACATGGTAGCTCACAATTGTCTGTAACTTCAGTTCCAGAGGATCCAACACCTTATGGCCTCAGGTGCTAGGTGCACATGTGGTACACATGCACACATGTAGGCAAATACTCATACACACAAAACAATAAATAAATCTTTTAAGAAATACATACATAGTATGTGTAGGGAAAGGAAACAAAGAAGGAGTCAGATATCATGGCACAAATTTGTAATCCTAGTGTTGAGAAATGGAGACAAGAGTCTGGTCTGAACTGTATAGAGAGAGCCTTTCTGAGAAAAATAGTCAGTTAATGGAAGGGAGGAATGCATAAAGGGAAAGAAAATCAACTCAAGAAAGTTATTCGGTAAACAGTGTAGCCACAGATGTATATGCACTTTTTTTTTATGTTTGGGGAAAAATGGTAAATAAAATCAGAACAACTGTACATGTCTGTAGTGAAAGTATAGGTATTCTGCTTGCTTTCCAAGCTCTATATTTACCGTGCTCTCTCATAAGCTTGACTGGGTTCGGGGTGGGTCAGGGAAGAATCTTTAAATATTAAAGTGAAAATGCCTGCCTACATTAAACTTCTTTGGAAGTGCAGGTGATTTCTCGCACAGGGGTTGCCTCCCAAGTGAGGATTTATTGAACTTCTGACAGAATGCCTGGTCAGCACATGCCTACTACTTATTGCCCTAGGATTGTTTTGGTAGAATAAGGAAATACTTGGTTTGGTTTGGTTTGGCTTGGTTTGGTTTGATTTGGTTTGGTTTGCAGACTGTGCTGGGAATAAAAAAGTTTTTATGCATGTGAAAAAAAGAAAAACATAGCAGAAGGACAGAATCATAGAGAAATCACTTGAAGTTCAATGGTTAGACTTCATCCTTTATTAGGTAGTGAATAAAAGACAACTGATTCTTAAAATTCCAATTTAAGAGACCATTTAAACAAAAGTGTTTCTGTTGCGAAGTGAGGCAGACGGAATTCAGGTATTTCTGAATGTTCTCATATGGCTGATGAAGAAAATATGGCTGATTTGTTTGTTCACAGCAAACCATTAAAATTTTTAATGCTTTGTGACTCAGGACTTCATGTGACCTACGGGCCCTGACTTATCACCTACTACTTCCTTTATTTTATTAACACAGGGATGACAGAAGCACATTATAAGGAGATTGCAGTGGCATTGTCAGGTGGAAGGGCTGAGACGCAGAATAAATACAGTGAACAATCAAATAAAAAAATTAAAATCTAGCACAAGCAGGAGCTGCTCATCACATGGGAACAAACTCTGGATAACTAAGACCACAAGTCTAAACTAACCCCATTCACAGACAAAATATAAATAAATAAATAAATAAATAAATAAATAAATAAATAAATAATCACTTGCTGAAAAAAATTGGCAGTATTTGCAGAGACTGTAAATGAGAAATCACTATATTCAATGGCAGATATATCTAAAAAAATCTTTGTACCAAAAGACTGAGGAATGATTATATTTTCTTATTGTCGCTTTCCTTTCACTTTTCATTGCTTTCTTTACAATCTTTCTCTTTCTGTCCTCCTTTAAATGTTGTTTTGGTTGTTTGTTAAGTAAGAGATATGTATAGCCTGTTGCTTTAAAGATATATTTACATGACAAATTCTACAGCTAGACAGTGGAAATGTCCTCTAAAGACCACAATTAATGGTCAGCACCAAGCACACTATGCATATTGTTCACATATAAGTGACAAGTACTAAACACCTCTCCCTCCAGGGACTCCTTAATTCTTTATTCCTCTCTGAAGGATTCCTACAATTGAAATAAAAGCAATTTCAGGAAGGCCACACTCAGTCATTCCCTATAGTTTTAGATGGTGTTTATAAAACCTTTTCAAAAATAATTTTTATTTTTAGTCCTAAGTCACAGAAGACTGATGTATATGTTTTCTTCTTGATCCCTTGTTGAAGGCTATCATTCCTGGATGAAATAACCTGTGTGCATCGAGCCCCACCATATCCATAGGGACAAGCTAGCTTTCTATGGGAAAAGGCATAGAGCCTTTATCACAAATTAAAGGCACAGCTATTTCATGCCATTTGTTACCAATTTGAAGATAACATGTAACACTGAGTAGTTATAGAATCATCTCATATAGATTTTCTTTTTATAATTTAATTTCTTAATCTTTCTAACATATATACAATATACATACATTCATATGTATGTGTGTGTGTGTGTGCGCGCATGTGTGTGTATTCCCCTGATACATTTCTTTTAAAGATAAAACATCTGTTTCTTTCAGCTCTATGGTAAATATCAAATTCAGTTCTTATTTCACAATGCCACTGGAGAAATGATTGTCTAGGGGACCTTAATAATACACTTTTTTAATGCCATATGATTGGTGTGCAATGAACTCAAATATGTCATGTCAGAAGAAAAAACTAACAATAAGCTCAGCCATAGCTCATGCTTACATCTGTCTTTATACATTCATATTTATAGCAAAAATACTTTGTTATGGTTCTACTGGCATGACACAAAGGATTACAGCAGTTGAAAAGGTTTTTTTTTCTGGTTTTGCCAATTTGTGTTCATTTTACACCATTATCTGAGATTCCGAGGGCTCCTCATGTTTAGAATAAAACAGTTCTACTTACTTTTTACTCCTTGCCCATGATTTATGGGTTGATTGGTTTTCAGAGACATTGGCATTCCAAACACTTCACTTTCTTCAGCAATGCTTATTCCAAGTGGAAATCTAATACTTGATGAGGAAGTGTCTTTCTTAGTGTTGCCCCACTTCTAAGCATACAGAATTGAGTCGCTGACCATGGAGGTTTCTAGTGTACTATCTGGTGGGGTTTTTTTGTTGTTGTTTTGTTTTGTTTTGTTTTTTTTTTTTTTACTAATTTTCAGTATAAAATAGCTGTTCATTCTACCTTTTGCAGTTCTTTATAACCTAATGTCATAGATTAAGACACAGCACTATTGTTTGACAAGACATCTACTGTATCTACTTTTGTTTGGATACATATCCAGTAATTCCTGTCATAGCCAGAGGACCAGCAAGGGCACTACTATTCACAGTGTTGCTTTTGTTTTTGTTTATATATATATATTTGTGTATGTTTATGTATACACACATATGTATATATATGTATATATACATATATATATGCAGAGTCAATTATTATATATAGTATATATTCATTGGAACCAGTTAATGCCCTTAAACAATGTATAATTTTTTCAGAGAGCAGAAAAGACAGTGCAGGGGAAACAGATGTCCCAAAAAGCACATTCAAATCACAAAGACTCTGGAAGCTCTAGATACCACTAAGAGGCAGTATTGGTGATAACTTCTAAAACAATCAATGTTCAAGAAGAATGCTTTAATTTGGAAAAAATGCCACATCTCCCCTCCCCTCCCCGAACCCAACCTTCCCCCACATTTTTATTTTATTTTTTAAATAATCTTTTCATTTTACTATCAAAAGTCCTGGCTCTTCGGATACACTTTAAACTATAAATAAATGCTGCATAGTTCTTTTTTGTTTGATTTTAGTTTCATTTTGTTGTTTTAAAAATTATTGCAGTACAACACCTCCTGTTTAGAATTCAGTAAGGAGCAAAGAGCACAGGAGTGTGGGTCCTTCGAAGGGGCCCAGGAGCTGGCCTCAGAAGGGCTGGAGGAAGTGCAGAGGTCTGGAAGAGGGTGGCTGCTGGAGCAGTTCGAAGACTGAAGGACGAATTCACCGCCACGGCAGCTGCAGCTGCCAGTGGGTTTGGGAGAATTCCGGAAGCCAGTGGCTTTGAAGGTTCTTTGGAAAATACCAGTTTTACCTGCAAAGAGAAGAAATTTAAAAAGGATCAAAAACAAACGTTTTAGATTTTGTAATTGGAAACTAAAATGGTAGGCCACAGTAGTGAGCAGCTACAAAGCTAAGGGCTGGCAATTAAAATAGAAAGTGTAGAATTGTTTCTTTTGGGAAAAGTTGAGGATAATTACCAATAGCCCATGAAGCATGCTTAAGCATCTTCCAGAGATGAAGACAAAAATTTTCTGCACTTTAGTTGAAATTTATACCTCCACAGGAGGTCCCTGCCTTGAGAAAAAGAACAGAGGAATGTTGTGCTAAACTTTGTATATACAGCAACTGTCATGCAGACAATATTTGTTTTAAAAACGACATTAGTTATACCTCTACGTTTTCTTTTCTAGAAAGCATATTTGACATATTGTGGAAAGGACATTTTCAAAGACCTATTTATTCTTGCATTTAATGCCCTGCAATGCATTATCATTCAAAATTTAAACCATACCATTGAGATGATGTTTTAAAAAAGAATTTGGGGAGAGTGCAGAGTGCACTCCGCCATCTTTGCTCCAGTGGCCAGGAAGTTGGGACTGCCAGGCTTGGAGACAGACAGGCATAATATCGCTTGGGTCTCGGGCGGCTTGTGTGTATGCGGCTCCCAAGAGCTGGGCTGATCTGCAGTAACCAGTGCGCCAGCTCTGCTGTGTGACTTCTGCCTGGCAGAGGGACTCCGCACTGGGCGGGAGCCTACCAGCTTCCCTTCCTCGACTTCTGTTCCAGTAGACTGCACTGAAGAGACAGGTACCCAGGTTCTCCCCAATATAACATCACTTGGGACATGGCCTGTTGGGGCTTCCGCGTGCTTCCAAGAATGGGACAGCGCTGTGGTCGTCTGGGTGCCAGATCTGCTGTAGGCCATCGCCTCTGCAGGGTGACCAGCGCCACGGAGAGAGTGCAGAGTGCACTCCGCCATCTTAGCTCCAGTGGCCGGGAAGTTGGGACTGCCAGGCTCAGAGACAGACAGGCATAATATCGCTTGGGTCTCGGGCGGCTTGTGTGTATGCGGCTCCCAAGAGCTGGGCAGATCTGCAGTAACCAGCGTGCTAGCTCTGCTGTGGGACTTCTGCCTGGCAGAGGGACGCCCCCTCCCCCCCCACTCTAGGAGAGATCACACACCCCTGTACAGGGCAGGAGCCTACCAGCCTCCTTTTGGCGACCTCTGCTCCAGGAATCCACTACGCTGAGCTTTTGGATGTACAAGGACTCCCCAAAATAACATCACTTGGGGCAAGGCACATCAGGGCTCCAAAGTCACTCAGGAGCAGGGCAGGCCCCAGAAATCTGTTCCAGGGGAATCCTGGTAAACTGGCGGGGGCGGGGCAGAAATAGCTTTGCAGGCTCACAGGAGGACCAACCAACAGCCAGTGATAGCAGGACCAACTAACATCAGAGGTAACCAGATGGCAAAAGGCAAACATAGGAACGTTGCTAACAGAAATCAAAGTAATATGGCACCATCCTAACCCAACTCTCCAACAGTAGCAAGTCCTGGATACCCCACCACACCCGAAAGACAAGATCTGGATTTAAAATCACTTCTCATGATGCTATTAGAGGATCACAAGAAGGACACAAATAAATCTCATAAAGAGTTACAGGAGACCATGAATCAACGGTTAGAAGCCCTTACAAAGGAAACACAAAAATTGCTTAGAGAAATGCAAGAGAACATGGATCAAAAGATGGAGGCCCACAAGGAGACAACACAAAAATCGCTTAACGAGATGAATGAACGGGTAGATGCACTTTCAAAGGAATCACAAAAATTACATAAAGAAATGCAGAAGAATATGGGTCAACAGACAGATGCCCATAAGGAGGCAACACAAAAATTGCTTAAAGAAATGAATCAACGGATAGATGCCCTTACAAAGGAAACACGAGAACTGCTTAAAGAAATGCAGGAGACGATGGATCAACAGATGGAAGCCCATGAGGAGGAAACACAAAAATCGCTCAGAGAAATGCAGGAGAACGTGGGTCAACAGGCAGAAATCCTGAAAGAGGTAATGCAAAAATACCTTAAAGAAATACAGGAAAATACAAACAAACAAGTGAAGGATCTCAGCAAATCCATCCAGGAACTAAAAAAGGAAGTAGAAACAACTATGAAACCACAAAGGGAGACAACTTTGGAGATAGAAAACCTTGGGAAGAAATCAGGAGTCATAGATGCAAACATCAACAATAGAATACAAGAGATGGAAGAAAGACTCTCAGGTGCTGAAGATTCCATAGAAAGCATCGACTCAACAGTCAAAGAAAATGCAAAATGCAAAAAAACGTGTAACCCAAAACATCCAGGAAATCCAGGACACAATGCGAAGACCAAACCTAAGGATTACAGGTATAGATGAGAGTGAAGATTTGCAACTTAAAGGGCCAGTAAACATCTTCAACAAAATTATGGAGGAAATCTTCCCTAACCTAAAGAGAGAGAGAGATGAACGTACAAGAAGCCTACAGAACTCCAAACAGACAGGACCAGAACAGAAATACCTCCTGTCACATAATAATCAAAACACCAAATGTTCTAAACAAAGAAAGAATATTAAAAGCAGTAAGAGAAAAGGGCCAAGTAACTTACAAAGGAAGACCTATCCGAATCACATCAGACTTCTCACCAGAGACTATGAAAGCCAGAAGATCCTGGGCAGATCTCATGCAGACGCTAAGAGAGCACAAATGCCAGCCTAGACTACTCTACCCAGCAAAACTCTCAATCACCATAGATGGAGAGACCAAGATATTGCATGATAAAACAAAATTTTCACAATATCTTTCCACAAATCCAGTCCTGCAATGGATAATAGGTGGAAACCGCCAATACAAGGAAGAAACAACACCCTGGAAAAAATGAGATAGTAACTTTCTTGCATCAAACCCAAAAGTAGATAACCACTCAAACATAAAGATAGCATCAAGAATGGCAGATGGCAATAATCACTATGCCTTAATCTCTCTTAATATCAGTGGTCTCAATTCCCCAATAAAAAGACATAGACTAGCAGACTGGATACGTAAACAGGCCCCAGCATTTGGCTGCATGCAGGAAACGCACCTCAGTGTCAAAGACAAACACTACCTCAGAGTAAAAGGCTGGAAAACAATTTTACAAGCAAATGGCCCCAAGAAACGAGGTGGAGTAGCCATCCTAATATCAGATAAAATTGATTTTCAACCTAAAGTCATCAAAAAAGACACAGAAGGACACTACATACTGATCAAGGGAAAAATCCACCAACAAGAACTCTCAATTCTGAATATCTATGCTCCAAATGCAAGGGCACCCCCATTCGTAAAAGAAACTTTACTAAAGTTCAAAGCACACATCGCACCGCACACAATAATAGTGGGTGACTTCAACAACCCGCTCTCTGAAATGGATCGTTCAGGAAAGCAGAAACTAAACAGGGACACAGTGAATCTAATTGAAGCCTTGGACCAAATGGAACTAACAGTTATATATAGAACATTTCATCCTAGAGCTAAAGAGTACACCTTCTTCTCAGCACCTCATAGTACCTTCTCCAAAACTGAACATATAATTGGTCACAAATCAGACCTCAACAGATATAAGAAGATAGAACTAATCCCATGCCTCCTATCAGATCACTATGGAATAAGGGTGGTCTTCAATGGCAACAAAAACAAAAGAAAACCCACGTACACATGGAGGCTGAACAATGCTCTACTCAATGATAACTTGATCAAGGTGGAAATAAAGAAAGAAATCAAAGACTTCTTGAAAGTTAATGAAAATGAAGGCACAACATACCCTAATTTATGGGACACAATGAAAGCAGTGCTAAGAGGAAAATTCATAGCCATGAGTGCCGCCAAAAAGAAACGGGAGACAGCATACACTAACAGCTTAATGGCACACCTGAAAGCCCTGGAACAAAAAGAAGCAAATACACCAAAGAGGAGTAGAAGGCAGGAAATCATCAAACTCAGGGCTGAAATCAATCAAGTAGAAACAAATAAAACCATACAAAGAATCAACAAAACGAGGAGTTGGTTCTTTGAGAAAATCAACAAGATAGATAAACCCTTAGCCAGACTAACCAGAGGGCACAGAGATAGTATCCAAATTAATAAAATCAGAAACGAAAAGGGAGAGATAACAACAGAAACTGAGGAAATTCAAAAAATCTTCAGATCCTACTACAAAAACCTGTATTCAACATAACTAGAAAATCTGGAGGAAATGGACAATTTCCTTGACAGATATCAAATACCAAAATTAAATCAGGATCAAACAGACCATCTAAACCGTCCTATAACCCCTGAAGAAATAGAAGTTGTCATTGGAAGTCTTCCAACCAAAAAAAAGCACAGGTCCATATGGTTTTAGTGCAGAATTCTATCAGACCTTCAAAGAAGACCTAACACCAATACTCTTCAAACTGTTCCACAAAATAGAAACAGAAGGAACAGTACCCAACTCGTTCTATGAAGCCACAATAACACTAATGCCAAAAGCACACAAAGATCCGACAAAGAAAGAGAATCTCAGGCCAATCTCTCTTATGAATATGGATGCAAAAATACTCAATAAAATTCTTGCCAACCGAATCCAAGAACACATCAAAACGATCATTCACCACGATCAAGTAGGCTTCATCCCAGGGATGCAGAGATGGTTCAATATAAGGAAATCCATCAATGTAATCCACTATATAAACAATCTCAAAGAAAAAAACCACATGGTCATCTCATTAGATGCTGAGAAAGCATTTGACAAAATTCAGCATCCTTTCATGCTAAAGGTCTTGGAAAGATCAGGAATTCAAGGCCCATATCTAAACATAGTAAAAGCAATTTACAGCAAACCGGTAGCCAGCATCAATCTAAATGGAGAGAAACTTGAAGCAATCCCACTAAAATCAGGGACTAGACAAGGCTGCCCTCTCTCTCCATATCTTTTCAATATAGTACTTGAAGTTCTAGCCAGAGAAAACAGACAACAAAAAGAGGTCAAAGGGATACAAATTGGAAAGGAAGAAGTCAAACTATCACTATGTGCAGACGATATGATAGTATACTTAAGCGACCCAAAGAACTCCACCAGAGAACTCCTACAGCTGATAAACGACTTCAGCAAAGTGGCCGGATATAAATTCAACTCAAGCAAGTCAGTAGCCTTCCTATACTCAAAGGATAAGCAGGCTGAGAAAGAAGTAAGAGAAATGATACCCTTCACGATAGCCACAAACCATATAAAATATCTTGGTGTGACTCTAACCAAACAAGTGAAAGATCTGTATGACAAGAACTTCAAGTCTCTGAAGAAAGAAATTGAAGAAGACCTCAGAAGATGGAAAAATCTGCCATGCTCATGGATTGGCAGGATTAATATAGTAAAAATGACCATCTTACCTAAAGTAATATACAGATTCAATGCAAACCCCATCAAAATCCCAACTCAATTCCTCAGAGAGTTAGAAAGAGCAATTCAAAAATTCATCTGGAATAACAGAAAACCCAGAATAGCTAAAACTATTCTCAAGAGTAAAAGAACCTCTGGGGGAATCAGTATCCCGGACCTCAAGCTGTACTACAGAGCAATAGTGTTAAAAACCGCATGGTATTGGTACAGTGACAGGCATGTAGATCAATGGAACAGAATTGAAGACCCAGAAATGAATCCACACTCCTATGGTCACTTGATCTTTGACAAAGGTGCTAAAACCATCCAGTGGAAAAAAAGATAGGCTTTTCAACAAATGGTGCTGGCTCAACTGGAGGTCAACATGCAGAAGAATGCAAATTGACCCATTCTTATCTCCTTGCACTAAGCTCAATTCCAAGTGTGTCAAGGATCTCCACATAAAACCAGACACACTGAAACTAATAGAAAGGAAACTAGGGAAGAACCTTGAACATATGGGCACAGGGGAGAATTTCCTGAACAGAACTCCAATAGCCTATGCTGTAAGATCAAGAATAGACAAATGGGACCTCATTAAATTACAAAGGTTTTGCACGGCAAAAGACACTGTCAAAAAGACAAAGCGACAACCAACTAACTGGGAAATGATCTTTACCAACCCTACATCTGACAGAGGGCTAATATCCAATATATACAAAGAACTCAAGAAGTTAAACTCCAGAGAGGCAAGTAACCCTATTAAAAAATGGGGTACAGAGCTAAACAAAGAGTTCTCACCTGAAGAATATCTAATGGCTGAGAAGCACCTAAAGAGATGTTCATCATCCTTAGTCATTAGGGAAATGAAAATCAAAACAACCCTGAGATTCCTTCTCACACCAGTCAGAATGGCTAAGATCAAAAACACAGGAGACAGCAGTTGTTGGTGAGGATGTGGAGAAAGAGGAACACTCCTTCACTGCTGGTGGAATTGCAAGCTGGTACACCCACTCTGGAAAGCGGTCTGGCTGTTCCTTAGAACACTGGGCATGACACTCCCGGAGGATCCGGCTATACCACTCCTGGGCATATACCCAGAGGCTTTACCTGCATGCAATAAGGACACATGCTCCACTATGTTCATAACAGCCTTATTTATAATAGCCAGAAGCTGGAAAGAACCCAGATGTCCCTCAAAGGAGGAATGGATTAAGAAGATGTGGTATATTTGCACAATGGAATACTACTCTGCAATTAAAAACAATGAATTCACAAAATTCCTAGGCAAATGGTCAGAACTTGAAAATATCATCCTTAGTGCGGTAACCCAATCACAAAAGAACACACATGGTATGCAATCACTGATGAGGGGATATTAACCCAGAATCTCGGAATACCCTAGACACAATTCGCATATCAATAGATTTCTAAGAAGATGGAAGGAGAGTCCCCTGGTCCTGGAAAGACTGGATGTAGGGGAACGCCAGGACCGAGAAATGAGAGGGGGTTGAATGGAGAAAAGAGGGAGGGAAGGGGGCTTATGGGACTTTTGGGGAGGGAGGAAATGGGAAAGGGGAAATGATTTGGAATGTTAATAAAAAAAACTTAGAAAATAAAAAAAATGAAGGAAAAATAAAAGAATTTGGGAGGCCATAAATATTGCTTGTACTTCATGCTTTATTCCATGAACACACTAAGTCAGCAATCTGAGGACTTATCTCTGACATCTTTTCTGAATGTGTTCCTTAACTTCGAGATCACATTCTAAATGATTGTTCTCTGGACTCAAAAGCCTGACTTTTCTTCAGTTTATATACTTAGAGACAAATCTCAGCTTAAACAGAAAAACTAAGGTTAAAGGTGTTAAACACTGGAACACGTCAAGTAAGGAAGGATTCCATTGGCAAAGGACAGGCTGAACCTAAAACTCAACTGTTTTTATTGTTATCAGTTTATGACACCTGTTCCACATAGTAACTTGTAGCCTCCACCCCATGTACCTCTTTTGCAGACTGTGGGACATAGACATCATCACCTTCTCTTTTAGGAAGCAACAGTGTCACTCACCCCCAGTGGATGTGCTGCCTTCTGCAGTTTGTTGTAGGGGCTGTACTTAGGTTTGGGGGGCTTCCCAGCAGCTCTGTCTTTGTGCCTTCTACTGCTAATGTGCTATTGAAAGCAAACAAAATAACAGCTTTAAAAGCAACACATCAAAAACATTCCGCAAATACATATATTTTTAACCTGTAAGAAGATAATGCAGATTTCATGCAAGCTTCACCATGACAAAAGGAAAAGAGAAGTGTACACTTCTTGTTTGGATACTGAAGCCTTTCACACTATTCATTTTAATACATTTTTAATAAATAGAACAATTTTCTTTTTTCGCCTGTCTTTGCCTTATCACTCCACATATCTCCTGAAAAAATATTTACAGAGGAAAGGATGTCAGAAGAAAATTTATGTACAAATAAACAAACATGACCAGACAGGCATGAATGTATTTCTATACCAATAACTATCCTCATATATGAGCAGCTAAATGTCAATCCATTAAATTCTAAAAATAAATAACTAAGGTGCAAAATACCATCCATAGACAAGCCACAACACAATATGAACATTCAGCTGGAAAAGTACCACTACATTCATTACTTAGAAGAATATTTGCAGCACAAATGGCTGTCCATTGTTAGTCATTGCATCAGCAGGTAGATGAAGGATTGGAGATTCAGTACAATAAATACAGACTATGAGAAGACCTACAATAAAGTAACAGCACAGTATGAAATTAGTTGTGGCATGAAAATATCTAAATATGTAAAAATATAACATTATATTGGTCTTTAAAGAAAATCAACTGCTTTGAGTGGAAAACTCAGTAGAGAAAAGTTCTAATATCCCTTTAGCTCCAAATGTGACCCTATAAGAAACAGAAAAACTCATTGCCAACAATTTGCAGCAGATTTTATTTATTAGCCACTGCATCTTAGTATTTCCTCAACAACTAAAATAAACATCTGTTAAAATAGACAGTGAATAAAAGATAAATGATGATGTGAGTAGGTGAGATGGATGTACTGATAGGTGGATGATGCTGATGTAGTTGGATAGCCTCGTGAATGAATGGTATGTGAATAGATGTGTGGAAGCATAAATAGATGAATGGAATGATGGATAAGTAGATAGGTGTTTAGTTAGAAGATGATGGATGAGTGGTTATAACCACTCATATGGATGTTTTTCTGGGTAGGTAGATGGGCAGAAGGATGGATGGGTGAGGGGATGGATAGGTATATGGATGTATTAGTAGGTGAAGAGGTTGAAAATAAAGAATGGAAACACACACAGACTACTCAAAGTGTGTCCCTGTTGGTTTTCTTATGGTACCTGTTTGAGTTGTGTTTCCGAGTTGACATGAACATCACATATTTCACAGTGAAATGTTTTGTTTTGGAGGCCTGTGTTTCCCTTATTAACAGATCCTTTGCCTTTCATTCCTGCCCTAGGAAAGGCCTTGATAGTTCCACTTCCATTGCGGGCTTCTAGCATGGTTTTGTGCTTAGTACCTACAAGGAATATTTAGAAAAAAAAGAGAGAAAAATAAGAAAAGAAAATATATTATTAATGATAGCATTAAAATAGAATTCCAAATAAAGTTTTGCTGGAATACATTTAAGACACAGAAGATGAAACAAGGAACTCCTGTTTTATAAGACAGTATTAAATCATTAACTTTTAAAAAGGCTGAATATCACATGTAAGCGTCATCCATAAGTAGAGTAATTAAATGAGAGGCCTGGGCCAATATTCAATGGGTGTAACTTTGCCTCATTTACTCTTGATGCTAATATGACACAAATGATAACTGCTGATGAGGAGTGATCTGTTTACTGAAGGTATGGTTGGAGGTGATGTGTACCTCAGGTTAGGCATCGTGTGCTTATAGCAGTGGATCTAATTAAGTACACACTTTAAAAAGACTGCAAGTAAGTTTTCTTGTATTCATGCTTTAAACTCAAAGAAAAAAAGTAATAGTAAATATCATGTTAATTTTTTTTATTTTGGAAGCCATAAGAGGGTACTAGATCCTCTGGAACCAGAATTAAAGGCAGTTGCTATAGTACACTGACATGGATGCTGGGTACAGAATTGGGGTTTTCGGCAAAAACAATTTGCACTCTTAATCACTGAGCATATCTCTTTAGCCTGTCAAATAAAGCTGTATAAGGATAGTTAGTGATGCACTATAATTTCAAATGTAAGCAAGTGACTAAGAGGAAGAAAAGTTATTTAAATGGCTAAGTATTTACGCTGAAAATCAGTTTGTGTCTTAAACTATTAAACTACTCAATCTATGGACTGTCTTAATTAATATAATTTTATTAACATTTGTTTTTGTCATATTAGCATCAAAAGTAAATGAAACAATGTCATATGCATTGAATATTACCCCAGGCCTCTCTATTGTTTTATATAGTTCCTACTGGAAATTTCCCCTCAAAAATTGCTTCAAATGTACTACTTTTTCTAGTTTATATATGTGTGTGTATGTATGTACATGTATGTTTATGTATATGCATATGTGTATGTATACACATATGTATGTATATTTTTCCACTTAATGTGTATTTGCTATGGAATTTTCTTTTATCCTATATGCTGTTTTAATTTTGAAATTTCATTTTTATAGCTCATCATAATTATATTTATGGGATTGTTGCTTAGTGCTTAGTTTTTCAAATATGGAAAATGTTTCTGAGTTACATGTGAAGAACTATTGAATATTCATGAGAAAACAATGTTCTGACTATGGTACAGATCACATGATGATAAACAACAGACAAATCAAGAAAAGAGATTTACAGTCACATTTTCTTCATTCAAAAAGCAGAGCCTTGGGACTGGAGAGATAGCTCAGTGGGTAAGAGCACCGACTGCTCTTCTGAAGGTCATGAGTTCAAATCCCAGCACCCACATGGTGGCTCACAACCATCTGAAAAGAGATCTGACACCCTCTTCTGGTGCCTGAAGACAGCTACAGTGTACTTACATACAATAAATAAATAAATCTTAAAAAAAAAAAGCAGAGCCTCCTCATGTCCAAATCAAAATGTCCTTTCCTATAACTTAGACTGTTCATGTTGATGATGACTATTCTTAGTGCATAGCTATTAAAAATGCTCTTGTACTAAAGAAAAGAATTGACATCTTGCAAGAAGAGAAGATGCACAGAGGGTTGAGCCTCAAAACACGCTCACAGTAATGGTTGAGATGCTTTGTTGTTTGTTTTGGGTGATCACGTCTTGCAATACTGAAAGCATAAATGTTTTCCAGTTTTTCTGAAGATGTAAAAGAGTAAGAGACCCTAATGTGCTAGGGAGAAAGAAAGAAATGTGTAGATGCTACCTTACAGATGACTTTACAGAAGATTCAGACAAAATTGGAAGTACTTATGAGGCCACCTTAGGTGTAAGAAAGCTATAGTCTATCTCATTCTGAATTTCACAAGGAAACCATTATTTGTCTTAGCTTCACATCATTTGTGAGTTGGAACTGATACCTAATATGTAGAACACACACACACACACACACACACACACACACACACACACACACCCCTAAAAATGTAGCAAATCTGGTATAACAGGGACATTAAGTTCCTCCTTGGCTACCATTTATCTTCAACCACACAAAGAAATTTTTGTGTAATATGACCATATGCACATAGTTATAGAATGTCAATCACTATAAATAGCTAGTATATAGTTTTTATGAGATTTTCAAATGTTTGAACAAGTTGTGAAGATTGCTGTATTTTCTCTAAATGTAGCTAAACTTCAGAAACAAAATATGTAATCTTAATTTTAAAGCATTTATATCTCTGAGATAAAAAATGTTTATTTAATAATATAAACATCATGACTATTAAAAGCTTTATTGAAGATTCAATTGAATATTTAATGCATTTCAGAGGCTATGCTAAATTTTCTCCTGTTCATTGCCAACCTATGAGATAAGTGCTATTATTATCACATCTAGAGATGACAAAGCAGGTGCCAAAAGGTCAGGCCACTTGCATTTGGTCATAAAGCAAACACCACTTTAAGTAATAGAAAAAAAGAAAATCAATTTCTAGTATGTTTCCAAATGCAGACTAAGGATTTCAAAACTATTAGGGGCCAGTGATATACAAGTCTTTCTTCAGCACACCATTCTACACAGCAATGTAGCCTTTTGAAAACATGGATTTTACTTCAAAGTTTTTGAACTTCTCCATCCTTATTGTTCTCTACAACCCATCACTTACTACTTAACAGAGCTTCCTAAATCTTGACATCTGGAAAGTGTGTCTTTGACACAAGATACCATCTCAGGTTTCAGCAATTTGAGAGCACCTTGAAAAACTGAGGCCTGCTTCCATAACTGCTCGTCCTGGCACTGAAAACTTGCTTCTGCCCTTGACTTCTTCCCTTTCTGAGGAAAGAAATTGTGGAAAGCAAGGTGGACTGCGATCTTTGTAAGGTTGAAACTGACAATGACCTCCATTTGAAGTTCCATGTCTTCTGAAAGAAGAAACTACAGGTTAAATTGTAAGTCATATGTCTTTCAGAAATCCTATTTGTGTTTGGTATTTGTTTGGTTTTGAACTCCTTGGGGAGGCAAAACAAAGTTCCAAAATGGGAAGAAGGGGGTTGTGTTCCTTTTTATATTTTATAACCTTTAGGATGTCTTTCTCTTTGTCCTCCTTGTCCTCTCCCTTCTCCTATTTTTCCTTCAACTCCTTCCTCTCTTCTTAATTTTCCTCTTACTCTATTCCCTCCTCTTCAAATTCCTCCCTTAACTCATCTAACACTTTCTTTTTCAACTGTTTCCCTACTGCCATTCCTTTTTTTCCCCACTCTGTGGTGCTGGGAATTGAACATACAGTCTCACACTTACCAGGTAAACATCCTCCTGCAAAGCTCTACTCAAGACCTATGACTTCCTTTCTTTGTCTGCTTTGCAAGTAAAGTGCTAGTATAAAGGAAAGGTGGATAAAAAGGGAAACTAAATATCTTATTAATAAATAAGCCAGTAATTGTAATAACTTGTTAGGAAATTGGATAATATCTTTTTAAAAGAAACTAAACACAGTTCTACCAGCGAGAATTTATCAAAATGTGAAAACTGGTTTTTATATTGCAGTCTGTTATTTTCTCTTTCAATTTATTCATTATTTGTGTATGTGTCTTAAGGGGGATCATATGTGCCATGGCCCACAGTGGAAGTCAGAGGACAAGTTTGTGGAGTCAGTTCTTTTCATTCACATGTAGGTAGGAATTGAACTCAGACTGCCAGGCTGGTGTGTCCTGTCCTTGATCTTACCTAATGAGCTATTATTTATATTTGAAATTTAAAAAGATTGGATAACTTAACTAAAATGATAGTGCCTAAAATTTTTATGGAGTCATATAATGTTTTAGAAATACACATGAATTTTAATGACAGCACATTCAATGCAAAGAATTAGAATTACCTCCTTTCTTCCTTATAGAATTATGCTGTGATAAACATTATACTCATTAGATTTTTATACAAATGATAGTTTTTTTCAGTAAAGATTTTGAAAGTGGTAGTATAAAAACAAAATTCTCAGTGTTTTAGTCTTTTGATCCAAACTTTGTATGCATTATTAGTGCAGTTTCTTAGAGGAAATCTACCTTGCTACAACTTACCTTGGGAGAGTTTGTAATTTCCCACTTAAAGTAATTCCAATGCCTTAAATTTAATATCCTAATGTCTGTTCATATTTCAGTGTTTAACACCATAGAACAACAATTACAATGCCTCATGAAATTACCAATAATCATCTAGGTGCCTTCTCATTCATATGTCATTGGTGGGGCCTATGTATTCTGCCTTAAAGTAAGCCATACAAATAACACAGTGCATGGTACTGTTTTGGTGTATTTAGTTATGCTGTTCATTATGTTCTATCTCCTATGTACTACAGAAGAAAAGTACTAAAACCTGTATACCTGAAATTAATGTTGAGCATCACAAGCTCCAAATATTCTCCTCTAAAACCTTTATCTATAAAATTAGCCTTTTGCCACCCCAGTCTTCTTACACAGAATGGATCTTCCATCTTAATTTCATTTTGTGTCTAGGGTAAACAAAACATCAAATTCGTAAACACTAAATAAACAGAATAGTATCTTTGGTGTCAGAATGCTAACAAATGCCCTAAGACATTAAAAACTATAGTGCTTCTGTTAGTTCCTGAGTTTTATCAAAAACAAACATAAATTGTAATTTGGTAGGAGAAGATGCAAGTAAAAAGCAATTTTTCAAAGGCAAGAACTTTTTTCTCTATACCAGAAAGGGCCTAGCAGAAAAAAGACAGCTAGCATGAAGCTGGAGTACAACACAAAGCAAACAATGAGCCAAGGGTCTGAGAAACTTTGAGAAACTTGGTTCAGGCTCAAGATCCTAGTGGTCAGATGTGATATAAATAAAAACCCAATAATAACCCAATAAGCAGATGACCAACAGACATCCAGGAAATTCTTTTACTCAGAATCCCCTAGAACACTGACCATGAGGAAATGCTGAGGTTTTTTTTTCCCATGAAAAATCCTGTGACTATCTCAACACATTAAGAACAGGCTGTGTATGAATAGGACCTAAAACCATGCTTTCAGATGCCTTATTCAAAAGGGTAACTCCTACTCAACAGTAAATAGACAAATAGCAGCATATTTTCATAGTGTAATGAGAGATGATGCTTAGTTATTTGCAAGTAACTATGCTTTTGATTACTTTTAACATAAACTGGTGTGGTAGTTTGAATAATAATAATGACCTTTGTATGCTTGTATATTTGAATAATTGATCATTAAGCAGTGAAGCTACTTGAGAAGGATTAGAAAATGTGACCTGTGGGAGAAACTGTCACTAGGCACAGTAGACTTCAGCTTTTAAAAGCCTAAGCCAATTTCAGGGTCTCTGTCTCTGTCTCTCTGTCTCTGTCTCTCTCTCTGTCTGTCTTTGTCTCTGTCTCTCTCTGTCTACCCCCCATCCCAGCTCCTTGTGGATCCAAATGTAAAACTCTCAGCTACTATCTCTGACTTATACCATGCCTACAGCCATGATGATAATGAACTAAACCTCTGAAATTATAAGCAAACCCCAATTAAATATTTTCTTTTATAAAAGTTGTCACACTGTGCTGTCTCTTAAAAATTATAGGACACTGGTAAAGACAACTAGATTGATTTTTTTTTAACTTATTTTTCTATTTATTTTCGACAGCATCTTACTTATAAGATAGCCCTGTTTGGCACTGAACTTATGATTCCCCTGCATCAGACCTCTAAATTCTAAGACTACAGGCATATATCACTTCATCAAGGGACTTTTTAATTAGTACAAGAAAGTTATAGATAAGTTATAAATATTTTATATCAAATTCCAAGAACTCAAAAGGTCCAATGCCTGCTATTGTAAAGTTCCATGCCTTCAGCAGACAAACAGTGTTATGGGTAAATTTCAGGGATGCTATAAGTCAGTGACCTAAGTGGAAACACAACCACTGTTTGTACATGAGGCCACATTTAGCAAGAATTTTCATGTAACTACATAGTGAGAAAATATATATTGTCACAGCTCTGAAAGCCTTTCTTCTTTTCGTTAACCAGTAAGGGGCCAACAAATATAAAGAAGCTAAATACCGAACATTCACAGGAATGTACAAGCTCTTTTTATCAGGTAATTCAACCTTTTAATTCACTGCATCATTGTGCAAACGTATTTCTAAACTATGGTGCTGGTATATCATATAATAGAAATGTCTGCAGTGGTAAAGATTGCCAAGACTAAATATATCCAAAATTAGAAAGAAGACACCCATTGGTCACATGGCTTTTTAGCAATTGAGCCATGAGAAGCTGAACTTGAAAGCAATTTAAATAACAAGATGTTAATGCTTTTCACATGAGAACTCCTTCATGTTCAGATAGGACAAGGAGGAGCTTTGTGCAAGTCAGCTTCCCATCAGTACAGTAAAATAACAACATCACCTTGTGGTTTTGTGAGATTTTAGTCTTTGATTAGGTAGTTTCACTGTCTTGGGGACTTTTTATGACTAAGCATTTCATAGCAGTTTCTAAAGAGTCATTTCACAGCCAGGAAAGGACAGTAAAGAGAGAGGACAGATTCCCAGAAACTACTTCATGAACATACTCCTAGAGAAACAAAGAGCTTTTACTAGGCTCCACCACCATCTTTGCTCCTGATGTAATATTTTAAAATATTCTTTGAGAATGTCATGCATACAATATATTTTGATCCTGCTTATCACTCCCCCTTTCCATCTATTCCTAAATACCACTTCAATATCCTCCTCCCACCTTCTAGATTACCACACCAGGAGCAAAGCCTTTGTGAGTGAGTGAGTGTGAGTGTGTGTGTGTGTGTGTGTATGTGTCTTTTTTTTATTAAATATAATCTTCATTTACATTTCAAGTGGTACAGCCTTTCCCTGTTTCCCCCCTCCCCCAAATCCCCCAACTCCTCCCACTCCCTGCCTCCAAGTATATGCCCCTCCACCCAACCCACTCCCCCCCTCCCCCCCTCAATTTCCCCTTGTTGGGGCATCTATTTAGCCTTCACCTGACCAAGGACCACTCCTCCCACTGATGCCTGATTCCTCTGCCACATTTTTGGCTGAAACCATGTGTACACCTTGGTTGATGGTTTAGTCCCTGGGAGTCCTGGGGCATCTGAGTGGTAACCATCCTTGATCTTCCCGTGGGGCTGTAAACCCCTTCAGCTCCTCCAGACTGCCCTCCAATTCCTCCATTGGGGACACCACTCCCAGACCAATGGTTGGCTGCTAGCATCTGCCTCTGTATGTGTAAGACTCTGGCAGGGCCCCTCCCAAGACAACCATGGCATGCTCCTTTTGATATGTGCTTCTTGTCCATAGTGGTGTTGGGGTTTGGTGACTGTTTATAAGGTGAATCTCCAGGTAGGGCAGTCTCTGGGTGGTGCAATGTGTGCTTTGAGCTTTAGTAAAGTTTCTTTTATGAATGTGGGTGCCCTTGTGTTGGGAGCATAGATGTTCAGAATTGAAAACTCATCTTTGTAGATTTTTCCTTTGACCACAATGAAGTGACACTCCTTATCTTTTTTGACAACTTTTGGTTGAGAGTCAATTTTATTTGATATAAGAATGGCTACTCCAGATTGTTTCTTGGGACCATTGCTTAGAAAATTGTTTTCCAAGCTTTGACTCTGAAGTAGTGACTGCCTTTGTTACCTAGGTGAGTTTTTTTTATGCAGCAAAACGTTGGGTCCTGCTTAAGTATCCAGTCTGTTAGTCTATGTCTTTTTATTGGGGAACTGAGACCATTGATGTTAAGAGATATTAAGGAAAAGTGATTGTTGCTTACTGTTGTCTTCTTTGTTAAAGGTGAAATTCTGTTTGTGTAGCTATCTTCTATTGGGTTTGTTGAAATATTACTTTATTGCTTTTTCTACAGTGTGGTTTCCCTCCTTGTGTTGGTATTTTCCACCCATTATCCTTTCTAGAGCTGGATTTGTGGAAAGATATTGTGTAAATTTGCTTTTGTCATGGAAATGTCTTTTTTTCTCTGTCTATGCTAATTGAAAGTTTTGCTGGGTATAGCAGTCTGGGCTGACATTTATGTTCTCTTAGGGTCTGTATGCCATCTGCAGAGGATCTTCTAGCTTTCATAGTTTCTGGTGAGAAGTCTGGTATAATTCTGATAGGTCTGCCTATATATGTTACTTGACCTTTTCCCCTTACTGCTTTTAATAGTCTCTCTTTGTTTAGTGCATTTAGTGTTTTGATTATTATGTGATGGGAGATATTTCTGCTCTGGTCCAGTCTGTTTGGAGTTCTATAGGCTTCTAGTATGTTCATGGGCCTCTCTTTCTTTAGGTTAGGGAAGTTTTCTTCCATAATTTTGTTGAAGATGTTTACTGGCCCTTTAAGATATAAATCCTCACTCTCTTCTATACCTATAATCCTAAAATTGGGTCTTCTCATTGTGTCCTGGATTTCCTGGATGTTTTGGGTTACCAGTTTTTTGCATTTTGCATTTTCTTTGACTGTTGAGTCAATGTTTCCTATGGAATCTTCAGCATCCGAGATTCTTTCTTCTATCTCTTGTATTCTATTGTTGATGCTTGCATCTATGACTCCTGAATTCTTTCCAAGGTTTTCTATCTTCAGAGACGTGTCACTTTGTGATTGCTTTATCTACTTTCATTTTTAGATCTTGGATAGATTTGTTGAGTTCCTTTACTTTTCCTGAAATTCTTTAAGGGATTTTTGTGTTTCCTCTTTAAGGGCTTCTACCTGTTGACCCATATTCTCCTGCATTTCTTTAAGGGATTTTTGTGTTTCCTCTTTAAGGGCTTCTACCTGTTGACCCATATTCTCCTGCATTTCTTTAAGGGATTTTTGTGTTTCCTCTTTAAGGGCTTCTACCTGTTGACCCATGTTCTCATGTATTTCTTTAAGGAAGTTATTTATGCCCTTCTTGAATTCCTCTAACAGCATCATGAGATATGATTTTAAATCCAGCTCTTGCTTTTCTGATGTGATGGAGTAGCCTGGATTTGTTGTTGTGGGAAAACTGGGTTCTGATGGTGCCATGTTGCCTTGGTTTTTGTTGGTAATGCTCTTGCATTTGCCTTTGGCCATCTATTATCTCCAGTGTTAACTGGTCTTGCTGTCTCTGACTGTGACTTTTCTGTCCTGCAGGCCTGTATATCTGTACTAATAGGATTCCCTTTCTCTCAAATGCCCTGCATACAGCTGATTTTCCAGGAAGTATCAGGAAATGGGGTCTTCCCTGTGGCAGACTTGGCAAGGTTTGAATGTCCTGCAAACTGTTTGTTCTTGAATGCCCCACTGCTACTGGGTCTCAGGAAATGCGGTATTCCCCTCTGCAGACCTGGCACAGGCCGAATGCCCTGCTGCTGCTGGAGCTCTAGAAAGCACCAGGAAATGGGCTCTTCCCCTGTGGCAGACCTAGCACAGGTCTTCCACGTCATTGGAATGAATGGGGCAGGCAGCAAGGGAGGGAGGGGTAGAAGAGTGTGTTTGTGTTTCTTGAAGGCAGGGGTCAGGTCTTGCTCAGAGCTCTATTATCAGTATCTAACTCTCAGTAGATGATCAAGGAGTATTAGTTGAGACATTAGACATTAATTTAGATAAAGTTGAAAGTATGAACTTTTTCTTCTCAAAAAGAGTTCTGTTTTTAGACTATTGATGCAAGCATGCTATAGTCCTCCTCCCTCAACTGTGTTAGGTTTCTCTATGCCTTAATGTCCACAGCAATGAAAGTGGAAAGTAACACTGGAATTTATTTAAGTGTTTTATTTATAGTATATCCCATTTTAAATATTCCATGTGCCCAGTGTCTTTTAGACAACTTTCTCTTTCTCTTCTCTTAGTTTAATTTTGTTAACACAATAGGAGAAATCTCTAAGCACTTTAAAAATTACCAAATTTTGCAAGTATCTTAAAACTTTGTAAAGTCTCCCCATTGATAATCACTATATTTTGTGTGCATTAAAACTTGTGAGGGCTAGATCAAACTCTGTCTGGGCTTAGCAAAATCAAGGTCATTGTTTTATGTAATTATCAGACTAATCTGTCCAACTTTGTCATTAGCTTGGACAACAAACCATTTGATAGGTTTTTATTTCACTTCAAACAAGATAATGTAGAGCAAAACAAAATCAGGATTAGTTGAACAACTAGGATATTCAAGAGAACTTTCTGTTTTAAAGGCATCTTCTATAATCAGTTTCTGTCACATGCAAGTTTAAAGGGGGATTTCTGCTTGCTTGGAAAAGCTAATTGATCTATTCTCAGTGAGGAAAAAGGAAATTATTATTAGTTGGATAAAGACAAAACATCTTCTTTTCCCTGCAGTTTTGCTGCTTCTGTAGAAAGCTGCTCTTCAAAACTATACCTAGTTCTAGAAAACTGAGAAGTTCTTCAGCATGAGAGAGGCATAGTAGAGAGACCCAAGGTGAGCAGGGACTCTCTCTGAGTGCATAAAAAAGTTTTCAGAAAGAAAATAAAAACCACATCACTAAATAGACTAAATTAACCTAGCAGTCTACATTTAACTAGCACTGTAGGCCATCACTGAAGAATTATGCAGAATCCTACAGGTCTAAATTTGAAACAATGAATATGGTATTATGGGAGAAACAGCACAAGCTACTGCTTATCCTGCAGTGAGCATAAACCTGGACTCTAGATACATAAATCCACTTACGGGATTTTGTTTTGTCAGTAAATTCCTAGCAATTCTAAAGGCTGTGAATAGTGAGGATTTGGCTCATGATTCCTCCACACTATATCCTTTTAGAAATTTCTCAGTAGACGTCAAATAAGTGATGGTAGCACAATGGTTATAAAGATGGCAAAGCAGTGTTAGAGTCAGTTCTGTTCTGAATTTGTTCAAACCCAAGAAAAGAAGATCCTGTGTAAAATAAAGACTTCTACTTTCAGTCCTGGGAACTAAGTCACAGCATCTGACTGGGCTACATCTCTTGCCCAAATAAGGTTTTATTTAAAGATTAACTTTATTCTGACAACTAGCCTACAATCCATATACCCAGAGATTTAGATATAAAGAAAGTGACTAGGAGAGACACATGGATCACCCTGGAACAGGGAGACAGAATAGATCTCTTGGGTGGATTGGGAGTGCATGAGAACAGGAATGGGAGAATTTGGTGGTGGGGGGGAGAGAGTTGAGGGAAGGAAGGCAAGAAGAGACATCTGGAAATGAGAGCCATTTAAGGGACGATATCAAAACCTTGTGTTTTTTTCCTAAAACGTATAAAGTGGATCTTAATAGACTCCCCTAATAATAGGGCACACAGAATACCATTTAGCTATCTCTTGTCACTAAACAAGGCTCCCAGTATGGGGACTGGGTTGCATTCAATTGAATTGTTGGTCAAGAGGGTTCCATAGAAAGTCCCAAACACCTACCAGTGTTGCCAAGACAATAGGATTCTTCCACAAACTGACACCCTGGTCCCATTGCCAAGTACAACTCCCACACAACTCACTGAATAAAAAGTCTAGCTGGCATCTACAGGGAGATTTGACACCTATGTCCTTGTGATGGAAATGTACACTGTATGTTACCAAAAGAGAAAAGTAAATACCAACCCACCCACAAAACTTTTGATTTACAATCTGTTATATCTGCATATAATAGGACAATTGTGGCACAAAGATTGTGGGAAAAAACTGTTTTGACTTAAGGCCGACTCTAAAACACAGAACCCATATCTGACACTGCATATGTGGTGAGAACCAGAGGCTAGATAACCAAGAGAATAGTCAAATGAAGAAGAAGGAGGAGGAGGAGGAGGGAGAGGAGGGGAAGGAGGGGGAGGAGGAGGGGGAGAAGGAGGGGGAGGAGGGAGAGTCTGTCCATTTTGCTGGGACAGACTCTTGTCAGCTCTATCACAGTGAAGATACCATTTCCTGATAAATCTAGAGAACCACCTGTACTCTAGGAATTTAATAAGAACCCCCTCCCACCTCTGGAGTCCCAGAGCTGCTGCTAGGGGTCTGGCAAGACTCAGACTCGATACCCAGCAACCACCAAAACCCCTACCTTCCCAAATAGCAAATCATTTTCATTCCTTCTGCCCTTTACCCTGCCTGTCCTTTCTGCTGGGGCAGACTCTTCTGAGCTCTGCCACAGTGAAGACACCATTTCATGATACATCTTAGAGAACCAGCTGCACTCAAGGCATTTGGAGCGCCAAGAGGCCTGGGAGCACAGTGCCATACCCAGGTGAAGCAGAGAGATAGCTAACCTCCCAGGACTGTGGAGAGGCCTGAGAGTGCAGAGCTGACCCTGGGCCACAGAGCTAAACACACAAACACCACCACAGGAGAGCTGGTCTCCCAGGAGTGCCTACATGCCTGTGAGGACAGAGAGAATGGGAATTGCAAGAGGCTTGCAGGACAGATAAAACACAATTAGAAACAACAAGACCAGCTAACTCCAGAGATAACCAGATGGCAAAAAGCAAACACAAGAACATTACCAACAAAAACCACGGCAACATGGCACCATTCAAACGCAGGTCTCCCACAACAACAAATCCTGGATACTCCAACACACTAGAAAAGCAAGAGCTGGATTTAAAATCTCATCTCATGATGCATATAGAGGACTTCAAGAAGGACATAAATAACTCCCTTAAAGAAATACAGGAGAACATGGGTCAACAGGTAGAAGTTCTTAAAGGGGAAACATAAAAAATCCTTTAAAGAAACACAGGAGAACATGGGTCAACAGTTAGAAGCCCTTAAAGAGGAAACACAAAGATCCCTTAAAGAATTTCAGGGAAACATAACCAAACAAATGAAGGAACTGAAAAGAAAAAAATAAACCAACTAGGATCTAAAAATGGAAGAAGAAACAATAAAGAAATCACAAAGGGACACAACTCTGGAGATAGAAGATCTTGGAAAGAAATCAGGAGTCATAGATTCAAGTATCAACAACAGAGTACAAAAGATAGAAGAAAGAATCTCAGGTGCTGAAGATACCATAGAAAACATTGCCTCATCAGTCAAAGAAAATGCAAAGTGCAAAAACTTGTATCCCAAAACATCCAGGAAATCCAGGACCCAATGAGAAGACCAAACCTAAGGATTATAGGTATAGAAGAGAGCAAAGATTTACAACTTAAAGGGCCAGTAAATATCTTAAATTAACACATTTCCTGTCAATATATGAACTTTTTTAATGTTAAAAAAAGCACAAAATATTTTCTGGTAACAATTCTCTTTGCTGATCATTCTCCTTGTAAAAATACATGCATGCACAGACACAAACAGAGGAACACAGGATTTTTCATGAATTATCATAACTTTTTCATTCCCAGAATAACATACCTGTCATGTTTGTCTTATTCTTTCCCTTAAATAAAACTCCAGTCTTTTAAGTTGTAGCATATAGTCTACCAAGTGATATCTCATTGTGGCTAATGGTCTCATCGAAGAGATGAAGAAAATATGGTTTAAAAAGGATGCCTTGGCTGGGCTGGTTTACCTTGGTCACAGAACTCCCCAGCCAGCCCTGCAACACCCAGAGTAACCTCCACTCTTAGACTCTCTAACACACCCAGGATCATAGGATCAGAGATGAGGAGGACTTAACATCTGTCCCAACACCATTGAGAGTAACTGGGACCATTGGGACCCAGGGATGCAGGAATCCCACCAGACCAGTGGGACCAGTACCTTCTGGTCTGGGTCTGGACTGATTTACCTTGAGCATGAACTCCCCAGCCAGTCCCACAACACCCAGAGGAACCTCTGCTCCAATGTGCTCTGATACACCCAGGATCAGAGTATCAGAGGATTCCAGGATCCCAGGACTTTGAGCACACCAAGATCCCAGGGCTCCAAAAGGCAGCTTGACTCCCAGGATCTCAGGATCACAGATTCCTGGAATCACAGGGCTACAGAGACAGCTGAAATCTGAGGATTTGTGAAACATTTCTGGATCTAGTCAGATATAGTGAGGGCATATAGCACTAGAAATAATCAGATGGCAGGAGGCAAGCATAAGAACATAAGCAACAGAAAACAAAGTAATGTGGTATCATCAGAACCCAATTCTCCAATCATAGCAAGTCCTGGATACACTGGAAAAGCAAGAGTCAGATCTAAAATCAGTTTACATGATTATGATAGAAGACTTTAAAAAGGACATAAATAACTCCCTTAAAGGTAGAAGCCCTTAAAGAGGAAACATGAAAATCCCTTTAAAAAGGAAAATACAATCAAACAATAAAGAAAGCACAAAGGGAGACAACTCTGGTGATAGAAAACCTAGGAAAGAGATCAGGAGCCATAGATGCAAGCATCACCAACAGCATACAAGGGATAGAAGAGCGACTCTCAGGTTCAGAAGGCAGAATAGAAAACAGTGACACAACAGTCAAAGAAAATGCAAAATGCAGAAAGCTCCAAACACAAAACATCCAGGAATTCCAGGACACAATAAGACCAAACCTAAGGATAATAGGTATAGATGAGAGTGAAGGGTCAATAAATATCTTCAACAAAATTATAGAAGAAAACTTCCCTAACCTAAAGAAAGAGATGCCCATGAACATACAAGAAGCCTATAGAACTCCAAACAGACTGAACCAGAACAGAAACTCCTCCAGAAACATGATAATCAAAACACCAAATGCACTAAACAAAGAAAGAATATTAAAAACAGTAAGGGAAAAAGGTCAAGTAACATATAAAGAGACACTTAACAGAGAATTACACTAGACTTCTCACCAGTTTCTATGAAAGCCCAGACTACTATACCCAGCAAAACTCTCAATTACCATAGATGGAGATATCAAGACATTCCATGATAAAGCCAAATTTACACAATATCTTTCCATAAACCCAGCTCTACAAAGGATAATGGGTGGAAATTACCAACACAAGGAGGGAAACTACACCTGAGGAAAAGCAATAAAGTAACCTTCTTTCAACAAACTCAAAAGAAGATAGCCACACAAACAGAATTCCACATTTAAAAACTAAATAAACAGGAAGTAACAACCACTTTTCCTTAATATCACTTAACATCAATGGAATCAATTCCAAAATAAAAAGACATAGACCAACAAACTGGATACATAAACAGGAGCCAACATTTTGCTGCATACAAGAAACCCACTTCAGTGAAAAAGACAGACACTACCTCAGAGTCAAAGATTAGAAAACAATTTTCCAAGCAAATGGTCCCAAGAAACAAGCTGGAATAGCCATCTTTATATCAGATAAAATCGACTTTCAACCAAAAGTTATCGAAAAAGGTAAGGAGGGACACTTCATACTGGTCAAAGGAAAAATATACTAAGATAAACTCTCAATTCCAAACATCTATGCTCCAAATGCAAGGGCACCCACATTCATAAAAGAAACTTTACTAAGCTCAAAGCACACATTGTACCCCACACAATAATAGTGGGGGACTTCAGCACCCCACTCTCAACAATGGACAAATCACGGAAACAGAAACTAAACAGAGACAGACTAAAACTAACTGAAGTTATGGACTGAATGGATCTAACAGATATTTGTAGAACATTCCATCCTAAAGCAAAACCTTCTTCTCAGCACCTTATGGTACCTTCTCCAAAACTGATCATATAACTGGTCACAAAACAGGCCTCAACAGATACAGGAATATTGAAATAAATTCATTCACCCTATCAGATCACCAGGGCCTAAGGCTAGTCTTAAGTTCAAACAAAAACAATGGAAAACAGACATTGAACAATTCTCTACTCAATGATAGCTTGGTTAAGGAAGAAATAAAAGACTTTTTAGAATTTAATGAAAATGAGGACACATCATAACCTAATTTATGGGATCCAATGAAAGCGGTGCTACGAGAAAAATTCATAGCCCTGAGTGCCTCCAAAAAGAAATGGGAGAGAGCATACACTAGTAGCTTAATGACACACCTGAAAGCCCTGGAACAAAAAGAAGCAAATACACCCAAGAGGAGTAGACAGCAGGAAATAATCAAACTCAGGGCCAAAATCAACCAAATAGAAACAAAGAGAACTATACAAAGAATCAACAAAAACCAGGAGCTGGTTCTTTGAGAAAATCAACAAGATAATTAAACCCTTCACCAGACTAACCAGAGGGCACAGAGGCACTATCCAAATTAATAAAATCAGAAATGAGAAAGGAGACATAACAACAAAAATTGTGGAAATTCAAAAAATCATCAAATCCTACAAAAGAGCTTATACTCAACAAAATTGGAAAATCTGGACAAAATGGACAATTTTCTAGACACATGCCAGGTACCAACCTTAAAACAGGATCAGATGAACCATCTAAATAGTCCCATAAGTCCTGAGTAAATTGAAGTATTTGTTAATAGTTCCTCCCCCCTCCCCCAAAAAAAGCTCAGGACCATATGGGTTTAGTGGGGAATTCTATCAAATCTTCAAAGAAGAACTAATACCGATACTCTTCAAACTATTCCACAAAATAAAAACTCAAGGAACACTACCCAATTTATTCTATGAAGCCACAATAACGCTTATACCAAACCAAACAAAGACCAAAAATGGGAAGAGAACTTCAGACCAATTTCCCTTATGAAAATTGATGCAAAAATTCTCAATAAAGTTATGGCTAACCTTATCCAAGAATACATCAAAATGGTAGTTCACCACAATCAAGTAGACTTCATCCCAGGGATTCAGGGATGGTTAAATATACAAAAATCCATCAATGTAATCCACTACATAAACAAACTCAAAGGAAAAAAAAACATGGTCATTTCATTAGATGCTGAAACTGCTTTTGACAAAATTCAACATCCCTTCATGATAAAAGCCTTGGAGAGATAGGGATCTCAAAGCCCATACCTAAACATAGTGAAAGCAATATACTGAAAACCAGTAGCCAACATCAAACTAAATGGAGAGAAACTTGAAGCAATCCCACTAAAATCAGGGACCAAATAAGACTGCCCACTCTTCCTCATCTATGCAATATAGTACTTGAAGTACTAGCCAGATCAATTAGACAACAAAAAGAGGTCAAAGGTATACAAATTGGAAATGAAGAATTCAAAATATTATTATTTGCAGATGATATGGTCGTATACTTAAGCAACCCCAAAAAATCCACCAGAGAACCCCTAGAGCTGATAAACAACTTCAGCGAAATGTTTGGATATAAAATTAACTCAAGCAAATCAGTAGTCTTCCTTTACTCAAAGGATAAACAAGCTGAGAAAGAAATTAGGAAAATGACACACTTCACAATCCTCACAAATAATATTACATACCTTGGTGTGACTCTGACCAAGCAAGTGAAAAATCTGTTTGACAAGAACTTCAATCCTCTGAAGAAAGAAATTGAAGAAGATCTCAGAAGATGGAAAGATCTAACATGTTCATGGATTGGCAGAATTATTATAGTAAAAATGGCTATCTCACTGAAAGCAATCTACAGATTCAATGCAATTTGCATCAAAATTCCAAATCAATTCTTCATAGAACTAGGAAGAACAATCTGCAAATTCATTTGCAATAACAAAAATCCCAGGACAGAAAAAACTATACTCCACAACAAAAGATATTCTTGGGAAATCACCATCCCTGACCTCAAGCTCTACTACACAGCAATAGTGATAAAAACTGTATGGTACTGGTATAGAGACAGGCAGGAAGATGAATGGAATAGAATTGAAGACCCAGAAATGAACCAACACACTTATGGTCACTTGATATTTGACAAGGATCTAAAAACATCCAGTGGAAAAAAGACAGCATTTTTGACAAGTGGTGCTGGATCAACTGGAGGTCAGCATGCAGAAAATTGCAAATCGACCCATTCTTATCTCCCTGTACAAAGCTCAAGTCCAAGTGGATCATGGACATCCACATAAAACCAGATATGCTGACACTTATAGAGGAGAAAATGGGGAAGAACCTTGAACACATGAGCACAGGGGAAATTTTCCTGAATAGAACACCAATGACTTATGCTCTAAGAAAAAGAATTGATAAATGGGACCTCATATAACTGCAAAGCTTCTATAAGGCAAAGGACACCGTCAATAGGATAAAATGGCAACCAACAAATTGGGAAAAGATCTTTACCAATCCTACATCCAGTGGAGGGCTTATGTCCAATGTATACAAAGAACTCAAGAAGTTAGACTCCAGAAAGTCAAATAATCTTATTAAAAAATGGGGTACAGAGCTAATCAGGGAAATCTCAACTGAGGAAACTTGAATGGTTCTGAAACACCTAAAGAAATGTAAAGCATCCTTAGTTATCAGGGAAATGCAAATCAAAACAACTTTGAGATTCTACCTCACACAAGTCAGAATGGCTAAGATAAAAAACTCAGGGGCCAGCAGATGCTGGAGAGGATGTGGAGAAAGAGGAACACTTCTCCATTGCTGGTGGGATTGCAAGCTGGTAAAACTACTCTGGAAATCAGTTTGGCAGTTCCTCAGAGTTTCCTCAGAAAATTAGACATAGTACTACCTGAGGACCCAGCTATACCACTCATGGGCATATACCCAGAAGATGCTCCAACATGTAATAAGGAAACATGATCCATTATGTTCATAGCAGCCTTATTTATATTAGCCAGAAACTGGAAAGAACCCAGATGTCCTTCAACAGAATAGATATAGAAATTGTGGGATATGTACACAATGGGGTACTATTCAGCTATTAAAACACTGAATTCATGAAAATCTCAGGCAAATGTATAGAACTAGAAAGTGTCATCCTGAGTTAGGTAACCCAATCACAAAAGACCACACATGGTATATACTCACTGATAAGTGGATATTAGCCCAAAAGCTCAAAATAAACAAGTTACCATTCACAGACCACATGAAACTCAAGAAGAAGGAAGACCAAAGAGGGGTTCTCTGGTTCCTCTAGGAAACGGAACAAAATACTCACAGGAGCAATTATGGAGACAAAGTGCTGAGCAGAGTCTGAAGGAAAGACCACCCAGAGACTGTCCTACCTGGGGATTCATCCTATAAACAGTCACCAAACCCTGACACTATTATGGATGACAAGAAGTTAATACTGAAATGAGCCTGTTATGGCTTTCTCTGGAGGGACCCTGCCAGAATCTTGCAGATACAAAGGCAGATGCTAGCAGCCAACCATTGGACTGAGTGCGGGGTCCCCAGTGAAGGAGTTGGAGGGCAGACTGGAGGAGCTGAAGGGGTTTGCAGCCCCATGGGAAGAACGATGATGTTTGCCCGCCAGATGCCCCAGGGCACCCTGGGACTAAGCCATCAACCAAGGGGTACACATTGTTCCAGCCAAGAGTGTGGCAGAGGAATGCCTTGTTTGGCATCAGTTGGAGAAGAGGTCCTTGATCCTATGAAGGCTCAATAGATACCCCAGTGTTGGTAAATCAAGGTGGGTTGGGTGAAGCAGTATCTTCTTGGAGGCAGGGGGTGGGAGGATGGGTTGGGGATTTTCTGGGAGGGGAGAAACTGGGAAAGAGTATAACTTTTGAAATGTAAATGAAGAATATAGTCAATAAAAAAAGAAGATGAGGAAGAAGAACAGGAAGAAGAAGAAGAAGAAGAAGAAGAAGAAGAAGAAGAAGAAGAAGAAGAAGAAGAAGAAGAAGAAGAAAAGGAGGAGGTGTATCAATAAATCAACAAAATGATAAAATGTTTCTATATGATATTCTTTTATGCTCATAGATCAGTACCTTATTTAATCATTTTCTCAGAAGATTGCTCTTGCAGCAGAAAGAAACAGATACACAGACCCATGGTCAGACAATGTATAAAGAGGGAATCCTTGAAACATACAGCTTTAAATGGAATGTCTCAATAAAATCCCTCACCTCGGTATTCACAGAATCTCATTGGAAAGAGGGCAAAAAGATACCAAGAGTCAGAGGATATGGAGGGTACCATGAGAACTAGGCCCTTTGAATCAATTGACCAAGACTCATATGAACTCAGAGACAAAAGCAGCATGCACAGGACCTATAGGGTTCTGTATCAGATTCTCTGCATATACACTATAACTTTTAGCTTTCCTTTTCTTTCTTTCTTTTGTTCTTTCTTTCTTTCTTTCTTTTGTTCTTTCTTTCTTTCTTTCTTTCTTTCTTTCTTTCTTTCTTTCTTTCTTTCTTTCTTTCTCTCTCTCTCTCTCTCTTTCCCTCCCTCCCTCCCTCCCTCCCTCCCTCCCTCCCTCCCTCCCTTCCTTCCTTCCTTCCTTTCTAATTCATTTTACATCCCACTCACTACACCCACTCCTGGTTGCTCCCTCCCACAATCCTTCCGCACATCCCCTCTCTCCTTCTCCTCTGACGGGATGGAAGCCCTCTTGGTATCACCTCACTCTGACACATTAAGTCTCTGTCGATCTAGGCTCAGCTTATTATTTTTAATGGAACTCTTGAGCTTGTTAACTCTTATTCTATAGCCTGTTCTTGGGCCTCTTTTCCTTCTGTTAGGTAGCCTTGTCTAGCCTTGATATAATAATTTTTGTTTTATCTTGTTATATTTTACTGTGTCCAAAATCAATAAGTGGCAGGCTAAAAGTAGATTTATTTTCTGTGTTTGTGTGAATGGGGGTGAGGGTGTATTGTATTCCTGAAGCTTTTTTCATCCACTTTTACTAGAAATTACATTCTGCTCCTATGGCACAACAGCAAGCACTCTTACCCACTGAGCCATCTGATTCATCTTTCTAGACGCCCCAGTGTTAACAGTTTTGCCTGGTCACTCCAGCAGTCCAAATGGAAAACTGGCTAACTGAAGCAGCTTTTGTTGTCTGCTTTCCCTTCCTTCTTTCTTTTTCCTAGACCCCATGCTTTGGCCCATCTACTCTTGAGATATATATTTGCTATTAGGTCTCTGTCTCAGCATCTACTACTCTAGGCATTCAAAATAAATACCACACAGCGATCCTATGTTGAATCCTTCAGTTCTGCACCATTATTGTCAGGATTGTGCCTCATATGGAGCCTTTGTTCATTAAACTAACCTCTTAGATTTGCCTACAGAAGGCTGTAAACAAAAGATCCAGAAGTAACCCATATGTGAACAAGCAGCAAGGTGTGGATACTGAATGACTGCATCCTGTTAGACACAAGGTGATGATTAGACACTTGGGCCTCTTAACACTGTTGAAGTCAACAAAAATAAAGCAATACTGCAAATCAAATGCAGTGCGTGTTGAGGAAGAATAAAAATTACTGGCTATTTTTGTTTTTATCTTTTTGATTTTCCACCTCTAATCCAGATACAGCCTTATAGTTCAAGTGTAGGGCAAGACCTACACTTGTGAGCCAGAGAAATATCTTTTTGATTCTGGAAGAAAAATTTGTAAGAAGAAGACTAAAAGCTTACCAAGCAGAGGGGTAGCTGCAGCTGCCAGCACAGGATGCTAGTCCAAAATGGACATGTCCCTTAAAGGGGCATGAGGAACAAGAGCCCCAACTCCAGATGAGATTCCATCCTCATCTGTCTCATCAAAAGACAACCAAGGGACCTTTCCAATACACCTGTTCTGGCCTTAGGTACCAATCTTGGAACCCTTTGTGGTTGTGTCTGGATAAATTTTGACATGTGAAGTGAAAA
This sequence comes from Tokudaia tokunoshimensis, assembly GCA_036184795.1. Classification (NCBI taxonomy): domain Eukaryota; kingdom Metazoa; phylum Chordata; class Mammalia; order Rodentia; family Muridae; genus Tokudaia; species Tokudaia tokunoshimensis. Next base: position 105,677,107 of record BTHU01000010.1, read on the forward strand.
TAAGGACAAACAACTGGAATATACAAATAATGATCTCCTGTGATAAAATGAAGCCTGATTCTTTTGTCCTTGAATCAGATATTTCTTAGAAGAATTGAAGATGTCCCCAAATTGTATAAATTTGTAAATTCAAACCACACAGGAGTGGTTCAGTTGTAAATTTCACCAATTCTATAATGAATGTAATTATCTGTAATAGAGAATGATCAAACTTTGAAGATATAAATGGGTTTTGATGGTGTTTGCTGTCTCTTGATATCGGCTCATCAAGGTGGATCTGCATGGTGTAGATGCTGACTTTGGACAGGAAGCTTGTCTGTGTTTCTGTTTACAAACTCATGAAATCTGCTGATTGCAACCAAAGGAATTATGCCCCATTTGCGGTCACTTCTAAGACCATGGGGTCCATACTTACGTATAACCTGTATGACATTACCCCTAGTCAGTGGTACAATTTACATCAGCAACATGAAATTAGGGCATGAATTACAATGCTTCTCCATACACTGTATTTGTAGTGAGCCATATAGCCTCTAGACAAAATTCAGCTGCCGGCATTTCACTTACACGGAGCTGAGGAATTCCAGCCACACCTCCTCCCACCTGACAGATGTTGGAACCCCTCTGGCACTACAGTCAAGTCGCCATCTCCTGCTGTGTAGCAGACCCTGTGATCTTTGTTATGGCAACATCTCTCAGCCTGCTGGAGACCTGCTGAGAAGACTCTGCAGCTTTGGGAGGGAGGGTCACGCCCATAGCACATATATTGTCGCTCTTGTCCCCAAAGAAATACAGAAAGATTTTGTACAGCCATGCACTAATGTCTCTGTGTCTTCTTTTCTCTCGACCCCCGTAGTTTCACCCTTCAGCTCTCCCCCATGTAGAATCCACTCGTGAGCAATTCCCGGGAAGATCCATGTATTCATTGACAGAGCCCAGTCTCAAGGTCTGAATTTTATGTTAATGATGATTTTTCACTCAAGTAAGATTTTAGAGGAAAGATTATTTTTAAGTATACATATACAGATAAAAGAGGCATATTTGTATATATGTCACACATGCATATTCTCATATACATATCTGTGCACACATGAGTATGTTTGCTTGTATGTTTGATAAGTATGTATCACACACATACAAACACAGAAAGCAACTGAATGGACCCTAACTAAAAAGCCAATTTCTTCCTGAATCTTCATATTCTAGTTTGCTTCTTTTTGTTTAAAAATGTTTAATCTGAGGATGGTGGTTCACTCATTTAATATCAACACTCACAGGGAAGAGACAGAAGCAGATGGATCTTTGTGAGTTTGAGGCTAGCCTGGTCTACACAGTAAATTCCATGCCAGCCAGCACCATGCAGTAAGATCCTCCCTCAAAATGGAATACATGAAATAAAATTTCTAGAAAAATGACTCAGCAATAAAGACAACTGTGGTAGCTAGTTTTATGTCAATCTGTCACAAGTTATTTTCAGCAGAGAGGAGGGAACCTTGTTGAGAAAATGCATCCACTGTAGATTTTCTTAATTAGTAATTAATTAATGGGTCAGGAGAATCTCAGTGTGGTTAATGTCACCCCTGGGATAATTGTCCTGGGTTCTAGAAGAAAGCAAATTGAGCAATTTATGAGGAACTAGCTAGTAAGTTGCAATTCTTCATGGTCTCTGTATCAGCTCCTGCCTCCTAGTTCAATCCTGACTTCCTTCAGTGATGTGCAATGAGGTAGACCTGTAAGCCAAATAAGTAATTTTCTCCCCAAGTTAGCTTCAGTTGTGTTGTTTCATCACAGCAGTTCAAGCCGAATCTAAGACAAGCATCTAACAGACCTAAGTTTACCACCAAGTGCCCAAACACCAATAACTTCAGCTCCATACACATTAAAACATCTTTAACCCCATACTCTTTAAAACATATTTTATCCACATTCATTTGTAGCTACCCTGTCACAAACATGCATATACATAATTAAAGATAGAGATAACTCTGGTAAAAATACTTAGAGAACCAAGCTTCTGACAGCTGATTCCATGATCTCTGCACCTCAGTCAAATGATAAATGCCTTACTGGTGTATCTAATAAAAGCTTTCTGAAGAACACACTTGGGCACATCATACAGATTTGGCTCAGATATCATGTAGTATTAAAAAAATGAAAGAAAGAAGAACTACACATAGAGGGGGGTGGTTCATTGAGAAAGAAGTTTATGGTAATATAGAAACAAAGGTAGAAAGCAAATAAATACTAATCGTATTCTAGCATGGCATTTTACTTTCTTTTCTGATGTTTCCCACATACAAACACACACACACACGCACACATACACACATCAAGCCTAACAAAGGCTTTTGTCCCAACATAAATAATATTTTTCCAGTCATTTTTGTATTTTACTGGCTGATGAATTCCATGTAATCATTGCCAGTTTTCTGTCACTGCTGGTTTCTCTGCTACAAAAAAAAATCTAATCTGTTTAGGGAAAGAGAATTACAGAGCAATTGAGATTAAAAAAAAATAGGCCTGTATCTCACCACTATTGTGAGCCTCCAGCTGGGAGGCAGAGTTCACAGCCACCTTGCATAAGGAACAGTAAAGCAGCCTCTTGGCCTTTTCTTCCTCAGTCTCTGTGGAAGGACTTGAATTGTTTCCAGTGGTTGCTGCTACTGTGGGTCTTTTTTCCACTTTAGAGGTGATCTCAGTTGATACTGCACTGCTCTTGCGTATCTCAACACTTCTTGGTATTGCTTGTGTCTCTGTGGTACTATCTGTATTTAGAACAACATAGGACAAATAGTTAGGAAAGCATGGCATCATCTTTAGCTAATAGAGGCACATCAGTGATGCTACAATATGCTAGTAATGATAACATCAGCTCCACTGCAATTTCTGTCACCTGTGTATTTATCCTAACATCTGTTACAAATGATCAAAATTAATTTTACACATTAGAAAAAGGTTAGATGATGCTTCACAATATCTACAAGTATGAGTAGAAACTTTCCTGTGGGAAAATAGGCATAACACAAATTTCTGTGAATACACTGCCTCCATTGAGAAATTTTAATGATATATTAAAGTCTTGCCATAGCATTACTATGCAGGTATTTTAAAATTTAATAAAGAAAGAGGATAATTGTTCTTAACTGTTTTCTTTTTCCTTAGTTCCAGTCTTCCTATTTTCCTACTAACATTTATTTCTTTATATAAGTATATACATACATACACAAATACTATAAACAAACTACTTTTCCTTTGGTATACATCCAGAAAAATACAGAATGCTGGTTTCAAATTATTCTTATTATTTCAGCAGCTCATTGAAAGCATGGCTGTATTTGTAAAGAATTATAGTTCAATACCCAATATAAAAATCACTGATATAAACACAAGTGGAGTTTTAGTGTGAATATTTATTAAAAGGATACTGAGTTTCAGGATGTATGGAGGAATTCATGGCAGGTATATTAAATCAATATACACTACTCTCAAGGCATCCAAGGCTTGCCACACTGTGTTAGTGTTTCAACGAGTTAATGACAATGAAAGTGTTGATGTGCTATAACTAAACAACCCTTTGGCTCCAAATTCTGCTACTAAGTTTAGAGAGATCAACCTTCAAAGTGCAACCATCTCATCCTAATTTCCCTTAGTGATACACTGAACTCAAATGTATGCCAATCTCCATATTAACAATGTTCACCGTACCTGATCGTCACTTGTAAATAAGATCTCTACTTGGATACTGTCTGTGCTCACATCTTTTCTGTTTCTCAGTAGATTCTTAACCTTTCACTCCCTCAAACATCTCAGTCTGCCTCTCCATCTGGTCTTAAATTGCCCTTTCACATGTCATTTTATAGGCTGTCATAGTCACCATTCCACAGCACACTGAAAATCTGAGGCTAAATGCTTTCAGGAGGGTATATAAGGGATTGTTTGCAACAGTGTACGTGTATTAGTCAGGGTTCTCTAGAGTCACAGAATATATGGGTAGTCTCTATATAGTTAGGGAATTTGTCAATGACTTACATCTTGTAGTCCAATTCCCCAACAATGGTCAGCAACAGTTGTGGATGGAAATCCAAGGATCTAGCAGTTGCTCAGTCCCACGAGGCAAGCAGTCAAGGAAGAGAGTCTATCTTCCTTCTTCCAAAGTTCTTATATAGGTCTCTAGCAGAGGGTGTGGCCCAGATTAAGGGAGTGTACCACCACGACTTTAATCCCAGATGACCTTGAACTCAGAGATCTCCTTATGTTAATCTTCTAGAATTCATAGTCACTATGCTTCAAGATCTCCATGCCAAGATTCAGATCAGAAACTTGTATCTCTGAGCCTCCAGATTAGGATCACAGGTGAGCCTTCCAATTCTTGATTAGTTCATTCCAGATAGAGCCAAGTTGACAACCAAGAACAGCCACTACAATCCACCCTTTGTCAACTTGACACAAAAATAATATCTCATGTCCACGTGAAACAATAACAAGGTCATGGATATGCCTAACATGATATAACTATTCCTCATACAATCGCAAATGCATTTGTAAATTTACAATGGGCAATGTCCCTTGGGAGCATTCTTTTAGTGTCTCAATACCAATTGATGTTAAAGAAATTGGAAGAAAGACAAATGTATCCTTAATGAAATAAGACAGAAGCATTCATATTACTTACACTCATCATTTCTGTAACTGGTTACGTGGTCTTAGCTGGTATTTATAACTACCTTCCTCTGCTACCCATTCTTTATTTCCTTCACATTCAGCAAGCACCACAGCAGGTCTTGACTCTTTTCCTGGAGGATTGACTCATGCCTTCATTCCTGATGGGTCTGTGTCCTTTGTCATCCTGCTTAGATTAGGCTGTTGTAGTTTTCCATTGACTTTAACCACAGGACATGTTAGTACTAAGAGACGCCCTAAGGGATCTCCTGCACTCCAGACATAATCCTGCTTACCTTCATTGTGGAGAGGCAATCCAATTTCCCCATGGTAATCTGGATCTATCACCCCTCCTAACACTGTTATTCCTTTCTTAGCCTGTTGGTTTAAAGGCATTAGAACCCCAAAATGGCCAGGGGGAAGTCTGAGATTCCAGTTCAATGGAAGGTTTGTTGTGGCTCCTGGTAGGAGCACTCCCCCCTTTGGAACCAATACTTCTAGGCCAGCAGAACCTAAAGTTGTGGGGACAGGAAGCAAAAATTTTCCTAGAAGGTCACTAGGAGTGATAGTGAGTGGAACTATTCCCTTTTCCACCCCTTGATTCCTAGATCCATGGATCCTGGCTATGGGAGAAACTATACCATATATTGAATGCTGATTCAAAGCATATACTGCCTTCTGAAGAACTCTGCCCCAGGCTTCCATGCTGTTACCACCTAATTGGTGCTGTAACTATGTCTTCAAAAGGCCATTCCATCTTTCTATCAGACCAGCTGCTTCAGGATTATGGGGAACATGGTAAGACCATTGAATTCCATGATCGTGGACCCACAGTTGCACTTCTCTGGCTGTGAAATGAGTTCCTTGGTCAGAAGCAATACTGTGTGGAATACCATGACGATAGATAAGGTATTCTGTGAGTCCACAGATGGTGGTTTTGGCAGAAGATTTACATGTAGAAAAGGCAAATCCATAACCAGAATAAGTATCTACTCCAGTAAGAACAAATCATTGTCCTTTCCACGGGGGAAGTGGTCCAATGCAATCAACCTGCCATCAGGTTGCTGGCTGGTCACCTGGAGGAATGGTGCCATATCTGGGGCACAGTGTTGCAGATCTGGCATTCAGCAGCAGCTGTACCCAGGTCAGCCTTGTTGAGTGGAAGTCCATGTTGCTGAGTCCAAGCATATCCTCTGTCTCGGCCACCATGGCCACTTTGTTCATGTGCCCATTGGGCAATGACAGGGATGGCTGGGGAAAGAGGCTGACTGTCCACAGAATGGGTCATCTTATTCACTTGATTACTGAACTCTTCCTCAGCTGAAGTTACCTTTTGGTGAGCACTTACATGGGACACAAATATCTTCACATCCTTTGCCCATTTGGAGAGATCTATCCACATACTTCTTCCCCAGATGACTTTCTCACCAATTTTCCAATTGTGATCTCTCCACATCCCTGACCATCCAGCCAATCCATTGGCTACAGCCCATGAGTCAGTGAACAATCATACATCTGGCCATTTCTTCTTCCAAACAAACTGTAGTACCATGTGTACTGCCTGGAGTTCTGTCCACTGTGAAGATTTTCCTTCACCTGTGTCTTTCAGGGTTGTCCCAGAAAGGGGTTATAATGCTGCAGCTGTCCACTTCTGGGTGGTGCCTACATAACGTGCAGAGCCATCAGTAAACCAGGTTCTAGTCATTTCTTCTTCAGTCATCTGGTCATAGGGAACACCCCATGAGGCTATAGGTGCATGCTTGGCAGCAGATGGCATTGTAACAGGAGTAGAAACCATAGGCATCTGAGCAACTTCATGTAACTTGCTTGTTCTTTCAGGACCTGCTCGGGCCCGATCATGTATATACCACTTCCATTTGATAATAGACTGCTGCTGTGCACGTCCTACTTTATCACTTGGAGGGTCTGATAACACCCAGCTCATGATGGGCAGTTCAGGTCACATAGTAACTTTGTGTCCTATTGTCAAATGTTCAGTTTCCACTAAGGCCCAATAGCAGGCCAAGAGCTGTTTTTCAAAGGGAGAGTAGGTGTCTGCAGATGATGGTAGAGCTTTGCTCCAAAATCCCAAGATCTCTTCTGTGATTCACCTACATGGGCCTGCCAGAGGCTCCAAACATCATCTCTATCTGCCACCGACACCTCAAGTACCATTGGGTCTGCTGGATCATATGGTCCAAGTGGTAGTGCAGCCTGCACAGCAGCCTGGACCTGTTGAAAAGCCTTCTCTTGTTCCAGGCCCCACACAAAGCTATCAGCTTTCCAAGTCACTTGGAAAATAGGCCTGAGTAACACACCTAAGTGAGGAATGTGCTGTCTTCAGAATCCAAATAGGCCCACTAAATGTGCTTCTTTCTTGGTGGTGGGAGGGGCCAGGTGCAATAACTTATCTTTCACCTTAGAAGGAATATCTCTGCATGCCCCACACCACTGTACTCCTAAGAATTTCACTGAAGTAGATGGTCCGTGAATTTTGGTTGGATTTATTTCCCATCCTCTGATACGCATATGTGTAACCAATGAATCCAAAGTGGTTGCTACTTCCTGCTCACTTGGTCCAATCAGAATAATGTCATCAATATAGTGCACCAATGTGATATTTTCTGGAAGAGACAAATAATCAAGATCCCTTCTAACTAAGTTATGACACAGAGTAGGAGAGTTAATATATTCTTGAGGCAAAACTGTAAAGGTATACTGCTGGCCTTGCCAACTGAAAGCAAATTGCTTCTGATGGTCCTTATGGACAGGTACTGAGACGGCATTTGCCAGAGCAATAGCTGCATACCAGGTTCCAGGAGATGTGTTAATTTGCTCAAGTAGCAAAACTACATCTGGTACAGCAGCTGCAATGGGAGTTACTACCTGATTTAGTTTATGGTAGTCAACTGTCATTCTCCATGATCCATCTGTCTTCTGCACTGACCAGATAGGAGAGTTAAAGGGAGATGTGGTGGAAACCACCACCCCTGCATCTCTCATGTCCTTGATAGTGTCAGTAATTTCTGCAGTTCCTCCAGGAATACGATACTGTTTTTGATTCACTATTTTCCTTGGCAGAGGCAACTCTAAAGGCTTCCATTTTGCCTTTCCAACCATAATAGCCCTCACTCCACAGGTCAGGAAACCAATGTGAGAATTCTGCCAATTTCTAAGTATATCTATTCCAATTATACATTCTAGAACTGGGGAAATGATGACAGGATGTGTTCAGGGACCTACTGAACCTACTGTGAGACAGACATCAGTTAAAACTCCATTAATCACCTGTCTTCAATAAGCTCTAACTGGAGGGCCACAATGTTTCTTGGGATCTCCTGGGATCAGTATCAATTCATAACCAGTATTCAATAGACCCTGGAAAGTCTGGTTATTTCCTTTCCCCCAGTGTACAATTACCCTTGTAAAAGCCCATAGGACCCTCTGGGGAAAAATTGGAGAAAGACTAACAGCAAAACTTTTAGATGTCTTATCAAGATCCCCCCTTCATTCAAGGGGTTCTGGCTCTGCAAACTGTCTCAAGTCTAGAAATTGATTCACTGGCCAGGATTGCCTTTTGCCATGATCCAATGTAGCCTTTCTTTCATTTATTTGAGAATGTTTCTGCTTATACAGATCAAATAGATATACAGTAGGTTTCCTATCTATTTCATGCCTGGAAACACCATGATTGATTAGCCAGTATCAATGATCCAAAGGAGTTAAGCCATTATAAATCCCACCTCTCTTGTACTGGCCATTATGGGGTATGTCATTGTAATCATTGTTTTGTCCACCCTGTCCATTATAATAACAATGATCACCTTGTCTCTGGCAATTCAATGCTGCCACCTGGCTCTTGTTACATCTCAGCACAATTAAGCCCATTGAATTTAATTCATCTAATTGAGTAGCAGTATCTCCAACCCTAAGGTCTGGCACAAGGAAAAGGGCAAAAACAAAACTCTTTAAATGTGCTGGTGCCCCTCTCACCAGTTTGTGTCTTATAGGACTGGTGAAGGGCCTTCTCATTGTGGAGGACTAGGTTTCACACAACTTTTCCACTCTAGCATTGCAATTTCCCTAAGCCTTAAAATCCCTTCATCAACACTAAGCCAAGGGATATTAGGCATCGCCAACTCCTGTTCAGTAGGACATCTTTTGATAAACACTTCAGCCAATCATTCAAACAAACTTCTGTCACCTTTTTTTAACTGTTCAAGCTTCCATATTAAACCTAGAATCTCCACTCAGAGGGCACATGCCAATAAACTCAGCCTGCTCTAGTTTTATGTTCCTTCCACCGTTATCCCACACCCTTAAAATTCATTCCTAAGCATAGTCCCCAGATTTCTTCTTGAATGAATCAGCAAACTCATTAAGCTCCTTAGTAATATAATGTATTTCTTCATGGACTACACTTTCTACCTCCCCTCTAGGGGTCTGTTTTGCCTCTGGCTATAGGTCTAGAAGTAACTATTGGTGGGTCTTGAGAAACATCAGTATTGTCTGGTCTGGCATTTTCTTTAGCAAAAGTCACTACTGGTTTATCAGGCTCTGAGGGATTAATTTCCTCATGTGGAGCAGGCATTTTTTCAAGGGGTGGGGCTGAGGGTGCTACTTCCTCAGGTGGGGCAAATCCTTGAAAATCTGAAGATTCAAAATTCTCAATTTCAACCGGGTCTTCCAATACATCCCCATCCCAAGTTATAGGATCCTATTCTTTGCCAATTAATGCCCTTACTTTCACTGCTGACACCCTCTGAGGCTGAGACCTGAATTTTCGCTGTACTTCAGCCAACCTTATAATGAAGGCTTCAGTTTGATTTTCTGCAACTTGAGCACTATGGCTGCTAGAGAGAATTTTCTCTTCAAGGGCACACTTAGCAACTTTTAGATTGTTTTCTTGCATCTGGAGCTGTTTGATTTTATGACACAACATCCTTTTCTTCATTGTTTTTTTCCTGAGATGCTAAGAGCAACCAGCCAGCAAAATCATTTTCTGATTTTTTCCCCAACTTGTAGAAAGTATTGTATACCACTGAATCATCTAATTCATCAAGACAATCAAAGACAGTAGCTTCTTTAAGCTGAAATAGTTTCAACCACGGGTCTTCAATATTCTCCAAACTCCCAGAAGGAAGAATATCTAGAGAGGTTTCAGTAGTTGAAGGTGCTGATGAATTACCACACCAACTCCAGATTTTTAAAATATTCATCCTTATACTTCTGCTCCTCTAGAACCACTCCTGGTACCAACTTCTGCTTTATTCAGGGTTCTCTAGAGTCACAGAATGTATGTATGGGAGTCTCTATAAAGTTAGTGAATTTTTCAATGACGTACAACTTGAGTCCAACTCCCCAACAATGGTCAGCAGCAACTGTGGATGGAAATCCAAGGATCTAGCAGTTGCTCAGTCCCATGAGGCAAGCAGTCAAGTCTTCCAATGTCCTTATATAGGTCTCCAGCAGAGGGTGTGGCCCAGATTAATGGAGTGTGCCACCACGCCTTTAATCCCAGATGACCTTGAACTCAGAGATCTCCTTATGTTAATCTTCTGGAATTCATAGTCACTATGTTTCAAGATCTCCATGCCAAGATCCAGGTCAGAAACTTGTATCTCTGAGCCTCCAGATTAGGATCACAGGTGAGCCTTCCAATTCTTGATTAGTTCATTCCAGATATAGTCAAGTTGACAACCAGGAATAGCCACTACAGTAGGTTTGAGTAAATACAACATGTGTGTGGTATATGTGTGTGGGGTTGTGTGTGCACACATGGTGTCTAAGATTAATCTCAGGTGTTGTTTATTTGAAACAGGGTGTCATTGGTATCAACCTGTCAATTAAGCAGGGCTAGCTAGACAAGGCACCTCAATGATCTGCTAATCTCTGTTTCTACATCAGTGGGATTATGAAATATTTACCACCATTCTCAGCTATTTTATGTGGGTTCTGGTCAAACACAGATACTCATGCTGGCACTGCAGGCTCCTGATTGACTGGGCCATCTGTTTAGCCCTCTAAATATGTATTATGATCTCATATTATCTTGACCTAGTTGCAGAAAGGATTGTTTTCTAAATTATGCATTTCTTTCTCAGCTATAGGGCTATGAATTGAGCCTGTTTATCAGTCACAAGAAAAAAAAATAGACTTTTGTTATGGTTCTGAACTACTGAGTTTCTTTCCATTCCCAAGACACCCATTTTCTGATTGACTTTTACTTGCCCAATAAACTCCCATTATTCAAAACTAGACAATAGCCCCAAATTCCCAAGAATCTAGAAGTAGTATAAAATCAGTATTTTTCAAATATTTTTATAGCTATTCACTGTACCCAATGAATCATTGAAAGCCTTTATCTTTGAAATTATTACTACCATCCAGTTTACAGAGGGCTAATTTTACATAATCTTTAAAAAAAGTTTCATTCAACCTTTAACTGGGCTAGGAAATTCAATAAGTTCCAGATTTTAAGGAATGTTGCAGGGCCACACAATAGGATAGAGTGAGGCAGGGTAAAATACTTCATACAATGAAGAAATTGGAAATTAAAAAAAATATTTTTTGAATGGATATTTTTGTTATGACTATTTACATGTCATTGATAAGATCACAAGCAGCTGCTGTAAAGTACAATCATTGAATTTATTTGTACTACATTCTATGGATAGTGGCTATTGTAAACACCATACTTAAACCCAGTGTGAATACAGTGTGCACTGCTCTAGGTATTTATTTCATGAAATGATCACAGAAAAGATTTCCCTGGTAATGCTTTCCTATTAACAGCATTTCTTCTGGATCATTATTTTTCCTTTATGTATTGATCTGTAAAGGAATGTTTTCCTATAACATGACACATTATATCATCAGTTATACAGTATTCTTATCTACCCATTAAAAGAATGTTCAGTCTGGCCATGGCTTGTGACAACGTGTTCTGTCTCTGTGCTAGGAGCATCTAGTCACTGCCAATAACCGTCTCAGAGAAAGTATGGCAAAATCTGTAACAGAGATTCCACATCAGTCTGAGAGTGTCCCTTCAGGCTGTCAGAGCACTGTTATGTGTCATATTAATCCTAAGACACTGTTCTTATTTTTCCTGAGATTAGTTTTTCAATTATAAAATACAATCATTGTTCTTCTAATCCCTGTTATGGATATACTAGTGTATTCTGCATTCAGAGGGTAATGCTCATTTATTCCAAAGACTAAGATAAAAGGAAAGATACCAGGTTTTGCACATAAAATTTATTGAAGTCTTACTACCATTATGGAGATTGCTCACTTGAGATATTTTTCTTGAAATTCATGACTAATTGCTTACCCTCTCACATGTTTATTTTGTTCTCTATTTTTGACCTCATAACTGAGAATATATTTATTACTTTAAAGCTTGTGGAAATTTTGAATAAAAAATACAAAGCTATATCTTTTTAATTTTGAATTTAATTTTATGTCTTGGTTTTATAAAGGGAACATTTATATTCACTGATAAAAAGACAAGCATTTTCTCTTATATTTTTTCTATCTTTAATAGATTAATCAAAAACTCAATCAGTGTGTATGTGGTAATACAATTAGAAAAGATGTTTTCCTATAATTTGACACAATAAATCATCAATTATACATAACGCTTATCTACCCACTAAAAGAATGTCCAGGCTGGTCATGGCTTGTGACAACGTGTTCTGCCTCTGTGTTGGGAGTTTCTAGATGCTGTTAATAACAGTCTCAGAGAAGGTAGGGCAAAGTCTGTAACAGAGAATTCACATCAGTCTTAGAGTATCCCTTCAGGGTTTCAGAGCACTGCTGTGTGCTAGATTGGAAGAAGAAGGCAAAATATGAAATGAATCTCCTCTCAGGGTGTTCAGATACCTCTGATCACTGGCCCAGAAAGGAGGTCAGGAATGGATGTTCAAGTTCCAGCAGGCAGGAAGGGGAAGTGCAGCACAGACCTGGCAGAATGTTGGTCTGGTGGGAAACAAGTGCCAAGTGTCAAAAGGGCAGGAGAAAAGAAAATACCTTCATTAGGAATCTTAATACCATGGCTCTTTTAGGCAAAGTGTTTCCCTATCTCAATCTTTAATGAAGCAGATCTCTGAGATGATCTTAGCATGTTCATATGTCTTTATTGGGGGTAGATGTAGACCCATACACTTTATTCAGGATGAATGAGAAATTGAATATTTTCAGGGGGAAGGGTGCAAAAATATCCAGGAAGTGAAGGTCATTGGCTAAGGATAAGGCTATCCATATACTTCATTAGCATGGAGAAGAGTTCCACAGTGCTATGCTACATGACTAAGTGTCTGTGGTTCTCTCAGTTGTTGGTTGAAGTTATGTGTTTCATAGTAGGCACTGGAGGCTGGGAGGGGCCAGCTCCATTCATACCATCTCAGATCTCTGAGATTCCCAGGGTTGGTACATATCACACTTCACCAGTTCTTATGCCTGTCTGATAACACAGTCCACATGCCCTAAAATGATTCATTCAGTATGAATATTCACTTGTCTCAATGCCTTATAACCCGTGCTAATCCCTGTGCCCCACAAAGTATGAGGACAACACCAGTTCTCCCAAGTTGTCCTCTCACCGACACATGTGTGAAATGACATCATACAGACAGACAAAGAAACGGATGGATGGATGGATGGATGGATGGATGGATGGATGGATGGATAAGTGAAGGGATAGACAAATACACATACAGTACAGGGACACACACATACATACACATGCACACACACACACACACACATAATAAAAAGAAAAAGAATGTTCAAATTTGGTCAGTTTATCAGCAAGCCAGGAGGTAAGAAGCTCCCCTAGGCCCTTCATCTTTGAAACCCATGACCTCTGTCTAGCACCAGAAAACAAACCTAAAGTTAGAGGCACTCAATTTACCTCTTGACCCATGATCCTCTCTATATTATCAAGGCTGTCAAGACAAGGAAAGTTTTAGAAACTATCATACTTCAGGATGATCAAAGACACATGATAAATGAGTGAGAAGATATAGTATTGATGCAAACAAGCAAATCCCCACAGAGAACTCTGTAAGAAGTTGGAAAAATGCATTGGTTTTAGGAAGTTGCTTATCATTTTAAGTTCATTAGATTTAACAAATATATCACAGGACTGTGAAATACTAACAATAAGGGGTATTAGGTATAGGGTATGGAGAGTTCTACATCTATTTGCAAGTTCAATACTTAAAATTAAGTTTATTAAGTGCAAGGAAAAGGCATTACCAACAAAATTTCAGCTACTGTAAGAAGGGATATCCAGAGCTATAGAATACCGTTCAGTTTTTAGACCAAAGAGTTCCAGAAAACTTTCATTGGTCAAGCTTTTTATACTGAAATGAATAGTCAAACTTGATATTTCATAACTCACTTCCAAATTTGAAGCTGACATATTACTCTGAAATGACTCATGTCTTTAAACGCCATTGTATCAACATTTAATATAAAGCTGCTAACAAGAAGTTAAGCCACTATGGGTGTCAAGATTCTTTTTTTTTTATAGTTTCTTTCATCTTTTTTTAATTTTCTATATCTTTTTATTTACATTCCAAATGATTTCCCCTTTCCTGTTTCCTCCGTCCCCGATAGTCCCATAAACCCCCTTCCCTCCCCTTGTTCCCCATTCAACCTCCTCTCGCTTCTCTGTCCTGGTATTCCCCTACATCCAGTCTTTCCAGGACCAGGGGTCTCTCCTTCCATCTTCTTGGAAATCTATTGATATGTGAATTGTGTCTTGGGTATTCGGAGATTAAGGGTTAACATCCCCTTATCAGTGACTATATACCATGTGTGTTCTTTTGTGATTGGGCTACCTCACTAAGGATGATATTTCCCAGTTCTGACTATTTGCATAAGAATTTTGTGAATTCATTGTTTTTAATTGCAGAGTAGTATTCCATTGTGTAAATATACCACATCTTCTGCATCCATTCCTCCGTTGAGGGACATCTGGGTTCTTTCCAGCTTCTGACTTTTATAAATAAGGCTGCTATGAACATAGTGGAGCAGGTGTCCTTATTGCATGCAGAGAAAGCCTCTGAGTATATGCCCAGGAGAGGTATAACAGGGTTCTCTGGGAGTGTCATGCCCAGTTTTCTGAGGAACCGCCAGACTGAATTCTAGAGTGGTTGTACCAGCTTGCAATTCCACCAGCAGTGGAGGAGTGTTCCTCTTTCTCCACATCCTTGCCAACAACTGCTGTCTCCTGTGTTTTTGATCTTAGCCATTCTGACTGGTGTGAGGTGGAATCTCAGGGTTGTTTTGATTTGCATTTCCCTAATGACTAAGGATATTAAACATTTCTTTAGGTCTTCTCAGCCATTAGATATTCTTCAGGTGAGAAGTCTTTGTTTAGCTCTGTACCCCATTTTTTAATAGAGTTATTTGGCTCTCTGGAGTCTAACTTCTTGAGTTCTTTGTATAAATTGGATATTAGCCCTCTGTTGGATGTAGGTTTGGTAAAGATCTTTTCCAAGTTTGTTGGTTGCTGTTTTGTCCTTTTGACAGTGTCCTTTGCCTTACAAAAACTTTGTAATTTTATGAGGTCCCATTTGTCAATTCTTGATCTTAGAGCATAAGCTATTGGTGTTCTGTTCAAGAAATTTTCCCCTGTGCCCATATGTTCAAGGTTCTTCCCTTGTTTCCTTTCTATTAATTTCATTGTGTCTGGTTTTATGTGGAGGTCCTTGATCCACTTGGAATTGAGCTTAGTGCAAGGAGATGAGAATGGATCGATTTGCATTCTTCTCCATGTTGACCTCAAGTTGATCCAGCACCATTTGTTGAAAAAGGCTATCTTTATTCCACTGGATGGTTTTAACTCCTTTGTCAAAGATCAAGTGACCATAGGTATGTGGATTCATTTCTGGGTCTTCAATTCTGTTCCATTGATCTACATGCCTGTCATTGTACCAATACCATGCAGTTTTTAGCACTATTGCTCTGTAGTACAGCTTGAGGTTTGGGATACTGATTCCCCCAGAAGTTCTTTTACTCTTGAGAATAGTTTTAGCTATCCTGGGTTTTCTGTTATTCCAGATGAATTTTTGAATTGCTCTTTCTAACTCTATGAAGAATTGAGTTGAAATTTTGATGGGGATTGCATTGAATCTGTATATTGCTTTTGGCAACATGGTCATTTTTACTATATTAATCCTGCCAATCCATGAGCACAGAAGATTTTTCCATCTTCGGAGGTCTTCTTCAATTTCTTTCTTCAGAGACTTCAAGTTCTTGTCTTACAGATCTTTCATTTGTTTGTTTAGAGTCACACCAAGATAATTTTTTATATTGTTTGTGGCTATTGTGAAGGGTATCATTTCCCTTATTTCTTTCTCAGCCTGCTTATCCTTTGAGTATAGGAAGGCTACTGATTTGCTTGAGTTAATTTTATATCCTGGTCACTTTGCTGAAGTTGTTTATTAGCTGTAGGAGTTTTCTGGTGGAGTTCTTTGGGTCACTTAAGTATACTATCATGTTGTCTGCAAATAGTGATAGTTTTACTTCTTCCTTTCCAATTTGTATCCCTTTGACCTCCTTTTGTTTTGTAATTGCTCTAGCTAGAACTTCAAGTACTGTATTGAAAAGATATGGAGAGAAAAGGCAGCCTTGTCTCATCCCTGATTTCAGTGGGATTGCTTCAAGTTTCTCTCCATTTAGATTGATGTTGGCTACCAGTTTGCTGTAAATTGCTTTTACTATGTTTAGATATGGGCCTCGAATTCCTGATCTTTCCAATACCTTTAGCATGAAAGGATGCTGAATTTTGTCAAATGCTTTTTCAGCATCTAATGGAATGATCATGTGGTTTTTTTATTTGAGATTGTTTATGTAGTAGATTACATGAAGGACTTCCTTATATTGAACCATCTCTGCATCCCTGGGATGAAGCTTACTTGATCTTGGTGAATGATGGTTTTGATGTGTTCTTGGATTTGGTTGGCAAGAATTTTATTGAATATTTTTGCATTGATATTTATAAGACAGATTGGCCTGAGATTCTCTTTTGTCAGATCTTTGTGTGATTTTGGTATCAGCATAATTGTGGCTTCATAGAACGAGTTGGGTAGTGTTCCTTCTGTTTCTATTTTGTGGAATAGTTTGAAGAGTTTTGGTGTTAGGTCTTCTTTGAAGGTCTGATAGAATTTCTTCACTAAAGCCCTCTGGACTTGTGCATTTTTGGGCTGGAAGACTTCCAATGACCACTTCTATTTCTTCAGGAGTTATAGGATGGTTTAGATGGTCTATTTGATCCTGATTTTATTTTGGTGTTTGGTATCTGTCTAATAAATTATCCATTTCCTCCAGATTTTCTAGTTGTGTTGAATACAGGCTTTTGTAATAGGATCTGATGATTTTTTGAATTTCCTCAGTTTCTGTTGTTATCTCTTCCTTTTTGTTTCTGATTTTGTTAATTTGGATACTGTCTCTGTGCCCTCTGTGTTTCCTGCATGCAGGAAAATGCTGGGTCCTGTTTACGCATCCACTCTGTTAGTCTATGTCTTTTTATTGTGAAACTGAGACCATTGATATTAAGAGAGATTAAGGAATAGTGATTATTGCCACCTGCCATTCTTGATGCTATCTTTATGTTTGAGTGATTATCTACTTTTGGGTTTGATGAAAGAAGGTTACTATCTCGTTTTTTCCAGCGTGTAGTTTCTCTCCTTGTATTGGCAATTTTCACCTATTGTCCTTTGCAGGGCTGGGTTTGTGCAAGAATATTGTGTAAATTTGGTTTTATCATGGAATGTCTTGGTCTCTCCATCTATGGTGATTGAGAGTTTTGCTGGGTATAGTAGTCTAGGCTGGCTTTTGTGTTCTTTTAGAGTCTGTATGAGATCTGTCTAGGATCTTCTGGCTTTCATAGTCTCTTGTGAGAAGTCTGATGTGATTCAGATAGGTCTTCCTTTATTTGTTACTTGGCTTTTTTCTCTTACTGCTTTTAATATTCTTTCTTTGTTTAGTACATTTGTTGTTTTGATTATTATATGACGGGAGGTATTTCTGTTCTGGTCCAGTCTGTTTGGAGTTCTGTAGGCTTCTTGTACATTCATCGGCATCTCTCTCTTTAGGTTAGGGAAGTTTTCCTCCATAATTTTGTTGAAGATATTTACTGGCCCTTTAAGTTGCAAATCTTCACTCTCATCTATACTTATAATCCTTAGGTTTGGTCTTCTCATTGTGTCCTGGATTTCCTGGATGTTTTGGGTTCCATGTTTTTTGCATTTTGCATTTTCTTTAATTGTTGAGTCGATGCTTTCTATGGTATCTTCAGCACCTGAGATTCTTTTTTTCCATCTCTTGTATTCTATTGTTGATGTTTGCATCTATGACTACTGATTTCTTCCCAAGGTTGTCTATCTCCAAAGTTGTCTCCCTTTGTGATATTTTAGTTGTTTCTACTTCCTCTTTAGATCCTGGATGGATTTGTTCAGATCCTTCACTTGTTTGTTTTTGTTTTCTGTATTGTTTTGTTTTGTTCCCGTATTTCTTTAAGATATTTTTGCATTTCCTCTTTCAGGATTTCTGCCTGTCGACCCAAGTTCTCCTGTATTTCTTTAAGTGATTTTTGTGTTTCCTCCTTATGGGCTTCCATTTGTTCATCCATATTCTCTTGCATTTCTTTATGTGATTTTTTTGTTGCATCCTTATGGGCCTCCATCAGTTGACCCATATTCTCCTCCATTTCTCTAAGCGATTTTTTGGTTTCCTTTGTAAGGGCTTCTACTCGTTGATTCATATTCTCCTGTATTTCTTTATGAGATTTATTTATGTCCTTCTTGAAATCCTCTAATAGCATCATGAGAAGTGATTTTATATCCAGATCTTGCCTTTCGTGTGTGATGGGGTATCCAGGACTTGCTGCTGTTGGAGAGTTGGGTTCGGATGGTGCCATATTGCCTTGATTTCAGTTAGTAAGATTCCTACGTTTGCCTTTTGTCATCTGGTTACCTCTGGTGTTAGTTGATCCTGCTGTCACTGGCTGTTGGTTGGACCTCCTATGAGCCTGCAAGGCTATTTCTGCCCACCCCCCATGACTGGGATTCCCTGGCACCAATTGCTGAGGGGCTGCCCTGTTCCTGAGTGACTTTGGAGCACTGATGTGCCTTGCCCCAAGTGATGTCGTATTGGGGAATCCCTGCACATCCGAAGGCTCAGTGTAGTCAGTTCCTAGAGCAGAGTAGAGCAGAGGTCACCAAGGGGAGGCTGGTGCGCTCCCTCCCTTTGTGGGTGCGCTCTCTCCCAGTAAGGGTCCCTCTGTAGGGCTGATGTCCCACAGCAGAGCTGGCATGTAGGTGACCACAGAACTGCCCAGCTCTTGGGTGCAGGGAGCACACAATCTGGCTGAGTCCCAAGCGATGTTATGCTCGTTTATCCCTGAGCCTGGAGGTTACAACTGCTCTGTTGCTGGAACAAAGATGGCGGAGTGCACTGTGCACCCTCTTGCTGCAGATCACTCTGCAGGGCAGATGGTCCACAGTAGAGCAGGCGCCCAGAGGACCACAGAGTTGCCCTGCCCTTGGGTGCAGATGGAAGCCCAGCAGGCTGTGTCCCAAGCGATGTTATATTGGGGAGTCCCTGTGTACCTGAAGGCTCAGAGTAGTCAATCCCTGGCACAGAGGTCGCCAAGGGAAGGCTGGTGCATTCACTCCCTGTGCGGGTGCCCAGTGGCAAAATTCTTAATCATAGATCATGTGCTTAATGATGGAAGAGAAACACTATAAAAGCCTCAAACCCAGTCACTACAGACTCAATTCTTCATTTGCTCTGTTCATTACTGTATTTATCCTTCTCACAAACCAGGAACCTAATATGTATGTAAAGAAATGAAGAAAAGCACTGCAAGACACCCTTTAATGCATTTGGAGGTATTAAGTGATTTAACTCATAGAAATCTGAATACTACACATCATTTTTATACCCAGCTTTGCAAAGAGACTGAACAATGTAAAAATTTGGAGCTTTCCAGCTGACAGATCTGTAGCAGGTAGCACAGTGACCTCCAGTGGCAGTGTTTCAGTTGCACTGACCCCTCATTTCTTTATTGATGAAATTAGATATTGCAAAAGATTTTGAATGAGTCATAAATTACCATGAAATCTAAAAGATGGCATTTCAAACATTTGCCTTGAAATGCAAATAATCATATTATAATCTAATCATGACTGTCTAATCCTTGTTTTATGCTTGGCTTAAATCCCCTCACAATAACAGAAAAAGAAGAAAAGCTCTATCTGTGAAATTACCTCTGATGCAGAATGATAAGAATCATGGTAGCCTTTAATGTATCTTTACCACCATACAGAAGACAGGGTGTAAATATTCACTCTTCTCAGTGTTCCCCAAAACCTATTCACAGTTCTATGCATTCACTCTTCAGTCAGTGTCTCTACAAAAATATATGTGGTAGTAGGCTGAAAATAATGGCTGAGATTCAGGGGGAAGAAAAATGTTTCTGTGCAGTCTTTCTGTGAGGACCACATCATAAATATTCATTAATGCTACTGTTGTTGTTGGCTTTGCCTTCCAAATAGATTACTAATACTTTGAGGAGTGGAATTTAATTGAGAATGAAAGGATCTGTGTATGTCAGTGTTTAGAATGAACCATTTGTAGTTCCATCTTACCCATCCTAAATAGTTTTTTTAAAAAAAATTGCAAAGCATGAATGAGTCTAGAAATTATTCACAATTTGAATTCTATATAACAATTCAGAGAAATCACATCACTTAGACATGTATTCCCCCAGTGATGGACTTTAGAACCAAGTCTGGAAACACTGTTCAGTCCCACTAGGTTCCTAATCAGCTCAAGGGATCAATGCTGAGTCTAAGGTATGTATTATGCTTTCCTGTGAATGCAAGACTCTGAATATCCCAATTTGTTTTTCCATTCACCATGTGAATTTAACTCTCAGACTTGCTAATAAGTAAATACAGAAATTATTGAATATGCTAGCAAAATGAAAAACAGCTTTCAGAAAGCCATAGGTCCAATCTCCAGCATTGCTTAAAAGTGGTATCTAATAGTACACTTCTATAATCCCAGACTTGGAAAGTGGAGACATGAAGATCAGAAGTTCAAAATCATTCATGGTTATTTAAGAACTGTCAGTCCTGCCTATTAGATACATGAGAACTTATGTTGAAAAAAAAAGAAATGAAGACAAGAAAAGGTGATTAAAGGTAGAAAGTGAGGTGAGAGAAAAGAGAGAGTATAAGAGAAAAAGGGGAATGAAATAGAAAGAGTTGTGTGTTTCATGGCCCAAATGAACTGCCCAGCTAAGGAACTATTGGCTGCTGTGGATGAAAAACCAGTATTTTTTTGTGTATTTGTCCCCAAGTAGGTTGAGCATATTCCAGTCATGTGTACATAGAAGCATTAATTGGACTCAATGGTCATTAACAAAAACAAAACATCAATAAACTTGAGAGGAACTTATGGTAGCAGATTAAGAATGGGAGAATAGAAGTTGATATGACCAAAATATATTGTAGCTGTACATGCATTTCTTAAAGAATAAATCAAAATATACTAAAAAGAATCAGGTGAGGCAGAGCAAATTAGGAAGACCTTGAGTTCTAGTTCACCTTCCACTGGTAGTAGGATGTTGTCTCAAAAATAAAGTTCTGCAATAAAAAGGGCTGGATTCAGGCAGCTAAGTGTGAAGCTCATGAGAGGTGGAGAGTGAAGGAGATTTGGATCAGGCAGAGGGGAGAGGCTGTAGCTCTTGCCAGCATTAGAGCAGCAGGTCATCAGAAACTGTCCGGTGCTCCTCTTTAAGAGCATAACATGGCCTGGTATAACTGAAGTCTATTTTATATCTTCATACTATACAGTTTTGGAATATTTTTGACCTTTTACAGGATTTGACTAGTATCAACTGGGATTTAACCTAAAAGGAGGTTACACTGTCATGTACATGTTTCTTAAAAACAAGCCAATAGAAGCTGAACATGAAAATGAGTGATGCCAGCAAACTGCACAGTGTTAAGAATACATGCAGCTTTGCCTGACGTTTTGGTAAAAGTCCCAAATATAAGTGTAAATTTTCCAAACTACAAATGGCAATGCTTCCATAAATATCAATGAGAATCTTGAGTTAGCCCCAGGTCTATATGTCCTGGGCCTGTATGCTAGTGTTGGAAGGCACTATGTGACCCAAAGTGACTCATGGACACCACAGGTAAGGAACAGTCACAGGGCTTTATGTGGAACCACCTCAGAAAGCAGAAGACAGAGATGTTTATTAGAAGATATTATGAGGTCTACTTCTATGAATAATTTTTCCTCTCTTCTCTCTTTAGAATTCACATAGAAGGGAAAGCATAGGGGGGAAGCCTTTATGTGTTCCTTCCCCCCAGCCTCACTTCAAGTTCTGGTATTTTCTCTGTTGAAAACAGAAAGATAAGCAATTACAGGAAGGTTTCATCACATCAAAATCTCAGGTTCTTAATGTAATGATTCCATTCCCTCTATGTTTCCTGTTTTAATATATCACAACTAGATCAGGATCTGCTAGGTAAAGGATGATGTTGTCCTTAGACTTGTGATATCAGGCATTTTCCCTTTTCTTAAAGGTTGTGTTTCTGTCTTTGTCAAATATTAGACCAAAAACTGACCAGTTGCATAAACAAAGTTTATTTCACTTCCTGAACTACATTTCTACCCTTATTGATTTTCTCCAAATACTTTGAAAATACGTTCATTCTTTACCTCATTGTTCTGCAGTGTCTCACAGTGACAGGCACAGTGTAAGAAAGATTCAATAACTGAGCACAAATTATGTTTCTGTAAAGTAGTAAGCCTGGAACTTCCCTTGGCAGCCTGACCACAGGAACATTTTAAGGGAGATATTGAATTCCACCAGCAGTCTCTGATTCAGTATTGACTGGGTGGGAGCCTGAATGTTTTCATTTCTAACAGTTCACCAAGTATTACTGCAGCTGTGAGAACCATACTTCAAAATCACAAAGAATGTGACTGCAAATCAGTTGCTGGTTCAAATTTATTGGTGTCAGCTGTGAAGTTAAATACCACTTAAACAGCAAGTCACACACTTAAAAGAAAATTGAGAATTGAGTGGCTGAGTGTCCTTGTTTGCTTATGACTGAGGGAGTTCAGGGACATGGGACCTTTTGTGTAAAACTGGACTATCTGTGTGTCTCAAGAAAGTCAGGACAAATTAACCACCCATGAAATTATATTTATAAAAGGAGAAAACACACAAACAAACAAACAAAAATATGAGGCTGGAAGAGATGACTCATAGGTTAAGATCTCTTGCTAGAGGACAAAAGTTCAGTTCCAATGTTAGACTTCCTTTAACTATAGATATAGGGGATACAACATATAATATCCTCTGAATTCTGTGTGTGTGTGTATATGTGTCTATAAGAGCTCTTGATGTTCTTTGAGAGGACCAAAGTTCAGCTCCATGCATCCATGTTAGATTGCCTTTAACTATAGATATAGGGGATACAACATATCATATCCTCTGAATTCTGTGTGTGTGTGTGTGTGTGTGTGTCTATAAGAGCTCTTGATGTTCTTCTAGAGGACCAAAGTTCAGTTCCAAGCACCCATGCTAAACTGCCTTTAACTATAGATACAGGGGATACAACATATCATATCCTCTGAATTCTCTCTCTCTCTCTCTCTCTGTGTGTGTGTATGTATGTATGTATATATACTAATAATTCTGTTTTAAAAAGCAACAGCAACAACCAATACAGCTCACTGTATGCATGTTTCTGCAAGTGCACCTGTGAAGACACGTATGAATAATGGTACCAGGCACATCATGTGCATTTCTGTCATAAGAGGCAAGTCTTGAAGTAATTGTTATAATCAAGAATATATGAAGACACATTCAGATCTCTTATGCAGAGCCCAATGGATCTTCCATTCAGGAGTAAAACCCAGCATTTTTGTAACAGGTATGGAGTCTCATCTCCCTAATTAGAGTGTGTTTCTAAGAGAATTCATTTTCTGTTTTCCCTTTTAAAGGCTTCCTTAAATCTAGTTGTTTTGTTCTCTCTGGAAGTAACCTAAATTGGTGTAAGTCAATCATTAGTCTGACTAAGTCTATCTGTGTGGATCTGGCCATTGGTCACAGAGCTAATAAACATCAGGATAAATGTGAGCATTTTGTCAGATTCTGCATTTTTTCTACTAATTTTAAAAGGAAATAGCAAATAAAACAATAACAACAAAAAAATTAGTGTATCCTAAAGATAATTTAAACAACTGGATGCTGTTTTAGTTAAGATTTTTATTACTGTGAAGAGACATCATGAGCACAGTAACTCTTACAAGGAAACACTTAATTGGGACTGGCTTACACTTCTAAGGTTAAATCCATTATTGTCATGGTGGGAAGCATGGCAGCGCACTGCATGGCAGCACACTGCATGGCAGCACACTGCATGGCAGCGCACTGGCAGACATGGTAATGCAGAGATTAGCTAAGTGTTCTACATCTGGATCAGCAGGCTGCAGGAAGAGCGTGAGACTAGGCCTGGTTTGAGCATCTGAAACTTCAAAACCTACCCCAGTGACACACTTCCTCCAACAAGGAATTCCTCCCATTAGTGCCACTCTCTGTAAGCCTATGGGGGCTGTTTTCATTCAAACCACCTCAGATGCCCTGGGATTAGAAGCCTTTTAAGGCTTCTTAGATATTGTATATCTCTCGATAGGACAAAAGAAAATAATCATCTTATGGATAGTGGTCCCCAAGTTTCAAAAGCTTTTAGAGGTGAAAACAAAAAGTACTATACATGGTAGTAAGTTCCCATTTCACTAACAGAGAAGTTTATATATTTGAAGTCTTGAATCCACATCTGGCAAAGAGTCTAGGTTTGCTTTTGCAGCTTAGAACATATGACAACAGCAGTTTTCCTCTGGCCAAATGTTCTAGGGAGGAAATAAGAAGAACTTTGTGTCGTTAACTTTTATAGTAGCTGTGTATTTCTCAGGAATTACATGGCACAACTTGCCATGAAGTTGAAAAGATTTACTGATTGAAACTGAACACAAAAATGAGTGGGCTCTTACCTATTTATATTTAGCATACATAGAGAAGTTAGAAGACCATCATGCCAAGTTACTTAGAATAAACTATAGAAATATGGTCTAGGTAACTATTGGGCAGAATATACAATTAAATGTTTCCACAATAATGATCAGTTATTCTATGTGGAATGGTCATGAAGATAAGGAAATGTTCTCATAATGGAGAGTGCCTGATGAAATACTTGGTACAGGTGTAATCTAGAATTACCCCAGCTGTTCATAGGCATTTTAGTGCCTGTAGAGTAGTTATCCATACTTTCCAATTCAGTGCTAGAATTTCATATATTAACTAGGAATAACAGTTTAACCATCAGAAAGAATCCACAATATAACCAAGAAGCTTATGCCACAGTATACTATGCAGATGGCTGGGGTAAGAGACTCGTTAATCTCAGACTACTAGAAAAGAATTTCCAGAGAGACAATTCCACTTGAGAAATGATGGAATTAGTTACAAAGATGAGGAAGATACAAAATAAACAAAGGCCTTTACAAAGATGAAGTGAATTTTATTTTTATGGATACATTTTCAATAATTTTTAGTGCTTCTATGACTGTAATTTAAAAATAACAGCTTATTATAATTTTTCTTTTTGATGTCTGGGGGAGAAGCATGTAAAATTACCTAACAGAACTTCTCTTTTTAACATAGTTGTTCTATATTGTGGTAGCCAAGACATTTATTTTTTGCTATTTTATTACTAATTCTACACTTCCTCAAGCATCAGTATTTTTTATTCTTCTTTTACACATTGTATCCCAATTGTCCTTTTACTTCCTCCCTCATCAGCTCTCCTCTTTCACAGATTAACCCCATCTGCCTCTCCTCAGAAAAGAGCAGGCCTCCCAGAGACATTAATCAAACACGGCATAACAAGTTACAAGAACAGATGATTTTTAAACATCCGAACAACCAAAACCTTAGGAGAAAATGTACAGCAGGAGAAATACAAATTCTAAAAGGATGAAAGATGAAAGGTTCCTAGAATCCCTGGAAAGTAATGGAACACTGGATTCCCTCTCCCCAGCATGGAAGTGGAGAAATTTTCTACAGAAACCATATAAGCGCAATTTCATAAATTCCAGGTTTAAAGTTGAGTTTGCAATTTCCTTCATTAAATATAACATAGTTACTGATCTTCTGAAGCATATAATTCTTTTTAATTTTTCAAATACAGTTATTATAACTGTATGTCCATTTCAGCAAAACACTAAAGAAACATTATTAAGCAAACCAACATCAAAAAGTTCTTTATATTTTTCTAAATTATGGCAGGAAACTACTTTGACTTACTGCAGGCTTTATTTAAGAGTATTTGTCTGTTAATAGTTCGAATCTAATTTTTTATATATACAATATCTAATTTGATAGTGTAAATTATTTTTAAAGCATACCTATGTTAATATATGTTAATAACTATGTTAATAAGAGTATCACATTTCAGAGTGAATTTCAAAGGCTACAGGTGATCTTTTGGAAACTGATAAGTGGCTAGTTCCATCTTGTAGAATGGTAAATATTTTTACAGCCACAAAAGAGTAGAAATATGTTTCCATGTGACCTAACTTTGCAATAGATGTTAATATTTTCCTTTAATTTCTGCTGTTCAGATCTTATTTCAGGAATCAAATCAAACATCTTATTAAAGCATATTTGATATAGACCAAAGATCTATCTTTATCTTTAATTTAAGTAAAATAACACAGTAAAATCAGCATTAAAATAGTATCCAAGAAAACTCTTATATTTTAGGAGTCAGTATTTTTGTTAGGACACACACACACACACACACACACACACACACACACATTGTGATTTTGTTTTGTTTTATTTTATTTTTTTCAAGTCATAACTGATCTTTATTTAGCATACTTTGTTCCTAAAAGAGATTAATCTATGCTTTATTATGCACATGGGAATCAGTTAATAATCATCAGAATAAGTTGTTAACACATTATGCTGTGTTTAAAAATGTCTAAAGTAAACTACTTAGAGTCAAATTTGAATTAACACCAGCTGCTGGAGATGCCAGTCTCAGAGACCCCCAGAGACAGGAAGGATACTGGAACACTGGTTTAATGTGTGAATACATAGCTGAGTGAGAAGACTCATAATCTTCACCTCCTTCTGCTAGACCTGTTCTCTCTTGCTTGCTTGCCACCAGCCTGTGACTGTAACAGTGCCTCCTTGCCTTCTTCCCTCTCTGACAGGCCCAGTCAAGTCTCCATTTTTTTTTGTTTTTTTTCCGCTTTCAGTATCTGAATGAGTTAATTGAAAAAAGAAATAAAAATGGAGCTGAGGACATAAATATCTTATGTGTTTCTTTACTATTGTTTGTTTGGTTGATTTTTGAGACCAGAATGTCCTTGAACTAAAGATCTTTCTGTCTGCCTTAGTTTCCCAAGTGCCAAGTGTGTGTCACTCTCAGTTTAGCAATATGTATTTTTGATTATCAATTGTTTGTTATTTTTATTTTAAAAAAGCAATTATGAAAAGTAAAAGCTAGTACCTTGATTGAGTGAATCGATTTGCTTTATAGAGCACTTTCTGAAAGTTTTCATTTTTGTGTTATGGAAGGTGCATTCTGGTGTGTTCTGCATTCTATGGACACAGTTTAAAGGTAGAATACACATTAGAGTTGTTTCTCTAAAAATAGGTATGCCTTCCTATCAAGTGGGACTTGTTTTGTCTCCTCTAACAGGCTTTTCTTGCCTGAGGAGAAACCTAGTCCAGGAATACTAGCACTCCAGGCTTGAATGTGTGTAGTCAAATATCTGTTTTCTGCGAGTGTGTCAGGCTGAGAACACAGTCACACCTGGTACTTGAAAGTTCTTCCAGGCAATCAAGATCACAGCCAGGTCCCAACAGTCAATTCACTGTGTTCAAAAGACAAGGCAATGCCATGTGGAAGGCTGGGCTAGAGGAAACAAGGTCTTGGTTATTTAAGACCATAGCAGGCAAATAAGATGACGACCTTGTCAGCTTATTTTTACCATGACAAACTGGCCCCTTGGACAGCCTTCATGGCTTCATGGAAGAAAATTTCCATGTTTAACACCTGTCCCTTCCATAGAGGAGGCCAAGGAATGGAAGTAGTATTGTTCCAGATTCTGTGCATTATGTCTCTGGACTACATAGGTCTAGACAGGCCAGCTCCAAACACACCATAAGTAAAGAATACGACAAACAAATAAACGTATGTGTATGTGTGTTCTCTCTGTGAGATTATAACTTGCTCTCGTGATCCAGCCCTGGTGTTGGGCATTTTTAGAGAAAGCAAATTAGAGCTTTTGTCACTTCTTTGTCAAAAAAAAAAAAGAATGAATGAATGAATGAACAAATGAATGAATGAATAAAAAGAAACCATGGATTATTTAACTCTAGCTAGGGAGTCCATTTGTATGATGTGGTCAGGTGCATTAACATTATGCTCTTTTAGAAAGTCATCCAGAGACTGTACCTGCCTAGAGCTGCTTTATAAATATATCATGCTTTTGGGAAAACTTGGATCTCAATGTAAAGTCACCTAGATAACTCAAGTGAATAATTAAAGAATTAAAATTTTTGAAAGATGCATGGATATTGAAAAATACTAAATTTTGCTTTGACACATCTTCTTTCCATAGAACATGTGATGTGTTTGTGTGCATAAGTGGGGAGTGTATGTATATGTAGCATTCCCATGCTATCATTTCAGTAATAACTTCTTATTTAACAGTTCAGAAAATAATCCACATGACCCAATATTTAGAAGGTAATTTCAAAACCAGCTTGTTTCTTTCCTGTTGATGTGTCAATCATGATAAATAATTGTGGCTCTGACTAGAGGTTAGATTAACTTCAGTTAAACAAATTTCAATAAGAAAATTCCTTGTCCTTGCTTATTAACAGCTAAATGGGTACTGTATTCATAATTTTACATTATGTTTCACACAAAAGAACTTGTATTGCATTCTTCCTTTACCTGTTTCTATTTTTGGTTATATATATTATCTCATTCTCCAGGCTATACTAGAAATCATTGTGTGGCAAGAATGATCTTCCTGACTTTCTGAATTTATGACTTATAGGCATGTAACATAATACCTAATTAAACCTTTTTTTTTCAATTAGGCTTTTTCCCTTTTTAATTGGTTATTTTATTTATTTACATTTCAAATGTTGTACCTCTTCCCAGTTTCCCCTCCGTAAACACCCTATTCAATCTCCCTCTCCCTTCCTCTATGAGGGTGCTCCCCCACCAGCCCACACATTTCTGCTTCAGCACCATATCATTCCCCTACCCTGGGTCTTCAAGCCACAACAGGACCAAGGGGCTCCCCTCCCAGTGACGCCTCATAAGACAATCCTCTGCTACATATCCTACTGGAGCCATGGGTTCCCCATGTGTATTCTTTGGTTGGTGGTTTAGTTCCTGTGAGCTTTTGTGGGTCTGGTTGGTTGATATTGTTGTTCTCCCTATGGGGTTGCAAACTCATTCAGCTCCTTCAGTCCTTCCCTTAACTCTTCCACTGAGATGCTCAGTAAGATGGTTGGCTGTGTGCATTTGCATATGTATTGGTCAGGCTCTGGAATATCCTCTCAGCAGATAGCTATACCAGGGTCCTGTCAGCGAGTTTTTCTTTTTCAGGAGCCATAATGGGACAAGCTAATAACTAGAAGGTGATCTTCCTGAAATGACCTGCTTTGGATTATTATATAATCTGTGACAGGTGTGCCCTTATTGAGCAAGGCTGTAAGTGATTAATTTTAGTAAAGATTCCTGCTATTAATATTATTAAGCATATATAACAATTACTAATTAGCAGCACACCCCTTTGGAACAGATATCTGCAGATCCAAAAAGATGTACTGTCTTGTATTGATGCTATATAGAAAAATAGATGACTTAAGTCTTAATGATGATCCTAAAAGATTTCCTAAAAATTATATCTGTAATTATTGAACTCTTTTATAGTGTCACTGCTATTAAGTCCTTTTCTGGTAGTCAAAACTGCAGTGAGAACTCTGCCATACATATAGTCATGCAGACCATAAGAGAACATAAATGCCAGCCCAGGCTATTATACCCAGCAAAACTCTCAATTACTATAGACAGAGAAAATAAGATATTCCATGACAAAACCAAATTTACAAAATATCTTTCTACAAACACAGATCTACAAAGTATATTAGATGGAAAGTACTCCCAAGTAAAAGCAAGAAGGTATTCTTTCAAAAAACCCAAAAGAAGATAGCAACACAAACATAATTCCACCTCTAACAACAAAAATAACAGGAAGTAACAATCACTTTTTTCCTTAATATCTCTTAACATCAGTGGACTCAATTCCCTAATAAAAAGACATAGACTAGCAGACTGAATATATAAACAGGAACCAACATTTTGCTGCATACAGGAAATGCACCTCAGTGACAAAGATAGACACTACTTCAGAGTAAAGGGCTGGAAACAGATTTCTAAGCAAACAGTCTGAAGAAATATTCTGGAATAGCCATTCAAATATGGAATAAAATCGACTTTCAATTAAAAATTTTCAAAAAAGACAAGGAATCACACTTCATATTGGTAAAAGGAAAAACCTACTAAGATGAACTCTCAATTCTGAACATCTATGCTCCAAATGTAAGGGCACCTGTATTCATAGAAGAAATTTTACTAAAGCACACATTGCACCACACACAATAATCTTGGGAGACTTCAACACCCCATTCTCAGCAATGGACAGATCATGGAACTAGAAATTGAGAAGAAACACAGTGAAACTAACAAAAGTAATGAACCAAATGGATCTAACAGATATTTATAAAACATATCATCCTAAAGCAGAAGAATGTTTCTTCTTCTCAGCACCTCATGGTACCTTCTCCAAAATTGACTATATAATTAGTCACAAAACAGGCCTCAACAGATAAAAGAAGATTGAAATAATCCCATGCACCCTATCAGACCACAACAGTCTAAGGCTGGTCTTAGATTCCAACAAAAACAATGAAAAACACACATACACATGGAAGCTGAACAACCCTCTACTCAATGATAACTTAGTCAAGGAAGAAATAAATTAAGAAATTAAAGACATTTTAGAATTTAATGAAAATGAAGGCACATCATAACAAAAATTATGGGACACAATGAAAGCAGTGCTAAGAGGAAAACTCTCAGCTCTAAGTGCCTCCAAAAAGAAACTGTAGGGCACTTACACTACCAGCTTGACAGCACAACTGAAGGTCCTAGAACAAAAAGAAGCAAATGCACTTAAAAGGAGTAGACAGCAGAAAATAATAAAAGTCAGAGCTGTAATCAAACAAATAGAAGCAAAAAGAACTATACAAAGAATCAACAAAACCAGGAGCTGATTCGGCAAAGGGACAGTACTCAAATTAATAAAAGCAAAAACAAAAAAGGAGACATAACAACAGAAACCATGGAAATACAAAAAATCATCAGATCCTTCCAAAAAACTTATATCCAACAAAATTGGAAATCTGGATGAAATCGATAATTTTCTAGATACATACCAGGTGCCAAGTTTAAAACAGGATTAGATAAACTATCTAAACAGCCCCATAACCCCTGAAGAGATAGAAGCAGTCATTAATAGTCTCCCAACCAAAAAATGCCCAGGACCAGAAGGGTTTAGTGGTGAATTCCATCAGACCTTCAAAGAAGACCTAATACCAATAATCTTCAAACAATTCCACAAAATAGAAACAGAAGGAACACTACCCAATTAGCTTTATAAAGTCACAATCACACTTATACCTAAACCTAACAAAGACCAAACAAAGAAAGAGAACTTCAGACCAATTTCCCTTATGAACATTGATGCAAAAATACTCAAAAGAATTCTTGCCAACTGAATCCAAGAACACATCAAATCAATCATTCACCATGATCAAGTAGGTTTCATCCCAGGAATGCAGGGATGGTTTAATATAGAGAAATCCATCAATACACTACAATAATACACTACATAAACAAATTCAAGAAAATCACATGATCATTTCATTAGATGCAGAAAAAGCATTTGTCAATATTCAGCATCCCTTCATGTTAATAGACATGGAAAGATCAGGAATTCAAGGCCCATACCTACACATAGTAAAAGCAATATAGAGTAAACCAGTAGCCAACATCAAACTATATGGAGAGAAACTTGAAGCAATCTCACTAAAATCAAGGACTAGACAAGACTGCCCACTCTCAATCATCTATTCAATATAGTACTTGAAGTTCTAGCCAGAGCAATCAGAC
Organism: Tokudaia tokunoshimensis; assembly: GCA_036184795.1. Lineage (NCBI taxonomy): Eukaryota > Metazoa > Chordata > Mammalia > Rodentia > Muridae > Tokudaia > Tokudaia tokunoshimensis. The sequence continues at coordinate 105,709,140 of BTHU01000010.1, forward strand.
AACAAAAAAAGGTCAAAGGTATACAAATTTGAAAAGAAGATGTCAAAATATCACTGTTTGCAGATGATATGATAGTATACTTAAGCAACCCCCAAACTTCCACCAGAGAAGTCTTAAAGCTGATAAACAACTTCAGCAAAGTGGCTGGATATAAAATTAACTCAAACAAATCAGTAGCCTTCCTCTACTCAAAGTATAACCGGGCTGAGAAAGAAATTAGGGAAGCAACACCTTTCACAATAGTCACAAATAATATTGCATACCCTGGTGTGACTCTAACCAAACTAGTGAAAGATCCGTAAGACAAAAGCTTCAAGTCTCTGAAGAAAAAAATCAATGAAGACCTCAGAAGATGTAAAGGTCTCCCATGCTTGTTGATTGGCTGGATTAATATAGCAAAAATGGCCATCTTTCCAAAAGTAATATACAAATTCAATGCAATCCCCATCAAAATTCCAACTCAATTCATCATAGAGTTAGAAAGAGTAATTTGCAAATTCATTTGGAATAACAAAAAACTCAGGATAGCAAAAACTATTCTCAACAATAAATGAACTTCAGGGGGAATCCCCATCCCTGACCTCAAGCTGTATTTCAGAGCACTGGTGATAAAACCTGTATGGATTTGTACAGAGACAGGCAAGAAGATCAATGGAATAGAATTGAAGACCCTGAAATGAACCCACTCACCTATGGTCACTTGATACTTAACAAAGGAGCTAAGAACTTCCAGAGGAAAAAAGACAGCATTTTAAACAAATGGTGCTGGTTTAACAGGCAGTCAGCATGTAGAAAAATGCCCATCAAACCATTCTTATCTCCTTGAACAAAGCTCAAGTCCAAATGGATCAAGAACTTTCACATAAAACCAGATATACTTAAACTTATAGAGGAGAAAGTGGGGAAGAACCTCCAACACATGGCCACAGGGGAAATTTTCCTCAACAGAACACCAATGGTGTATACTCTAAGATCAAGAATCGACAAATGGGACCTCATAAAATTGTAAAGATTTTGTAAGGTAAAGAATACTGTCACTAGGACAAAATGACAACCCATTTTTAATAGGGTTTTTTGATTCTCTGGAGTCTAACTTCTTGAGTTCTTTGTATATATTTGATATTGACTTTTATCAGATGTAGGGTTGGTAAAGAACTTTTCTCTATTAAAAATGGGGTACAGAGCTAAACAAATAATTTTCAACTGAGGAATATCAAATGGCCGAGAAGCACCTAAAGAAATGCTCAACATCTCTAGTCATCAGGGAAATGTAAATCAAAGCAACACTGAGATTTCACCTCACACCTGTCAGAATGGCTAAAATAAAAAATTCAGGTGACAGCAGATGCTGGCAAAGACATGGAGAAAGAGGAACTCTCCTCCATTGCTGGTGGGATTGCAAGCTGGTAAAACCACTCTGGAAATCAGTTTGGCAGTCCCTCAGAAAATTGGAGAGTACTACCTGAGGATCCAGCTATACCACTCCTGGGCATATACCTAGAAGATGCTCCAACATGTAATAAGGACACATGTCCCACTATGCTCATAGTAGCCTTATTTATAATATCCAGAAGCTGGAAAGAACCCAGATGTCCTTCAACAGAGGAAAGGATCCAGAAAATGTAGTATATTTACACAATGAAGTACTACTCAGCTATTAAAAACAATGAATTCATGAAATTTTTAGCCAAATGGATGGAACTAGAAATTATCATTCTGAGTGTGGAAACCCAAACACAAAGAACACACATGGCATGTACTCACTGATTAGTGGATATTAGCCAAAAAGCTCTGGGCACCCAGGATACAATTCACAGACCATATGAAGCTCAAGAAGAAAGAAGACCAAAGTATGGGAGTTTCTGTTCTTCTGAGAGGGGGAACAAAATATGCTCAGGAGCAAATATGTAGATAAACTGTAGAGCAGAGACTGAAGGAAAGGCCATCCAAAGTCTGTCCCACCTGGAGATTCATCCCATATACAGTCACCAAACCCAGACACTATTGTGGATGCCTAGAAAGCATGGCTGTCTCCTTAGAGTCCCTGTTAGAGTGTAACAAATACGGAGGCAGATCCTTGCAACCTACTGTTGGACTGAGCACAGGGTCCCAATGGGGGAGTTAGAGAAAGGACTAATGGAGCTGAAGGGGTTTGCAACATCATAGGAAGAACAATAATATCAACCAAACAGACCCCATAGAGCTCTCAGGTACTAAGACATCAACCAAGGGGTACACATAGCTCCAGCTGCATTTGTAGCAGAGGATTGCCTTGTCAGACATCAATGGGAGGAGAGGTCCTTGGTCCTATGAAGACTCCATAAGATGCGCCAGTATAGGGGAATCAAGGGCGGGGAGGTGGGTATGGGGTGTGTGGAGGAACACCCTTATAGAAGCAGGGGGAGGGATGATGGGATAGGGGTTTCCCGGGAGTGGGAGAAACTGGGAAAGGGGATAACCTTTGAAATGTAAATAAAGAATATATCCAATAAAAAAATTACATTAAAATAAAAAGGATGCCTTGCCTAAATGTAAAGCACAATTTGGTGGCAAAAGCAATGTCTATGTATCTTTTGGCACATGTTCCTGTCTGCAGGATTTTCCAGTCCTGAAAATTGTGGTGTCAGGTGATTTCTCAGGATAGTCTCTGTTGAAGACAGAATCAAGGTTAAAAAGATCACATGAGCAAATTCAGCTGATGCCAACCATCATAGAAGAGAACTAAACTAGTATTGAATAGAATGTGAAGTTAGTGCTTGTCACCCATACTTCCTTCTGACTCTCAGAGTAGAGTAAATGTTACATGGTGAAGGATGGTAAAATCACCTTATTTTATTTGATGAAGTTTTTTCAAAATATCATGTCATCAACATGTATAAATCAGTTTGCTTGTCTGACAGTTTATTTGTATAAAACAGTCTTATTTTGTTATTAAAATGCTGAATGTATATGATATAAATTCTTATTAGCAAACAGTCATAGTCAGAAAAAAAGTAACAAAATGATTTTTGTCCCAAGAACGTGAAAAGATTAACTCAAGGAGTGGCTTCTGTGTTCTTTCACAACCTGACTTGACAGAGCATCCACCCTAGCTACACTAGTCTCATCCGCTTTCCTCATGGTTCAGTCATACTGTGCACTACACACTTATTTATCTGTGGGTCAAAATGCAAGGGGATTGTTCTTGTCCTTTTTAAAATCCCTTTACTCACAGTGAATTAACACCTTATATGTTGATACTCTGAAAACAGCTGGTATTTTCTTCAACAATAATAATAGATATAATTTGAACCTCAGGTGAATGAACAGATTAATGCTTATATTCTGCTGGGAGTTTTAGCTCAGTGTTTGTTAGAAAAGTCAATCCATGCTTGCTCAAATTACTTCTACCCCTTCTCTTTACTTCTCAAACTGATCAAAATTCAAGTATTTAAGAATAGTTTGAAATATCCTTTCTTTATTTTAGTGTCACATGTAGTTGGGCATGGGCATAGTCACATGAAGCTTAAGAAGAAATTCTTAGATCTTTGCTCCTGTGACAGAGTAGACAGTTGCAGATAGGTATGCAGGGATCACCCGAGTAGATGATAGCATGAGACACACCCAGCCAGGGCTCCACCTGCACCCAGGTGCTTGGTAGCACCACAGCCATCTGTGTACCTATCCTGCCAGGGGATATCTGCCCTGCAGGGAGTCCCGCGGTTAGAGGGAGTCCCGAATTTAGAGGTGAGACGCCACTACTGTGACTGAGTAGACAGGTGTAGACAGGTACTCAGGGATCACCTGGATATAAGAGCTCTTGGGACACAGCCCACCAGGGTTCCACCTGTACCCAGGAGCTGGGCAGTGCCGCCACAGCCTTCTGTACCTAGTCTGCTAGGGGATATCTGCTCTGCATTGAGTCCAGCGAGTAGAGGTGAGGCCAACATCTTCTCTCCTGCGACTTAGCAGGTTGTTGCAGCCAGGAACACAGAAAACACCTGAGTGTAAGATCACTTGGGACTCAGACTGCCAGGGCCTGATGTACACCCTGGATCTGGGCAGCCCCAGAGTAATCTGTGTGAGGGGAAAGCTGGTCACCCAGGGGTGCTGAGATAAGCTTGCAGGCATACAGGAGGGACAAGCACCAGACAGTGACAGTAAGACCAACTAACACCAGAGATAACCAGATGGCAAAAGGCAAACGTATGAATGTTACTAACAGAAATCAAGGCAATATGGTTCCATCCAAACCAAATTATCCCAAAACAGCAAATCCTGGATAAACCAACTCACCAGAAAAGCAACAGTTAGATTTAAAATCACAGCTCATGATGCTGATGGAGGGCTTCAAGAAGGACATAAATAACTCCCTTAAAGAAGTACAAAACACAAGTAAACAGGGAGAAACCCTTGAAGAACTAAGGGAAAACAAAACAAAACAGTTGAAGAAATTGAACAAAGCCATCCAGAATCTAAAGATTGAGGTAGAAACAATAAAGACATCACAAAGGGAAACAACTCAGGATTTAGGAAAGAAGTCAGGAGTCATGGATCCAAGAATCAACAACAGAATACAAGACATAGAAGAGAGAATATCAGATGCAGAAGATACTATAGAAAGCATTGATAAAACCATCAAAGAAAATGAAAAATACAAAAAGCTCTTGACCCAGAACATCCAGGAAATCCAGGACAAAATGAGAAGACCAAACCTAAGGATTATAGGTATAGAAGAGAGTGACAGTTTACAACTTAAAGGGCCAATAAATGTCTTCAACAAAATTATAGAAGAAAACTTCCCTAACCTAAAGAAAGAGATACCCATGAACATACAAGAAGTCTACAGAACTCCAAATAGATTTGACCAGAAAAGAAATTCCTCTTGTCACATAATAATTAAAACACAAAATGTACTAAACAAGAAACATATAAAAGTAGACCTATCAGAATTACACTGGACTTCTCACCAGAGACTGTGAAAGCCAGAAGAGCCTGGGCAGATGTCTTACAGACCCTAAGGAAACACAAATGCCAACCTAGACTACTATATCCAGGAAATCTCTCAATTACCATAGATGGAGAAATCAAGGTATTTCATGACAAAAACAAATTTACACAGTATCTTTCCACAAATTCATCCCTTCAAAGGATAAACTCCAGCAAAAGGAGGGAAATTACACACTAGAAAAAGGAAGAAATTAATCTTCTTTCAACAAACCCAAAAGAAGATGACCACACAAACATAAAAATTACATCAAAAATAGCAGGAAGCAACAATCACTTTTTCTTAATATCTCTTAACAACAATGGACTCAATTCCCCAATAAAAAGACATAGAGTAACATAACGGATACATAAACAGGACCCAACATTTTGCTGCATACAGGAAATGCATCTAAGTGTCAAAGTCAAACACTACCTCAGAGTAAAATGTTGGGAAACAGGTTTTCAAGCAAATGATCCCAGGAAACAAGCTGGAGTAGCCAATCTAATATCCAATAAAATAGACTTTCAACCAAAATTCGTCAAAAAAAAAAGAAACAGGACACTTTATACTCATTAAAGGAAAAGTCTACCAGGAAGAACTCTCAATTCACAACATCTATGCTCCAACTACAAGGGCACCCTCATTTGTAAAAGAAATTTTACAAAAGCTAATGCACACATTGCACCCCACACAATAATTGTGGGTGTCTTCAACACCCCACTCTCTTCAACTGACAGATGAGGAAACACAAAATAAACAGAGACACAGAGAAACTAACAGAAGTTTTGGACCAAAAGGATTTAATAAATATCTATAGAACATTTCATCCTAAATCAAAAGAATATACCTTCTTCTCAGCACCTCATAGTACATTCTCCAAAACTGACCATATAATTGGTCACAAAACAGACCTCAACAGATATAAGAAGATCAAACTAATCCCATGCCTGCTATCAGATCACTATGGCTTAAGGGTGGTCTTCAATAGCAACAAAAACAATAGCAACAAAAACAACAGAAAGTCCACATGGAAGCTGAACAATGCTCTACTGAATGATACCTTAGTCAAGGAAGAAAATAAGAAAACCTTTTTAGAATTTAATGAAAATGAAGGCACAACATACCCAAATTTATGGGACACAATGAAAGAAGTGCTGAGAGGAAAACTCATAGCTCTGAGTGCCTCCAAAAAGAAACTGGAGAGAGCATACACTAGCACCTTAACAGCACTCCTAAAAGCTTTGGAACAGAAAGAAGCTAATACACCCAAGAGGAATAGAAGGCAGGAAATCATCAAACTCAGGGCTGAAATCAATCAAGTAGAAACAAAAAGAACTATTCAAAGAATCAACAAAACCAGGAGCTGGTTCTTTGAGAAAATCAACAAGATAGATAAACCTTTAGTCAGACTAGCCAGAGGGCAGAGAGACAGTATCCAAATTAACAAAATCAGAAATGAAAAGGGAGAAATAACAACAGAAACTGAGGTAAATCAAAAAATCATCAGATCCTACTTCAAAAGCCTATCCTCAACACAACTGGAAAATCTGGAGGAAATGGACAATTTCTAGACAGATACCAACTACCAAAGTTTGATCAGGATCAGATAGACCATCTAAATGGTCCTATTACCCCTAAAGAAAGACAAGTGGTTATTGATAGTTTCCCAACCAAAAAAAAGCACAGGATCAGATGGTTTTAGTGCAGAATTCTATCAGATGCTCAAAGAACACCTAACACCAATACTCTTAAAACTATTCCACAGAATAGAAACAGAAGGAACACTACCCAACTCATTCTACGAAGCCACAATTTTGCTGATACCAAAACCACACAAAGATCCAACAAAGAAAGAGGACTTCAGGCGAATTTCCCTTATGAATATCAATGAAAAAATACTCAGTAAAATTTAGGCCCCCAGAATCCAAGAAGATATCAAAACGATTATTCACCATGAACAAGGAGGTTTCATCCCAGGGATGCAGGGATGGTTCAATATAGAGAAATCCATCAATGTAATCCACTACATAAACAAACTCAAAAAAAAAAAAAACCACATGGTCATTTAATTGGATGTTAAAAAAGTATTTGACCACATTCATCATCCTTTCATGTTATAGGTCTTGGAAAGAACAGGAATTCAAGGCCCATAGCTAAACAGTAAAAGCAATATACAGCAAGGCAGTAGCCAACATTAAACTAAATGGAGAGAAACTTGAAGCAATCCCACTAAAATCAGGGACTAGAGAAGACTGCCCTCTTTCTCCATATTTATTCAATATAATACTTGCAGTTCTAGCTAGAGCAATTAGACAACAAAAGGAGGTCAAAGGGATACAAATTGGAAAGGAAGAAATCAAACTATCACTATTTGCAGATGATATGATAGTATTCTTAAGTGACCCAAAGAACTTCACCAGAGAACTCCTACAGCTGATAACCAACTTCAGCAAAGTGGCCAGATATAAAATCAACTCAAGCAAATCAGTAGCCTTCCTATACTCAAAGGATAAGCAGGCTGAGAAAGAAATAAGAGAAATCAAACCCTTCATGATAGCCACAAACAATATAAAGTATCTTGGTGTGACTCTAACCAAACAAGTGAAAGATTTGTATGACATGAACTTCAAGTCTCTGAAGAAAGAAATTGAAGAAGACCTCAGAAGATGGAAAAATCTTCCATTCTCATGGATTGGCAGGATTAATATAGTAAAAATGGCCATCTTGCCAAAAGCAATATACAGATTCAATGCAGTCCCCATCAAAATCCCAACTCAATTCTTCATAGAGTTAGAAAGAGGAATTCTCAAATTCATCTGCAATAACAAAAAACAAACAAACAAACAAACAAAAAAAAAAAACCCAGGATAGCTGAAACTATTCTCAACAGTAAAAGAACTTCTAGGGGAATCAGTATCCGCGACCTCAAGCAGTACTATAGAGCAATAGTGTCAAAAACTCATGGTATTAGTACAGTGACAAGAGTATAGATCAATGGAATAGAATTGAAGACCCAGAAATGAACCCACATACCTATGGTCACTTGATCTTTGACAAAGGAGCTAAAATCATCCAGTGGAAAAAAGATAGCTTTTTCAACAAATAGTACTGGTTCAACTGGAGGTCAGCATGCAGAAGAATGCAAATGAATCGATTCTTATCTCCTTGTACAGAGCTCAAGTCCAAGTGGATCAAGGACCTTCACATAAAACCAGACACACTGAAACTAATAGAAAAAAAACTGGGGAAGAGTGTTGAGCACATGGGCCCAGGGGAAAATTTCCTGAACAGAATACCAATAGCTTATGCTCTAAGAATTGACAAATGGGACCTCACAAAATTACAAAGTTTCTGTAAGGCAAAGGACACTGTCAAAAGGACAAAATGGCAACCAACAAATTGGGAAAATATTTTTACCAACCCTACATCCGACAGAGGACTAATATCCAAGATATACAAAGAACTCAAGAAGGTAGACTCCAGAGAGCCAAATTATCCTATTAAAAAAAGGGTTACAGAGCTAAACAAAGAATTTTGACCTGAGGAATATCGAATGGCTGAGAAACATCTAAAGAATTACTCGACATCCTTAGTCATCAGGGAAATTCAAACCAAAACAACCCTGAGATTTCACCTCATACCTATTAGAATGGCCAAGATCAAAAACTCAGGAGACAGCAGGTACTGGCATGGATGTGGATAAAAAGGAACACTCCTCCACTGCTGTTGGGATTGCCTGATGGTGCAACCACGTTGGAAATCAGTTTGGCAGTTTCTCAGAAAACTCAGCATAATACTACATGAGGACCTTGCTACACCACTCCTGGTGTATCCAGAGGATTCCCGAGCATGCAATATGGATATATGCTCCACTATATTCATAGTAGCCATATTCATAATAGCCAGAAGCTGGAAAGAACCCAGGTGTCCCTCAATGGAGGAATGGATTCAGAAAATGTCGTATAATTACACTATGGAATACTATTCAGCTATTAAAAACAACGAATTCATGAAATTCTTAGGCAAGTGGGTGGAACTGGAGAATGTTACCCTGAGTGAGGTGACCCAGTCACAAAAGAACACACTCAAGAATGCACTCATTGATAAGTGGATATTAGCCCAGAAACTCAGAATACCTAAGAAACAATTCACATATCAAATGATGCCCAAGAAGAAGGAAGAAGAGGCCCCTGGTTATGAAAAGGCTCAATGTAGCAGTGTAGGGGAATACCAGGAGAGGGAAGTGGGAAGGGTTTGATTGGGGAACAGTGGGATGGAAGAAGGCTTATGGGTCTTTTGGGGATGAGGGATCCAGGAAAGGGGAAATCATTTCAAATGTAAATAAAAAATAAATCTAATAAAAAAAATACTGCCTTTGGGCACATTGGAAAAGAAAAAAAAAAGAAGAAATTATTAAAGTCGACTTTCAGGTATTCAAACAACTACACAAATGAGAATTAAAGAGAGAATGGGAAAGTCAATAATTGTTTTGTGGTAGAGAAATTTAACACTGAAGTTAAAAAAAAATCTCATTATATTCAGAGTGCAGCATGAAGCAGGTACAGTAAGGAAGGATTGGTGAATTAGGATTTAGCTACTAATGGAATGTGTAAAATTTAAAGTCGGTTAAAACGGAAGGTAAGTGCAAGGCTTCTCTTCAGCACTTTGCTCTGCGTGTTTATTATGCACTTAAAACACTTGGATGTTTTTTCTCTTTGAAAATACAGCATTGTTGCATAGTTATGTCATAAATACACTTGGCTCTCCCTCTCTCTCTCTCTCCCCTTTGTCTAGTATAATACTTTACAGATTTGCTCTTCTGCAAGAATATACTGAGTCAATTAAAGAATTAAGCTCATATTATGAACACTGTTCATAGGAAACATAAACTTGATCTTTCCTGTTTATCTAGGTTCCCCTAGTGAGTAGGAAGTTGTTTGGTTGTAAACCTCTCATCCCATAGTCACTGCTGTTTTGAACTGTGGAGGTTTGAGTCTTTAAAAGAATAATGACTGAGAAAACACTTAGAAACAAACATTTCTAAAACTTTAAAATGCCATTTCATAGAATTAAATCAAAGGAATCATGAAAAATAAATTGGACACATAAAATATACATAAAGGAAAGGCCAAATTAGATTTGGTCTGATATGTAAGGTTACATATCTTTTAAACCTTTCAACTCTTTGGAAAATTTGTTTTGATAACATTGCTTATGATCTACTCTTTATTTTCATGTCTCCATTCAGTTCCTCTATCAGTCAAGCTGTATTGTCTTCTGTCAGACATGAGTACCTTACACAGTTGATTCTGAAAGAAAAACACAAACAAACAAACAAACAAAAACAGGACAGTGGCCAATCCTGTCTGTGGTACAGTTGGTCTTCCATGCCTGATCACTCACAGCCTTCAGCCACCCTTGTACCTAAATATTCCTTTGTTTACATGGAACAGGAAGGGTTACATTCTAGCACAAGGGGAAAATGGAGTTGGAAAATACATTATAAAAGAGTAAGACTACAAATTCTGTTATATGTATATAGTACTCATGAAATAACTTTCTTAATTTAAATAGAACACAAAGGTTCAGAAATAAATGATTTACCCAAAATAGCATGCACACATTCAATGTTTTGAATTGCTAATGTGACTTCCAATTTGACATGCTCTAGAACAACCAAAGATAAACTCCTCAGAGCATTTCCACAAGAGACTTTCTTGAAATGATTAATTTTGGAAAGATTAGGCATTAAAATGTGGGTGGCATCCTTCCACGGGCTATGATTCATCACTCTCTAATTCCTGATTGTAGACCCTACAGAGCCCACATCCTGCCACTCCTGCCACCATGCCTTTCCCCTCTGAAGGACTTCCATTTGAATTGGGAGCTGTATTGACTCCATCTCCTCTTAAGTTGCTTCTGTCAGGGTGTCAGGGCAACAGGAAAGTAACTAAGCCTCTGAGTTCACTGAGCATTGCATTAGAATTCATTTCCCTTTAAAAAGTTGTTATTGATAGCTAATATTGATTCAAACAGCTACATTGTTTTCATGAATAAAAACCCAAAGCAGGGGGCTGGAGAGATGGCTCAGTGGATAAGAGCATTGACTGCTCTTCCAAAGGTCACGAGTTCAAATCCCAGCACCCACATGGTGGCTCACAACCATCCGAAAAGAGATCTGACGCCCTCTTCTGGTGTCTGAAGACAGCTACAGTGTATTTACATATAATAAATAAATAAATCTTTAAAAAAAAAAAAAAAACCCAAAGCAATAGTCTGTAGGTGTTGCAGAAGAGCCACTAATATATAACCCCTGTAGCAGCATAGATGTTCTCTCTGAAGAGCCCAGAGCAAACCAGCTCATTTTTTGTTAATTACACCATCAGTGGGGGTATTTACAGTGGAAATAGTTAGTTGTTAATTAATCTAGTATAAGAAAATTTCAAACAATCAAAACAATCCCAAAGGATGGAGAAGCTCTTCACACCCCTCAAGTGAAAAATACCAAAATATTTAACAATAATCAGTTTTTCTTAAATCAAAATTCTGTAGTAGAGAGGGAACATTTCCCTTAAGACTCCTTAGTTCAGATACAATTGAAAAGATGACTTCATTTTGAGAATATTCCTGGGTTTTCTGAGTATCTTTGAGCACTAAAGTCTCAAAAAATCAAAGTGAATCTGTCTGTGGTATTCTCTTTTGGAGTCAAACATAAAAATTGCTGTTTTCCATTTCATGCATGTATGGGTGCAAAACACAAAATACCAAGTTTGACAAGGAATTTTGCTTATCTAGCGAAGATATGTTGTGATTCCATGAGGACTTGTTAGAATTATTATCCCTTGAAATGCATTCAATACAGTATGAACTTAGTATTTAAACTATATCTCATACTCTGTAATACATTTTGTAGCTCATCTTTCAGAAGTTTTGATGGAAAGGAAACTTTCCTCCTCTCCACACTTCCCCTGCCCTGCCTTCGTGCTTCTTCTTCCCTTTCTGTGGCCTTTTTTTACTACATTTAATTTGTTTTGTTTATCAGTGTTGGAGATTGAAAACATGTTCATGCTTGTACATGCCAAGATCTGAGTTTCATTCTTAGAAACTCTTTTTTCATATTTCTGTAATAACTTCATGGCCAACAGAACAACTTGACAAAGGAGGAACATTCAATCAATAACTTCAGGAGCAGAGTGAGAATCTTTAAAGTGATATAAATATAAACTAGACCCTGTAGTCATTGTTGAAGAGCTGAGAAGAGTAGAAGAAAAGAAGTGTACTCAGAATAGAGCAGAAAAGGTGGTTCTTGATCAGGAGTAGTGATGATTCCCAAAGATGATGTGAATAAAACCTCTTCAGCAAACTTGATGCTCAGGCCCAAACAAATGCACCAGGAAATGCCTTCCAGGAAAACTACTGCATCCAACAAACCAGTTGATTGTTTGTGTATTACTAAATTAAGTTAAATGTTCCCTAAAACTGACTTGAAAAAGTGAATTATAATCTAGCTTTATAAGACAGTACTATATAAACAGCTGAATCTCAACTAGTCTTATCAGTCAATCTTTAACCAATAATAAATCACATCATACCCATGGAAGGGAGAAGAGTGACCCTGTCATGTCAGCATAAGACAAACACCAGCCATTAGCCAAAGTGATGAACATCTCCTACTTCTGAGAATGGCTAAATTATGGACTTACTTTTGCACAAGTAAATGCTGTTATATATAATTTGATTAGTTTATTTATCAGCATAGAAATGTGTTTTAAGTCTGTCTATTATATACCTGCCCACACGAGTCTACATCTTTATCACCTCTTGCCTTGATGGTGGAATCATCACCAGTCACCCTGGCCCATCCTACCCTCACTTTTCTTGTAATCTGTTCTAAAATCATAAACATGTTTTGAAACTTAAAATCAAGATCACTTCTCCTTAAAACCTTTCAGTAGGTTCTCAGCACTCTTTAAAGTATAGTTTGCAAATGTCCTTTGCATTTTCTTCCAACCTGTTCAGAGGACATCATCTCCTTCCATGTAGAGAATGCAGTGCTGTTCGGCTAGAGAACTAAAACTCTCAGTTACCAAGTTCATGCACATGTAAGTCCTGGCAGTAGTTTAGTTGCTTCCAAGTATACGATGTGAGATTAAAATGAGAAATCCAGGCCCTTTGGCCTTTTTTTATCTTCTCTTTGTTTCTGTAAATTAACTTCAAGAAGGGTCTAAGAGGTTGAGATAAGTTTGCTCTTTTCTAAGGAGGCTGTGTTTTCTGTGTTCTACCAATGCTAAAGTTATTCCTGACTGCTGTTGCAATTCACTGGATGAGTTAGATTTTCTAAATGAATCTCTAAGTATTTTTCTCTTGCCTACTGAAACTGCAATGGATTATAAATTCTATTGGTTAACATTAAAGATATATTTACTTATTTTTTTAATTTAATAGGACTTTTTTTCTTGTTTCACTATGCTTACATATACACTCCATAATGTCCGATTTAAGCATCTTTGGGCTTATTTGGTCAGTTTATCTCATAACTTCTTCACAGATTATCTGTGTAGTGATTAACCAACTCAGCTTAGTTATTCCCCATCTTCTCCCTTTAACCTTCTGTCTTTTATGTGAATAATATAAGCACAGTATTTGATTGTATAATGAAATAAAATATAGCTTCTATATTATGCCATCAACATGTAGAAATATCCCCCCATTTGGGAGACTGGACCTGGCTAGCGTTCATCAGTAGATACCTAGTAATTGGAGAGTAGATGGTGCCCGGCACAATTTTAGTTTTAAACTACAGTATTCTTCATGTTTCTGGGAACTATTCAAATCCTTATCAGTCTACTCTGGTCTCACTGTTTTCTGCAATACCAGCCTTAGCTAAGAAAACTTCAAGATTTAAGCCATTATCATAGCTGAGGAAATTCTCCCAGTCCACACCATCAAAGCATGATGAAGAATTACAGTAGAGGGTGATAGAAGACAGTTTGTTTAATTGTTCCATTGCCCTGTAGTCTTTCAATAGGTGCCTGGCTGAATAGAAAGTAACCAAATCATATACTAAATTCACACAGAAGAGAAATAGGAGATCCTGGGGAGGGAGCAGTTGTCAATAACACTATCAAAATTTGCTCTATTATCTGCAGGTGGCTTTGAGTGAAGAATCATCAGATACACCAAAACTGTACCTAAAACCACACTCAAGCAATCTTTCTTTGAAATTTCTCCCATTTTTGCTTCCAAGGTTCAAAATACATCACAGTTATTTTAAATCCTGAAAGAAAAATTATAAACCACTTTAGACACTTTAAGGTAAGAGATATTTTCTATCTAAAACCTTTTCACAAGACTTTCAACCCTCATAAGACAAAATGTTCTTATAGTAAGTCTGCTCTGACTATCCCAGGAAAATTCTACCAAAATAACAAACTCCTTACCACCTACTCCTTCTGGCCTGCTTTCATGATAGGTTTATATTTTAAGTATGTGTATCTTAGCTACCTTGACTATAACCTGAGACAGTAGAGTCACCAGAGAAGAGTGTCTGATGGCCCAGTTCAGATTGGCCTGTGGCTATTTTGGTAGAAGCCAGATTGCAAATTTGTGGTAGACAGCCTAGGACACTCTGGGTCATACCATTCCCAGGCAGGTAGTCCTGGACTGTTTAGGAAATTGAGATGTGGAAAAAGGGGAACACTCCTCCATTGCTGGTGGGATTGCAAACTGGTACAACCACTGTGGAAATCAATCTGGTGGTTCCTCAGAAAAAAATGGAAATAACTCTACTTGAAGATCCAGCTATACCACTTCTGGGCATATACCCAAAATATGTTGTAGCATACTACAAGGACACTTCCTCCACTATGTTTATAGTAGCCTTATTTGTAATAGTCAGAAGCTGAAAAGAACCCAGATGTCACTTAACCAAAGTATAGATGCAGAAAATATGGTTCATTTACACAATGGTATATTATTATTCAACTATTAAAATGAGGACATCATGAATTTTGCAGGCAAATAGATGGAATTAGAAAATATCCTGATTGAGGTAACCCAAACTTAAAAGGAGTGCATGGTGTGTACTCACTGACAAGTTGATATTAGCCAAAAAGTACAGAATAACCAGGATACAACCCACAGACTATAAGAACGTTTACAATTGGGAAGGCCCAACTGAGGATGCTTCAATCCCACTTAGAAGGAAAAAGAAAATAATGATGGGAGGCAGAGGGAAGAAGAGATGGGGGGGGGGGGAAGAAAAGTGGAACAGAATTAGGCATGGGGGCAGAGACAGGAGAGAAACCCAGAGAAGCAGGAGATTGAATGGGAATATGCAATTACTGGGGGGTGGGGGTGGGAGGTGGGGAGACATTCTGGAAAGTCCCAGAAACCTAGGAAGTGAGATACTCTCAGGACTCAATGGGAGTGACCTTAGCCAAAATGCCCAATAGTAGGGAGATGGAAATTGAAGAGTCCAGATAGACAGGGCCCCAAGTGGAAGGACTGGGTTACCAACTCACAGTCAAAATTTCTGACTCAAAATTGTTCATGTGTAAAAATAGAATGGCAGGGACAAAAATGGAGAAGAGATTGAAGAAAAGTCTGTCTAGTGACTGGCCCATTGATCTCATGGGTGGGTAGGGCAAGGCATCCAAGCCTCACACTATAACTGATGGCTAAGATCAAAAACACAGGAGACAGCAGTTGTTGGAGAGGATGTGGAGAAAGAGGAACACTCCTCCACTGCTGATGGAATTGCAAGCTGGTACAACCACTCTGGAAAGCAGTCTGGCGGTTCCTCAGAAAACTGGGCATGACACTCCCAGAGGATCCAGCTATACCACTCCTGGGCATATACCCAGAGGCTCTACCTGCATGCAATAAGGACACATGCTCCACTATGTTCATAGCAGCCTTATTTATAATAGCCAGAAGCTGGAAAGAACCCAGATGTCCCTCAACGGAGGAATGGATTCAGAAGATGTGGTATATCTACACAATGGAATACTACTCTGCAATTAAAAACAATGAATTCACGAAATTCCTAGGCAAATGGTCAGATCTTGAAAATATCATCCTTAGTGAGGTAACCCAATCACAAAAGAACACACATGGTATGCAGTCACTGATAAGGGGATATTAACCCAGAATCTCGGAATACCCTAGACACAACCGCATATCAATAGATTTCTAAGAAGATGGAAGGAGAGACCCCTGGTCCTGGAAAGACTGGATGTAGGGGAATGCCAGGACAGAGAAGCGAAGGGGCGTTGAATGGGGAACAGGGGGAGGGAAGGGGGTTTATGGGACTTTCGGGGAGGGAGTTAACGAGAAAGGGGAAATGATTTGGAATGTAAATAAAAAAAAACTTAGAAAATAAAAAACAAATATGTTAACAAACAGGAGCCTGGCATGGCTGTCCTCTGAGAGACCCTACCAGGAGCTGACTGACACGGATGCAGCTACTCACACTCAGCCATTGAGCTGAAGTCAGAGACCCTATGGAATAATTAGGGGGAGATGAAGGAGCTGAAGGGGAGGACGACCTCTTAGGCAGATCAGCAGTCTCAACTAACCTGGATACCCTGGAGATCCCAGAGATGAATCCCAAAACAGGTAGCATACACTGGCTGGTCTGAGGCCCCTGGCATATATATAGCAGAGGAAGGCCTTGTCTGGCCTCAGTGGGAGAAGATGTGCCTAATCATTGGGAGACTTGAGGCCCCAGTGAAGGGGAATATCTATCAGGATGGAGGACTGTAGAAGAAGCTTCCTCTCAGAGGCAAGGGGAAGGGGAAATGGGTGGGGAATTGTGGGGGAGGACAACAGATGGAATGTAAATAAATAATCAATTAATATAAATAAATAAATAACATGAACAAAAGAAATCTACGTAACTGTGAGCCAGCAGCATGATACTGCCAGCCTCAGTTTCAGTTCCTGGCTTCAGGTTCTTGACTTCAGTTCATGCCTGGACTTCCATCCGTGATAGACAGTGATGTGCTGGTATCAGCTAAATAAATTCCATTCTTCCCTTTGCTGCTTGATTTTTGTCAACTTGATACAAACGTAGATGTATTTGGGAAGAGGGAATATCAACTGAGATTATGCCTCTGTAGGTAGGCCTGTGGCCAAGACTCCAGGGAGGGTTCAGACTACTGTGATCAGTGCCATGTGGTCCTGGATGATATATGAAAGCAGACTTAGCAAGTCATGGGGATCAAACCAATGAACAGTGTTCTTTCATGTTCTCTGCTTCAGTTCCTACCTTGATTTTCTTCATTGACACTTCACATAGAAGACAATGGTGAAATAAACTCTTTCTTCTCCAAGTAGCATTTGGCCTGATGTTTTTGCACAATAATATCGTGACTTCCCAAAATTTGTTTTGGTCAGTGTTATCGCAGCAATGGAAAGCAAACTAACACAATGACTAGGACACATTAGAATAATTGACATTGTTTTGATTTGTCTTACAGCTAATTTCTTAATATTATTTTTTCTTTCACATGGTTTATGCAAAGTGAAAGAAGTTGACATATAGGTGGTCAGGTTTGCAAAAGAAAAGATCAAAATTAATTTGATTTAGAGAGTTTGATAGAACTGTTGTCTCTGTTTTTATTAACACCATTAGCCCTGAACTCATTATTTACATGAACAATGTGACTAAGTGCAGAGCATTACATCAAAATATCTTTGTTTTGTATAATAGATATGAAGGCATTTGCTTTGAATGTGAAATAGGACACTGCTGTTTGTGATGATCAGAAAATAACTTCACATGAAAAATAACTTATTTTTTTATTTTCAAATACGTTATTAGCTGTCTTGACATATATATTCAGAAAGTTAGTATCCAGGACATATTGTTTTATCAGGACATGTTTTTAACATGTTCTTTCTACAGAAATAAAAATCTCTCATTTTGAAACCCAAAGCAACTACTGGGACCAGCTGATTTCATTTTGTAATGAAACAAAGGAAAAGATA
Organism: Tokudaia tokunoshimensis; assembly: GCA_036184795.1. NCBI lineage: Eukaryota > Metazoa > Chordata > Mammalia > Rodentia > Muridae > Tokudaia > Tokudaia tokunoshimensis. The sequence goes on from BTHU01000010.1 coordinate 105,727,102, forward strand.
CTTTCAACTCTAACATATCAAAAGTAAATAAAATGGGCTGGAGGTATGGCTCAGCAGTTAAGAACACTGTCTGTTCTTTCTAGTGTAGCTGAGTTCAAATTTCCAGAACTAACATGGCAACTGACCATATAGGGAACCATGTCTGTAACTCCAGTTCTATAGGCTCTGACACCCACACACTGACATACTGTATCCATACCACATAGACATGTGGGTAAATACCAATTCACAGAAAATAAAAATAAATAGATTATTTAAAAAACAGTTAATAAGATAGAAAGAAATTTTAATTTTTTTGAGTCAGAGAGCTCTTCTGCTCATAGATAAAGGTATATGTTTAAAATGTCATGGTCCCTACCATTTTCAGTCTTCCATGATTACATAGGACACAAACCAACCTTATGTAATCTATTTATAAAGGAAGGAGTAATTGTTATAACACCTAAGACTTTAAAGCAGGTCTGACTGGTACACCTAGGGAAATACATTTCTTATGGTTTTCAAAGCTTCATATAAGGTGATTTCTAGCACATTCTGTATAAGAGATGCTAACATTTTGATACAGTTCATATGTATCTCAGTGCATTTTGAATTTCCAGGAAATCAACTGAAGGAAGCTACTTTCTGATTTAGAAAAGAATCACAGTTAATTATTCCAGTTTGGATATGTGTGTGTGTGTGTGTGTGTGTGTGTGTGTGTGTGTGTGTGTGTGTGTGTGTATGTATGTATTGGGGGGTCATCTTCCCATATAGCTGAGGCTGGCTTTGTTTTACCAAATCCTACTGTTTTATTGGGTGCTAGAATTACAGGTCTATGCCTCCAAGAGCACCTCTGTCCCAGACTACTAAATGCAACCTTGTAATTACTCCTAATATCTGAACTGCAGTGACTGACATGCTCTCTGAAATTGAACCCCATGGTTTATACCCACTAAGTAAGTGCTCCATTACAGAACTCCAGTCCCTCTTGCTTTTAATCTTGTTTGCTTGGTTTTTTTATTGGAGACAAGTTCTTATTATATACTCAGACTGGCCTTGAAGTTGTGATTCTCCTAATGATTCCTGAGATTTCAGCTGTATGTCTCTAAACCATATTTTTAAGGAATTAAAATTTCATTAGATAGAAAAGTTGCAAATTATTGGCAGTATTTGTGGCAGTTTCCCACTATAAAAACATATACTCAAGAAAACTAAAAAATCTAGATGAAATGGATGGGTTTCTAGAGAGATACCACACACCAAAGTTAAATTAAGAGCAGCTAAACTATCTAAACAGGCCCATATTACACAAAGAAATAGAAGTCATTAAAAGTCTCCCAACCAAAAGAAGCCCAGGGCCAGATGGATTTAGTGCAGAATTCTACCAGACCTTCAAAGAAGACCTGACACCAATTTTCCTCAAACTATTACATAAAATAGAAAGAGAAAGAACACTAGCTAACTCATTCTATGAAGCTACAATTACTCTGATACCTAAACCATACCAGGACCCAATTGAAAAAGAGAACTTCAGGCCAATCTTGCTTATGAATATTGATTCAAAGGTACCCAATAAAATTCTTGCAAAGTGAATCTAAGAACACATCAAAACCATCTTTCACCACAATCAAGTAGGCTTCATCCCAGGGTTGCAAGGTTGATTTAATATATAAAAATCCATTAATGTAATCCACTATATACACAAACTCAAAGAAAAAAATCACATGATCATCTCCTTAGATGCAGAAAAAGCATTTGACAAGATACAACACCTCTTCACATTAAAAGTATTGGAGAGATCAGGAATTCAAGGCCCATACCTAAACATAATAAAAGCAATTTACTACAAACCAAAAGCTAATATTAAATAAAATGGAAACATACTTGAAGCAGTCCCACTCAAATCAGGGAAAAGAGAAGGATGCCCACTCTCTCAATATCTATTCATCATAATACTTGAAGTGCTAGTTAGAACAATAAGACAACAAAAAGAGATCAAGTGGATACAAACTGACAAAGAAGAAATAAAGGTATCAATATTTGCAGACGATATGATAGTATATAAGCAATCCCAAGAATTCTACCAGAGAACTTCTCCAGCTGATAAACAACTTCAGAAAAGTAGCAAGATATAAAATTAACTCAAATAAATCAGTAGCCTTTCTTTATATGAATGATAAAAAGGCTGAGAAAGAAATTAGAGAAACAACTCCTTTCATAATAGCTACTTTTATAATATAAATTATCTTGGGGTAACTATTACCAAACAAGTAAAAGAACTGTATGACAATAACTTCAACTCTCTCAAGAAAGAAATTGAAGAAGATCTCAGAAAATGGAGAGATGTCCCATGCTCATGGATTGGCAGAATTAACATAGTAAAATTGGCCATCCTACTAAAGACAATCTATAGATTCAATGCAATCCCCATCAAAATCCCAACACAATTCTTCAAAGAAATGGAAAGCACAATTCTGAAATTCATCTGGAAAGGCAAAATATTCAGAATACCAAAAATAATACTTAATAATAAAAGAATGGCTGAAGGAATCACCATCCATGACCTCAAGCTTTACTAAAGAGCAATAGTGATAAAAGCTGCATAGTATTGGTATAGAGACAGACATGTTGACCAATGGAATAGAATTGAAGACCCAGAAATATAACCACACACTTACAGACACTGGATTTTTGACAAAGAAGCCAAAAATATACAATAGAAAAACAAAAGTGTCTTCAATAAATGGTGCTGTTCTAACTGGCTGTATGTAGAAAAATAAAAATAGACCCCATATTTGTCACCTTGCACAAAGCTTAAGTCCAAGTAGATCAAGGATCTCAACCTAAAACTAGATACACTGGGTCTAATAGAATAGGAAGTGGAAAATAGTCTTGAACTCATTGGCACAGGGGAGAAATTCCTAAACAGAATCATCAAGATCAAGAATTGATGAATGGGACCTCATGAAACTGGAAAGCTTCTGTTAAAAAAAGAAAAAGAAAAAAAAAAGACATAGTCAATAAGACAAATCAGCAACCTACAGATTGGAAAAAAAAATCTTGACTAACCCCACATCCAATAGAGGGCTAATATCCAAAATATATAAAGAACTCAAGAAATTAATCACTAAAAAAACAAAAAACAAACAAACAAACAAAAAAACCAATGAATTATTATGTGCCGGGAGGACTTTCTGGTCTGGTCCAGTCTGTTTGGAGTTCTATAGGCTTTTTGTATGTTCATGGACATCACTTCCTTTAGGTTAGGGAAGTTTTCTTCTATAATTTTGTTGAAGATATTTACTGGCCCTTTAAGTTGGAAATCTTCACTCTCTTCTATACCTATAATCCTTAGGTTTGGTCTTCTCATTGTGTCCTGGATTTCCTGGATGTTTTGGCTCAGGAGCTTATTGCATTTTGCATTTTCTTTAATGGTTGTATCAATGCTTTCTATGGTATCTTCAGCCCCTGAGATTCTTTCTTCTATCTCTTGTATTCTGTTGTTGATGTTTGCTTCTATGACTCCTGAATTCTTTCCAATATTTTCTATCTCCAGAGATGTCTCACTTTGTGATTTCTTTATTGCTTCTACTTCCATTTTTAGATCCTGGATGATTTTGTTCAGTTCCTTCACTTGTTTGTTTGTGTTCTCCTGTAATTCTTTCAGGGATTTTTGTTTTTCCTCTTTAAGGGCCTCTACCTGTTCACCCATGCTACCCTGTATTTCTTTCAGGGATTTTTGTGTTTCCTCTTTAAGGGCCTTTACCATTTGACCCATGTTCTCCTGTATTTCTTTAAGGGAGTTATTTATGTCCTTCTTGATGTCCTCTAACAGCATCGTGAGAAGAGACTTTAAATCAAACTCTTGCTTTTCCAGTGTGTTGGGGTATCCGGGATTTGCTGTAGTGGGAGAACTGGGCTCTGATGTTGCCAAGTAGCCTTGGTTTCTGTTGGTAGGTTTCTTGCGCTTGCCTTTCGCCATCTGGTTATTTCTGGTGTTAGTTGGTTTTGTTGTCTCTGGCTGGAGCTTGCCCTTCCTATGGGCCTGTAAACCTGTGTCTGTACTCCTGGGAGACCAACTCTCTTCTGGCAGGGTCTGTGCACAGAAGGCTGTGGAGCTTGTGCTCTCCTAGCTGTACCCCTCCAGAGAAAAGGTAGAGATCGCACCTCAGCACTCAGAAGTGAAATTGCTGCTGGGAGATCATTCTCTCCTGGTGGGCTAAGCACAGAAGGCTGTGGAGCTGCCTGGTTCCCTGCTGCAAATGGCGGCTGGAAGGGAAGACTCCTCTCCCCACTGCTCCACTGATCCTTGTAAATTTTCAATTTTATCAGAAAATGGTTATAATTCCACTTTCAATCAACTTAGGAATATTTTTATGCCTACCATTTTATCTGTATAATTTTTCCATGAAATAGTCAATATTAACGTGTTTTTCTATATATTTCTTCAATTTTATCAGAGATATTTTCCATGTATATTTACACAATGGAATACTACTCAGCAATTAAAAACAATGAATTCATGAAATTCTTAGGCAAATGGGGAACAGGAGGAGGGAAGAGGGCTTATAGGACTTTCGGGGAGGCAGGGAACCGGGAGAGGGGAAATAATTTGAATGTAAATAAAGAATATAGAAAATAAAAATAAAATAAAATAAAAAAGAATAAAAAAATGTGATTTTCTTTAATTGCAAAAAAAAAAAAATCCAATAAAAAAAGTGGGGTATAGAACTAAACTGAGATTTCACAATAGAGGAATCTCAAATGGCTGAGAAGCACTTAAAGAAATGTTCAGAGAAATGCAAATCAAAACGACCCAGGACATTCCACCTTAGACCAATCAGAATGGCTAAGATCAAAACCACAGGTGACAACACATGTTGGAGAGAATGTGGAAAAAGAGGAATACTACTCCAATGCTGGTGGAATTGAAAACTAGTAAAACCACTCTGGAAATCAATTTGGAGATTACTCAGAAAATTGGAAGTAGATCTACCTGAAGACCCAGCTATACCATTCTTGGGAATATACCCCAAAGGTTCCCCACCACGCCATAGGGGCACATGTTCCATTATTTTCATGACTGTATTTGTGATAGCCAGATGCTGGAAACAGCCCAGATGTCTCATGACAGAATAATGGATAGAGAAAATGTGGTTTATTTACACAATGGAATACTACTCAGCTATTAAGAACGAGGGCATCCTGAATTTTGCAAGCAAATGGATGCAACTAGAAAATATCATCCTAAGTGAGGTAACTCAGACCCAAAAGTACATGTATGAATTAAAAGGATGGAAATGTAGAGGAACCCAAGGAAAAGAAGGTCCAGCAACAGGTCCAAAGTGGAATCAAGCTCAAGGGGAGGTCCCAAGGCCTGACACTGTTACTGAGGCTGTGGAGCACTCATAAAATGGGACCTAGCATGACTGCACTTCAGAAGACCCAACAAAACACATAGTCTAACAGAGATGTTTTTCATGTGGATCTTCGATTTTATCAGAAAATGTTTGTGATCCCTCTTTCAATTCAGTAATGCTTTTTGTGTCTATTATTTTGACTGTTATTTTCCATGATAATCTTTAATTTTAACATTTGTTCTGTGTATTTCTTCGATTTTGTCAGAGGTGTTTTTCATGTAGATCTTCGGTTTCATGGGGGGGGCGGGGGGTGGTGGTGTTTGTAGTTTCACTTTCAATCAATTTAGGAATGTTTTTGTGCCTACCATTTTGTCGGTATAATTGTCCATGATAATCTTCAATTTTATCGTTTCTCTGTACTTTTCTTCAATTTTGTCAGATGTATTTTCCATGTGGATCTTCAGTTTTATCAGACAATGTCTATAATTTTTATACCTTCCATTTTATCTATATAATTTTCCATGTAATAGTCAGTTTTAACATGTTTCTCTATATATTTCTTGAATTTTTTCAGGAATATTTTTCTTGTAGATCTTCAGTTTTATCAGAAAGTATTTATAATTCCACTTTCAAAAAACATAGGAATATTTTTATGCCTACAATTTTATCTATCTAATTTTTCCATGAAATACTCAATCTTATCGTGTTTTTTATATATTTCTTCAATTTTATCAGAGATATTTTCCAGATAAATCTTCAATTTTATCAGAAAATGTTTATAATTTCACGTTCAATCAACTTAGAAATATTTTTATGCCTACCATTTTATCTGTATAATTTTCCATGACAATCTTCAGTTTTAATGTTTTTCCATATATTTTTCAATTTTATCAGAAATATTTTCCATGTAAATCTTCAATTTTATCAGAAAATGTTTATAATTCTACTTTCAATCAACTTAGGAATATTTTAATTCCTACCAATTTATCTGTATAAATTTCTTCAATTTTATCAGAGATATTTTCCATGTAAATCTTCAATTTTATCAGAAAGTGTTTTTACAATTTCAATCAATTTAGGGATATTTTTATGCCTACTATCTTATCTGAATAATTTTTCATAAAATAGTCAGTTTTAACGTGTTTTTCTTATATTTCTTGAGTGTTATCAGAAATATTTTCCTTTTAGATTTTCAATTTTATCAGAAAATGTTTATAATTCCACTTTCAATCAACTTAGGAATATTTTTATGCCTCCCATTTTATCTGTCTAATTTTTCCATAAAATAGTCAATCTTAATGTGTTTTGCTATATATTTCTTCAATTTTATCAGAGATATTTTCCATGTATATTTACACAATGGAATACTACTCAGCAATTAACAACAATGAATTCATGAAATTCTTAAGCAAATGGGGAACAGGGGGAGGGAAGAGGGCTTATGGGACTTTCGGGGAGGGGGGAACTGGGAAAGGGGAAATCATTTGGAATGCAAATAAAGAATATAGAAAATAAAATAAAAAAAATTAAAAAAAAAAAGAAGAAGACCAAACAAGCAGTGGAAAGATTCAGATGCAGGTATTTGCACACAACCAATGGACAAAAGCAGTTGACCCCTGTTGCTGAATTAGGGACAGCTGAAAGAAGGTGAGGAAAAGGGCAATCCTGTATCAGGACCAGCAGTCTCCATTTATCTGGACCCCTGAGGTCTCTCAAACACTGGACCACCAAACAGGCAGCATACACCAGCTGATATGATGCCCCCAACACACATACAGTAGAGGACTGCTGGGTCTGTGTTCATTCAGAGATGATGTACCTAACCCTCAAGAGACTGGAGCCCCAGGGAGTTTAGAGGTAAGGTGGGGTGGGGGATGAGGACATCCACGTGAAGACAGAGGGGTGGGGGCGAGGTATGGGATGTGGAACAGTCTGTGAGTGGATGAGGGGGGGTTAAATATGGAGTGCTAATTAATTAATTAAAAAAGAAAAGTTGCAAATTATGGCAGTATTTGTGGCAGGTTCACTCTGTTTTAATATGGGATTTAAGCAGAAAGTGAGACTCACTGTTATAAATTAGTTGGCTATTTAGCATAAGTTTCAAGTTTGTATTCTGGAGGGTTTTCAGGGAGATGTTATTGATTTTAAGAGGTGGGTTCTAATTCATTGTTGGGTCACTGGATGTGCTGTCCTTGGGATGGATAAAGTTCTCCTGGTGTCCTGGTTAGTTCCCTCAAGAGTGACTTGTCATAAAGAGAACTAGCCTGACTTCTCAGTTTCTCTGGCCTTCTGTCTTGCTTAGTTACTCTACTGTCCCTCTCTCATGTTCCTACTACAATACTATGTGTTATGTTGTAATTGAGCCTGGGGAGGCCTCATAAGAGACCCAAAAGATCAAGCTACTGGTTCTTGGACTCTCAGTCTCCAAAGGCATTAGTGAAATAAATGCTTATTTTGCAAATTATCTAGCTTCAGATGCATTGTTATGGCAGAAAGTGATTAGCATTTTAAATCACCCACTTTAATCAATCTTGGAATGAAATTGAACATTGCCAAAATGAACAAAGTGTCTTATTATTTAATTTTTCACTCATTAAAAGTGGGTCTATGAGGGCAGTAATGAAAGGGGATCTTTCCAAGAGATCATCCCTTGAATTGGTTATACATAAACAGAAAGTTACCTAATTTGTTATTGCCTAAAGATTCAAAAAATTTGACATGATACAATTCTCACAAGCATTTTGTTGAGGACTATTTTCTCTTACTCATGATAAAAGATTTTACATATATTTGTTTGAACCATTTCTTGAAGATATTGTGCATGTATGTGTTTGGGTGTGTATGTGTTCATATACACATCTACATATACATACATACATACACACATACACACATGTGTGTGCTTGCATGTTTGATAGGAGACCTCTGCCGTCCTTCATTTCGCTGTTGCAATATATAAAATCTACTGAGAGTTCCTTCTCTCTTAACAGAACACAAACTTGTTGGCAAACTGCTGCTTAAGTCAGAGTCTGATATTACCTGAAAGCACCAAGCTTGGTGCAAAACGGTGAACTTCCTTTGTCAGCGGGGCTTCCTCTTCTTTAAGTGGGGGATCCTGGACTCCATCATGTACCTGAGGAACATCATGTAGCCCTACCCCTGAGATTCCTGGAATGCCTATTCATGCTACTGTGCCATCTCAGCACCTTAGCCTTTAGCCAATGACATTTGAATAGTCTTTGAATAGTCTCACCCCCTTTTACAAAACTATATAACCCTTCATTTACTCCAAATAAAGTATATACATACAAGCCCACTGTAAATAAAGGAATATGCATAGGATAAGACCATCTCAGAAAGCTACTTCATTGAAGATCATTAGAGAAGATCTTTGCCTAAAAGAGCTGTATCATTAAATTCCTCAGAAAATACCTTTTCTCCCTACTCCTCTCTTCCCCAACACTCATACCTAGCCAGACTGAGTTTCTGTATACCTTTACCAATTCTGGGCTTTGCTTCCTTCTTTCACTTCGATGTACAGCAGTGTGTGGAACCTCTGAAAGGGAGGAAGCAGAGGATATGGAACCATAGTTGGACCCCAAAACACATATCACACAAAATTAGTAAAAATCAAAATACATGTTTTCTGTTGTAACAAGCTTTGTTTTCCTCTGTCAAAAAATATACTAGCTTCTTTTCATCATTTACTTTGGCCAAAACCTATTTTTTCCTCTGAAGAATAGTTTCAAGAAGCTTACATTTTTTGCCATCTGTGGAAGATACTCTATAGTGTCCATATTTCTAGATTAAGAATCTCAGTACAACTACTCCTCTCCATTTCCCTACTACTTGAGAAGATCCTGGGGTTGATTCTGTTCCCCTAAGATCCTTTATCTTAACTCAGTCTCAAAGATGGCATGGTCTCTTTTTATACTGTGTCTGACTCATTCCATCAGACCACTTTGATAATGTGGTGCCCTCTTTTTATTATAATTCCTTCTACTATTCCCAAGGTCATATTTACAATAAACACTTTCACAAAATTTTCCATAACACAGTTTCTTCTTCAAGTGAGTGCTGTTTACCAAGGACAGATTTTTTTTCCTTTGGTTAAGTCCTCAGTCACTGGTAGATGTGTCTATCTTCACTTACTGGAGGTATTATCAGCCTCTCTAACTTGAGTATGTCACCTGAACATTACCCACCCTATATCTATTTTCCTACTCTACATTTGTTCAAGAAGATATCCTTCCTAGTTTACTTTTACTTTTCCAGACCCCAAGTTGGGATCAAAACAAATACTCCCATTAAATTATTCTACTTCATTCCTAGAACCTCAGTGCTAGAATTAAGCCAGGAAACATCTACATAGCCATTGATATCCTGTTGTTGGTGCTATTTGGTATGCCTATAATATCTGAACATAACAGTGCCTTTCCTCTACTGTCATGACAAGAAGGCTATTCTCGTAGAGTTGTAAGGAATCTTCAGGAACATGGATGAAAATGTGCTTGGCTCAAATCCTCTCTGCCCCAGTAAGTCTTTCTTTTCGAAAGAATCGCAGTCTCTACCAAAGTGATATTTACACAATGGAATACTACTCAGCTATTAAAAAACAATGAATTCATGAAATTCTTAGGCAAATGGGTGGAACTGGAAAATATCATCCTAAGTGAGGTTACCCAGTCACCAAAAAACACACATGGTATGCACTCACTGATAAGTGGATATTAGCCCAGAAGCTTGAAATACCCAAGAGACAATTTGCATATCAAATGATACCCAAGGAAGGAAAGAAGGAAGGAAAGACCCCTGCTCCTGGAAAGGCTTGATGCAGCAGTGGATGGAGCAGTGTAGGGGAATACCAGGACAGGGAAACAGGAGGGGGTTGATTGGGGAACAGGGGGAAGGGAGAGAGGGCTTATGGGACTTTCAGGGAGAGGGGAACCAGGAAAGGGAAAATCATTTGAAATGTAAACAAAGAATATATCTAAGAAACAATAAAAAAAAACAAACAAAATGATATAAAAGGAAAATCTATTCACTCTTAAGGGAAAAAGACAGTGAGTCTATGTTATCTAGTTGAAACACCAACACAGATCTTATCACATACATAGTAGAGATACCAAAATGTACCAGGAGAATAGATATCGATGCACAAATGTTATTGTCATTGTTCACAATATTAAAAGTCTCCTCAGTGCCTGACTCTATGAGATTGTTTATAACTATACCCAACAGACATTAGCTCTCACCATGCCATTCACATAGCTAGACAAACAAACAAATAGATAAAATAAACAAATAAAACAAAACCGAAATAAAAACAACACAAAAGGAAATATTGAAAATAACATATACCATTTTCTCATGGAAAAAGGAGATTTCACAGATATAATTGGCCTTAAATTATATAAATTTGTATTTATATAAATTTTAAGCAACACTGACCCATTCTTCTATTACCTTAAACTATATCCAGAAATGAAAGTATGTTTAGCAGAACCACAGCAATTAGTAAACTACTGAGATCAGGTTTGCAGGTCAGGTTTTAGCTTAAACTAACTCACACACAGAAAATAGAATATCTGAGGCAAGATGACCCTCTCCTACTATTCCTTATTATCTCTGGCAAGAATAATGAACAAGTTCTCTTAGACTATTTTATGAATATCTCTAGTCAAAAAACAACTCCCTAGTGACACAGCAAACAGACTGAAAGGAGCAGGAGGAGAGGCAGACACAGAGGGCTCAAGTTTTCCCTTTACTTATTTTTCATCCTCAATAAAGAAAAAATTGAAAAGTAGGCATTAAAAGAGATTTTTTTTAAAAATTTAAGTCATATAAAAATTTTAAAATGTGATTACTAAGTATATAAATGTGTCATGTATCATTAAAATAGTGAATAATTGTGAAGAACAGTGGATGGGCTAAAAGGGCAGTATGTGTTTCTTAATGACATTGGTTAGAAAACTTTTATGAACACATTAACTACTTCATGTGAAAGCATGAATTTATTGAGTTAGTTCTTTCTTTTTTCTTTTTTCTTTCTTTTTTTCTTTTCTTTTTTTTTTTTTGAGACAGGGTTTCTATGTGTAACAGCTCTAGCTGTTGTGAAACTAGTTTTGTAGACCAGGTTGCCCTTCATCTCCCCACTTCTAACTCCTGAGTGCAGGGATTAAATGCAATCACAAAGAACTGATTATCTAGGAGCAATAATTTATTATTATTATTATTGTTATTGTTATTATTATTATTATTATTAATTGTCAAGAGCCATCATAGGACAATTAATAACTAGCAGGTGATCTTCCTCATATGACCACCTTAGATCAAAATTTATGATGGAACTCTGGTAGGCAAGGCCCAGGAGAAAATCATTTCAGGAAAGATTCCTGCTGTTAATGTGCCTTTCCTGTTATTATTAAACATATATAACTTTCACTAGGTATTACCTACTTTTTCGAGCAGATATCTGAAAATCTATGAAGATGTACTGTATTGTAGTGATGCTATATAGACAATTAGATGACTTCTTAATTCTTAATGATGATCCTATAAAGCTCTTTTATAGTGAGACTGCAAATAGGTCCTTTTCTGATGGTTAAAACTGCAATGAGAACTCTGCCAGTCTCCCAAGTGTCACCAGTTAATTGTTTCTAGATAGTAAGCAGACTTTCTACTACACAGAATACATTCCAAGAGGTTGTAAAACCATCAATCAAAGGTCATAAAAAGGGAACTAATGATTGATTATAGGTGCTAGGATAGAAGATAAAATATTGACTAGGGATATCTATACAAAACTTCACTAATAACTTAGTTATTGTTTTTAACTCTCAGTGAACATGTGTGGCTGTGAAAGGTGATGAGTATTTAGCCAGATAACTACTCCTAATGAATATGCAGGTAAACATTCACTATTATAAATTCCTTATTTGATTTATGATTTGATTTTATGTGTGAATTTGTGATGAATTTTTAAAGCATGTGATCATATATGATGAAAGATGTGTAAGTGCTGAGGACAAAGAGAGGCCAAGAAAGAATTTTCCCTTATCCACCTTTTTCATTCTGTTTTTTCCCTTTTCCTTAGAGAACTTTCATAGGAAACTTTTTACAACTCAGAAATACATGCTAAATTCACTTTTCAAAGTGTCCCTTTTTTTTCTCCTGCAACTGCAGCTATCAGGCTGAAAGTTAGAGCCCTGCAGTTCCTGCTGAGATAGAACAGAGGCTATTTTACTTAATCACTTCCTGTTTTAAGATGAGGTGCTAAGTGCCAGAAACTGCAATTTGTGCCCTGAGAGGAACACAGAAGACAGGTCATCTACAGTAGCAAAGTAAATTAGACTTAGATAAGTAAACTTTTAATTATTATACAGCAACCCTAAATATCTCATCAGACTTAGCATCCCATGAGTCTTACCTTCCACAGATGTTCTTTCCTTTCTGTTTCAAGAAGAATCGACAAGAAATAAGACCCCACCAGAGCTGGTCCCTGGTAATTATTATCATTACTGTAAGCTATTGTGAATTCTAGAACTGCAAATTAATTCTATTTACTACTCACCATTGAGACAGGAAGTACATATGCTTCCGGATTTCATCCTTGATGCCATCTGAGAAATTCATTTTTGCTTTGTGTGACTTTTGTGAGAATTTTCCTTCTCATATCAGATTCATAATTTAGAATGTGTAATTAGCACAAGTAATATGCTTTAAAGAGCTCTTACATAGCATCTAGCTTCAATGAACACAAAGTGTTCTACTTACTTAATTTATTCTATGAACATATGCATCTGAAACTATCTTTGGGCTTAAGAAAAACTGACTCCATTAAGGAATAACCTTCTTCAAAAGATTTTATTGGAGGGCAAGAGTAAAAACAAGATATGTGACTATCCTTTTGTAGGACTAAATTATCTGAAGCTCTTGATTTAGAATTAGAACATTAGAAACATACTTAAGGGGTGGAGAGATGGCTTAGTCATTAAAGGCTAGGCTCACAACCAAAAATATAAGACACACACTGACCTTCCCCCTATCAGTGTTCTGCAGGCTCCTGATGACTAAGAGCCTTATACTTGAATGCTTATCATAAAAACTTAATTTCCAGTGAGAGGCTACTTTGCAGTTGCTGCTAATTCTACATTTACCTGCCTCTGTAATTTGTTTCACTTATGCCTGATTCTTACATTAATATTCATTACACAATCCCTCTCTAATATTACTTGATTTGACAGAAAAGCATTAGCTATGACAAATGCCCCATAAATTATGCAGTGTTAATGCAAGAAGAACCTATGGTAATTATTGCTATTTAAACACACAGATTATTCCTTTTGGCCTGTTTTTAAAGAATGGAAATAAAATCTCAAGTCACCAGAGATTAGAATTCTTGACTTGTTAGAAAGTACATAATATCACTATAATAATGTGAGAACCCTGTCAGAAACAGCAGGCCAGCTCCCCACGACCAAGCGGGGACACAGTCGGACAGGAACTTTCCATTCTGTCCATGACTGCCTAGGGTAAGGACAGATATGGAAATGCACTAAACAGAACTACCCTGCCTAGGGTTAGGACAGAGAGGGAAGAGGCAAAAAGACAATGCCAGGAAATACTACAAATACCACAAGGTGGGCAGGACAGGGCTGGATGGCAGAGACAACCTCCCCATTCGAGTTGACCAATAATTTTAAATGTTGCTCAGGGTAACCAATCACAGTTGTCCAACTCAGGCGACCGCTGAACTCCCCGCCAAAATGTTTATAAAACGGTTATGCTTTGTGAACTCCTGGTCTCCTCTGGCCTGTATGCTGGGGGACTCCAATGTACATTGAAACATTAAACCTCTTGCGGATTGCAGCGATTCCGGTCTCTGTGGCCTTATTGAGTGGGGGTCTTCCGACGGACTCTAACAATATCACTTCTCCATATTTAAACACTCACATATAGAGATAGTGGCCTGTAATATTGTAGGTAGCCAAAAGAAGAAAAGTGCTTTGTCTAAAAGACAACACAGAGTATGAAGTTTAGAAGTGATAAATTTCATGTTACATTTTTCCGAGGCATTATCTTGCTTTTTTAAAATGTACTTTAACCAAGGTACCCTTTCTTCAGTAAAGGAAGTCAATTCCTTCAAAAATACATTCAGATATTTAAGTAGAGGTGGAAGTACGTCCACAGACATGAATTACATATGTTGCTCTTTAGGGAGCTCAATATGAACCCTGAGAACTCTAGGGAAGCCAGGAAATACATACTTACATCCCAGCCTTAAATGTGCCACTCAGCAACCCATTCTATCTTTAGGCTATAGCTTCATGGTGTTCAAAGTAGAAGCCTAATGACTTCTACTTTGTCACAAGGTATGCTGGCCTAGTTTTGGACTGCTTTTTTCTTTTTTCTTTTTTTTCTTTCTTTTCTTTTTTCTTTTTTTGCTTCCATTATATTTATATTTTTATTTTTAGATAGAGTCTCACTGTGTCTTATAGGCTACTTTTGAAATTGCTGAGGGCTAGGATTACAGTACTGTAAATCAAGTAGTTAACTGGCTTTTATTTTTAAAGAAGTCTTTCTTTTTTATTTAAACTTCAGATGTACAAAACGTCTTTTCACTGGATATTATTTGACCTAGAAGACATGCTGTAAGACTCTGGAGAGCCTTAGCTTACTGGAGGACCCACTGAGTGAACCATGTGGAGGCAGGAATTGATGAAAAAAGCAAGAGGAATTTATTGTTCCAACATGTTGGGGTCATCCTACAACTGAAAGAGATTGTGCCACCCTCTATCCCTTCAGCCCATTTGGTCAAACTTTATACAGTTTTTCAGAGCAGTAGTCATTAGGCACGTGATTGGCAGAACAGTGTGACTTTTAAATTGATTGGTCTCTAGGGAATGAGGTGGCAGGGACTGTCCTGCTGAATGTGTTTACATGCTCTAGACCTCTCCTCCCCATTCCCCACCCCCCACCACCCCACAGGTGGCTGTTGGTTCTTCTGTCCTGAGGAATTTGTTTACCAGGTCTAGGCATCCCTCACCTGCAGGTGTCTGGTAGATCTGTCCTGTGGAATGTTAATTAGCCTTCCCCTTCCAGAAGGATCTCCTGGGATTTTCCAAAGGGTCCTGAATTGATCTCTTCAATACAAATGTGCTAAGTAGTAAATATTTTGTTGAGGGGATAATGATAGTAGGGAAGATTAAAAAAAAAATAAAACAATTCCAGTTCTTTGTACTTTGATACTGTTCCCAATATTTTGCTTAGGTTCAATGTTGTGGTTACCAACAATATTTTTCATGTGATTTTCCAAAACTGCACCTTCCTGGCTGATTTTCTCTGGTGTTGACAGGGTCATAAACTTTTTAAAATTAGGAGACCACATTAATCCCACAAAATTAAGTAAGGGTTGCTAAGACCATGAAAGTAGCATAATATTGGTCTGGATTCATTTAATAATTCTGAGCAGACTCAGCATGTATGCCTTTAATGCAAGCAATCTAGAGGTTAAGACACAAGGTACAAGTGTAACATAGCAAGACTTTGTCATGACAACTAAACACAAAGAACAAACAAACAAACCAATCTACAGTCCCAAATAACACAGGACAACTCTAAGAGCCAGGACTGTCTAATGGGTGTTTCCTATAGTATGTGTTCCTATCAGTAATAAGTCAGCAAAGTGTCTATCTTTGTAAGTAAAGTTTTGTTATAACAGTGTCCTGTTACTCTATTTGTATATTTTCTGTGGCTAGTTTGAATGGTATTTGCAGAACTGATTGGTATATGAGAAGTTTCTGACTGGAAATGGTTTAAAAGTTTCATCTACAAAAAGTTTGCCAAGTATAGCTCATCATTGGACAGGACTACTAAAGAACAGAGTGCTTAGGGTATGGTTCTATAGCAAAGAAATTCACTGACATGTACAACATCCTTGATTAGGGCTCCAGAACTGAAAAAAAAAACTACAAGAAACAGCATTTCCAAATCTAACAAACCCAAGGAACTATTCTTATTCTTCCAGATTTTTGACCTTAGAAATTCTTTAAATCAGTGTGCTCCCAATGACTGTGATTACTACAATTGTCTATGCTATCTTTTTTTGTAAAGTAGCAATAACTTGGCTTTTAATTTGGCCCCTGGGATATGGCTTTGAATAGCTGCCAGCATGCCACTCTACTGGAATAAAACCTATCCTTCCACGGAAAAATACTGAGACATGTTTTTGTGTCAGTTTATTTTTTTTATTGTGGTCATTTGTTTTTGCTATAAAAGCATTTTAGACTCATATAGAAATTGCAAAGAGTAATTGTCTGAGTTTCCAGGCTCTCATTTGTATTCATTCCGTGACAATATCCTACAACCATAGAAACATGATCAGTACCCAAAACCTTGACATTGAAAGATGTCATTCAGTTTTCACCAGTTTTAGTGGGCATTGTTTCCCTAATATGTATTTCTATGAAATTGTAACACAGGTATAAAGTTTTACAGTTCCCACAGTCAGGAGCAACCTATGATGTCATTCTGACCTCACATCACAATGATCCCAACTTTCTTTGAGCAATACAACATGAATATAACTTGTAGAATATCATGGGAAAAAATTTTGTCATTTTAGATCACATTTCTTCACTCCCTATAAAGTAATAGTCATCTTTGAAAGTATTTACAGAGAGAAAATGTTTGTTCTTTTCAATTGCTGAGTGAGATCCCATTGTGTCAGTCAATCACTGTTAAGTAACGTGTCTAACACATTGTTTAGTAAGGAGTAACAAAACTACTGTAAATATTTATGTTATATTGTTTGTGTGTACATAAACTGTTGTTTGTCTTAGACAAATGCATAGCCAGAAATAACCCCAAATTAGATAAGCATGGCATATTTTCTCTCAGTTGTAGATCCTAGATAATCACATAAAACCATACATGTATAAATGATTTGGAGAAGAAAGGACACTAGAGGAAGGTGTAAGAAGAGGGGGGAAATGGAGGAAACTTGGAGGAGGAACATAGTCAAAACCTGAAAGACATTCTCTATGAAATTCATGGGAAACAGAGAGACACCAGTAATACTTATAATGTCCTTCCGGTCTTAGCCTGTGCCCTGAACCTGTAACCATGGGCGCTAGCTTTGCACTGAATCTCAAAACAGCCACAGGAAGCTGGACTTCCAGGTACTCTAAGACTGCAAGGATCATAGGTGAGGAGGCCACAACACCCGCACGAACACCTGAAGTAACTGGGACCACGTGGAATCAAGGAACACAGGAACCACCTCCCAGCCAGTGGCATGGGTTCGATCCAATCTGAGCCTGTTCGTTGAGCAGACCTTGGGCAGTAGCTCTCTATCCAATCACACAATACCCAGAGGAAGTTAAACTTCCCAGTGCTCTAAGACATAAGTGTCATAGGATCAGAGGATCACAGGATCTCAGGAGCTTGGTTACACCAGGATTTCAGGATCTCAGGCAGCTTGACTCCCAGGAGTTCTTATACCAGGATCTCAGGATCACAGAAACAGCTGGACCCTGAGGAGTTCTGACAAAACCAAGATAACAGGAGGGACAAGTGCCAGTCAGAGACAATGAGTGAAGGTAGCACTAGAGATGGTGAGAAGCAAGCACAAGAAAATAAGCAACAGAAACTAAGGTTACTAGGCATCATCAGAATCCAGTTCTCCTCCATAGCAAGTCCTGGATACCCTATCACACTGGTAAAGCAAGATTCAAAATTTAAAATCACTTCTCATGATGATGATAGATAACTTTAAGAAGGACATAAGTAACTCCCTAAAGAAATACTAGAGAACACAGATAAAGAGGTAGAAGACCTTAAAGAGGAAACACAAAAACCCCTTAAAGAATTACAAGAAAACACAAAGAAACAGGAGAAGGAATTGAACAAAACCATTCAGGATCTAAAAATGGAAGTAGAAACAATATAGAAATCACAAAGGGAGACAGCCCTGGAATTAGAGAACCTAGGAAGGAGACCAGGAGTCAAAGATACTAGCATCACCAATAGAATACAAGAGAGAATAGAGAGTCTTGGGTGCAGAAGATACCATAGAAAACATTGAACATGAGTACTATGGCATATATATAGGATACCTTTCAGAATGATCTGTGTTACACATAGATTATTAAGTTTGATATGATGTGCTTTCCCTGTTGAGCCATCTTAATAGCTCCTTGATATCTCTGGTATATTTATTAACCATTTGGGTAATCTTGGGTAGAATGTCTATAAACTTTTTGCATAGTTATTAATGAGATGGTTTGATTTCTTATTACTAGACTTCAGGTGTTTTTCACATACCATGGATTCAGTCTCTTGTACAGGTATGTAAATTGAAACAATTTTCTCACAGATTGAGCCTTGACTTTCATAGAGCAAAAATTTTCAATTCTTATAAAGTCCACTTTATCATTTCTTTTTTTTTTCATTTACAAGTCATGCACTCAATGTCATCCTTAGCCAAAGTCCTTTCAAGATGTAGAAATTCCACAGCAATTTGAACATGGACAGTTTTATGATAACTGTGATAGGACTATGTACAATAAGTGCCTGGTAAAATATAAGAGAGCTCTAAATAATAGAGAATTATGAGGTACTGCGGTGTTTACATGTTTAGGGAAGATTCATATTCTTCAAACATGGCTGAACACCAGATTGACTTGGAGAGATATAATTATCCCTCAATGTGCAACTTCCTGGAATATGTCTTCTAATCACACAGGCACTGATCATAAAGTAGATCAGGAAAAGTATAATTACAGAATGAGTGGAAGCAGCTATTGGTCTAGAGATACTCTAGCCCCGTTTTGCAAATGTATGGCCAGTGAGCACCCGAGAGAGAGCATTCTCTTCTTGATGAATCTTTCTTGCACATCTGACAAAGGTTAACATTGTGACAGCTTGTCAAATGATGATAAAGGATCCAGTCCAATCTCCCCAGAGTAGAGTTGGTCAACCCTTCTTTACCTTGATTGTCTCCAATGTCACTTTTCTTGGCTTTGGTTATGTGCAGTTGCCTGGTTTGTGGGCATTCTGTTAGTTACTTTTGCCATGACTGTGACCAAATTAAATGACAAGAAGCAACTTAAGGGAGGATAATTTCATTTTTGCTCACAGTTCAAGAGATACAATCTGTCATGGCAGAAAGACATGGCAGTGGGTGCTGTCTATGCTGGCAGGAGCTGTCTGTGGAGGAAGTAGACTGTTTGCTTATGTCTTTGCAAATCAGGAAACAGAATTGTGAGAGCAAGCATTTAGGTTGCTTTTCCCACTGGCTGCTTTTATTAGTTTTGAAACCTAGCCCATGGGATGGTGCTACTCATATTCATGTCAGGTGATTCTTCCTCAGTTAATTCTCTCTGGAAGCATGCACACACACACACACACACACACACACACACACACACACACACACACATGCGGGAACTTTACTAATGGCCATGGTGCTTCTTAAATTAAGCAAACTGACCTAGTTAGATGGTACTCTTACTGTCTTGATATTAAAGTTCATTTGAAATTTAGTCACTGCCATATAAGTGGCTATGTTTGTGTTTGGGAATTAATATGAAATGAGCTGAGTCCTGACAATTCCTTTCCTGAAAATGTATATGCAGTCCTATGGTTTGTTCCCCTTCTGTATGGGGTTAGACCTGGTATATCTTTTATGGTATAGACTTGGCATGTTTTCAAACAGCATTTCTTCCATATCTCTGCTTGTATTAATTGGTAGTAGGAACAAATGATTAGCAAGTCACTCCAGTGATTCTCAAGAGCATTGTAAGTGGCAGAGACAGATGCTCAGTTTATTCATAATGTTTGCCTGAAGCTGTGGAGTATTGTCAAAGAGTAGCATGACCTTCAGGGTAGCATTTCCCCAGGAGTAGAAAGGACAGGCTTTTCTTGCCTATAATATCCGGGTTCCAGAGTGCTGGAAGAGGCAGACAAAACAAAACCAACAAGCAAAACAAAAATGAAGAATGAGGTGCTTCTTCCTTAAGTTCTGAGCTCCCTTCTCAGTTTCCTGAACCTTGAACTGGTAACAACTGCAAAAACAAGCTAGCCCCAGTCACTCTCTCACTACCAGTAAGGACACTATAGAAGGGAGCTGTTATAAGATGGAATAAAATATTTCAACACAGGGTAGAAAAAAACAAAATGTAGCTCTATGGTGCAGAACTGATAAAGTCTACAAGCAAAGTGTTAATGATGATGGATGATAGTTTATCAAAAAATAAGTAGGGGTCTGGATCAGACTCTGGTTTGTATGTGTCTGATCTATCATTAAATATTTTCCTGTCAAATAATAACTGACTTATCTGAAAGACTGAAAAAAAAACTATCTAGAGAGTCACAAATCTAGCCAAAACCCAGCTGAGTGAAAGTGACACTGGGACTATCAGGACTAATCTAACTGATGATCAAGATTCAGCCATACATACATATGAGCACCAAACTTGAAATGAGGTGTCATTGGGTACATTAATTTACAAGTACCTATGAAGAATCAGAACCAAGTGCCATAAATGAAAGTACAAGTCTTTCTAACACTCAAATTTCAAAGATTCCTATTTGATGATGGCATGTAATAAAGGCTCCCATTACTCATACCACAGGTTCCCTTACTGATTACAAAGTATATGCTGTTCATTTCTCTGAACACGGTGAAATGTTGTCAAAAGATGATAAATGCCTTCACAAACAGAGAAGGCTAAAACTGCTTGCAATATTTCTCTGTCATTCTACAACAACACACATATTGACTGGTTTTCTGGTCTTCTTGGGAGTAACAAACAAATACAGTAGCCATTAGGAAAATTCAAATTTAAAGAGGTAAACACAGTCCAGAAGATCTGGGTATTAAGATGAGACTAGGTCACATTTACCATAACTGTAATGCAGAGGTGTTCCATAATAGTCTACAAAGTCATACACAAGCCTGCATTCCAAAAGTTAGGGGTGTTTGCATTATTCCTAACACCTGAGTGCTCCACTTGTCAGCTCTACAGACCTATGTACTGTTGTTATCATCAAAAGATGATGTGAGTGAAAAATATAATCTCACTATCAAAATCGAGTCAGTCATCCTTTTGATACCCACCATGCCATATAGATATATTTTAATAATGAATTATCTTTGGTTTTCATAATCTATCTAGGTCATATTAGTTCTTTTAGGTGACTTATAAGTCCTATAAAACAATTTCAAAGAAGATTACAGCTATTCACCAAGACATTTGTACTAATCTTACTGCAAATTGGGATAAAAACAGAACAAAACAAATCTCTTTGACAAGCAATAATCAGGTCAACTGCTTATAAAGGCAGAGTGAGCTTTGCTTTGCTCTTGCCTATATGTGTCCTGTCCATAGATCTAAATATAAGTTCCTACTTCATAAACATGGAAACAATGCTAATTTTATCTTCTAATAAATTCTATCTTATCTTAATAAATTTGGTCTTTACTGTGATGAATCCACCCAGTCATCTTGTCTCTCAGTCTTCTGTGCATCTATGCTCTGTACAATCACAGTAAAAGAGACATCCAGGGTTCAGGACTGGATGTGGGCCTCTTATGTAGATTCTACTTTTACCTTGGCTATTTTCTTTTTTTTTTCCCCTTGGCTATTTTCTTAGGCTATGCTTTTCAGAGCATTAGTAAATCCAGTCAGCCCCAACTCCCTGAAAGGAAAATTCTTATTTGTTTAATCTATCCAAAACAGTCCAAAAGCATGACCAGACTACAGAAGCCAAAACTGTATTTGACTTCCCAAAGGACAAGACTGCTGCTGGGAGAGTCTGCCCAAAGTCCTGGTATGTGATAAACACATCTGCAGTGCAAATCTATCAATAACTTAGGGAGTGTTCAGGAACTAAAGCTGAGTAAAGCCTATTAATGCTCTCTGTTGCTTATAATAGGTTAAAATTGGTTTAATGTTACAAATGATAAGGCAAACTGTTTCTGCAGTTGAGAAAGACAGGAACTGATACATGTATGTATGTACACACACACAAATACACAGATACCTACTCATTCACATGGGTATGCACATACACAAACAGATAAACACACACATGTGCACACACACACACGCACACGCACACGCACATACACCAGAGATAAATTCCCATAGGCTCTGCACCAACAGCTACTGAGGTTTAGTAGTACCTAGAATCCACAGGGTTCAGGAAGTCTCAGAAATGACAGATGTGACTGGAGGCAAGTCCACTCAGATCAAACTTCTATGAATACATTGTCAACTTTCCTGGGGCTATTAAATCAGTGGAGCAAAAAATAGGCACATTTTGGTTCATAGGCAGTGAAGGCCAAGTGGAGAGAAAAGAAATGAAAATAGCTCAACAGCTGTCTCAGGGCTCTGGCATCAAGGTGCATGCTCCAAAGCACTGTTCTGAGGCCTGTAATGCAGAGAATGGCTTATTGAGCACAGAAGTGGGAAAAATTAGGGAATGGAGTTCTAAAGACTTTTCTCATTCTTTTTCTTCCCAGATGGACCATTTCCATCTATTTTTGGATCTGTGATGTCAAATCATCCAGCTAATGTAGTCACTTTGGAGACATTGTTGCTTCTGTGACACCTGTCAGGATTCAGCTTTATTAGTTAATCCTAGCATTTTCTACCTCCAAACTTTCATCTGTTCGTCTACCCATTATGTGCATCAGGCGAGCAGGGTATAGATTTCAGAACCATATGAAGCTCCTTTTTTTAAAATAGAATGTATCCTTCTGTGTCAATAGAACCCACAAACTACTTTCTGATATCTTTCCAGTCTCTGGAATCACACTTCTTCTGTCTGGTAAGCTTTTAAGCATATCCCTTCTCCCCCACTCCCACATCCTGCTTCCTTTATTACTATTGGTCCATTCTGAAACACAATAAATAGAAAACTTCACTATGGAGGATTTAATTTTCCAGGAAAAGTCACAGCAACTGCTTTTGTCTCATATGTCCTTTCTTTGCAATGTGACTGTGTCATTTCATTATCATGAAATAAGGTGGAGCTACCCTTTCTATCTTATTGTTAACAAATAGAGTACTGCAAATGGATTGTAGATATTAGTGATCAGGTCATGAATGAACTCAGCATGGACCTTACTGTCTCTAGGTACATACTGAGATACTGTGCTCTGAAAGGTCTGGGTAATACACAGGAAACAGTTACTAGTAGATGGTGAGGCTACATTCCTGGCTGAGATTCCAGTCTTAAGTGATTCCATGCAGCTACTTCTCTGCTGTACTAGAAGTTGAGTACCAACTCACTGAAACTAGGACTCCTACTAAACGTTAGATAGCTACCAGCATTGTTAGAGATATCAATAAGTGTTTTCTACTACAAACTTTCTTCAATTTTTGCATACCTATCTGACTACACCAATCATTAATTAGCTGAGCATTTGGAAACCTCTATTCTAAAAGCCTTTGATTCAAGCTGGGATTGCTGACTCTTGTAGGAATAAAGGTTTTTTTTGAACCACAGACATGTGCATTTATTTGTGTTGCCAATGGGTGTTTGTGTGCAGGAACATTGGAACTGTGACAGTATGATAGAAGTGAGAAGAACACTACGTGGACATCTGAAGAAAAAAGAAAATTGTAGAGCCATAAATATGCAGATGACATTTACACTTTTGGAAGTTGATATTTACCATTTCATAACCTAAGCTAGTGATATAAAGTTTACATTTGATATATACCCTAGAGCTAATACAAAACAAACACATGCACACACACACACACACACACAGTGAGAGAGAGAGAGAGAGAGAGAGAGAGAGAGAGAGAGAGAGAGAGAGAGAGAGAGAGGAGAGTGAGTTTGGGGACCTGAACATTGTTAGTCAAATCCCATGTAGCATCTTTCTTTCATTATTCTTTGCATTATAAAAATGAAATTACTACTGGTACAATTCTTGCCTATTAAGTATAAATATGACAGATGTTTGTTCTCTAAAGATTTTTTAATGTATATGCTTGTGTGTGTGTGTGTGTGTGTGTTATATGAGAATTTTGCTAAATGAGAGGAACAACAATGAGAGTAATCTAACAGATATGATGATACCAGCAACTCACACAAATTTGAGTTATTGCTAATAAGAATTAAGGAAGATTGTTGCTAAGATATGACAGTCCAGCTGGGAAGCTTGAAAAATTAGCTTGGATCCTAGCTCTGCCTCTTAGGACCTGGTAACTACAGTCAAGTTTCTTGAAACAATACCTGGATTCTTCATCTGAACTTAAGAATATATTTTGCTATGATGTAGAAACTACCATAACCTTCACTTGTCTCTAACATAGCACTTTTCAAAAATCTTATCAATGTTTTTTGGAAAGGGCATCTTTCTTCTTCATTATTATGAGTGACTTGAGGTCAGCAGCTCCATATAAGAGCTAGAAGACTTTGTTCTTTGCATTAAGAATAAAATACAGTATTTGTGCCCTCTCCTCCCTTCTGCATTGGCAATGCAATGTATCAAATCCAGGGTCTTCATATGGCTAGGCCAGCATTCTACCATTGAACTATATACTTTGTTCTCACCCTCTTGCATAGGCTAGCCTTCAACTCACTCTGGAACCCTGGTATGGCTCCAACTTGCACTTCTGCTGTATCAGGCTGTAGATTAACTAGTCATTTCAGCATAGAAATATAGTAGAGAAATATTTTTTAAATCCATCAAACTGAAACAACAACTGTGGAAAGAAAAAAAAGGAAAACAAAATAAAAAAACTTTCTGATCTCCAGTGAAGTACTAGTGATCAAATGCACACCCTTAAGAATGTCATGCAAGGATTTACAGTAGATCTTTACCCTCAGCACTCTTGGACTTTCTACTATTTTCTACTCCAAAAAATACTACATGCAAGGAATTCAGTGTTTGGTGGCATAGGCTTTATTTTTGCCTCTGTTTTAACTCAGTTCCTAACAGTAATAGAAGAACAAAAGGGTGATGAATGCAGAACATGAGATCCACATGGCACAGGGTCATTCTTTTTTTTTGAGTTTTTCTGTAGTCAAGAAAATTTTATTTAGATGTCCAGTGTGCCTCATCAAAAGTTATCCGGGAGGGTGCTCTTGGTTGGTAGTGGATATGTTTATTCTCTTTTCTTTTTCTTTTTTTTTTTATTTACATTCAAAATCATTTCCCCTTTCCCGTTTCCTCCCTCCCTGAAAGTCCCATAAGCCCCCTTCCCTCCCTCTTTTCTCCATTCAACCCCCTCTCGCTTCTCTGTCCTGGCATTCCCCTACATCCAGTCTTTCCAGGACCAGGGGTCTCTCCTTCCATCTTCTTGGAAATCTATTGATATGCGAATTGTGTCTAGGGTATTCCGAGATTCTAGGTTAATATCCCCTCATCAGTGACTGCATACCATGTGTGTTCTTTTGTGATTGGGTTACCTCACTAAGGATGATATTTTCAAGTTCTGACCATTTGCCTAGGAATTTCATGAATTCATTGTTTTTAATTGCAGAGTAGTATTCCATTGTGTAAATATACCACATCTTCTGAATCCATTCCTCCGTTGAGGGACATCTGGGTTCTTTCCAGCTTCTGGCTATTATAAATAAGGCTGCTATGAACATAGTGGAGCATGTGTCCTTATTGCAAGCAGGTAAAGGCTCTGGGTATATGCCCAGGAGTGGTATAACAGGATCCACCGGGAGTGTCGTGCCCAGTTTTCTGAGGAACTGCCAGACTGCTTTCCAGAGTGGTTGTACCAGCTTGCAATCCCACCAGCAGTGGAGGAGTGTTCCTCTTTCTCCACATCCTCGCCAACAACTGCTGTCTCCTGTGTGTTTGATCTTAGCCATTCTGAATGGTGTGAGATGGAATCTCAGGGTTGTTTTGATTTTCATTTCCCTAATGACTAAGGATGATGAACATCTCTTTAGGTGCTTCTCAGCCATTAGATATTCTTCAGGTGAGAACTCTTTGTTTAGCTCTGTACCCCATTTTTAATAGGGATACTTGCCTCTCTGGAGTTTAACTTCTTGAGTTCTTTGTATATATTGGATATTAGCCCTCTGTCAGATGTAGGGTTGGTAAAGATCATTTCCCAGTTAGTTGGTTGCCGCTTTGTCTTTTTGACAGTGTCTTTTGCCTTGCAAAAACTTTGTAATTTAATGAGGTCCCATTTGTCAATTCTTGATCTTAGAGCATAAGCTATTGGAGTTGTATTCAGGAAATTCTCCCCTGTGCCCATATTTTCAAGGTTCTTCCCTACTTTCCTTTCTATTGATTTCAGTGAGTCTGGTTTTGTGTGGAGGTCCTCGATCCACTTGGAACTGAGCTTAGTGCAAGGAGATAAGAATGAGTCAATTTGCATTCTTCTGCATGTTGACCTCCAGTTGAGCCATCACCATTTGTGGAAAAGGCTATCTTTTTTCCACTGGATGGTTTTAGCTCCTTTGTCAAAGATCAAGTGACCATAGGAGTGTGGAGTCATTTCTGGGTCTTCAATTCTGTTCCATTGATCTACATGGCTGTCACTGTACCAATACCATGCAGTTTTTAACACTATTGCTCTGTAGTACAGCTTGAGGTCCAGGATACTGATTCCACCGAGGTTCTTTTACTCTTGAGAATAGTTTTAGCTATTCTGGGTTTTCTGTTATTCCAGATGAATTTTTGAATTGCTCTTTCTAACTCTATGAAGAATTGAGTTGGGATTTTGATGGGGATTGCATTGAATCTGTATATTGCTTTTGGCAAGATGGTCATTTTTACTATATTAATCCTGCCAATCAATGAGCATGGAAGATTTTTCCATCTTCTGAGGTCTTCTTCAATTTCGTTCTTCAGAGACTTGAAGTTCTTGTCATACAGATCTTTCACTTGTTTGCTTAGAGTCACGCCAAGATACTTTATATGGTTTGTGGCTATCGTGAAGGGTATCATTTCTCTTACTTCTTTCTCAGTCTGCTTATCCTTTGAGTATAGGAAGGCTACTGACTTGCTTGAGTTGATTTTATATCTGGCCACTTTGCTGAAGTTCTTTATCAGCTGTAGGAGTTCTCTGGTGGAGTTCTTTGGGTCGCTTAAGTATACTATCATATTGTCTGCAAATAGTGATAGTCTGACTTCTTCTTTTCCAATTTGTATCCCTTTGACCTCCTTTTGTTGTCTAATTGCTCTAGCTAGAACTTCAAGTACTATATTGAAAAGATATGGAGAGAGTGGGCAGCCTTGTCTAGTCCCTGATTTCAGTGGGATTGTTTCAAGTTTCTCTCCATTCAGATTGATGTTGGCTACCGGTTTGCTGTAAATTGCTTTTACTGTGTTTAGATATGGGCCTCGAATTCCTGATCTTTCCAAGACCTTTAGCATGAAAGGATGCTGAATTTTGTCAAATGCTTTCTCAGCATCTAATGAGATGACCATGTGGTTTTTTTCTTTGAGATTGTTTTTATAGTGGATTACATTGATGGATTTCCTTATATTGAACAATCCCTGCATCCCTGGGATGAAGTCTACTTGATCGTGGTGAATGATCGTTTTGATGTGTTCTTGGATTCGGTTGGCAAGAATTTTATTGAGTATTTTTGCATCGATATTCATAAGAGAGATTAGCCTGAGATTCTCTTTCTTTGTCGGATCTTTGTGTGCTTTTGGTATTAGCGTAATTGTGGCTTCATAGAACGAGTTGGTTTGTGTTCCTTCTGTTTCTATTTTGTGGAACATTTTGAAGAGTATTGGTGTTAGGTCTTCTTTGAAGGTCTGATAGAATTCTGCACTAAAACCATCTGGACCTGTGCTTTTTTTGGTTGGAAGACTTCCAATGACGACTTCTATTTCTTCAGGGGTTATAGGACGGTTTAGATGGTCTATTTGATCCTGATTTAATTTTGGTATTTGGTAACTTTCTAGGAAATTGTCCATTTCCTCAAGATTTTCCAGTTGTGTTGAATACAGGCTTTTGTAGTAGGATCTGATGATTTTTTTGAATTTCCTCAGTTTCTGTTGTTATCTCTCCCTTTTCGTTTCTGATTTTATTAATTTGGATACTGTCTCTGTGCCCTCTGGTTAGTCTGGCTAAAGGCTTATCTATCTTGTTGATTTTCTCAAAGAACCAACTCCTTGTTTTGTTGATTCTTTGTATGGTTTTATTTGTTTCTACTTGATTGATTTCAGCCCTGAGTTTGATGATGTCCTGCCTTCTACTCCTCTTTCGTGTATTTGCTTCTTTTTATTCCAGGGCTTTCAGGTGTGCCATTAAGCTGTTAGTGTATGCTGTCTCCCGTTTCTTTTTGGCGGCACTCAGGGCTATGAATTTTCCTCTTAGCACTGCTTTCATTGTGTCCCATAAATTAGGGTATGTTGTGCCTTCATTTTCATTAACTTTCAAGAAGTCTTTGATTTCTTTCTTTATTTCCACCTTGACCAAGTTATCATTGAGTAGAGCATTTTTCAGCCTCCATGTGTATGTGGGTTTTCTATTGTTTTTGTTGCCATTGAAAACCACCCTTATTCCGTAATGATCAGATAGGAAGCATAGGATTAGTTCGATATTCTTATATCTGTTGAGGTCTGATTTGTGACCAATTATATGGTCGATTTTGGAGAAGGTACCATGAGGTGCTGAGAAGAAGGTGTATTCTTTTGCTCTAGGATGAAATGTTCTATATATATCTGTTAGTTCCATTTGGTCCAAGGCTTCAATTAGATTCACTGTGTCCCTGTTTAGTTTCTGCTTTCCTGAACGATCCATTTCAGAGAGTGGGGTGTTGAAGTCACCCACTATTATTGTGTGAGGTGCGATGTGTGCTTTGAGCTTTAGTAAAGTTTCTTTTACGAATGGGGGTGCCCTTGCATTTGGAGCATAGATATTCAGAATTGAGAGTTCTTCTTGGTGGATTTTTCCCTTGATCAGTATGTAGTGTCCTTCTGTGTCTTTTTTGATGACTTTAGGTTGGAAGTCAATTTTATCTGATATTAGGATGGCTACTCGGGCTCGTTTCTTGGGACCATTTGCTCGTAAAATTGTTTTCCAGCCTTTTACTCTGAGGGTAATGTTTGTCTTTGACACTGGGATCGTTTCCTGCATGCAGCAAAATGCTGCGTCCTGTTTACATATCCAGTCTGTTAGTCTATGTCTTTTTATTGGGGAATTGAGACCATTGATATTAAGAGAGATTAAGGAATAATGATTATTGCCACCTGCCATTCTTGACGCTATCTTTACGTTTGAGTGGTTATCTACTTTCGGGTTTGATGCAAGAAGGTTACTATCTCATTTTTTTCCAGGGTGTTGTTTCTCTCCTTGTATTGGCGGTTTCCACCTATTATCCTTTGCAGGGCTGGGTTTGTGGAAATATATTGTGAAAATTTGGTTTTATCATGGAATATCTTGGTCTCTCCATCTATGGTGACTGAGAGTTTTGCTGGGTAGAGTAGTCTAGGTTGGCATTTGTGCTCTCTTAGTGTCTGCATGAGATCTGCCCAGGATCTTCTGGCATTCATAGTCTCTGGAGAGAAGTCTGATGTGATTCAGATAGGTCTTCCTTTCTATGTTACTTGGCCCTTTTCTCTTACTGCTTTTAATATTCTTTCTTTGTTTAATACATTTGATGTTTTGATTAATATGTGACGGGAAGTATTTCTATTCTCGTCCAGTCTGTTTGGAGTTCTGTAGGCTTCTTTTACATTTGTCGGCATCTCTCTCTTTAGGTTAGGGAAGTTTTCCTCCATAATTTTGTTGAAGATGTTTACTGGCCCTTTAAGTTGCAAATCTTCACTCTCATCTATACCTATAATCCTTAGGTTTGGTCTTCTCATTGTGTCCTTGATTTCCTGGATGTTTTGGGTTACACGTTTTTAGCATTTTGCATTTTCTTTGACTGTTGAGTCGATGCTTTCTATGGTATCTTCAGCACCTGAAATTCTTTCTTCCATCTCTTGTATTCTACTGTTGATGTTTGCATCTATGGCTCCTGATTTCTTCCCAAGGTTTTCTATCTCCAAAGTTGTCTCCCTTTGTGATTTCTTAGTTGTTTCTACTTCCTTTTTTAGATCCTGGATGGATTTGCTGAGATCCTTCACTTGTTTGTTTGTATTTTCCTGTATTTCTTTAAGGTATTTTTGCATTTCCTCTTTCAGTATTTCTGCCTGTTGACCCAAGTTCTCCTGTATTTCTCTAAGCGATTTTTTTTTAATTTTATGTATCTGAGTACACTGTAACTGTCTTCAGATACACCAGAAGAGGGCATCAGATCCCATTACTGATGGCTGTGAGCCACCATGTGGTTGCTGGGAATTGAACTCAGGACCTCTGGAAGAGCAGTCAGTGCTCTTACCCACTGAGCCATCTCACCAGCCCTCTCTACGCGATTTTTGTGTTTCCTCCTCATGGGCTTCCATCTGTTGATCCATCGCCTCCTGCATTTCTTTAAGCAGTTCTCGTGTTTCCTTTGTACGGGCATCTATCCGTTGATTCATTTCTTTCAGCACTTTTTGTGTTGCCTCCCTATGGGCATCCATCTGTTGACCCATATTCTTCTGCATTTCTTTATGCAATTTTTGTGATTCCTTTGAAAGTGCTTCTAACCGTTGATTCATTTCTTTAAGCGATTTTTGTGTTGTCTCCTTGTGGGCCTCCATCTGTTGATCCATGTTCTCCTGCATTTCTCTAAGCGATTTTTGTGTTTCCTTTGTAAGGGCTTCTAACCCTTGATTCATGGGCTCCTGTAATTCTTTATTAGATTTATTTGTGTCCTTTTTGTAATCCTCTAATAGCATCATGAGAAGTGATTTTAAATCCAGATCTTGTCCTTCGGGTGTGGTGGGGTATCCAGGACTTGCTGCTGTTGGAGAGTTGGGTTCGGATGGTGCCATATTACTTTGATTTCTGTTAGTAACGTTCCTATGTTTGCCTTTTGCCATCTGGTTACCTCTGGTATTAGTTGGTCCTGCTGTCACTGGCTGTTGGTTGGACCTCCTGTGAGACTGCAAAGCTATTTCTGGCCCCCCTGTATTACCGGGATTCCCCTGTCACCGATTTCTGGGGCCTGCCCTGCTCCTGAGTGACTTTGGAGCCCTGATGTGCCTTGCCCCAAGTGATGTTATATTGGGGAGTCCCTGCACATCCAAAGGCTCAGCGTAGTAGATTCCCAGAGCAGACGTCACCAAATGGAGGCTGGTAGGCTCCTGCCCTATGCAGGGGTGTTTGATCTCTCAGGGAGGGGAGGTGCGAGTGGGCGTCCCTCTGCAGGGAAGAAGTCCCACAGCAAGGCTGGCGTGTCAATTACTGCAGACATGCCCAGCTCTTGGAGCAGGTTACACACAAGCTGCCTGAATGCCAAGCGATATTATGCCTATCTGTCTCCATGCCTGGCAGTCCCAAGTACCTGGACACTGGAGCAAAGATGGCGGAGTGCACTCTGCAGTCTCTCGGCTGTACAGGACACCCTGCAGGCGGGATGGCCCAAAGCAGAGCTGGCGCCCAGACGACCACAGCGCTGTCCAGTTCTTGGGAGCAGATGGAAGCCCCAACAGGCCATTTCCCAAGTGATGTTATATTGGGGAGAACCTGGGTACCTGTCTCCTCAGTGCGGTAGATCCCAGAACAGAGGTCGCCAAAGGGAAGCTGGTAGGCTCTGGCCCAGTGCAGGGGGGGGGGATCCCTCTACAAGGCAGAAGTCCCAAAGCAGAGCTGGCACGCTGGTTACTGCAGATCTGCCCAGCTCTTGGAGCAGGGTACACACAAGCTGCCTGAGACCGAAGCGATATTATCCCTGTCTGTCTCCGAGCCTGGTGGTCCCAACTCCTCAGGGTCATTCTTATAGTCCCTACTGCATGGTGATATTCATCATGGAGTGTGCCATGCTGAGGGTGATTTATTTGAGCAATCCTATAAAGTAAAGCATGGTCAAGACTGTGCCAAACTGTAATTCTAACAAAAGTAAAGTCAGCTAGATCATTGCCATAGCCTGGTTGAGTGGTGCACCTTCATCCCAGTGGAGTCAGCATGTTCCCTGCCCTCAAATTCATCCTGTTTCCAATGTCACAATTGAGAGTTTAATAGATAGTCAACGTGACTCAATAGTAATTTTTAAAACTTTCTTAAATCTCATTAGAAATCAAAGCAGCACAGTAATTTAATGATGAATCTGAATGCAATTATGATAATTAAAATAGCAACTTAATTCTAAGCTCTGGGAAATGTTCATCCAAGTGCTCACATATTCAAACCTGAGCTTTACTGCCTAATAACTCAGATTTGTATTGAAAAGCAATTACATGGTACAGAGTTTAACTAAAAAACTGACTGACTAAACACATTCAAATGGATACTATATATTTGAGGTTTGTTGTTTTTACTGCTAATAGGTTTCTTGAAGTAAATATAGTACACTTGAAATAAGTTTTGTGTATTTCCCAAATATAGTACAGTTCTATTAATGGATACCTTTGCTTGCCAACCCCTAGATGTTAGGATCAAGGTGTATGATAAGATGAAAGTGGACACTCTACAAGGAGTTGAGACATTCATGGAATGGACAAACAGGAATCTAAATTATGTCAGTTCATGCTAGATTTGAGTTTGCATAGAAGCCTCAAAGAAGGTATCAGGCAGTATGGAGTGGCAAGGGATGGCAAGTGGATGTTGCTTTATATCCAGGCAAATCTGTACAGACAGCACATGCCTCTTTATGCACAGTATTTGACATAAATGGAGATAAAGGGAAGTTTATTCTATACCCTTGGCCTCTAGTCCTCATGTGATGGTATTGGACAGGGAATATGGAAAAGTGTAGAGAATGAGCCATAAAGAAGGACAAATGAATCCTTACATCATGTTCTGGAGTTTGGATCTCAAGGTGATAAAATAAAATGTAGGTCTAAAATGAACCACCTGTTTTTCAGTTTCGTTTTTAGTAATAACTCCACAAAAGCCATTGTGCCCTGACTACAGAAGTTATGCTCTTAAAATTCTTTCCATATTTGGTATTCTTCACTATTCTACATGATCTTATGGCTGCACATGTACCCTTCTGTCACTTTTGATTATTGTTGAATTCCATTGTTATTTCTTTGATTTCTGGTATCTAACTTAAATATTTTATCATATAAGATTATGCATGCTCAATAAATCTCTGTAATAAATGTCATCAAGACTGGGAGAGGGAAATCTTCTGTGAATATCACTGTCACACAGACTTTATCAGAAGTATGTCATCTGTAGATAAAACCACTGGGAATTTTAATTTCAAAGTTTAATTCTGATATCTACATCTTATAGATATGTTTAATGTGCATAGATTATCCTTTATTTTATATATTTTACAAATTTCTGGTAAAGAGAATTTTGTATACACACATATATGTACTACACTTATGTGCATTTGCTCTGAAGGGCTTCAGCTAACACTGTTCTGAAACACACCACTTAGCTGAGATTTCAAATTCTGGGCAACTGAGAAACAGTTTATACCAGGTAGTGTATTGTCTACCATCTGCTTGTCATCTGGAGATCAGATTTTTTTTTAAAGGAAGACCCTCTATTATTGATGGCTTCCTCAAGAAAGCCATCAGCCAGATAATATTGGGTTCTATCATGGGAGAGGAGAAGAAGCTAAGGATATATCCAGAGGACACTGTCATAGGTTATCAATGATACTTCTACAAAGCAGTTAGCATTCCTCTAAGTACTTTACTACTGCCTAAGGTGCCTACCCTCCTCCTCTCCTTCCTGCTACAAGAGGATATAGAGATGCCAGGTATCACTGGGGTTTGGGAATTCTAATTTTTGTTCGATGTACCTCTAACCACATGGCATTTTATGTACTTTCTCTCCTACTAATCTGTAGCTGCCATCTGTTTGTTTCAAAAGAAAATCATCAAGTCCATAGGAGAGAATGTGCTCCACCTATTCACATACACATACATGTATACACACAGATCAACATCACATATGACTATAATCTCCAGTAGAAAATTATACTCTAGCATATCAATCCAGCATCATCTCTTCTCCTGTCTTGTACACCATGCAGTAGCACCCCAATGAGAATGATGGCAGAACCCCAGAGGTCCACATACTACTGGTTTCACAACTATTACAGGGAGAAAGATGATTAACCCTTGTCAACATGAAGAATACATTGTACAGTTCTGTGACTCAGGAGTGGCTTTATATATATATATATATAGACCCAAATTTTTATCTTTCTTTTCTTACTGGCAAAATGCTATTATACTCATATGTGAAAAAAACAATACATTTCTGTTATTTTCATGTCACTCTCAAAGTGTAGTTTTTCACCACTGATTCTTATACAAAGATCTTAGAATTATACTACTAAAATAAATCTTAGATTTTTTTTTACTGCATTTCTTCTCTTAATTTTTTTCAATTGCTTTTCTGATCTGCTAATACCAGGGTGATCAGTGGATTAGCTTGAGAAGTAGCTGATAAGAAGAATCTGGTAACTATCACAATCTCTACAATGCTACAGGGACCTGCTCCATCTTGTCAAGGTTTGTGAAACCAGTAGTATGTATGTGGACTTCTGAGGTCCTGCCATCATTCTCTTTGGGGTACTACTGCATGGTTTACAAGATAGGAGAGGAGATGATGCTGGATTGATATGCTAGAGAGTAAATTTTTTACTCTATACTCCATCAGACCTCTACAAATCAGTAGAAATAGATCCCTGAATTGCCTCATTTGTCTATAGCACTGATTCAGAACTCACAAAAATGTGTCTCTAAATGCTGTTTATGAAGATGCAATGCAATACTTAAGAAACAAGAACAATTGATTGAATGATAGAAAATCATAAGCCATAATATTTATCACACCATAATATTCATCACAAATGTATCATACAGGCAAATGTTTACATAAGAGACAGTACTTTCTGAAGTCAAATCCAGGTTGTATATTGTCTTTCAGCATCTGGGACATTTGTAGCCTAATCCATGGTGCAAACCTCTTCCTACCTTCCTCTTGAAATCAGAAATAGATGTTGCCCACACCCAAAACTCCTTGTCAGTTTTCCAAATGACATTGTGGTTGGTTTTTCCAAAAAATCAATTCTTAGATTCTCATCAGCTCAATATTTTCACTATATAGCTTTTCCATTAACATTAAAGAAATTAATAGTGGACCCTGACTTGGTTTGGAGCTCAGTCTGATGTTATGTAGGACAAGTTGGTCAGGTGATCATACAAAGAAAGGAGCCCAAGCTGAAAAACCATTTGACAAAATTCAGCATTCATTCATGTTAAAAGTCTTGGAAAGATCAGAAATTCAAGGCCCGAATTTTATTGATTATTTTTGCATCGATATTCATAAGAGAGATTGGCCTGAGATTCTCTTTCTTTGTTGGATCTTTGTGTGCTTTTGGTATTAGTGTAATTGTGGCTTCATAGAACGAGTTGGGTACTGTTCCTTCTGTTTCTATTTTGTGGAACAGTTTGAAGAGTATTGGTGTTAGGTCTTCTTTGAAGGTCTGATAGAATTCTGCATTAAAACCATCTGGACCTGTGCTTTTTTTGGTTGGAAGACTTCCAATGACAACTTCTATTTCTTCAGGGGTTATAGGATGGTTTAGATGGTCTATTTGATCCTGATTTAATTTTGGTATTTGGTATCTGTCAAAGAAATTGTCCATTTCCTCAAGATTTTCCAGTTGTGTTGAATACAGGTTTTTGTAGTAGGATCCGATGATTTTTTGAATTTCCTCAGTTTCTGTTGTTATCTCTCCCTTTTCGTTTCTGATTTTATTAATTTGGATACTATCTCTGTGCCCTCTGGTTAGTCTGGCTAAAGGCTTATCTATCTTGTTGATTTTCTCAAAGAACCAACTCCTCGTTTTGTTGATTCCCAAAAATACTCAATAAAATTTTTGCCAACCGAATCCAAGAACACATCAAAACGATCATTCACTACGATCAAGTAGGCTTCATCCCAGGGATGCAGGGATGGTTCAATATAAGGAAATCCATCAATGTAATCCACTATATAAACAATCTCAAAGAAAAAAACCACATGGTCATCTCATTAGATGCTGAGAAAGCATTTGACAAAATTCAGCATCCTTTCATGCTAAAGGTCTTGGAAAGATCAGGAATTCAAGGCCCATATCTAAACATAGTAAAAGCAATTTACAGCACACCGGTAGCCAGCATCAATCTAAATGGAGAGAAACTTGAAGCAATCCCACTAAAATCAGGGACTAGACAAGGCTGCCCTCTCTCTCCATATCTTTTCAATATAGTACTTGAAGTTCTAGCTAGAGCAATTAGACAACAAAAAGAAGTCAAAGGGATACAAATTGGAAATGAAGAAGTCAAACTATCACTATTTGCAGACGATATGATAGTATACTTAAGCAACCCAAAGAACTCCACCAGAGAACTCCTACAGCGGATAAATGACTTCAGCAAAGTGGCCGGATATAAAATCAACTCAAGCAAGTCAGTAGCCTTCCTATGCTCAAAGGATAAGCAGACTGAGAAAGAAGTAAGAGAAAAGATACCCTTCACGATAGCCACAAACCATATAAAGTATCTTGGCGTGACTCTAAGCAAACAAGTGAAAGATTTGTATGACAAGAACTTCAAGTCTCTGAAGAAAGAAATTGAAGAAGACCTCAGAAGATGGAAAAAATCTGCCATGCTCATGGATTGGCAGGATTAATATAGTAAAAATGACCATCTTACCAAAAGTAATATACAGATTCAATGCAATCCCCTTCAAAATCCCAACTCAATTCTTCATAGAGTTAAAAAGAGCAATTCAAAAATTCATCTGGAATAACAGAAAACCCAGAATAGCAAAAACTATTCTCAAGAGTAAAAGAACCTCTGGGGGAATCAGTATCCTGGACCTCAAGCTGTACTACAGAGCAATAGTGTTAAAAACCGCATGGTATTGGTACAGTGACAGGCATGTAGATCAATGGAACAGAATTGAAGACCCAGAAATGAATCCACACTCCTATGGTCACTTGATCTTTGACAAAGGAGCTAAAACCATCCAGTGATAAAAAGATAGCCTTTTCAACAAATGGTGCTGGCTCAGCTGGAGGTCAACATGCAGAAGAATGCAAATTGATCCATTCTTATCTCCTTGCACTAATCTCAATTCCAAGTGGATCAAGGATCTCCACGTAAAACCAGACACAGTGAAACTAATAGAAAGGAAACTAGGGAAGAACCTTGAACATATGGGCACAGGGGAGAATTTCCTGTACAGAACTCCAATAGCTTATGCTCTAAGATCAAGAATAGACAAATGGGACCTCATTAAATTACAAAGTTTTTGCAAGGCAAAAGACACTGTCAAAAAGACAAAGCAGCAACCAACTAACTGGGAAATGATCTTTACCAACCCTACATCTGACAGAGGGCTAATATCCAATATATACAAAGAACTCAAGAAGTTAAACTCCAGAGAGGCAAGTAACCCTATTAAAAAATGGGGTACAGAGCTAAACAAAGAGTTCTCACCTGAAGAATATCTAATGGCTGAGAAGCACCTAAAGAGATGTTCATCATCCTTAGTCATTAGGGAAATGCAAATCAAAACAACACTGAGATTCCATCTCACACCATTCAGAATGGCTAAGATCAAAAACACAGGAGACAGCAGTTGTTGGAGAGGATGTGGAGAAAGAGGAACACTCCTCCACTGCTGGTGGAATTGCAAGCTGGTACAACCACTCTGGAAAGCATTCTGGTGATTCCTCAGAAAACTGGACATGACACTACCCGAGGATCCGGCTATACCACTCCTGGGCATATACCCAGAGGTTTTACCTGCATGCAATAAGGACACATGCTCCGCTGTGTTCATAGCAGCCTTATTTATAATAGCCAGAAGCTGGAAAGAACCCAGATGTCCCTCAACGGAGGAATGGATTCAGAAGATGTGGTATATCTACACAATGGAATACTACTCTGCAATTAAAAATAATGAATTCACGAAATTCCTAGGCAAATGGTCGGAATTTGAAAATATCTTTAGTGAGGTAGCCCAATCACAAAAGAACACACATGGTATGCAGTCACTGATAAGGGGATAATTACCCAGAATCTCGGAATACCCTAGACACAATTCGCATATCAATAGATTTCTGAGAAGATGGAAGGAGAGACCCCTGGTCCTTGAAAGACTGGATGTAGGGGAATGCCAGGACAGAGAAGCGAGAGGGGGTTGAATGGGGAAAAGAGGGAGGGAAGGGGGCTTATGGGACTTTTGGGGAGGGAGGAAACGGGAAAGGGGAAATGATTTGGAATGTAAATAAAAAAAACTTAGAAAAAAAAAGAAATTCAAGGCCCATACCTAAACACAGTAAAAGCAATATACAGCAAACCAATAGCCAACATCAAACTAAACAGAGAGAAACTTGAAGCAATCACACTAAAATCAGAGGCTAGAGAAGGCTGCCCTCTTTCTCCAAACCTATTCAATATAGTACTTGAAGTTCTAGCTAGAGCAATTAGACAACAAAAGGAGGTCAAGGGGATACAAATTGGAAAGGAAGAAGTCAAAGTATAGGTATTTGCAGATGATATGATAGTATACTTAAGCGACTCCAAACACTCCACCCAAGAACTCCTAAAGCTGATAAACAATTTTCAGCAAAGTGACCGGATATAAAATTAACTCAAACAAGTCAATAGCCTTCTGATACTCAAAGGATAATCAATCTGAGAAAGAATTAATGGAAACAACACCCTTCACAATTGTCACAAACAATATAAAGTATCTCCATGTGTCTCTAACCAAACAAGTGAAAGATCTATATGCCAAGAACTTCAAGTCTCTGAAGAAAGAAACTGAAGAAGACTTCAGAAGATGGAAAGATCTCCCATGCTCATGGATTAGCAGGATTAGTGTAGTAAAAATGATCATCTTGCCTAAGCAATCTATGGATTTAATGTAATCCCCATCAAAATTCCAACTCAATTCTTCATAGAGTTAGAAAAAGCAATTCTCAAACTAATCTGGAATAAGAAAAAAACCTAGGATAGCTAAAACCATTCTCAAAAATAAAATAACTTTTGGGGAATCAGTAACCTGGACCTCAAACAGTACTACACAGCAATAGTGATAAAAACTGCATGGTATTGGTACAGTGAGAGGCAGGTAAATCGATGGAATAAAATAGAAGATTCAGAAATGAACCCACACACCTATGGTCACTTGATCTTTGACAAAGGAGCTACAACCATCCAGTGGAAAAAAGATAGCCTTTTCAACAAATGGTGCTGGTTCAACTGGTGGTTAGCATGCAGAAGAATGCAAAGCAATCC
Organism: Tokudaia tokunoshimensis; assembly: GCA_036184795.1. Taxonomy (NCBI): domain Eukaryota; kingdom Metazoa; phylum Chordata; class Mammalia; order Rodentia; family Muridae; genus Tokudaia; species Tokudaia tokunoshimensis. The sequence goes on from BTHU01000010.1 coordinate 105,766,741, forward strand.
ATTCTTATCTCCTTCTACAAAGCTCAAGTCCAAGTGGATCAAGGACCCCCACATAAAACCAGACACACTGAAACTAATAGAAAAGGAACTAGGGAAGAGCCTTGAGCACATTGGTACAGGGGAAAATTTCCTGAACAGAACACCAATAGCTTATGCTCCAAGATCAAGAATTGACAAATGGGACCTCATAAAATTACAAAGTTTCTGTAAGGCAAAGGACACTGTCAATAATACAAAATGACAACCAACAAATTGGGAAAAATCTTTACCAACCCTACATCCGACAGAGGGCTAATATCCAAGACATACAAAGAACTCAAGAAGTTAGGCTCCAGAGAACCAAATAACGCTTTTAAAAAATGGGGTACAGAGCTAAATAAAGAATTCTCAACTGAGGAATACCAAATAGCTGAAAACTGCCTAAAGAAATGTTCATCATCTTTAGTCATCAGGGAAATGCAAATCAAAACAATCCTGAGACTCCACCTCACACCAGTCAGAATGGATATGATCAAAAACTCAGGTGCTGTTGATGATGCGGAGAAAAAGGAACACTCCCCCATTGCTGGTTGGATTGCAAGCTTGTACAACCACTGTGAAAACTAGTTTAGTGGTTCCTCAGAAAATTGGACATAGTACTACTGGAGGACCCAGCTATACCACTCCTGGGCATATATCCAGAAGATGCTCCAACATGTACTAAGGACACATGCTCCACTATGTTCATAGCAGCCTTATTTATAATAGCCAGAAGGTGGAAAGAAACCTGATGTCTCTCAACAGAGGAATGGATTCAAAAATTGTGGTACATTTACACAATGGAATACTACTCAGCTATTAAAAACAATGAATTCATGAAATTCTTAAATAGATGGAACTAAAAATATCATCCTGAGTGAGGTAACCCAATCACAGAAAAACACACTCGGTATACACTCACTGATTTGTGGATATTAGCCCAGAAGCTTGTAATTCGCAAGATATAATTCACAGATCTATTGAAGCTCAAGAAGAAGAAGACAAAGTATGGATATTTTGGTCCTTCTTAGAAGGAGGAAAAAACAGCCACAGGAGGAGATACATAGAAAAACAGTGGAGCGGAGACTGAAGGAAAGGCCATCCAGAGACTGTCCCCTCTGGGCATCTACCCCGTATACTATCATTAAACCTAGACACTAATGTGAATGCCAACAAGCATTTGCTCACAGGAGCCTAATATAGCTGTCTGCTGAGAGGCTCTGCCAGTACCCAACAAATACAGAGGTGGGTGCTCCCAGACAAACAAGATTCCCAATGGAGGAGCTAGAGGAAGGACCCAAGGAACCGAAGGAGCTGTCAGCCCCATAGGAGGAACAACATTATCAACCAACCAGAATTCCCAGAGCTCCCAGGGACTAAACCACCAACGCAAGAGTATACTTGGAGGGACCCATGGCTCCAGCTGCATATGTAGCAGAGGATGGCCTTGTTGGACATTGAAGGGAGGAGAGGCCTTTGGACCTGAGAACGCTTGGTGCCCAGTATAGGGAAATACCAGGACAGGAAAGCGGCAGTGGTTGAGTTGGGAAGCAGGGGGAAGGGTGGGAGGGGTAAGATAGGGTATTTTCAGAGGGGAAACCAGAAAGGGAACATTTGAAATGTAAATAAAGAAAATATTTACTAAAAACTTAAAAAATTAAAAAAAAAGAAAAAGTAAATGCAAGAACTGAGTATAACATGTCTAAATCATGCAACTGAAGAGCACAAATTTGAATTTTGATTTAGTGTGATAAACATATTTACAACTAAGACTTGCTAAAGAGAACTTTATAATTTAGAAAAATGTTTTCAGGCCTTGACAATTATAGGATTTGTGTCAAGCATATACTCAGTAGTCTAATTAACTTCTGACCGATACTCATTGCAAATGTCAAGAATTAGGGGCTCTCCAAAAGCAAGACAAAACAAAACACAAAAATACTTCCTTAGGGGCTCTATTTTATGACCTTTTATAAAACTTGCAAATGTAAAACTTGATGACCAGCAAAGAACCACTGTTACTTAACAGAACCATCTAGAAGGAAAATATGAAATTCTAGAGCTTACAGTTTCCAAATACTCAGCTTTTCTATTTATTTATTTAGTATTCATTTAGTTATTTATTTAGTTATTTATACTAGGTAAGGACTTTTGCAGTTGCTGTGTTTGAAATGACTATTACAGTAGATGACAACTTAGTACTCCCGATCCCTTTGTGTCTATCTCCTATGTGCTAGGATTACAGGTAGGCACTACCACACTCAAATGAGGATATTTTAAAAATTATTTTGAAATATGCTAAATATTAGTGCTGGTAACCTCTCTGAGTAAGTTCCTAACAGGCATGGGAAGGCAGGGCTAGCCTTAGGACTCAGTCAGAAAGGGCTGAGGTCGGGGGGGGGGCGGTTAGGAGATTATTGCTCCCCAATGTCTGCGCTCTCAGGAGGAACGAGACCATCCTGACTCAAGACAATCAGCCCCTGCCATAGAACATTCCAGTAAAAACTGAACGAATGTGTTATGTCACTTCCACTGAAATTTCAGCTTTACCAGTGAGTATTCATGACCCACTTTCCCCACTGATGTAGAATTAGCAAGGCACAGTTAGAAGCTGCTTCAACAACCTATCATTGGGGTTAAATCCACATGAACTGAGATGTTGTGTGACAGAAAAATGAGTTACTGCCAAAGCTACTGGGATGTGGAGGTTATGACTTCAACATAACCTAGATTGATGTAACTGCTGAAACAGAGAGTGAAGTAAAATTCTCAAACTATATAGATCAGGGGACAACAAATGCAGAATACAGTTTAGTTACTTGTAATTTATCATTGCACAGCATAGTTATGTTTTTTTAAGGGTAATTGAGACATACTTTTTATTACATTTTTAATATCTATTGTAAAACTTTCAATTTTATATTTTATTTAGTACTGTTATATGTATGAATTTAAGTGTGGGCCTGTTTGAAGAATGCATGAATGCCAGAGGGCAGTCAGTGAGTCAGTTCTCTTCTACTGTGTTAGCTCTAGGTACTGAATGAAGATCATGAGGCTTGAGCAGCAAACACAATCTCAGTAGCTTTTTGTATTTTGTTTTGAGGAGATAATACAATTATATCAATTCTCCCTTCCCTCCCTTTAAAGCATTCCCATAAAGTCACTCTTGCTCTTTCAAATTTATGGTCTATTTATTTATTTGTGTGGTGTGTGTGTGTGTGTGTGTGTGTGTGTGTGTGTGTATGTGCGCGTGCACAAGAGAGAGAGAGAGAGAGAGAGAGAGAGAGAGAGAGAGAGAGTGAGTTTAATTAGGGCATGCTTACAATTTCAGAAGCTTAGTCCATTGTTATAATTATTACAATGGATTAAATGCATGGCAGCAGGCAAGCAGACATTGTGCTTGAGGAGTTAAGAGTTCAACATCTGTATCCCAGACAGCAAGAAATGAGAGAGCTATTGGGCCTGGCTTGGGCCTTTGAAATCTTAAAGCATTCCTCAGTGACACACTTCCTACAAAAATACCACACCTACTCCATAAAGGATATACCTCCTAATCTTTTCAAATAGAGACACTCCCTAAGCATTCAAATATATGAGTCTATATGGACCTTTCTTATTCAAACTCCTTACCACATTACACTTCTTGGCCTTGGTTAGACTTGCAGCTATATCATAATGTGAAATTTCATTTAGTCAAACTTCAAAAGTCTCCATAGTCTATAATAGTCTCAAAAGTGTTTGAAAGTCCAAAGTCTCTTCTGAGACTCATGGCAATCGTTTTAACTGCAAGACTCAGTAATTAAAATAAAAATGCATATTTAATACTTCTAAAATACAATGACATAGAAAACACATTACTATTCCAAATGGAATGAAAGGGAACACAGTAAGGAGATAGTGAACCAAAGCAAGGCCAAACAACATCAGGGCAAACTCTAAATTTTCTTTTCATGACTGATGTGAAAGTGCCTTTCAGATCTCCAACTCCTTTCAATTTTGTTGACTGCAACAAATATCTCTTGGGCTGGTTCCACATTCAGTCTACAGCTTTCTTGACAGATATTCTATGACTCTGGTATCTCCTGTGAAATCATCCAAACCCTAGGGGTCTCCAATGAAGTCCAGGCTTCAATTTCATAGCTTTACAAAATGATCTTTCTGTCCTCCATGCATGAATAATGCTGACACACATCTAGACGCAGGGACTTTCTTTAGGGTGAGGGCCTCTGTCTTGTATCCTTGACTCTGAAGCCAGAACCATATGGCCAAAACTGCCAAATTCTGCTGCTTGGTAAGACAGGAGTTGTTCTTCTTATTCAAATACATTTCCTTGGCTTTTTATTGTAGATGCTTTCCTTCACTGCTTAAATTTTTCTTCATTTCCTCATAACTTGCTAGAAGTTTAGATCAGATGGATCTTTCCCTGAGGTCACCACTACCTTTACTCCATTTCACATCAGGCTTTTCTTTAAACTTTGTGTCTCATTGATCATAGAACTTAGCTTCATTACACTTCTGATACTCTTTTTCTCCTCAAACTGCACATTTTGTATTTTTACTTTCTGAGCTTGTCCCTTTTCATTTAAGATCTGCATAACAATGAACACTAATAACCACAAAACAGGGTCAAGTAGTAGGCTGTCTTGAAATCTCCTCTGCTAATGTCTTTAATCTCAAACTCTTCAATTTATCCTCAAGCAACTTGTTTTTGGTCATGAGCAAAAAGTGGCCATGGTCTATCTTATAAGAATGGTCTGTAGACCACTTACCAATATCCTTTCCCTTGGAAACTTCTTGAGCTGACCAAGACAGTTTAAATTGCTCTCTGCACTGGCTTCAGTGCCCCACTAGTATGTACCATTTAGCTGTCTTAAAGCATTCATCTGCTACTATATTTTTTGCATTAGTAAACTATCCATACTTCTCTGTGACGAGTGACATCGGATCTATCCATTATTGTATTGGTATTTGACAACAGAAACCATGTTCACCAGCTTTCTAACCATGGAACATTCAGCAACCAAACCTTTAATGATGAGAGAAAAGGCAAGTGCCTGCATTTATATTAAAATGTTTCAACATCACTCTTGTACTAGATACGAAAAGATTGTATGGGATATGCCCCAAGAGCAACAGCCTACTCATCCTTTAGAAGCTGGTGGCAACAAGTGGGTTCTACCAGAGAGTCACTAAAATGAGTATTTAGACTCTACAATGAGGTGACATCACAGAGATAAAGGGTGCTTGCTGCCTCAGACTTGAGATGTACACAGGCTCTTAGGGAAGGGTGTGATATATCTATCAGCAGTAGCCTAGTGTGATATGAGAATTAATGAACAGTTCCTTTTAGACTCATACAAATGTATCTGTAACCTCAGATCACCAGAACACATTTTATGTATCCTGCAAATTAAATGTGTAGTAACTGTAACCTGTTCTCCTATTTAGCATTCTATATTTTTTAGCTGTTTATGTTCAAAACAGTTCATTTCTGATTAAGACATCCCAATAATTGAGGCTATGAATATTTTTTTCCTCACATATTCCATTTGTATACTCTGGAAAACAATGTTCTCACTAGTCCCTACATTCTAAATTCTATATTCTACAAAGTGGTTTATTACAATTCTGTTTCCACATCATGCTGGACAACCTGTTAAGATAATTACAAGGAACAATGATCTCATATTTAGATGCCAGTTTAGGAAAACAACACTAGCTTCTTAGCTGTGAATAAGCTAGTCATTTGCAAGTATAAACTCAGGGCCATTCAGAGGCTATTATTTTACTGCAAAGACCATTAAAAAGAATAATTGGCATCAATAATACTTACCTACCCATACAGAAGGAAGGTTACACAGGCATCAGAAGCCCAAAACCATAGCCACATTTAAAACAATGCAGTGCTTATAATTTATAAGAATAAAGCCTAGGGGTAGTAATATGTTTTGCAGCTTCTCTCCATTCACTTAGTTATAACACTAGGTGTGTACTATCAGTTACATAAAATCACTTCCACTGTTATAAGTTAGGTATTGTGCAGAAGTTCTTGAAGATATACACAAAATATTAACTTCCCAAAATGTAGGGAATATGGTTTTCAGGAAATTTATAACAAATGCGGTCTTTAAACAACCACAAGACTACTTTAGGATGCAAAATCTGTTACATATCTAGTGATTGTCTTAAAGGTTATGGAAACTGAGAGGGAACAGTTACCATTACACAGTTTAAATGGATTCCAGCATGAGTCGATGTAGTGATCACGTATTTAAAAAGATATGGGGTTAGACAAAGGAGGGAACCTCCAAACAATAACACGGACAACAAAGATCATTGCTTAACCTGTTTTGTCAGAGCTGGTGGTGATGGGATTGATAGTGATGGAGGTGAAGGTCTTTGCGCTGTCCTTGGCAGTGACAGATTTCTGCTTATTTTTCATAGCTTCCAGTGCTTTGAGCTTCTTGGCATGTTTCGTGCCTTTGTAGTGGGCTGCAGCCTGGCTCTACAAAGGAGAACATAATGAACCATGCAATCAGGCTCATTTCTAAACTGTCATACTCTGCATTACTTCAAATACAGACTCTCTTTCAATAACATGTACCATTCAAGTTAATGCTGGCCAGGACTTTCTATGGAATGATGCTAAGAAAGCAATGGGAATCAAAATTGACATTAGGCCCCTTAGTGACTGACTCCTCTCTCTCTTCTATAAAAGGAAGACTGAACAGTATTCAAGCCCCTGGAGATCCTCACTCACATGGTCACCACCAAAGTAGACAATATCATCAGACCATCACTTTGCTTCAAATAAAGTTTGTCTTGCTTCTTCTGCAAATCTGTGAGTCTGGTTTTCAGCACTTTTGAAAAGAGTTCAAGAACTTGAAAACATTAGATAGGATATCAGATCAATGGGGATAAAAGTGTGAATTGCCATGAACCATTTTCAGAAACACAATTTCTAATTGGGTCCTAGGAAATGTGACTTGTAATCTCAGCTGCCTGGGAAACTAAGGCAGGAGAATATGAAGTTTAAGTCCTGCCTGTATAGAGTGAGTTCAAGGCCAACCTATGTAACTTAGTTAGATGCTATCTCAAGAATGAAATGCAAAAGAACTACTGGGGATATAGCTCAGTGCTAGAGTGCTTGCCCAGTATGGAAAAAAAATGTATGTTCAAGTTCTAGCACTGCCAAAAACAAAAAATAAAAATAAGTATGCATCCTTGTCTAAAATTCCAGTTTCTGGAAGGTCAAGGCATGAGGATCAAGAATTCAAGGCCAACATGGGATATGTGAGACAATTAAAAAAGACAGAGAGATCAAGACTAAATCTTAAAGACAAGTGAAAAGTTCCTACATTTCCACATCTGTGACTGTTTTTACAGATGTTACTTATATTGTGTCATCAATTCCTATCTATAGCTCTCTATATAGAAACTTTTATCCCGGAGAGATAAACTGAAAACATGGAGTTAACATGGAAAACTTCCATTCTAGACAAGTAAGTTGTAGCCTTCTAATATGTTGTTTTTTGAGTTTCTTCTTTTCCTTTTCTGATGGTACCTTTCCTGTCTAAGGTAACTCTTGTTCCAAAGTGAACTCTGATACTTTTACTTTTAACTATTAATTATGTTCTATTGACCTTCAATAGTCTGAGTTGTAACAGTTAAAGATATATGATATGTTGCAGAATAAATAATAACTATATAGAATGATGATGATAATGAGGAGGAGGAGGGTGATGAGGATGAGGGAGTGGTTAGATAGCAAAGACACAAAAACCACACTAAAAAGTCAGGGCTGCATTTTCTCTGCTGCTTTATTTAATATAATATTTGAAGAAGAATTTTAAAGGTAAAATATTTTGCGGTTTTCTAGGTTTTCCTTACCTCTATCAGTTCTCACATGCAACAGAGAAAATCTATTAGATTAAAAATTTAAGCCCTTGGTGGCATCTTTCATACAGAACATTAATGAGTTGTACCTTAATATTATATAGTTAAAAAAATTCATGTAGCAGACTGTAATGAATTTTTACTGGTGGTATGTGCCAACAACAAAACTACAACACAGTGGTACACTTAAATATGTTGAGTTCATGTGTGATGTGTTTTTATTCTTTTGTACTCTCAGATACAGAAATAAATAGTGACCACGGGAACAAAAAGGGAAGGTAATATCAGAATTTTCACATATTACCACTATTCAAGGTATGTATGGGGGAGGGGTCTAAATAAATCTACTGAAAAGGTAGGATTATGCCTTATTTTCCTAGACACATGAGAAACTTTTATAACCAAAGTAAATACTTTGTTGCCTTTGGTGCATGGTTGGAAAAATCTGTATAGATGGATTCATTTATTTTATGAATATTATTATTATTGGTAATAATGAAGCAACTAATAATTTTATTTTTCTAACTTGTACAGTAGAGTTCTTATTTGAGTGAGAGAAAGTAAATGTGGACTCTTTTCCTATTTCTTCCTATGGAGAAAACCATAGCTTCTGAGCATGTGAAGCTTACACTGCTGTATCTTTAAGGAATAATGCTACAGATTTGACTAGCAACAGGGAATAATGTTGGGTTTGGAAAAATGGTACTCAAGATCAATTCTGGTTTGGAGAGAAATAACCTGCCTAAATTTTCTCAGTCTGCTTTGTGCTGTATTCTGATGTCTCTAGTGAGTGTTAATTCTAAAGATAGAATTGTAAATGTTCCAAGTTTGTGAAGAATGGAGAAAAATCACCTGGTCCAACTATTGAGTCAGTACACAGGATGCTTTCCCAACACTTTGCTCATAGTGTGAATGTCACTTCCATTTCTGAAGTCTGGAGACAAATGAGAGATGCTGGATCTAATTATGTCCTAGGGTCAAGTTGTCATAGGTATTTGTGCTCTGGAATGATATGAATTCTAAGTAGTCTTTGACTTTGTTCTGTACCCTGGTTACAATATCTGTCTCCAACAAGAAAAATCACTCTCACTGAAGATAAATGAGCAACAGCCCTTTCTTTCATTCTCTAAAGAAAAATGCTACAAGAAGAAATATTTTTCTATTACCTGGAGTCCATTTACTGCAGAATGAGATGTTACCTGCTCTCACAGAGGGTTAAGTATCTATTCCAGTCACAGCCTGAATCCCACCATAGAAAGTAGCCTCAAATTGTCCTTATTCTTCCCCTAGAATCCACTAGCCATCTCTGAACACTTGCCTTCTAAATGCATGTTGAATTAATATCTCATTTTGATTTTTAAATGGAGATAAGCTTATGGTCTCTCAATGGAATTTGCATGTGAGCAGGGTTCAACTAAATTCTCTGCATTGTGCCCTGTCTGCTGAGCACACTTCAGGGGAATTTTATGGCACTTAATTCAGGCAAAGCATCTGGCACAAATGCAAACTATTTTTTTTTCTGGGAGGAAGCTTATCATGAACCACAAATTGTGCTATTTATGAGCACTCACTTTGCATAGAAGAGAGTCAAGGGATAATTTCAATATGGTTTGCTCTTAAATTTTTTTTAGTGCATAACAGTTTAGGTTATTCCAGGAAATGCTTTGGATAATTGCAGTGATGACTTTACAATTTTAAGGGTTATATGGAACATCAGACTCTTTCAAATAGGCAGAAATTTTCAATACTTGAAAACTTTTGTTATAGAAACTTTAATACTATGACTTCGATAATCTACTAATTTTCCCCATAGTAATGTACATGTTGCTGTGGAAAGATCAGTCTCAATATCCTTATCAATCAGAAAAAGCTTCACCATATACTACTGTATGATTCCTAATCTGAAATAAATGAATCTAATTGATTCTTTATCTTTTTAGTCCTTTTCCTTTTTAATTATCTGTGTGTGTGTGTGTGTGTGTGTGTGTGTGTGTGTGTGTGTGTGTGTGTTTCAGGGGTGGGTAATGTAAATTTGAATGAAATTGTTCATGAATGTCAAAGGAAGCACCAAATTCTCTGGTTCTAGAGTTATAGCCAGGAAGCAAATGTGGATACCCTGGAGGAGCAGCAAGTTAAGAGCAACAAGTGCTCTTAATCACTGTCTAGTCCAGTGCTTCTCAAGCGACCTAAATGCTGTGACCCTTTCTAACAGTCCCTCATGTTGTGGTGATCCTCAAACATAAAATAATTTTGTTGTTACTTCATAATTGTAATTTTGCTACTGTTATGTATCATAATGTGTATGTTTGATTTGTGATCCCTCAAAGGGGTCATGACCCAGAGGCTGAGAATAACTGAAAATCTAAATCCTTCATTTTTTAAAAAAAAGATCTTGTCCCAAAGACCACCCTCGAAAGAGTCCAGTTATCCCTAAAACCTATGGGACATTTCAGTATGATAATCTGCATTTCATCCAGAAGTTTTGTTTGCTTCTTTGCTTTTTGTTTTTTGTTTTTGTTTAGGCTTTTGTTTTGAGACAGGGTTTCTCTGTGAGAGTCTTGGTTGGCCTGGAATTCATTTTGTAGTCCAGGCTGGCCTCAAGCATACAGAGATCTACCCTCTTCTACCTCTCAACTGCTGCAATTAACGTCATACACCATCAAATTCAGCTTATTTTTTTAATTACTAATGGTTTTGTGTTTTTTATTTTTGTTTTGTTTTGTTTTGTTTAGTTTTGTTTATGTATCTGACTTCTCCTTCTGTAAGTATGTCTGCCTATTAGAAGAGGGTTCCAGATCCCATTATAGATGGTTGTAAGCTACCATGTGGTTGCTAAGAATTGAACTCAAAACCTCTGGAAGACCAGTGAGTGTTCTTAACCATGGAACCATTTCTCTAGTCCTCATCCAGATGTTTTGTCAGAGTTGAACATCATGTATGTCTCTGAAGCATTTTGGTATGTTATGAAAAGATAATGGGTTGCTATCATAGATAACCCTCAAACCCTGAATTCTTAAGGGTGGAGTCCACACATATTTAATTTTTCTAGCTCTTCATTTATTTACAAAGGACTCACTGCATAGTTACTGTGGACCAGACATAACTACTGTATGTTGTCTGGAGATTACAGATGAAGTCTAGGCTGCTGTTAAATTGGGAAATTAATCAGTAGCAGGTAGTAACTAGAGTTGCTGAGAAATGTCATTTGCAAGACAAATTAATTTCCCTGTTTAAACATTGAAATTCCATACCCAATCAGCTATTAAATGAATGAACTGAGACTCTAGCTGACAGTTATACACACACACACATACACACACACATATGTGTATATATATATATATTAGTGAGCTAAAGCGTATTTCAGCACTTAGATGCTCTCGCAAAAATCTTTTCTTAGAGGGTAAGTGCTTTTCCCCTTGATCTTCACATGTCAATGATAGCAAAATTTTCTCTTCCCAGGCTAACACCACAGCAAATTAACTAGGAAAAAGAACACATTTTTCCTAGTTGAGTAGAATGTAGTGGCTCAGCATTTGGTCTTTGAAAGACAATTTCAGACTATTAAAGTTTCGTCATTAGAATAGTGAAATGAAATGGCCAATGTCCAGCTACAAGGTGTCCTTAAACTCAGGCAATAAGTCTGTTTCCTCAGAGTTAAAATTGGATCAGACGAAATCAGCCTTTTGAAGAAACTTTATTAAAGGGCAGGTCAAAAGCAGGGACACATGGTAGGAACACTAGTTAGGGGCTGACTGAATTCAGAATTGGGCAGTTACTTAATGAATGTCATTACCATGTCTGAAATAACGCTGTACTTTCCCTATCTCACACTGGTATACAGGAGGAAGAAATTTCAAAATAAGAAGGAATTTTTCTCTCCCCCAAACTCAAGAAAGTGGCCAGGGAATCCAACATGGTGGTGGAAAAGAAAAAGAGAGAAAGAGCTTTTACATGCAGAGAGAGAGAGAGAGAATGAGAGAGAGAGAGAGAGAGAGAGAGAGAGAGAGAGAGAGAGAGAGAGAGAGACAGAAAGAGACAGAAAGAAGGGAGAAGGAGATGGTAGAGCAAAATGTCTGGATTTTATAATAATCTAGAGAAGAGCTTCTTAGGGAGGGGAAGCCTTGCCTCTTGGCTAGAGAGTTCAGGGTAGAGGGCAGGATATGGCAGCCATGCCCTATAGCAGGTAGGAACTGAGAGATGAATGGAGAACCTGGAGGCCAGGTCCATTGTATATGTTAATTATGGTCCTGAGCTCTTTTTCCTTGCTCTGAATAACAACATCTCAGTCTTCTGTTGATAATAAATGAATAAAGAGTGATGTAATTATCTGTGACTCCCTCCTGCTGTCCTCAGGGCATGATTATGTGGGGGTAAAAAGCTGGAATGTTGGCCAAGTCCAGAAAGAACAGGCTGTTTTACTTGCTTTCCAGGTTGTGGGACCATCTGGGGCTAGGGAAGTAAGTGAAGGCCCATTTGAAGCACCTGGAGTAACCATTTCAGAGCTGTTCAGGATGTGATTTCTAGGAATCACATGGACAGCTCTAAATATGAATTCAGTTTCTGTTTCTTCTGACTTACAGAGCTGGTAAAACATAGCTTTTTAAAATTGTATACATAGAGGTTTGAAAAGTCTTGTGGGGTGAAACATGGGCAAAGCTTATATCTCTGTAATAAGAGTCAAAGCTGACATGGTCTTCATAACTGAAGATATTAATAAGATATAGTGATTTGTTTAATAAAAATTTGACATATTATGAGAACCTTCAGAAGGATATTCAATGACTCCAACTGGTAAAACTCCAACTTAGAGTGTTTAGATTTTATAAAGAAGGAAGCGGAGAACTACCTGAATAAACAGAAAGGGTTTGAACTCAGGAGAAGAGGCTGTGTGGGCAAGCAGGAAGTTCTTTCTACTCAGATTTTTTAAGCCTTTCCATGTAGCAATTCCCAGGTAGCAATCTGATTCGGGAATCAGATTCCCATGATTTACTATCAGGTAAGGAAATTTGAGACTTGCTTCATGACCAGCTCCGATCCAGCAAGACTGGAAGGATGTGGAAATAATTCTAGATTTGTGAAACTGATTTTGCTAAAGAAGGGCTATAATTCTAACTTCTGTTACTTTCACGGAAGAACAGAAATTTTAAAGTCAATGGCCTGCTTTTAAGGGAAAATAAAAAGAAGAAAAAAAGGTAGGAAGGAAGGAGAAGGGAAGGAGGGAGGAAGTAAGGAAGGGAGAGGAGGGGGGGAGAAAGACAGACAGAGAGACAGAGAGATAGAGAAAGACAGAGAGACAGAGAAGAAAGCTGAGTCAGGGTAGTTTGTGAGCCCCTTTCCTTCCACTAAAAGTTTTCAGCATGCCATGGAGCATGTGTACTTGTTTGCTTGGTTGGTTGCTTATTTCAGTGCTGGGGCTTGACACTAACTCTTGCATATGCTAGACTAGGGCTCTACCTGGGAGCTACTTCCCTAGTCCAAGGCACCAAACTCTGAGGTATTCTCTTTTGGACCCAAGGAACACCAGGGGATGGAAGGAGAGACTCTGGTCCTGGAAAGACTGGATGTAGGGGAATGCCAGGACAGAGAAGCGAGAGGGAGAGGGGGGTGAATGGGGAAAAGAGGGAGGGAAGGGGGCTTATGGGACTTTCAGGGAGGGAGGAAACGGGAAAGGGGAAATGATTTGGAATGTAAATAAAAACACTTAGAAAAAAAAAGTATCCTCCTTCTACAAGTGAAGAAACAAGTCCAAAACTTCAGGTTTGTGCAAACCCTAAAACTAAGGCTTTTGGTCTGTTTTTTTTTATATCTTCAAAGGCTAATTTTCACTTTCTAAATTACTCTGTTAAAGGCATATTATCCATATGCAGATGAATATGCTTTTAACAGGGAAATTTACATACTGAATGTCTACATGTAGAAGATCCTGCACAAAACTTGAATCCAAGTAAACCAAACACCTCTATAAAATAGAGAAAATGGGAAATAGCCTTGAATGCTTTAGTACAGAAGACAACTTCCTGAACAGATCACCAACAGCTCAGCCACTAAGATCAACAATTAATAAATGGGACCTCATGAAAAGTTTCTAGAAGACATAGTCAATAGAAGAATAACAGCAGTCCAAAGATTAGAAAAACCTCTTCATCGACCATACATCTAACACTGGACTAATATCCAATAAATGTATTTCAGCAAATTAAAGTCAACAAATGAAACAACTCAATTAAGAAATGAGATAAAAAGCTAAACAGAGAATTCTCAACAGAGGGATCCCTAATGGCCAAGAAGCACTTAAACAAATGTTCAATGTTGTAAGAGATGGAAGAGGATGTTGAGTCAGCTGCAGGAATTACACAAGGTAGCTGTGTCTAAAGTTGGCCTATATGAACATCTGAACCACCTCAAGGTTAAAGAATAGGCCCTCAATTCAATAAGTTCTCAAGAAGGGAATGAACCACTGTCTTGTCAGTCTGCACCTGAACAATCATGTGATATGTCACTGCATGTAGACAATGAAGTTTCATTAATTGATCCACACTGAAGCTGAGCACAAGGAGCCCCATGGAGGAAGAGAAGGAAGAGGGGGAGGTGGTAGTGGAGGAAGAATCTGATTCATAAAGGGGGACAAAAGCTAGGGTCCTAAGAGGATGGAAGGAATCACTGTTAAAGTTCTGCATGAGAAGAGTTGGTACAAAGGTTGAAGTTGCTAGACACCTATTAGCTCACTGCATGGAGCTGGTCAAACCCAGTTTAGTTTTGATTTTTGGAGGGAGGTGGAGGTTGTTTCTCTTTTTCTTTTCCTTCCTTTTTTTTCTTTTCCTTCCTTCCTTCCTTTTTTTTTTAAGACAAAGTCTCTCTACATACCCCTGGCTGTCATAGAAATCACTATAATCACTATATAGGCCAGGCTAGCTTCAAACTCAAATCCACATGTTCCTGCCTCCCAAGTACTGGGATTAAAACCGTGTATGCTTTTGCACATGGCATGTTTGGCTAGTTTTTATATCAATACAAGCTAAAGACATTTCTGAAGAGAAAGCCTCAACTGGAAAACTGCCCCAATCAGATTGGCCTGGAAACAAGCTTGTGGTATATTTTCTAGAATGATAATTGATGTGGGAGGGCCCAGCTTACTGTCGGCTCTGTCAGCCCTGGGCATAAGAATAGTTCAGCAAGCATGCTAAGCAAGCCAATAATAAGGGTTCTTCTATGGTCTCTGCTTCAGTTTCTGCTCCTAGGTTCATGCTATAAGCTGAAATAAACCCCTTCCTCCCTGAAAAAAAGAAAAGAAAAAAGAAATGTTCAATGTCCTTAGTGCTTCCACAGACCCAAAGAAACTAAGTAACAAGGAAAGCCCAAGGGAGGATGCTTGAATCTTCCTCAGAAGGGGAAGTAAAATAAACACTGCAAGTGGATGGAGAGAGGGAACTGGGCAGGATATGGGAAAGGGAAGGGAAAGAGGATGGTGGTCAGCTCTAGGGAGAGCAGGGGTGTAGGAGGCTCTTTGGAGAATATGGAAGTGACCCTAGCTGAGACTCCTAGCAAATGGGGATATGAAGACTGAAATGACTACCTCCTGTATCCGGATAGGACTTTCAGTGGAGAGGGACACCAATCCACCCACAAAACATTTGATGCAAACTTTGCCCTACTTACCAGATGTGTAGGAATAAAGGTGTAACAAAGGTTGAATAAGTGACCCAACAATGACTTACCCAATTTGAGACCCATCCTATGGGAGAGAAATCCGCTGACACTGTTAATGACACTCTATGCTTTCAGACAGGAGCCTAGCATAACTGTACTCTGAGAGGTATCATTCAGAAGCTGATGGGAACAGATACAGAAACCCATAGCTAAACATTGGGCAGGGCTAAGGCAGTCTTGTGGCAGAGTACTTGGGAACGATTCAGTCAGCTCTGGAGAGGTCAAGGACACCACAAAAATACCTACAGAGACAACTAACCTGAGCCCACAGGGTATCACAGAGACTGATCCCATCAACTAACAAACATTCATGGTCTGGACATAGGCATATATTAACAATTTAATTTTTGCAGGCAAGTACACAAATATCATTAACTTTGAAAATTGTTTTATTCTGTTATTGGTAAGTAATTTTTACACTATAAGATGATAAACATGCTATTTTCAACTACATTTCTAGCTGCAATTTAATGAGCTAATTAAATGTACTAAAACAACAAAAGCAATTCAGGAATAATTTAGTGAGCTAAATCACTGGGAAGCTCAGAGCAACATCGAGCATAAAGTTTATGAAAATATTTTAAGATTTAGTTATTCCTAAAGAATTGTAGAGCCCCTGGTCTTTGAAATTCATTTATAGCTGTAAAGTCACCTCAGAAGTTTGTACTACAAGCTTCTAAGTAGAAAGATCCCACAGATGTTCTTTGCTCTCCCATCTCCTTAAGCTTGAGATGTTTGTGACTGCTATAGGGTGAAAACCTAACTTGTTTTTATATTATTTCATCCAAATAGTTATGTACTTTTCAAATGTTTCTAGCCCAGGAAATCTCAACATGGCTACAGATTGTTGCAAAAGTAGAGAAGGTAAAGGAGATTAACATATATAGCTTTGGAGATACTACAAACCCCTGAAGAATAAAGCATGATGGAAGCAAAGAAATGATTCCTGGAAGGTTATAGACTACCTTCATCATGCCAGACAAATGGAGGATGCTGAACACTGTAAGAATCATTAGATTCAGAAAAAAAAATGCATAGTGTCAGACACTCTGATTCAGAACACGGCAGCTGAGCACTAATGAAGTGTCTGGGAAAATGGGTTTGGGAAATCCAAGCCATAAATATATCCACATGTTTGGTCACTGAATTGGTAAATGGAGTGGCCTCCTGAAGCAAGCACTGTTTCTTTAATTTTTCTGCTAACATGAGCATTAATATTTAATTCTACATATTTATACTTCTAAATTACAAGCACTAAGAATCTTATATTTGATTCTATCACTTGTGATTGC
This sequence comes from Tokudaia tokunoshimensis, assembly GCA_036184795.1. Taxonomy (NCBI): domain Eukaryota; kingdom Metazoa; phylum Chordata; class Mammalia; order Rodentia; family Muridae; genus Tokudaia; species Tokudaia tokunoshimensis. Next base: position 105,783,657 of record BTHU01000010.1, read on the forward strand.
ACAAGCATGTATAAGTATTTTTAGTAACATTACTAAATAAAGTCTGTAGCATAGATTTTAAAAGTTAAAATAATGAAAACAAATAAAAGAACATGAGCTTATCATCCAGTGGGAACTCTCCATTTGTCAGAACTGTGTTTTTCTATGAGAAGATATACAATAGGCATTCAATATTTATTTTGGGATGATAATTATATAATATTATACACAAAATAAATAAAAATGAATTTGGTCACTTATTAAAGTTTTTTAATGTTTCTTCATTTCAATAAGATTTCTTTTCCATTTCCTCATGATCCCTGTGTTGGGGAAAGTAGCCATAACTTGGTCAAATTAGTTCCAATCTATAAACTAGAAAGCAACTCTCAACCTGACTCCTGACTTTTTTCAAATATTCATAATGAAAAAATTTAACCTCAAGAATGGAATTTCTCCAATTCCTGTCTGTATCTCACAGATTATTAAAAACTTTCAACAGATGGTTTGCTACACTGATTTATTTGTTACTATAAAAATCAATATTTAAATGAAGACTAAGAGTCAATTCTCAATCCAAACAAATACCATTAATCTCAGGTTTTCTCTGAGCATGTTAAGATAGCTTCCTGTTGGTTTTCAGTATCCCAGTGCTTATAATGGACATTATTTGCAAAACCACCAAAAATGCACCAAGCAGAAACTGCATGAAAAGAGAATTCCTACTACAGAAAGAATCTAAAAAGAGAAATAAACAACTTTCTAGATTCTTTCTTCTGCAGCTAATGAGCTATTGTTTGTAGCATCTTAAATGCTACCAAAACAAATACTTTCCATGGAGCACCAAAGAACATAAAAGTGTCTTAATAATGATACCAGTAATTCCAAATATTTGCTAATTATATATTTATGTGTCCATGAAAAGACTCTGAAATTCATATTTTTCTCAAAATTTGATTTTACTATGGCTATTTCCAAGATGAGTAAACAGATGTTCAACATCAAGTAATTCTTTGGAGGTCCACAAGGATTGACTAGGAGCAAGACTTGAAAGCAGGTCTCCTTATTTCCAAAGACAGAGTTCTATCTTGCATGTAAAAATCCATGATGTGAGTACTTTTGAGGTTTTGGTTGGATTGCTCCTTGGTTGAGGTTTTCGGTTTGTTTGTTTGTTTATTTGTTTGTTTTTCAATCTGAAAGAGCACATATCTTAAGAAGCAAACAAGAAAGAGCTATTGCTGATTTCTATGTTGGCACATAGCTAAATCATACTCCTTCAGTGTGTAAATGACTATGTACTTGTTGCTGGAAGGGATCTGCAACACATTGGACTCCCATTCATTAGCATCTCCCAAGTACAGTTTTGCTTATTCTTTCTTTTCATGTTCATTACTGAAGGTAAGCATAGCCTTTTGTATGCTACTCCATACTAACTACTCAGCTGACTAAAGTGGGAGGAACATTTGAGGCCAGTTGACTCAAACAGCTTGGGAAAAACAGCTAGATTCACATCTAAAAGCAATTCTATTCCATTGGTGAAAAAGGCTATCTTTTTTCCACTGAATGGTTTTAGCTCCTTTGTCAAAAATCAAGTGACCATAGGTTTGCAGGTTTATTTCTGCGTCTTCAATTCTATTCCATTGATCTACCTGCCTGTGTTTTTATCACTATTGATCTGTAATACAGCTTCTTCATAGAGTTAGAAAGAACAATTTTCAACTTCATTATATTTCCTTCTTATGCCACACTGTTCTATTCTAGGTCCTTTTCAATTTAAGATCATTCTTACCTTAGAAAAAGAAAAATACTATTAACTGAAACAGGTTACAACATTCATGCTCTGGCTGGCCAAATATCACTTGCCTTTGATTTTCGACTCTATGCAACTGCTTAGAAAAGTAGGAGACCTAGGGGGTTAAAGACTTTGTGATTCAAGGTCAGAGTCTGAACTCTACCAAAGTAGTTATCAGGACCATAAATTTGAAAGTCATGAACAATGCTACAGTGACACACAAGGCCACAAGCTCTCGTAGGTTCCTGAGATTACAGATGGACTACCGGACTAGCAGGGAATGCCTGAGCAGATGCCGCTGCCTCACAGTCTAGGCTCTAAATCTTCCCAATGGACTGAGAAACAAGCACTTTACCATTTAACTGAGTGGAGGTTTCACTCTATCATCTGCTGTCTGAGGGAACTGCTGCCAGGTGAAATCTTTTACTTGGAAAACTACTAGTGCCAAGCACATGCAGACCAGGGAGAATGACAGATTTGCCAGTGATTATACTCTCATTTGAAAACAAAGGGAAATTCTCTTTGAGGAGTATATCCATCACTCAGCATTAGAATTCCAGTTATCTACAATATCATAGAAAGGAACATATGGTGAGCCTGACTTGGTTTATACATTTATTTATAACTTTAGCTATGCTTCTACTATCCATGTTATGACTCAAAATGCCAGTTGTCTGATACTTGAACCTCAATTGACTTGATAGCATTTTCAAAAAAAAATATTATGTCATGCATGCATTTATTACATGAGATCTTGTGAATTAAGATTAGAAAGGAAGAATTCCAATTTCCAATTACCAAGAACAGCAATACCCTGTTTCTGAAATTAATTTGCTTCATCTATTTTTTAAATAACATCATTAATATATATGCTTAAAGCTCTCCTTGAATAGAAAATTGCCAGAAGAATAAATTACATTGGCAGAACTCAATTAACATTCAATTATAGTATTGGAGAAAGAAGAAGCATGGAACAACTGGTAATCTTTGCCACAGTTACCATCGTTTTCATTTGGAAAGATACTGAGTGCAATTTTTAACCTATTTTCATGTGAATATCAAATGTAAGGAGGAAAAAAATTAATGACATCTCTCCAAGATGTGTCACACACTTTGTTTACAATGTCCCTTTTAACCTTCAGAGCACTTTTGTATACTAATGTTACTTGCATTTTACAAAAAAGAGCCTAAGAAATATGGAAATAAAAAAAATAGTATTCTCAAAGTAATTCAATCAGATCTTGAGTCAGGATCAGTGTGGTTCAAGTCTTTCCAAAGGAGGAACAAATTGTAACATGAAAAAATAACTCCTTCATTAGCTGCATTTGAACTGTGGACCAAGTACACACATGGAACTTTGTTCTTCATGATTTGCAGATGTATCACACAAAGATTTGTGCAGGCCCCTCATCAACACTTTTAAGATGCTGCTCACAGGCTTAACATCATCCCCCCATAAAAGACTCAAAAAATGTGGTTTAATTCTCCTGATACTCACCAATTCTGTAATTAGGTTCAACTTCTGCAGCAGCATATTATCCTGTGCTGACCAGAAAAGCAGGGCACTTGAGAGGTGCCTCTTTGTACATGCTTCTAACTTGGATAAGCACAGCTGGGCAGAATGGGTCTTTTTTCCTAAATTCTGCTGCCAAGCTGAATTTCATGATCTTCACTGGCAGATGATCAAATACAAACTACTAATTTACAGCCAAGTTCTCTTCAGCAGCTGTTGAAAAGCATCATTCAGAATGCAAATGTAGTCCTTCTTCATCTATGAGAATCTACTGCATTGATGAATGGCTTTTGAAGCTGTAGTTTAGTTTAGGAGGCACTATGTATGCTCTGTAGTGTTACATAAAAAGCTAAATGTGGCTGTCATTTGTGGTTTTTTTGTTTTGTTTTGTTTTTTTTGTTTTTCTTGCTTTGTAGCAAATAAATACTGGGGATGTGTTGGAGACCAGGCAAAGTAGGCAAACAGGCCAAAAGTCTGCATCAACCCTTCTTTCTGTAGAAATAAAACTGAGGATGCAGAATAAAATGAAGTCTATGTTTCAGATATCTTCACAGTGTCTAAAACTATATTAGTTGAATGGTAGTAGGATAGAGTAGTTGGTTATCAAAGTTTTGTGCTAGAGAAGCTGTATGAATATCAAGACTTATCATTGATTCTATCCAAAGAGTATGAACTCTATACTTCATATACTACCAGTGTGAACTGTCAACTAAGTTGTACTTATACAAGTGCTCCAAATTAAATACACAAATCTAAAATTTTAAAGAAAAGATTCACATATGTGAGAAAATATTCAATGTTTGTTTTTGTCGCCTATACATAATTTTTATCCAGTCTATCATATAGCTACAAATGTCACAATTTTAAACCTTTTCAGCTGAATAAAGGTCAACTACACACACACACACACACACACACACACACACACACATATATATATATATATTCATTATCACTTGATAAAAAACTAAGTTTTTTCCATTTCCTGGCTTTTATAACTAGAACAACAATGAACATAAATGAGCAAGTATCTCTGTAGCTAAATACAGAACATTTTGAATATATGCTCAGGAATACTATAGGTATTCTAGGTATTTCTAGGCTTTTGAGGAACTTCCATTCTTATTTCCAGAGTGCCTGTACCAGTTAAGTAACACTGTAGAATTCCAACTTTAGTATAAGACTTTTTTTAAAGAGCTATGATATTTGTCCATGATACATCAGCCCTATTGCTTTGGCCTGTGTGACAGAGCACACCGTGATCAGAATACATGGCAAAGGAAGCCTTTTTGAGTCATATCTGGGAGTGAAGTGAGAAGCAAGTCAGAGTCCCAAGGCCACACCTTGAATTTTCTAGCTTCCTTCTATCAAGCCCCACATTCTAAAGTTATAAAACTTTCAAATATTGCCATTTTTAAAATAACCTTCAATACTTTATGATTTTGAAAACATTGAATGTTGAAAGAATAGCACTTCATTTAGCTTAGAGATGCCAGAAATCTTCTAGAATGCATAATATGTTAAGAATTCACTGGATCATTAAACAACCTTGTTCACCCATTCCAGTTATATGAAATCTTAGAAAATAGCTTACTGTTTGTTATCAGGAAATTGTTTAGAAAATGAACCTGGGATATGAGCAAATGTGTAAAGAGAGCCTTTTAGTATGATTGCAAGCGTTAAGGTCAAGGAAAAAGTTTCATCTGTTCTTGTTTTGTAAATCAATGAAACTAATTACTTTAGAATTTCAAATCAATTCAAGTAATTACTAAGAAAAGAACAAGGCAAAATTTCTCTCAAAAGGAAAGAATTTAAAAACAGAAGATATATCCACATAGACAGGTTTTCTAACCTGATTTGCACACAGCAAAAGAAAGTGTTAATTTTGAATATGTCTAGAAACACTCTTACTTGAGGTATCTTAAGTAGCCATATTTGACAGATACTTTCCATTTCATATGAGTTACTATATAAAAAGAGGTGGATGTTCCCACTTGTTTTCATGGCTCTGTCTGCCCTTCCCTGATCTTATCCTTAGATATTTCCTATGTGATAATAAATATTCACTGTGAATTTGACTGTTTTCAATCACCTAAGAGACATATCTCAGGAAATGTCTGTACATGCATATGCAAAGGTTTTACTGAGGGTACAAGATAACACTCAAACATGGGTTCCTGGTGCACTAAGGTTTTAGCTTTCTCTTTTTGACTGGAGACACTATTTGAGCATCTGTCTCACAGTCTCAAACTCTTGTTGCTTCTACTACAGCATTTTAACCTTCAATATATTCCCCACTATCATGGACTGCACTCTCAAATTGTGAGCAATAGTAAACCTTTGGTTACCTTTTGTCAGATAATTTTTTAATAGTAATAACAGAAGCTATTAATAAATTTAGTTCTCTTAGATGCATAGTTCTCTGTATTAGTAATCTACATAAACACGTGGTAGATAGTGAGGCTTTGATTGGGACAAAATAATCTATATTTGTTATCATTGTATCAGGAATTTGAGAACAGGTCTTTTGCAGTTAGGAGCTTCTGTTCTGTGTTCTCCAAGATCAGGTATTGCTGAAGCCCTTCATCTCCAAAAGCTGTTAGTAATTTAATAATGGCAATGTATCTAACAATAAAGTATTCTTATTTTTCAAAATATTGTTACTAACTAACCAGAAAATCCTGGGTTGATTGAAATCATTAAATGCTGCAATGTCAAAAAATAAAGTAAGATAACAGGAAGCTTGTATTCACTAACCAAGAGTAGTGGGTAAATGTGACTTCTGCCAACTCTTCAAAGAATGTCTCCATGTCTTCTCATGGAGGGTAGGATTTTTTTGGATTCAGTAAGAAAGAAGAAGAGAAATTTGGCAACTATAGCATTATCACAAAGCTTGGATGATATACATCTTGGATGTTTAGGATTAATACGCACTATGATATTCTTTATGTCATTAATTTAGTCATTAATGTATTAATTCAAGAAGTATTTACTCAAAATGTTTACAATGTAATGCTGCAATGTATATATAAAGTAAAAAAAATCATGTAAATATCATTGTTCTTATATGCAACATAAGAAATGTGTTTGGGAAATAACAGATAATAAGTATATCATGTAAAATATTGGAAGAGATTAAGAAAAAATTATCAGAAAAGAATGGTGCATGATGGTGGTTGAAACCTTAATGCACTTCTTATAGTGTACATAAAAGACTGTTATGTCTTAATAAAACCTGAAGAAGGAAACTATATATGATTATGAGGAAGGAGGAGGCTATCCTAGAAGAGAGGAGTCAGTGAAAAGTTTGAAAAGAAGAGAAGGTTCAAAACATTCAAGTTAGACTATCATAAAGGGTAGGGCAATAATTGGAGACATTTGACTACATAGCAAAATTGCAGAGGACACTAAAACTTGTAGTAACTAATGCATATTAGCATCATATTATATATGCATATAATATCTTAAATAATTGTTCAAGAGGATACAGAAAAATATCAGAATGTTTAAAAAGACAAAATCTGGCCCTACACTTGAATGATCTTGCCTTGCCTGCTTCAAATAAAACCTTAGGTACAAAACTATATGGCCACTCTTGAGTCATAGTGTGAATTTAATCCTTTTAGTGTTGTGCTAAATTATTTTTCCCCAGCTTGACAGTGCCTCCTCTTTATGACCCAGTCTTAGACCTTAGGCCCAGGAAGCCCATGTGCTGGAAAGCAGAAGAGAAAGAAAGCAGGGAACAGATGAGATGAATAATACTCCAAAAGGCCAGGAATCACACACACACACGCACACACACACACACACACACACACACAAACACATCTGTAATCCCAACACTCAGGAGGCTAAGGGAGCGTGTGCTGGATAGTTGTATGTCAACCTGAATCAAGCTGGATCCATCTGAGTGGCAATTAATAAAATGCCTCCATAAGGTCTGATTGTAAACAGGCCTATAAGGCTTTCTCTTCCTTAGTGACTGATGGGAGAGGGCCCAGGTCATTGTGGGTATTTCCATCCCTGGTTGGTTTGTTCAGTGTTCTATAAGAAAGCAAGTAAGCTAGTAAGTAAGTAAGCAAGCAAGAAAAGAAGTAATATCACTCCTCTATGGTCTCTGCTTCAGCTCCTACCACCAGGTTCCTGCTCTCCATGAATTCCTGATCTGGCTTCCAGTGATGATGAGTTGTGACATGGAAATGTAACATGAATTTATATTTTCCTTTCACATCTCTTTGGTTATGACATTTTATCACAGCAATAGTAACCTTAAGACATATCAGGACTGCAAGTTTAAGTCTGCTATAGACTACATATCAAGACCCTGTTTCAATAAACAAAGGATTTAATACATAGGTCCATGGTAGAGTCCACCCATAGTAAGGGTGAGGCCCCATGTCAACTGTCAGCATTGCAAAAAAAACATAAAACAAAACAACAAAACACTCTAAAAATAAAATTAAATCAGATAAGATACTAACATCAATACTTCCAATATGTATAGGTGATAGGGGTGTTTGCCCCTTTTAAGCAATTTGAATTTTTAAAAATTACTATTTTTGTTGTTGTTATTCTGTGTGCCACAGAGTGGGACATAACACACATGCTATCCTGTACCTGTGGAGGATATAGGACAACTTTTGGAGTTGGTTCACTCTTTTCACCTTTATGTATGATCCAGGGATTAAAACCATGTCACCAGGCTTGTGGGAAAGAACCTTTACCTACTGTGCCATGTCACTGTTCCCATGGATTTTGCTTTTTAATTGAAGATGAAAGCAGTAACACTGGAAAGTCCTATCTACCTCATTGTGACATCCTTTGAAAATCAACAGTACAGGAAGAAGAAACAAGCAGAATGGTCAAGAAGACCATTTTTTGCTCTCTTGCATGGAGTTTCTGAGGAGTGAGTACATGACTGTTAATGTTGGTTATTTATAGGTATGGCACCAAATGAAACTAGTGACTAGTCAGGCAAAGGTTGGCAGACAGAGTCAGAGGACAGATTTCACTTGGAGATACTAGTGTGCAGATTCTTTGGAAACTCACAACAATTCAGTTTCCTCTCCCTTTCCCAGACACTCAGGAATTTGTTCTGAAAACCTGTGATGGATGCCTCTTTTGAGAATACAACTCTTCATAGATAGCATCCTTGAGTTGTGCTAACCTTCATCCTTTAACATTCCCAAATACCCTAGTTGCTTTCTTAAAAACAAAGAGAGTATAGTTTTGTACATAAAATACCCATTGGTAGAGTCTGTGACAGAGTCTAGAGATTTCTTTCTTGGTACATTTCAGTGTACAGATTGGCAGCTTACATGGAGGAGAAGGTGGGTCAAACTTTAGTACTGGGATCTCATTACTTTCCAAAACCTGCTTCAAATTTTCTGCCTAAATATAATGTGCTAATGAAATTCCAATGTGAAGATCATCTTCAGAGGAGAAAAGTTGAGGGAGGGAGAGAGAAAGACATACACATACATACATACACACACACACACACAGAGAGAGAGAGAGAGATAGATAGATAGATAGAGAGAGAGAGAGAGAGATCTTTTCTTGGTTGGGTATAGACTCATCATTTCATATCAGAGTCCCAAATTATAATTTTCCATACACGTTAACATGTTTTATAAATATGTGAGCATTCCCACTTAATTGATGTTGACTTTCAGCATTCATTTGGTTAGTGTTTAAAACTGTAAAATCAAACTGCAGGCTGGCCTGATAAGTTGCTATAGCAAATAAGCCATTGGACTTGCCTATCACATCTGAGAAAAAAAAAGAATGATTTATTCTGTTATTTTGTTATAAGAAGATCTGGATGCTGACTGACTTGGTTCCATAAAGTAAATTCTGAATCTTTGTGATACTAAAGCATCTACCCAAAATGGATTCATTCCAATCCTGACAAATTTCCAGAATACAGGGGAAATAGTACACCTGTTTGTTGAGCCTGTAGCTCAGTTTTTCTGAATGCTGAACTACCAACCAGTATTGTATGGTTTATTTTTCCTAACTATGATTTTATCATTTACTGATTGCATTTGCACTTACTTTTGTTTTAAAATTCAATAACTGAATATAGCAAAGTGTTAGCCTATTGTGAAAATAAGGAACTTTTCTGCATAAGATTTAAGTTTAGAAATATTTATACAATTTTAAGAAAAACTGGAGATGGGTTATTTACTTTACACAAAATAGAACATATTAGTATCAAAGAAATTTGTAATTAGACCATTTAATGGAAAAAGCCGTTTTCTAATCAAATCACATTATTTTGTAATCTTCTGCCACATTGTTGCCTGATGCTTTCCACTTTAAGTGTTAAATTTAGGTTTCACGACTTTCTAAATTACTACTTCAGATTTTACAAAATAATAAAAATAATACAAATAAGGACTATAAAGAGAACATAAACCTTAAACACACATCTCCTTCAAGTATTTAATGAAATATGTAAATATTTTGCTGTGGATATATGTTATCATTGCTATGGCAACTTTGCAGCAATGGTATTTGTTTAAGAAATATGAGATAGCCTAGAGAAATCAGACAGATTTGCTGTATATAACATATATTACACACAGTGCATGAAAGCAAAGTTGACATTGAGAGACTTGTTTTACAGTATTTACTTCTCACTTTTAAAAAAACACAAAGTCAGATAGTTAATAGTTAACTATAAATACTTAAAATGTGATGAAAACTAAAGATAAATAATGAGATGTCCAAGCCAAAAGAGCAAACAAGAATTTGAATTTAGGCAACCATAAAAAAATCAACACAATTAGACTTGTAGTAATTCAACTGGAACAGAAGATAAATTGGTTTTTCAGAGGTACTGAATATTCATTGAATTATAATTCCTGTGATTTGAATTTCTACAATAAATATCTTTAGTAATGACTAGACAATTTGATAAGATAATAGGGATAAGATAGATTATGAGCAGAATAATGGAGCAAATAATGGAGAAGAATAAGGGAGCTATTTTGGAAGGTGATTTTTGCCAAGGGAGGATGCAGAGTCAAAGACAGACATGACAATTCAATGAGATACAGATGTAAGTGATAAAACTGTCCACAAAAGCCTTGGAGGAAATGCTTCCTCTCCCCCGCCGCCCCCACCCCCCGCCATGCAGGGCTGATTTGTACTGGCCTCCAGGTGTAATATTATGCGTGTTGATTAGCTGATCAATGGAACAGAACTTCTATCCAGCTGTAATCAAGAGTGATTGATGGTTGAGACAAAAAAAAAAGTTGATTATCATGACAAGTTCACTGATGCAGAGACAATAAGCCCTGTTTGGTAAATGGATAGAATATGCTCAGAGATTACTTCTGCAATCTTATTTAGAAAGAAATTTAAGGGAAGGTTAAAAGCCTGGTAGACCAGCCTAATCACCAATAAGCTGGATAAGAATAACTTTAACATACTGTCTTCTGCACAGATCTTGTATATATGGACTACAAAGCTCATCTCTGCCCAGTACAGAAGAGGGCCATATGTAGGCTGTCTTGTGTGATTTTGAATTTTTTTTTTGCATCTCTAAAGGATCAGAACAAAATATACACATCTAGAAAACTGAACTGTTAGTCTAACTGAGTCTTCTTTCAGCTGCCATACTCTGTACCCATACTCAGGTATGATTTCCCCCAAAGGAGTGCAAGTTTTATCTTGATCAAGTTCAGTTTGTGTCACAGCATAGATTTGGACAAAGACAGAGATGCTTCAGGCATTATTCTGCATTGAAAATAAGTTTGGCTACTTCAAAACAGCTGAGCATGGTTCAAAATGTTTGATATTAGACAAGTTTCTAATACACTGCTTAGATTTGGCAGGACTAGAATAGGCTTCACAGACATCTAAGAAATTTTACCAAGGTACCTAAACACAGAATGTGATTTCCAACCTGTCTGTATAGTTTCAGTTTTCTTTATTCTAGAGTCAAGCTGAATTATAACACCTGAAACAATTACCATAAGAAACTTCTAGTGTGAAGAAAGTAGAATAAAATGATAGGTGTGTTTGGAGTTTTAGAAAGATCTGGGGCAATGTTGACATAAATGATTGGTTTCACAATTGCTCTAACTAACTGACACAGACAATAAGCCTCAGTATAAAAAGAGCCAATAGCAAACAGCAAAGGTTAGGAGGAAAAGGTACAAAATCCACAAAATACAGATAATATAAAAATGGACACAAATTTGACTTCTTATTCCTCAAAGTCCTTTGCTCTTCTACCCAGGAATGAAGATCTACTCTTCTAGTTTCAAAGCTGTGGTAAAACTGCTTTATAAGAAGTTGAAATAACCTTCCAGCCACCATCTGCAGCAGGGAACCAGGCAGCTCCACAATCTTCTGTGCACAGACCCTGCCAGAAGAGAGTTGGTCTCTCAGGAGTACAGACACAGGTTTACAGGCCCATAGCAGGGGCAAGCTTCAGCCAGAGACAACAAGACCAACTAACACCAGTGATAACCAGATGGCGAAATGCAAGCTCAAGAACCTTACCAACAGAAACCAAGTCTACTTGGCAACATCAGAGCCCAGTTCTCCCAACAGCTAGTCCCAGATACCCCAACATACTGGAAAAGCAAGAGTTGGATTTAAAGTTTCATCTCACAATGCTGTTAGAGGATATCAAGAAGGACATAAATAACTCCCTTAAAGAAATACAGAAGAACATGGGTCAAAAGGTAAAAGCCTTTAAAGAGGAAACACAAAAATCCCTTAAAGAATTATGGGAAAACACAAACAAACAAGTGAAGGAACTGAACAAAATCATCCAGGATCTAAAAATGGAAATAAAAACAATAAAGAAATCACAAAGTGAGACATCTCTGGAGATAGAAAATCTTGGAAAGAATTCAGGAGTCAGAGATGCAAGCATCAACAACAGAATACAAGAGACAGAAGAAAGAATCTCAGGTGCTGAAGATACCATAGAAAACATTGACTCAACAGTCAAAGAAAATGCAAAATGCAAAAAGCTCCTGAGCCAAAACATCCAGGAATTCCAGGACACAATGAGAAGACCAAACCTAAGGATTATAGGTATAGAAGAGAGTGAAAATTTCCAACTTAAAGGACCAGTAATTATCTCCAACAAAATTATAGAAGAAAACTTCCCTAACTTAAAGAAAGAGATGTCCATGAACATACAAGAAGTGTACAGAATTCCAAACAGACTGGACCAGACCAGAAAGTCATCCCGTCACATTATAATCAAAACACCAAATGCACTAAGCAAAGAAAGAATATTAAAAGCAATAAGGGAAAAAGGTCAAGTAACCTATAAAGGTATGCCTATCAAAATTATACCATACTTCTCACCTGAGACGATGAAAGCTAGAAGATCCTGTGCAGATCTCATACAGACCCTAAGAAAACACAAATGCCAGCCCAAACTACAATACTCAGCAAAACTCTCAATTACCTTAGATGGAGAAAACAAGATATTCCATAAAACCAAATTTACACAGTATCTTTCCACAAATCCATCACTAGAAAGGATAATAGATGGAAAACACCAACATGAGGAGGGAAACTACACCCTAGTAAAAGCAAAAAAGTAATCGTTTTCCAACAAACTCAAAAGAAAGTAACCACACAAACATAAAAATAACACCAAAAATAACAGGAAGCAACAATCACTATTCTTTAATATCTTATAACATCAATGGACTCAATTCCCCAACAAAAAACATAGTCTAACAGAAATATTTTTCATGTAAATCTTCAATTTTATCAGAAAATGTTTGTGATACCTCTTTCAATTTAGTGATGTTTTTGTCTACCATTTTTACTGTATTATGTTCCATGATAATCTTTAATTTTAACATTTTTTCTATATATTTCTTCAATTTTATCAGAAATATATTCCAGGTAAATCTTCAATGTTATCAGAAAATGTTTTTAATTCCACTTTCAATAAACAGGAATATTTTTATGCCTACCATTTTATCTGTATAATTTTCCATGATAATCATAAATTTTAATGTTTCTCTATATGTTTTTCAATTTTACTAGAAATATTTTCCATGTAAATCTTCAATTTTAATCAGATAATATCTATAATTTTACTTTCAATCAACTTAGGAACATTTTTATACCTACCATTTTATCTGTATAATTTTCCATGAAATAATCAGTTTTAACATGTTTTTCTATATATTTCTTGAATTTTATCAGAAATACTTCCTTGTAGATCTTCAATTTTATCAGAAAATGTTTATAATTCCACTTTCAATCAACTTAGCAATATTTTATGCCTGCCATTTTATCTGTATAATTTTCCATGATAATCTTCTATTTTAATGTTTTTCTATATATTTTTTCAATTTTATCAGAAAAAATTTTCTATGTAAATCTTCAATTTTATCTGAAAATGTTTATAATTCTACTTTCAATCAACTTAGGAATATTCTTTATTCCTATCAATTTATCTGTATAATTTTCCATGAAATATTCAATTTTAGCATGTTTTTCTATATATTTCTTGACTTTTATTGGAAATATTTTCCTTGTAGATATTCAATTTTATCAGAAAATTGTTTTAAGTCCACTTTCAATCAACTTAGAAGTATTTTTATACCTACCATTTTATCTGTAATTTTCCATGATAATTTTCAATTTTAATGTTAATTTATAGTTTTCTACAATTTTATTAAAAATATTTCCCATGTAAATCTTTAGTTCTATCATAAAATATTTCTACTTCCTTTTTCAATTGATTTAGTAAAATTTTTTATGTCTACCATTTTACTCTTTAATTTTCCATGAAAATTGTCAATCTTAATGTGTTTTTCTATATGCTTCTTCAATTTTAACAGAAACATTTTCTATGTAAATCTTTAATTTTATCATAAAAAATAGTTGAAATAAACTATAATGAAACACAACACAGAGGTTCTGGGGACCAGCGACTAGAGTTAATGTAAAGGGATAGGGAAGCTTTTTCTCTAAGTCTTTGGATTATTGGTGGCAAGTAGCTCATTTTCTACAATCTTTGTTAGTGGCATGTAATACTTTAAGAACTGCATATGTTTGTTAAAGGAGAGGAAACATTGTTGAGATAGGCATATCAACTGTCTCCAGTTCACTGACTGCGTTACGTCAGGTTTTTATCCCAATGTTAACAGCCACCAGAGTCAACTGTGAGGTCATCTTCTACATCCTCTAAAGTTAGCTATAATCATAAAGTTCAAATTGGGAGGGGGTTAGATGTTAGTGATTGGTTTAAAAAGTAATCTAAAGCTCCTAGGCTATCACAAAGCAAGTGTATATATTGAGAGTCATATGCAGGCCAGATCCAAGTCTAACTCCACTTTCTTCCTTCTAATTGAAGATGTAACTTTTCATGTGTATTTTTTAGGACCCCATAGCTTAAGATAAAAATACTGCAAAGAGATGAGGCATCAAAGAGAAGGAATTCCTGAATTCATTTTCATCAAAATGTAGCACAGCTGAAACAGATGTCCAACAATTTCCAAGGTCTTGTTTCCAATTCCACTTTCTTTTCAGAGAAATTGGGGAAGTGTCTCTAAGCTTGACTGCTCCCTTCATTAAAATACTCATAGTACTTATAGAGAACTCTTGCTTCAGCAGCTGCCCACCTCCACTTCCTGGGGCTCAAGGCCAACTTTTGATTCACTGAAGTGGAAACCTGTCTGTTGTTTCATTCTCCCCTCCACAACACAGCCCTGTGTTCCCATGCTTCCAAGCATGTTCCTGACATAGTCCTGTTCTCAGCTTCTTCCTCTCAGGACAGACTTTTGGCATTTATGGCCACCCTCATAGTTCCACTCTTTAAGTAGTACATTTTTAAAATGCATTTCTGTTCTTTAGTAGGTACCCAGGCTTGACCAGTTTCTGTAACACATGCAAATAGACAGTGGCCTTAATTGGCAGTATCAGCTTAGTCCTTCTGTTAAAGTTTTCTTTTGCGGACTCAGCAATTAAGAGGACTGACTGTTCTTCCATAGAATCCAGGTTACTTTCATGGCCCTTATCTGGTGGTTAATGACTGTCTACAATTACAGGTGCTCCCATACTATCTTCTAGACTGTGTAAGCACCAGACATACACATGATATACATACACATGTATAAGAAAAACATGAAATAAATACAAAAAGGAAAAATTTTTAAAGTTTTCTTTTCTGAGATTTCCGGACAGCACTGGGTTTTCCACTCAGAAGTCAGTAGCTAGTGCAACTGAGTGACAAAACTGCCCAAAATAAACTTGCAGGATAAGACATTCAATGGAGCCACCCAGGCTTGTATGCACACAAACACAACCTACACTCTGTAAGCACACATGTCAGAACATGGCTCACACAGTTGATGCCACATCCCACTTACATCTCATTTGGCTGGCTCTCACAGAGTTCTCTTTTCTGACAAGAAGATTGGCCCTCATAGAGAGTTTGTTCTTTTGAAAGAAAGGGAACCTACAGAAAAAGCCAAGATATTTAAGCGAAAAGTGTGATTCAGTATAAGTCCATCTAGAAGATTCTCCTAAGAAAGAGATGTATAAAATCAACCTGAAAATCAACCTTAGAACAGATCACTCAGACATTCCTTGGAAAACACCACTAATAACACACTTAAAGAGTTAAAATGTTTTTCAAAAATGAATCTCTTTTTATTTAAAAGATGAGATTCTCAAGAAATGAATACTTTATATTTACAGAAAACAAACACTTCAATACTAAAAACACACACAAAAAGATTAACACTTCAAATACAGACGTGTTTTCTGAAGAAGAGCAAATATATTTGTGATTAGATGTTTCTCAAGAAGTGACTTAACATTCAAGGTAGAAAACACATATACTTTGTATCCCATGAAATGAAAATTATATTTGGATTGGAGGTTGTAAGTCATCAGGTCATATATTATTTAGTTTTTATATCACTTAAGTACATTTCTAGTATTTGAATTTAACTTATTTTGTTAGTTTTGAGTTAGTGTCTCCCTATATTGTCTAGGCTAGCGTCAGAATCACCACTATCTGTAAGGAGCCATTCTGGGCCATACAGCCACAGGCGCTCAGCCCTAAGATGGCTGCCATAAGGCCATGAGATTGTTGGACAGAAGCTTTTTCCACGAACGGATAGGGCGTTTTGTGGTTGTTCTCGGAATCTTCTTATGCCATCTGGGAGGTTCCGGGAGTGACCGCAGAATGTTCCAACCCTGACGGCGGAATGTTCCTGCCTGCGCAAACACCAGATGTCCCCACCAGATGCCCTTTTCGCTTCCTGCTATTGCTGCCAAGAATACCTTTGCCCCTCCCTCCTTTGTGTTTCGCAAAGGTCACATCCCTCTAGTTCCCCCTTCCCAACTTCCTCATCCCCACTGCCTAAAAACTGCTATCTGTGTGGCAATAAACGAGACCTTGACAACAGAACCTTGCTTGGTCTCCTTCTTTTCTCCCCCCTTTGACCCTTAGGTAGCGCCTCTTTGGGACCCTGAATAACTAGACCTGCCGGACAGGTCAAGTGGCGCCCGAACAGGAACCCGAAACATGGTCAGCTACCAGACGACGGAGGACGCCTGGGAAAAGGAATCGAGGACCTTTCACGCCGCATCGCTCATGCGTCGCTGGAAAGGGAGGTAAGGCGCCAAATAACTGTCGTCTGATTGTCATGGGGAAACAATTGTCTAAGGAAGCTTGCTTCATAGGAGAAATCAAGCGTTCACTCAGGGAGAGAGGAATAAGAGTTAAGAAAAAAAGATTTAATTAAATTCTTTTGCTTTGTTGATGAAAAATGTCCTTGGTTGGTTTTAAGCGGCCCTGATATACACCCACTTACATGGAACAAGGTTGGTAAAGACATTAATAAGCTTTTAAAAGCTGGTGATCCAGTGTCCGCTGCATTTTTTAGTTATTGGGGCATTATAAGAGACATAATACAAGATGCTGAGAAAGGGGACGAGAATGCCCATCTCTTAACTATAGCAGAGGACTTCTTGCAGGCATCACGGCCACCTTCACGTAAAAATGAAAGTAAAGACGGAGAGCCGCACTCTCCATGCCCCTCCATTGTCATTGATATGCCGGGGTATGGGGGAAATCCCTCATCCAAGACCTCACTCTCTCTAGAGGATCCTAATATTTCTAAAAATCCAAAAAACATTTATCCCTCTCTAAAGGAGATTTCTAAAGATAAAGATAAAAACAAAGGGCACTGCTCACGCCATTTTTTTGATTTGAGGCTAGATCCAGCCTCTGAGGCTGAGTTGGAGGAGGAAGTTGCCAGATATGAGGAAGAAAGATACGACCCCGGGCCCCAAGAACCTCGAGTCTTCCTCACACAAAGATCCGGACCCATTTGCCCCCCGCCCTACTTGCCCCCATTACCGTCAGCTCCCCCTGCGCCCCTGCCGATCACAGTGGTAGAGGGACTAACCCAAACTAAGGCTGCACTTCAGGCACAAATTACCGGCCTTAGACAAGTTTTACAATTACAGCAGGAATTAGGAGATCTTACTTTAGATATTCACAAAATTTACAAGAGACCATAAGAAGGGGACAAGATGCTCCAAAAAGACTGCCTAACGCCATAAAAAGATCCCAGCCAAAGCTAACTTTCCCAGTTATGACTAGGGCACGTGCCAGACAGGCCAGGGAGGAGTCCGAGTTAGACAGCCCAAGGACGCGAAATAGACTGGCCTGAGATGAGCCCGAGCCAGATAGTACTAATCATGACCAAGGAGAGGGTAGTGAAGAAGAAAATGATTATGATGAGATAGCTGTAGATTCTGATGAGGAAGACTCCAATCAAGGTGAATACGAGACTTTACGTCCCGTGTACAAGAAACTCAAACTTAAACATATCAAAGAATTGCATTCAGCTGTTAAAAATTATGGTATAACTGCACCCTTTACCTTGTCCATTTTAGAAGGACTTGCAGGGTCTGGATATATGACCCCTGGTGAATGGACCAGGGTGGTGCATTCTGTCCTTACCAGAGGGCAATATTTAACTTGGAAATCTGAGTTCATTAATAGGGCCGAGAGTCTGGCCGCTAGGAACAGAAAAATCCCTCTAAGCAGAACCGCCTCTTGAACGGCGGATAAGTTATGTGGAAGAGGCTTATTTGCCTCCGAGGAGAAACAATTGGGATTGTCTCCTGGTATACTTGCTCAAACAGCACAGGCCACCTTGTCTGCCTGGAGAGCGGTTCCTGCTACAGGAGCCCTCACCACCCCCTTAACTAAAATAGTCCAGGGGGCCCAGGAACCCTATGCTCAATTTGTGAGGAGGTTACAGGAAGCAGCAGAAAGAATCCTAGGTCAAAGTGAAAGTGAGGGGCTCCTCGTTAAGCAGTTTGCTCTTGAAAACGCTAACTCGGCATGCAAAGCCGCGTTACAAGGCAAGACCAAAGATCTTGATATTACAGGAATGATTAAACTTTGCAATGATGTTGACTCCTTCTCACATCAAGTGTCCAAGTCTATCAGTTTAGCTATCGGGGCTGTGTTCCAAAAAACTGGAGATTCTGGCCACCCTAGAGGCAAAACATGCTTTAGATGTGGGCAGCCTGGTCACTTTGCTAGAGAATGTAGCACTCTCAACCCCAGCCAGCCATTTAATCCCGTCATTGGCCAAGGGGCCCCTAATCCTACTGCACCGGGAGTTTGTCCTCGCTGTAGGAGAGGCTGTCATTGGGCCAAAGAATGTCGGTCTAGAACTGATGCTAATGGGAAAGCCCTCCCTGCGGTCCAGGGAAATGGCCAAGGGGCCCCGCACCGGGGCCCCTACCCACAGATGACCACACACCCCCAAGTACAGCACCAAGCTCCTGCGGCACCAGCTTATCTGGGGCAACAGCAGGGAGCTCAGGATTGGACCTGTGTTCCTCCACCACCAGGGTTATAACCCCTGAGGAAGGAATTATTATCATAGAATCTGGAAAGTTTGGGCCCCGACCATCTGGTATGTTTTTTCTAATAATTGGACGAGCCTCGAGTGCCCTTCAAGGACTTGTCATTCTCCCCTCTGTAATCGATGCTGACTACTCTGGGGAGATTAAATTCCTAGCCACTGCCACGTGGGGCCCCTTGACACTCAGGGCCAGACAGCGCATTGCACAAGCCTTGCCACTTCCCTTCGTGGGGCAGTTCCCTCATATGGGGGAAGGGCGTGGCTCCTTCTTCCCTGGCTCTTCGGACATTTATTGGATTCAAACGTTAACTGATGAAACACCCAGATGTCGCTTTGGCTAGATGGCAAACAGTTCCAGGGCCTTTTAGATACGGGGGCGGATGCAACGGTGCTATCCTCTAGACATTGGCCATCAGCTTGGCCCCTTGAGGCCACCGCGACACATTTAAAAGGGATAGGCCAATCACAAGATACACTTCAAAGTTCAAAGCTCCTAACCTGGAAAGACAAAGAAAATAATACAGGCATGGTTAGACCATTTTTGGTTCCTGGACTCCCTGTTAACCTCTGGGGAAGGGATGTTCTCTCCCAGATGGGGATGATGATGTGCAGCCCCAATGAAGTCATTACTAATCAAATGTTAAAAACAGGGTTTCTCCCTGGCAAAGGACTAGGTAAACATGAACAGGGAATTACAGAACCCTTGGTCCCCACACCCAAAACAGATAGAGGAGGCTTAGGAGCAGACCTTTTGTCATAGAGACCGCTGTTCCTCCTGCACTTCAGGCTGATAAAATATCTTGGAAATCAGATGACCCAGTCTGGATCGATCAGTGGTCTATGCCTCAAGAAAAGGTTCAGGCGGCCCTAAAGTTGGTGCAGGAACAGTTATTACAAGGGCACCTTGAACATTCCACTTCGCTGTGTAATACCCCTATATTTGTCATAAAAAAGAAAAATGGTTCTTGGAGATTGTTACAAGACCTTAGAGCAGTCAATAAGACCATGGTCCCTATGGGGTCCCTACAACCTGGTTTACCTTCTCCAATAGCTATCCCTAAAGGCTTTTGTAAAATAGTCATTGATATAAAAGATTGTTTCTTTTCCATTCCCCTCCACCCGGAGGATTGCACCCATTTTGCTTTTTCCATCCCCGTTACTAATCATGTGGGCCCTAATCCCCGTTTTCAATGGCGCTTGTTACCACAAGGAATGGCTAACAGCCCCACCCTTTGTCAAAGATATGTGGCCCAAACTATAGATCCAATAAGGTTACACTTCCCTTTTGCTTATATTATTCATTATATGGATGATTTATTAGTTTCTTCTGCTAGCTCGCAAGAAACCCAGAAGATAGCCCAAGATATTGTCTTGGCTTTACAACAGAGGGGCTTTACTATCGCCCCTGAAAAGATTCAAACACAGTACCCCTTCTTATTTCTTGGATTTCAATTAGAACCTACCTCTATTTATTCTCAAAAGCTAGCAATCAGGAGATCGCGGTTACATACCTTAAATGATTTTCAGAAACTTTTGGGTGATATCAGTTGGCTCAGGCCCTACCTTAAGCTGACCACCGGTGATTAAAAACCTTTTTTTGAAGTCCTGAGGGGTAGTCCTGATCCTAACTCACCTAGAGTGTTGACTCCTGAGGCTGAAAATTCTCTATTAAAGGTAGAACATGCTATTGACCAACAATTTATGGGATATTTCAGCCTTTCCAAAACTCTCTGATTCTTTTTACAACAACGTTTACACCTACAGGCCTCTTATGGCAAGATAGCCAGCCACTTATGTGGATCCATCTACCCGCAACCCCCCCTAAAGTACTTCCTACTTATCCCTCCTTGGTCTGTCAGGCCGTTTATTTGAGGCTACATGCCATTTTAGTCACGATCCGGATGTTATTATCACTCCATACTCACAAGAACAACTTACTTGGCTGCAACACAGGCATGATGATTGGGCCGTCCTGTTGTCCATTTATCAGGGAACGCTTGATACTCATCTACCAGGAAATAAGCTATTGCAGTTCCTCCATGTTACCCCCTTCATCTTTCCAAAGGTTACATACTTAAAACCTGTACCTAATGCCTTGACTGTCTTTATAGATGGGTCTAAGAATGGAAGGGCCTCCTTTGTTGTTAAAGATCAAGCTTTTTATGTTAAGAACCCTTATGCTTCTGTTCAATTGGTAAAGCTTTATAGTGCTTTAGAAGTTTTTAAATTAATAAATCAATCATTTAATCTTTTTTCTGATAGCCATTATGTAGTCAGAGCACTTCAAGCCTTAGAAACTGTTTCTACCATACAACCTTCAACTCCTACCTTTAAATTATTTTCAGAACTACAAGAATGTATAAGGGCCCGATCAAGGCCATTCTTTGTAGGCCATATTAGGGCTCATTCAAACTTGCCCAGCCCCTTAACCAAGGAAAATGATCTGGCTGATAAAGCCACTAGGCTATCAATGATGACCATCCTTAGTGACCCCTTGCAGGAAGTTCGAGCGGCACACTCACTTCATCATCTTAATGCTCAAACATTATGGCTCAGGTACAAAATTACTAGGGAACAAGCTAGACAAATTGTTAAAAATTGTAAAAACTGCCTGACCCTGCTTCCGGAACCACATATTGGGGTTAATCCTAGGGGCCTGGTTCCAGGAGACATATGGCAGATGGATGTTACCCATGTTCCATCCTTTGGAAAATTAAAATTCGTACATGTAACCATTGATACCTTTAGTGGATTTATATGTGCCTCTGCACATACAGGAGAGGCCACAAAAAATGTTATCGCTCATATGCTCTTTACATTTTCGGTTATGGGACAACCCAAAATAATAAAAACATAATGGGCCTGGCTATGCTAGTCAAAAATTTAAACAATTTTGCTCCCAGTTCCAAATAAAACATATTACAGGCATACCTTACAACCCTCAGGGACAGGGGATTGTAGAGCGAGCCCATCAAATTCTCAAAAATACATTGTTAAAACTTACCACTCAGGAAACCATTTATTCCTTTAGAGGCAATGTTCAACTCTTATTGTCCCATGCACTTTTTGTTTTAAATTTCTTGACCTTGGACATGCAAGGGCATTCTGCCGCCGATCACTTATGGCACTCCTCCACCAAGATGGATCATGCTTATGTTCTCTGGAGGGACCCCCTAACTGGGCAATGGCAGGGTCCTGACCCTGTCATAGTTTGGGGAAAAGGGTCCGCTTGTATTTATAATTCCAAAGAGGGAGGAGCAAGATGGCTTCCCGAAAGATTAATAAAGCCTTATAACAAATTCCAGGGTGGCGCCTGAGAACACCCTATTTTTTCTCTCAGAAAAATGACCCATTACTGGACTATGGTGTGCCTCCTCTCCTTCCCGCTGCAGATCATCAGAGCACCTTCATCCTATCAGATCTTCAATTATACTTGGATTATCCATAATGAGGCTGGTGATGTAGTCAATACTTCCTCTAATCTGGGAAAATCCCCTAGCTGGGACCCCTTATTTGTAGATCTATGCCAACTGGCTTTAGGGGCTGGAGATGCCTGGGGTACCCCCAGTACCTTCATGCCACAGCAGACACCAGTCGATGATAAAAATATTGGAGCGGCCCCTGGTTGTCAAAATAAGTGGGTCCGCTCCTCCCTGGCAGATACATCTATTTACGTCTGCCCTGGAAACCACAGAGACTGATCCTTAAGATACAAATGTGGTCATCATGACCAATATTATTGTGCTTCCTGGGGTTGTGAAACTACAGGTGACACCTATTGGAATCCCTCTTCTTCTTGGGATCTTATACTACTTAAAAGAATTAACCCACCACAGGACATACATTATGCTCCCCACAGCAGGAGGCCTAATGCTCATGTATATACCTTTTACAAGCAATGTGAGTCCTGGTGCAATACCTTACAAATAACCTTCACAGAACCAGGAAGGAAATTTAATTGGGAAAATTCTCGAGGAGCTGAACTGGGCCTCTGTGCCTACAAATCAGGCAAAGATCCATGCCTTTCCTTTAAGATACAATTGCAAAAAGCATTGCCATTTTGACATCAGGCCTCTCTTGGACCTAATCCTCAATTGCACAATTTGGCTCCAACCAAAAAGGCCTCGAAGCCCAAGGCTCCAGTGGCCACACAGGCCCCGCAAAGTTCCCCCCTAGCCACTTTGTCCCCTCTAACCACTTTGTTTCAGTCAACCATTCTTCAAGGTCCTATGCCATCATCTTGAGTCATTCTTTCCATCCTTAATGCATCTGCCTCCGCCTTGCTTCTCCAAGAGCAGATGAATAATTCCTCCAGATATATGGAATGTGGGATGTGTTTTTCAGCTTCTTCCCCATTTTATGAGGGCGTTGCCCTTTTTGGAAGCTTTACCTATACCAATGATTCTAATGCCCTATATGGGAGTTTTTTGGGATTTACCCTCACCAAGGTATCCGGAGTGGGAAGCTGTGTCCTGGGGAAGCATATGCTCCCTCCTCAGCAGTTGTTAGGAATATGTAACCATACCTTAATTATTGAAAATCACCATGAATATTTGCTTGCCCCAAATCACACCTATTTGGCATGTTCATCAGGATTTACTACCTACGTAATAATATCTGCCTTTTTGCAACAGCGCGATTATTGCGTACTGGTACAGCTGCTCCCGAGGCTCAGCATTCATGAGCCACAAGATACCCTAAATTTTTGGGATAGAAACTCTGTCATATCCCATCGAGAGAAGAGAGGGCCCATATCAGCTATCACTCTCATAGTCATCTTGGGACTGGGGGCAGTAGGGACAGGCACAGGCATTGCTTCTCTTGTGACCTCCCAACAAAATCAACAACGTTATCATTTACTTAGCGCTGCTATTGATAAAGATTTAACTGAATTGAGAGAAGGTTTAGCCAATTTAAAAGACTGTGTTAACTCCCTTGCAGAAGTAGTGCTACAAAATAGGAGAGGGCTTGATCTGCTCTTCCTACAGCAAGGAGGGCTTTGCGCAGCTTTAAAAGAAGAGTGCTGTGTCTATGTAAGCAAAGCTGGACTGGTAGAGGACAGTCTAAAGAGAGTGAAGGAAAGCCTAGAAAAATGAAAGAGAGAACGAGAACAACAAGAGTCCTGGTATAAAAACTGGTTCTCTACATCCCCTTGACTTTCAACCCTGCTGCCTTCAATTTTAGGACCTCTTGTGGGCCTGCTTCTGTAAATTTCCTTTGGCCCTTGGGCCTTTCAGCGACTCACATGCTTCATTAAATCAGAAATAGATTCTGTCTTGCCTAAAAATTCTATTTCAGTGCATTATCATCGCTTGGAGACTAGAAGAATCGAAAACCATCAGGAGGGCAGCGACCAAGATGATGTGCCCACAACACACCAAGAAAGGCTAAACTTCCACAATCTCTTGAAATAATGCCATCTGGCCCCTGCTTTCTCGTCCCTAGGTTTGTAGGGGAAATAATAAAATGACCCAAGGTAGCCATCTTAATGACGGGCAACTTCCTCCATCCCCTGACCAACCTAAGACATGGAGCCTTGAGGACGACAATGCAATCCTATGACGGGTAAGGCTGGGGCCTGAGAGGTCGATCCGAAGACAGAGATGGCTACACCTCTTTCCTTCATTTGTTCCCCTGCCCAGTCACTACCCGAAAATCTTAATGATCTTCTATAAAAGAAAGAAGGGGGATATGTAAGGAGCCATTCTGGGCCGTACAGCCACAGGCGCTCAGCCCTAAGATGGCTGCCATAAGGCCATGAAATTGTTGGACAGAAGCCTTTTCCACGAACGGATGGGGCATTTTGTGGTTGTTCTCGGAATCTTCTTATGCCATCTGGGAGGTTCCGGGAGTGACCGCAGAATGTTCCAACCCTGACGGCAGAATGTTCCTGCCTGTGCAAACACCAGATGTCCCCATCAGATGCCCTTTTCGCTTCCTGCTATTGCTGCCAAGAATACCTTTGCCCCTCCCTCCTTTGTGTTTCGCAAAGGTCACTTCCTTCTAGTTCCCCCTTCCCAACTTCCTCATCCCCACTGCTTAAAAACTGCTGTCTGTGTGGCAATAAACGAGACCTTGACAACAGAACCTTGCTTGGTCTCCTTTTCTCCCCCCTTTGACCCTCAGGTAGCGCCTCTTCAGGACCCTGAATAACTAGACCTGCCGGACGGGCCAACTATCTGTCTGTCTGTCTGTCTGTCTATCTATCTATCTATCTATCTATCTATCTATCTATCTATCTATCTATCTATCTATCTATCTATCTTATGCTGGATAGATATCTGATGGTTATCTATCTGATATTGATATCTATCTGATGCTGGATAGATAGATAGATAGATAGATAGATAGATAGATAGATAGATAGATAGATAGATAGATAGATAGATACATACATACATACATACATACATACATAGACAGACAGACTGACAGACATGTTTTTTTTGAGGTAAGATGTATATGAACAGGCCTTTGAAGTTAATTCAACCATCAGTTTTTGTTTAAGTGACATTTACATATCAGTTCCAAATAATGTTAATTTCAATACTAGAAAGATTTCTTACTACATGATGTGAGCAGGAGGTTATTGAGCAATTTAATTACTTGTAAAAAGAGATGACTGATAATCTGTTTTAAGTGCATAATATACCTTTGTGCTTATTATGAAAACTCTAAATTCAGATAAGCTTCTTTAGAGTAGAAACTTCTGGTGTATTTGGAAAGTCAGTTATGTCAAAGAATGTTTTGCCAAGGCACACAAGGATGTTTTGCTAAAGTAGATATTTGAAAGAATGTTTTCATGAAGCAGACACAGTTTAAAGGAAAGGATGTTTTGGTAAACAAACATGTGAAAGGATGCATAATGTTAAGAAGTAATATAACTATAACGCAACAGACAGTGGATGACTCTGAATAGTATTGGTAAGGCTTACCATTCCTTACTGGTCACCATTTGTCATAACATCATAGAAAGAAACATACCAAAAAACTTCTGGTGGTGTTCTGAAGGCTTCTTGCCACTTCTTTGGACTCTGGCCAATTGTCAGAGTGAAGTAGAAGTTTCTGGATATATCAGCTGATATAGACTCACAGAGTTTCCCTAAAGCAGACTCTCATGGTATTTTGCTGATGTAAGACCTGTTCAAAGACACGTGATGCCTGGAAGGAGTATAAATTAGACTCATAGCTAGCTTTGCAATGCTTCCTTGGTCTCCTGTTTTTGTCTTTAGCTGATCTTTATTTGGTTGATAGAGACATGGCAGAGAACTTCTCCTGGGGTCCCTGTTTGCTCCTGGTAACTAGTGCTGACTCATTAGTAGCCTTGCTGTTTCTCCTTGTTTATGCCACTACTACTGATTTGTGTTTGCTATGCCGACAAAACTGAATTGGACTGCTGATAGCCTGACAATTGGATATTGACATTGCCCCAAGGAACTACTTCTAAACAGCAAAGAGCATAGCCTCATGGCTTCTTCTGGATGGACCTGCTGTTGCTGACTCATGAATGGTGTTTGCTAGTGGATTGAGTTGCTGCTACCAATTTATGTATCAACTGAACTGATGATATCTTGACAACACAGACTGGATTTGCTCCAAAGAACCATTTCTAAACAGGTCCACTTCCCTTGTAACCTAATAACCTTTCTTTTCCACTGGTGCATGGTGGTGAGATAGAAGGGAAGGTAAAGCATTTAAGAACCCCTTATTAAAAGTAGGTTTTGAAAAATCAAATCTTATATGACTTTCTATATTCCTGGATCCAAAAATTTAGAACACTAAGAATAGTTTTCATTTACAACAGCTTTGGGGAATCTATTAATGATACTGGTGGTGATTGCAAAGATCTTTCTTTAAATGGTCAGAAGGTTCTGAGCTATACTATCTTTGAATAATACCCTGTTTCTCTATAGTTTCATCAAATGAGGTCCCAGAAGTAATTAATACTTGGTAGTCCTCTGTTATAACAGGAATTAAAATATTGTATAAATGTATACATAAAAATAAATGCATTAAATATAATTTAATATATTAAAATGCAGGCATTTGAATTTGAACTTGTAATTAAATGGTCAGTGTCTATGCTTGAATTGTGAGTGTAGCTGTGTGAAAGAAATCAGGGGACTTTTGGGGTAAGGCCACATTTTCTCCATATAAATTTGAGCCCAACCATGAATTCATTAAAATTCAAGGATATTTCTCCAAGACAGCCTGGCTTATGAGGAAGTGCACAGAGCTCTATTCATGCCACTTTGCAACATCCTCTGCAACCTGACAATGGACCTGTGATCCAATCTGGACAAAAGAAGGGATACACAGCAGAGAAATGAACATTGCCCTAAACAGCCAACCATTCCATTTGTTTTGAATGTTTAGTTTGCGCAATATAGAAGCACTTTGCAAGAAGACTTGGTTTAGGAATTGTCTAGATGAAGTTGACTTGTGAGCATGCTGAAGGAGAATTATATAGATTGCCTTAATTGACATGGAAGCCTTAACGCACTGTAGTAAGCACCATTACCTAGGATTGGGGTCCTAGACTAGACTGGAGGAGAAAGCTGAGAACTAACAAACACTCAGCATGAGTGCATCTCTTTTGTCTCTGTTACTCACTGTGGGTGTGATGACTCAAGCTCCTGCTACTGTTACTTTCTCACATTGATGCACTAAAACCTGGAATTGTGAGCTAAAATTCTTCTCCCCTAAGTTGCTTTTTGTGAGGGTATTTCATCATTGTGACAAAAATTAAACCAGAATACCAGCTGTTGGCCAGCTGACCAATAAATCTCTTACAGTATACCTTAGTGTGTGCAAAGGAATTAGTAGTCTCTTCTAACATAAAATAAAACTCTATTGTTATGAGTCTGACTATAAAAACATCTTATCTTCCTTGGTTTGGAACTTGAGATCTATTTCATGTTCTACAAACAATCATTAAATATTCATTCTTTCCTCTATTTGTTTCCTTTATGAATATTATCTTACATCCATGTTGGCCAAATTTTAAGTTGCCTTTCAAAAGCAATTTCGTAACCTACTCAGGCTACATAACAATTCATGCTTATTTTAAGATGATGATAAAATAATTGAACAAATAACAACATTGCAGCCTTTCATAAGAAGTTTTTGTATAATACGATGTAAATTTATATGAATATTAAAATATTTTATTCAATGAAAAGTAATATCAAAAAAATACAACCTGATTTAAATGTATTAAATATGATTTGTGACATTTCAAAAGCTATCTTCGGGGTTTTGACAGAAATTTGTAGCATACTGGAAATTGGTATGGTACAACATCAAATTATATAGTTTTTAATATGAAGGTTAAAAATAAAAGCATAAAAAGGATGCAGAAATTGAATTTTCATAATCTAGAAATAAAAAAAAAACTTTATGCTATTATTTTCACTGGAAAGGGAAGAAGCTTTGAAATGTGAAAAGTTTCCTGTGGCAAAAACACTTTTGAAGTGACAGAAAATTCAATCACACATACAAGTGAATTACAGTGATGCTCCAGAACATTCCAGAGATAAAATCAAAATCAAGCAAATAAAATTCAGATTTGCCTAGAAAGAATAAATACACAGTGTTTTGAGTATTGGGAAAGTTATCCTTGGAATTAAAATATGATGGAATCATATAAATGCATATTTATCTTAAAAGTTTTCTATATATAGGGATTGTATTAATGTAGTGCATAAATTGAGAAGTTATGTGCATAAATTGTGAAGGTTATGTGAGCATTCAGCATCTATGCAATTTATAAAGATAGTATTTTAGAATACTGTGAGTCAGTACACAATTCCATGTTTCCTATGCCTTAGTTCTTTCAGAACCGTGAAGGGTACAAGGATAATTTTACATCTCTAAAAGACCGCAAATTGTTAGGCTAATTTAATTCTGCAATATTTATATTTTATTAGGAAAATTCAGTTGAAATGTTGCCTTTCCTTTAAATAAACATTAGATTGTTAAAGTAAACAGTAATCAAAACTATCACTTAAAAAATATCTCTAGGGTGGCAAGAGAGCTCAGATGGTAACGGTGATTGCCACTAAGCAGTTCAATCTTTGGAACCCACATGTTTGAAGTGGAGATGGCCTCTGACTTCACATGCAGGTTATGGTAAACTCATGCATAGATGTATGTGTAACTAAAAAAATATAATAACAATTATTTCAAATTAATCCTATATCTTGAGTTTACATCCAACATTGACTATAAAGTAAAGAAAAAAATAAGAGTAATGAATTCATAGGAGCTTATAAAACACAGAACAAATGAACTGGGTTATGTAATGAATGTTCATGACATGGACTTGTAGTCACAGTCAGACTTCCTCAGAAAGCATCCATTGTATAGAGCAATCTCCCTAGGATAGCTAAAGTCTCATGTCTTGAAACTATACATTGATATATAAAATGGAAAAATGAGGTTAGGTTAGCAGATGCAATAAATTTACTAGAAAGCTTAATTAAAAGTGGGGAAATTATCCTGAAATCTTAGACTGTCCTAGTATGATCTGTCAATATGCAGAAGTTAGGCAGAAGAGTCAGAGGAATTGAGCAAAGTACTGAACATGCCTCTGTTGTAGAGAAGAAGAGAGGTCCACCATCCTTCATGAATTCAAACCAGAACAAGCTATGTTCTTTCTTCTCCAGAGTCATTTGTAGCAACAAAGTCTTATCAGCACCCTGATAACATGCAGATAGACCCTTGTTAGACTTCTAGCCCCCAGAACAATAGGGTGATATATTTGTATTCTTTCCAGCCGCAGCATAAATAGACAACTAGTACATACACTGTCTAAAAATGAGTCAAGTCTGCAATGGTTAATGATGACCCAGACCTGTAAGCCCCAGTAGATAAGCCATAATAGCTCTGCTATCTTCCTTTGCTCACATGCCACAGAGCTCCAGAATCAAAATTATGAGAATAGTAGCCAGTTCTCCAAGGTAAGCATACCTGAGGGCCCTATTCACCTAGAAACACTACTAGTAAATTAAATGGCTATTGTCTTTTAATAAGAAAATAAGATTTTATTTGAGAAGAAAAAAATTCTTGTGTTACCTGTGCAGGTCAAAGTTAATAGTGGTAATTATGAATTTAAATGCCACTTAGGGTTTATTGAGCAACATTTGTAGTTACTAACCATGATTGCAATATAAATTAAGGAGAGAAGAAATACCCTCTGAAACTGGAAACATCTTCTGGAAAAAAAGTGGTTCATAACCGGGAACAATCAATCCACAGCCCTTGCTTGATATGATAAGAGGAATTCTACTCAGTGCAAGGTCCAATGGATGTTAGGTTTCATGACCTTGAAGAATTCTCTGACTCATAGTATGCGCAATTGCTTTTAAATAGAGTGGAAGATATTGGCATCAAAATTGTTGCAAGGTAGAGACACTCATCACATGTGAGAAGCTAGCAACTTGGTTTAGGGGAGTCTTGTCATCTTTATATGGTAATTTTCAAGTACAATTTTAATTCAATTTAAGGAGAACAAGAACCAAGCAGAAGGCACTTTAAATAATGGTGATAGAAATGTGTTTTCATGTATCCAATGTTAAGAAATATGCTCACAATTTACTGGTATTGAATCTTAGAGAATATAGGAACCACTTCTGTTTGTTTTTGTTTTTTCGAGACAGGGTTTCCCTGTGTAGCCCTGGCTGTCCTGAACCTCACTTTGTAGACCAGGCTGGCCTCGAACTCAGAAATCCTCCTGCCTCTGCCTCCCAAGTGCTGGGATTAAAGGCGTGCACCACCACCGCCCAGCTGGAACCATTTCTGAAACAAAAGCCCATCATGGAACAAAGAACTTTTATCATACCACATAAACCTTTAGTAATTTAATACCATTTACAAGCTGTTTTGAAAAGTGTAAGTTGAACACATAAATGAATTTTTAAACAAAGAAATGAACAAACAAGCAAATACAATCTTAATGAAAAAAAACCAAAACAACAACAAAACCTTGACTAAATTCACAATTCTTTTAATATCTTAGGAGGATGCTACATTTTTACACCAGTTGCAAGAAATCAATACATCCAAATCACTGTTTCATAATATGTTATTTTCCATGGATTAATCAACTCTGTGATACACTTGAGTCCCAGTCAAATAAAAAGGCTCAGCTTTTAAAAACAAATGAATTTAAAAACACCAAAAATATACTCTGTAAAGAGATCTTGTTGATGTTTCATTTTAAGCAGCTATTAGATTATTAAACCATTCCCATGAGACTATGGTCTGGTGTTTCTTTCTGTTCTGGCCAAACAAACTCTCACATTGAAATCCTAACCCTGCCAGGCAGTGGTGGTGCATGCCTCTAATCCCAGCACTTGGGAGGCAGAGGCAGGAGGATTTCTGAGTTCGAGACTAGCCTGGTCTACAGAGTGAGTTCCAGGACAACCAGGGCTACACAGAGAAACCCTGTCTCAAAAAAAAAAAAAAAAGAAAAGAAATCGTAACCCTTTAGGTGATGCATCAGATGAGGCCTTTGTTAATGTGATCAGGTTATAAGGACAGAAACATGTTCCCTGTAGCTCCCTCAACCATTCTCTCTTACAGAAGACTGGTGAAAATGTAGCACCTATAAGCCAGACAATACATCATTGCCAGACTTTGTAATTACTAGGAATTTAGGTTTGGACCTCCCAGTTTTTGGAAACAATAAGTTTCTATTGATTATAAAATACCCAAGTGCACTAGGACAGGTCTATGGAGTTCAAATGCACTAGGACAGATCTATGCAACCACTCTTTTTTTCAAGACAGCAGAAGCAATATTTTAATTGCATAAAAATATTTGAGTTGCATGAGCTAAGAAATCATCAAATAGAAAAGAACTGTTCTCCTGATAGAAGAAATGAACCATTTGTAAAGGCCATATGTATTTCATGTGGCTTGTCACTGCCTGTAGTGTTCTCAGCAGATGAAATTTTTCATACAGTCTGGCTATTTTGCATAGGCAATGGCATGTAATGACAAATTTGGCACATTGGTTTCTTTATAAACACAGAAATATCATAAGACTATGTTTTAATCCCTGTTGTGGAATCTGAGATTGTTTCAGATTGTCCATAGCAGCTGACTATGATTTGCTTCATGCTCTGTCAGGGAAGTGATTTTTGCCAGCAGCAGGTAGTTTGTGAGATTGTATGAAATTTGAAATTCTAGGAACTTTTCCAAGGTTTATATAAATCTGAGGGTCCTCAGAGGCAGGATATGTTGCTTGTTGCTTGGTTGGTGTTGATTATGGTTCTTTGTGTTT
This sequence comes from Tokudaia tokunoshimensis, assembly GCA_036184795.1. Classification (NCBI taxonomy): domain Eukaryota; kingdom Metazoa; phylum Chordata; class Mammalia; order Rodentia; family Muridae; genus Tokudaia; species Tokudaia tokunoshimensis. The sequence goes on from BTHU01000010.1 coordinate 105,816,124, forward strand.
TGTTAAGTAGTCATGCACAAAAAGGAAACAATAAGGAATTAGATATCTAGATGGTAAAGATCAAATATGCCCCCAAGGAACGTGACTTCCCAAACCAGCAGAAAGTAGTCTAATGATAATGTTGCCTCTTTTCCTTTCTATCCTTCTTTCTCTTCTATGTAGTGTTACAGGGTTGAAAGGGTGGAGAAAGATAGAAGAAAGAAGAACCTGTAAAATAACAAAAGATAAGCTACAATGGCAACCCAGGGTGGGAGTCCATTATGATAGTAGAATATGGGCTTTCTATTTGCTCACTGTCTGAGTACAAGGTATCCATTGCTTATTTCTTCCAAATCCTCAATTCTTCTTTCTTCTGTACCTCTCAGGACTGCCTCTACGCCAAAGCAGAATTAGGGATTGAGAGTCACAAACATTTGCTGCAAGTCAGCATCAGTTCCACTAGGATGGATTCTCAATCTACCTTCCTCCTCACAAGAGTTGGAAATAAGGTGATCAGTCTTCCCAATACTTTTAAACCGTCAGGCACATCCACAGGTCCTCAGATATCTATCTTCCTCTTTTCTTGCTCCCCATGTAATATTCATTCTACATGGGATTTAAAAGTTAAGACTTCTGAAGTTTCCTGTTCATATGTTGTTCTGAGAATACACACATACATGCAGGGTGGTGGTGGTGGTTGAGTTGGAACTGAGATTCTTTTGATACCAGGAAAAGGGTTTTAAGCCAAAGACTTGGTCTTGGAAAATGATCTGTCTTATTTCTGAGATGTAATCCATTGAAATTTTCACTGACTTTCAATTTGACAAAGCATATGATATACATTAAATCTATCTATCTTAAAGAATAACTAGCTACCTATACATGTAATTTTTCTATAGTAAAGTCCAAACATAGTATGGTAAGCTCCCAAGTTACACATGGAGTTACATAATATTTTTGTGTTTGTTTTTGTTTTTGTTTTTAATATGGGTATTCTCAGTTGTTGGGGAACAAACCTAAAACTAGAACTATATAATGAATTTTGTAGTGATTAAGTAGTACACTCACATCTGAATTAAATCTCAACTGGCAAATGTTGCATGAGATGATTTGTTTTTTCCGATGAGGAAGAGGAACCCCAAATGTATGGTTTATTACAGCTTTCTGAATAGGGTCCATCTGTAACAATAAAAAAAAAAGAGAGAGAAATAAAGCTTGTCAGTTTCACTGAACACTGCATATTTCATTAAATCTGCACAAATACTGTCTATTGCTTATGTTATGAACAGCATATTTACTCTATGAAGGGGCATTTCTTCTTTCTTCAAATATAGATAACAATAAACCCAAAGAGTGGTACGATAAGAAGATTACAAATGTAAACTAATTCCCATTAGTTTCTGCACACTTAGTGGTTTTTCCTTTATCATGGTTTGATAATATTCATATATAATTAAAAGTTTATGGGAACTTGAATTCTTACTAGTGTGGGCAACCTAACATTGAAATATGTTTATATCATTGTTGAAACCTGAACTTCAAACCACCTGATCAACAATGAAAATTAACTGTGCAACATAGTCCAATTTTATTCTATATTAAGTGTCATTTAGAATTGAAAATTGCAGCATGCAAATGCCTCCATGTCAATCTTATATAGTCTTATATGAGTGGAATCAAACAGTCTAGGTGAAACTTCAGTGTCAGGAGCCATAACGGGACAAGCTAATATATTAGCAAATGATCATCCTGAAATGGCCTGCTTTGGATTATTATATAATCTGCAACAGGTGAGCCCTCATTTAGCAAGGCTGTGGGGAACTAATTTTAGGAAAGATTCCTGCTATTAATATGCTTTTACTGTTATTATTAAGCATATATAATAATCAATAAGTAATAGCACACCCTTTGGAGAAGATCTCTGGAGATCCACGAAGATGTACTGTGTTATAGTGATGCTATGTTGTCAAACATGATTTAAGTTTTAATGATGATCTTATAAGAATTCCTAAAATTATATCTATGATTATTAAGCTCTTTTATAATGGGACTGCTACTAGTTCCTTTTCTGATAGTCAAAACTGCAATGAGAACTCTGCCAGTCTCCCAAGTGTCACAAGTTAATTGCTCTTAAATGGCAACCAGACTTTCTCCTACTCAGAGCACATTCCAAGAGGTTGTAAAACAATTAACCAAAGGTCATAAAAAGGGAACAGATGATTTATTATAGGTGCTAGGACAGAAGATAAAATACTGACTGGGTTTATCTATACAAAACTTCACTTATAATTTAGTTATGTGTTAAACTTTCTATGAACCTGTAGAGAAGACAAATAATAGATATTTAGCTAGATAATTACTCCTAATGGATATGCATGTAAGCATTCTTTGTTGTAAACTTCTATTTCAATTTATGGTTTGATTTTTGTGTGAACTTGTGATGAACTTTGTAACATGTGATCATGTATTCTGAAAGATGTTTAAGTACTGAAGACGAAAGAGAGAAAGATCTCATTTCTTCACTTTATTTCAACTCATTTCATCTCATCTCTTCTTTCTCTCTCTCTCTCTCTCTCTCTCTCTCTCTCTCTCACACACACACACACACACACACACACACACACACTTTTTACCTTTCCCCACGTAGAAGAACTTTACCCTTTCTCCACTTAGGATCTTTCTGCTTTTCCCTCTTAGATAGCTTTCATAGGAAACTTTTGACAACTTAGTAATAAACTCATTAACCACTTCTCTAAGTGTCCCATTTTTCTCCCTGCGTCGTCTTCTGACTAGCAGGCTGAAAGTTAGAGCCCAGCAGTTCCTGTGGAGACAGTACAAAGGCAATTTACTTAGTCTTTAGCAGTTTGAGGAAGAAGTGCTAAATGCTAGAAACTGCAGTTTCTGGCCTCAGAGGATTATAGAAGAAAGGTCAGCTATATTAGCATAGTAACTTAGACTTAGATAAGTAAACTTTTTATTATAGAGAAACTCTAAATTTTCTGTAAGACAAAGTCAAAATTTCATAAGACAGAGTCTTACCCCTGCAGATGCTCTTCCCCCCTCCACTGCCTCAAGAAGAACCAAGAAGAAAGAACACCTCTTCCAAGGCTGGCTCTAGGCATTTCAGTTATCTCCATCCTGTTCATATAAGGATGAACAACACTAAACTCAGGGTCACCAGTTCAACTCTGTTAAGGGTAATATCCCTTCACCAAGCACTGTCCTAGTTGGAATGAGGTTTAACAATGATGACTAAAAACATAACTGAACATCATTCTGTGTGTAGGTATAGACAGATACATTGTAAAGTATGTGAAAGGGGAAAGTTAACATGAACCTCATACTTGGATAAAAATTGTTAACATCATTATAATGGACTTTAAACTTTTTCAATGTTATGTACATGTGCACACACAGACAACACAGGTGGTCCTAATATTTAGTGTATCTCAGACAGATCTCAAACACATAATCTATTAAATTAGCTGTTTTATGCTAAGACTGTAGGTGTGCACCACCACATTTAGCTAGAAACAGTTGACATAGGCATTACTAAATACTTAACAATGGCTTGAGATAGCTTAAAATTTATTTCACATAGTAAGAGTAAAGAATATGTCTAATAAATTATTCCTAATGGTTTAGTTTCTTACATATGATAGTTCACTATTCTCCTAGTCAAAATATGGGTAAATTTTACATTGTTGGAGCCAGTTAGCTGGTCCTATCTTTCAGCTGGTATGTTAGAGAAATTCTAATTCTCTGCCATTCACAATTCCTCAACTGCTTGTCTAATCTAGCCTTTAAAATGTACATTACAAATGGAACTCAATGTTTTCTAAATGTCATCCAGGTGTTACTCTTCAAGTTGGTGTTTCCTCAAAAGTTTGCAGCAACTGGAAGAAGTCATGGACATGATCAAATTTATCTTCTGCCTTCTTCTCAGTGGATTATCTCAGCAGGAGATGGAGTTCACACCTGTAATGGCCACTCTGGTGTGTTAGGCAGGATAATCAAAGCTTTGAGGACATTTTGGGATACAGAGTGAGACCATGTCTCAAAAACTCAAATCAAAATAAACTATATGGGTTCTTTCTAGCTTCTGGCTATTACAAATAAGGCTGCTATGAACATAGTGGAGCATGTGTCCTTATTATATATTGAAAAATCTTCTGGGTATATGCCCAGGAGTGTATAGCAGGGTGCTCTGGTAGTACTATGTCCAATTTTCTGAGGAACTGACAAGTTGATTTCCAGAGTGGTTGTATCAGATTGCAATCCCAACCCAGATGTCCCTCAACAGAGGAATGGATACAGAGAATGTGGTACATTTACACAGTGGAATATTACTCAGCTATTAAAAACAATGAATTCATGAAATTCTTAGGCAAATGGGTGGAACTAGAAAATATCATCCTGAGTGAGGTAACCCAATCACAAAATAACACACATGGTATGCACACATACTATGCACTCACTGATGAGTGGATAGTAGCCCAGAAGCTTGGAATACCCAAGATACAATTCACAGACCAAATGAAGCTTAAGAAGAAGGAAGCCCAAAGTATGGATACTGTGGTCCTTCTTAGATGGGGGAAAAAAATAAACATGGGAGGAGACACAGAGACAAAAGGAAAGACCATCCAGATACGGCCCCACCTGGGCATCAATCCCATATACAGTTACCAAGCCCAGACACTATTGTGGATGCTAACAAGCACTTGCTGAAAGGAGCCTGATAAAGCTGTCTCCTGAGAGACTCTGCCAGTATCTGACAAATACAAAAGTGAGTGTTCTCAGCCAACCATTGAACTGAGCACAAAGTCCCCAATGGAGGAGCTAGAAAAAGGACCCAAGGAGCTGAAGGAGCTAGCAATCCCATAGGAGGAACAACAATATGAACCACCCAGTACTCTCAGAGCTCCCAGGGACTAAGCCACCAACCAAAGAGTACACATGGAGGGACCCATAGCTCCAGCTGCATATGTAGCAGAGGATGGCCTTGTTGGACCTCAAAGGAAGGAGAGGCCCTTGGTCCTGAGGAGGCTCAATGCCCCAGTATAGGGGAATGCCAGGACAGGGAAGTGGGAGTGGGTGTCTTGGTGAGCAAGATGGAGGGGGGGGATAGGGTGTTTTTGGAGCAGAAACCAGGAAAGGGGATAACACTTAAAATGTAAGTAAAGAAAATATCTAATAAAAATAAAGTATAAGACATATTTTTTTTTCTAACTTTTGGGCAAAATTTAGGTGGTCCCAGTGATTTTTATGTTCAGTTTCAAGTATTAATAAATTACAGGGCCCCCCTCTTCCTATTTACTGCTCAGTTTTACCATGGTTCCTCTTAAAAATCCATTCTTGGCTACTATTTGCATATAAGACACACCAATACTAAGTATGAGGCCTAGAAACAACTTCCCAACTTTCTGTCACTACATTTTAATTTTATGTGGTATACATTGAATAAGGTGGTTTGTGCATGTCAAGAAAGTGTTCCTGACACCAAATTTTTACCATTTCCCCAAGTTCATATAAATAATATTTCATAACATGAGGTTATGGTGATTTCTAAGATTCTTACAGGTCATCTGGTATCACATATATTTACATGTTATCTTCTTTATAACTGAGTAGTATTTCTTCATATGGCTACACCACAATGAATTTCAGCATACATTTGTAGGGATTGTAGCACAGACTACATACATTATAAATAATTCTTAAATTCAATTCAGTTTTTTACATCTTCAGAGAAAATAATAAAAAACAATAGGTCCTTTCCTTCACTTGGGCTTGCTACAGGACAATGGAGGGAAAGGAGCATGTATGGTGTAGAATTCTTCTCCATATGTACTGCCATGTTTTGCATCCCAGGGAGGTTTTTAATCCCTTCCTTAAGCCTCACTAATTCTTATTTTCACAGGAATAAAAAGACCAATACACCAAGTTTGAGAACTCAGAGGCCACACAGATGGTTCAGTCTGCTTCCTGGGATTAGCCTTACACCTTTTAAAATGTCATGCCACACATCTACAGCATAAATACAAAATTATTTCCCCTGCATCCTTCAGGTGAAAGGCAGAATGAGGCTGCTAATTCCGAGAATGGGGTCCTATGGAGCTTTGTTGTGAGTATTCAGTAAACAAAAAAAGACCCATTTTTCTCAGGGCAGAAAGTGAATTCTCTTTGTGAGCCATTATGCTTTAACAAATGATTATTAAGGGATACTACAGTTCTCCTATAACGATACTTCAAAATATAAACACCTTGTATATTTATATCAGAGATGTGTTCCACAAATACACAGCACTGGTTTTATCTCATAATGGTGAACAGAGTATTATGGTGTTTCTATAACACTGGAGGAGGTGTATCTACATTCAATCCAGATTTTATTTGTGCGAGCTATTTCAGATCCAGATATTGCATGCAAATTCAACATGTCAATTCTTTTGGCTGAATTGATTGATGATCTGATAACTATGACTAAAACATCAGATTTTAAAATGCAAAGTGGCATATTCTTAAGCACTTATTTCCCTATATAGTTTGAGAGGGGGAAATATAAACTGACCTGTATCTTATAGATGGATGTCATAAATTATATGTGACATCATCAAAAACTCATAATTTCAGGCGTCTAGACATACAAATTACTAAAATCTAACAAGTTAACAGTGAAGACTAATAGTAATGTCCTATGTAAAAAAGCATACATGGAGTCATTTTGAAGGGCAGAGTATGAATAATAACTAGTTATAATGCTAAATATTTAACTAAGTTACTTCTGACATGTTATGCATGAAAGCCAGAACCTACTTTCAGATCTAGGGATTATCACACAGCCTCTTTATCCATTTTTCTAAAGTTATAAATATTTATGATATTTGTTTACAAAGATCATATACAATGTTTATCCCATAAATCAGAGGATGTCATTTGATAAATAATCATATCTTCCAGTGCATGTATATCATCATTAGAATTCTACAAAATGAAGAATAAAGACATGAGTATGATACTTAAAAAGAGAGATTCTTGGGTTAAATGTGCTTTAGAAAAAAAATCAGAATCCCAACATAGACATTGAGAGTATACAATGAGATAAAGATATCTATAATACATGTTTTCAAATTATGATTTCTACAACAGTATAAACACAGCTTTGCTCTATTGCTTTTAAATGTGTCATGATTTTCCAATGCAAAAGACGCTGAGAAAAGAAATTTATCTTGAATATATGAATGAAATACTAAGATATCCCTGTAGATAAAGGATGCAGATCAGACATTGTAACATAGAGAAACTTCATGCACAGAGCCTTGAAACATAACCCAAGGACACAACATGACACTTAGAGAAAAGGCGAAAGGTGGTAAAATGTGGTTACATAGTGGTGTCGTTTTGTTTTTAAAATTTAAAGGACAAGCTTTCAAAAGTCATTAACTTGGTCTCAAACACAAATAAAAAAGAAGAATTGAATTCCACATATTTCTTTCCTCATCTCTAGAGCAAAACAGTCTATGAACTTATTTGAAGCCAAATGAACATGTTTTTCTTCATTTCAGACTTAAGGCACTTTGTATTTCTATCTGTGGCCCAGGTTTTTAATATTTCTTCTCTGCTAAACAGATTTATAAATGAGCATGCCCCAGAAGTTACTGTTCCATGCCTAGTTCTCTGCTGATGATCCCATGCCATTTGAGCTTGGAAGAAGTTTAACCTTAAGTTTACATCTCTGCTCTGAAATAACTCGTTTCCTTTTCTTCTATTATTGCCATGGCTTTTAGGTTTTAAATCAAAGAAGAAGAGCATAAATACCAGGAAGTCTGGAAATGCGAAGGCTCTCTTTTTGGTGGATATTTCTAGCAATCCTTAACAACCATTCTAAAGTTGATACTCAGAGACACTTCATGGGAGTTGCAGGTCAAATATGGAAGAATGTTATGTCAGAGGAGCTAGAGAAAGGACCCAAGGAGCTGATGAGGTTTGCAACGCCAAAGAGGAACAATAATCTGAACTAACCACTACTCACAGAGCTCCCAGGGACTAAAACACCAACCAAAGAGTACACATGGAGGGGTCCCACGGCTCCAGCCTCATATGTAGCAGGGGATGGTTTGTCAGACATCAATAGAGGAGAGGCCCTTGGTCCTGTGAAAGCTCATTACCCCAGGGTAGGGGAATGCCAGGGGAGGGAAGTGGGAATGGGTGGGAAGGGGTGGTATAGGGAGTTTTTGGAAGTGAAACAAGGAAAGACAATAACATTTGAAATGTAAATAAAGAACATATCTAATGAAAAAAAAAACAGCATGCTGAAAAAAACAAAGAAAAAAAAGAATGAGGACATCCTGAGTTTTGCAGGCAAATGTTTGGAACTAGAATATATCATCATGAGTGAGGTAACTCAGACCCAAAAGGACATGAATGGTATGTACTCAAGAATAAGTGGATATTAGCAATCTCCCTCCCTCAAAAAATATGGGATAGTCCACAGAACTCAGAAAGGTCAACAAGCTGAAGGGCCCAAGTGAAGATGTCTCAGTCCCACTTGGGAGGGAGAAGAAAGCAATCAGAAGTGGGGAGGGAAAGATGAACCTGGGAGGGAAAGTGGATGGGGGTTGGAAGAGAGAGTGGAACCTGATCTGGTATTGGCTGAGGGAAATGGATTGAAGCCCTGAGGGCCAGTAAAAAGAATGGAAACAAGCAACCTCAGGTGGGAGGTAGAGGGAAATCTCCAGAATGCACCAGAGACCTGGGAATTAAGAGACTCTCAGGACTCAAAGGGAGGGAGCTTAGATGAAGTGCCTGACATTAAGTAGAGGGAACTTATAGAGTTCATCTCCAGAAGGAAGTCGGGGAATCAAATGAGGGAGGGGGTTGCCATCCCCCTGACCCATAATTGTTCCTGTCTGAAAGAACTACAGGGTTGGAATTGGAGAGGAGCCTGAGGAAAAGAAGGTCTAATGACAGGCAGAAAATGGGGTCCAGCACAAGGGGAGGTCCCAAAGCCTGACTCTATTACTGAGGCTATGGCACACTCACAAAAAGGGACCATGACTACCCTCCTCTCTGGAAGAACTGACCAGAGTCAGATGCAGGTATTTGTACCCATCCAATGGATACATACACCAGTTGATATGAGGCCCCCAACATAAATACAGCAGAGGACTGGACAGAGGTCTGTGTTCAATCAGAGATGATGAACCCAAACCACAAGAGATTAGAGGCCTCAGAGAATTTAGAGGTCCGATGGGGTTGTGTGTGGGGACATCCTCATAGAGACAGGGGGATGGGGAGGAGGTATGGGATGTGGAACTGTTGGAGAGTGGATGGGAGGGGGGAAATAAAATCTGGAGTGTAAAAAATAAATAAATAATAATAAATAAGAAAAAATCCAATCTTACAAAATTAAAATAAGGGCATTACAAGACAAGTACAGTCATATGAAGTGCATGACCACCAACTTAGGTACAGAGAAACAACAGTATATCCAGAGAAGGATAAGTGATCACTATAATCATGAGTTGAGTACACATGAAAAAGCCAATATATGATAGTAACAGGTAGAATAAGGTGCAAGGCAATCTCTCATATACAACAGTGATCCAGAAAATTCCTATTAGGAACAGGGGAGGAAGGAAATGAATAAACAGCAATCTAACCAACAACAACAACCACAAAAATGCAAAAGGCTTTCTCAGTAACTTTAAAGGTAAATGACCTCAGCTCACCAGGAAAGTCAGAAAAGAGACCTGAGTCAGAATATTGTATTCAACTCTTTTTATCTACAAGAAACAACATATTATAACGCACACCCGTAGACAAAATGAGGAATATTAACTTACAAAGTGTACGGAAGTAAAAACCAATCTGACACAGCTGTTCTAATATCCAATAAAACAGATCTCAAACCACAAACCACTCAGAAATAATGAAAACAACACCAGTACATACTAATAAAACAAATAAAAAGTTATAATAATAGCAAAAAATACAAAACTGTATGTTCAGGACTTCCAGTTTCACAAAACACAGAAAAGGACCAACCTTAGTAGAGTAATGCTGGAGGTGTCAACATCCACTCTCATGTTTAGATAGGACAACTAAATTAAAATCAATAAAGATGAGCTCAGTGGATAAATAAGCTTTCCATGCAGCCTGCTGATCTAAGACCCATCTCTAGGACCTAAATAGCTAAAGAAGGAAACTGCCATTTATAAGTTGACCTCTGAGTTCCACATATGCACCACAACACTTGTGCATACATACATATCTTTCTCTCTCACATCCCCCCCCCCTCTCTCTCACACACACACGAAAAAAAAAAACAATAACGAAGAGTTCCCCATATGTAAAATGGATCTAATAGATATTTGCAGAATATTCTAGCCAAAATAAATGCAGTACTTATTTTTACCAAATGAAGTGTCTCTGAAATAGAGCACATTCCAGACCAACAAATACATCTTAATGGATATTTCTTCCCACAAAATGCAAAGTTGTCACAATTTATCAGATCTTGTAAAATAAACCTAGAAATCAATAGCAAGAAATAGCAAACACTACTCAGCTACATGGAGAATGAACATTATATTTTTTGGATGACTTCTGAATAAGCCAGAGAGAAAATGTTAAACACTTTTGGGAATCAAATGAATATAAAATCATAATCATCAGTTCTTTGGAATATAACTAAGCCAGCTCAAAGAGAATATTTACAACTGTAATGATCACATTTAAAGACTGTGAAAATAAGCAGATCCTATTCAAGATCTTAGAAAAACAAGAATAAAGCAAACCCAAATTAATAATCAGCAATAATAAAGATCAGGATAGGAGTTAGAACAATAGATCTTAAAGAACAATTTTTGGCTGGGTTGTGGAGATGCATGCCTTTAATCTGAGCCTGGCATAGAGTGAGTTAAAGGACATCTAAATGTACATAGAGAAATCCTGTAAGACAAAAAGGAAGAAAGAAAGAAAGAAAGAAAGAAAGAAAGAAAGAAAGAAAGAAAGAAAGAAAGAAAGAAAGAAAGAAAAAGAAAGAGAAGGAGGGAGGGAAGGAAGGAAAGAAGGAAGGAAGGAAGAAAGGAAGGGTGGAGGGAGGGAAGGAGGAGGGGAAGAAGAAAATCTATCTGGCCATCACAGAATATCTCATGATATTGATAGCGAACTGTAAAAAAGAGACATAATAACTCCCTTAAAGAAATACAGGAGAACACAGGTAAAGCGGTAGAAGCCCTCAAAGAGGAAACAAAAAAATCTCTTAAAGAATTGCAGGAAAACACGACCAAAGAGGTGAAGAAATTGAATAAAACCATCCTGGATCTAAAAACGGAAATAGAAAAAATAAAGAAATCACAAAGGGAGACAACCCTGGAGATAGAAAATCTAGGAAAGGGGTCAGGAGTCATAGATGCAAGCAACACCAACAGAATACAAGAGATAGAAGAAAGAATCTCAGGTGCAGAAGATACCATAGAAAACATTGACACAACAGTCAAATAAAATGCAAAATGCAAAAAGCTCCTAACCCAAAACATCCAGGAAATCCAAGACACAATGAGAAGACCAAACCTAAGGATAATAGGTATAGAAGAAAGCAAAGATTCCCAGCTTAAAGGGCCAGTAAATATCTTCAACAAAATTATAGAAGAAAACTGCCATAACCTAAAAAAAAGAGAGATGCACATAACAATACCAGGAGCCTACAGAACTCTAAACAGATTGGACCAGTAAAGAAATTCATCCCATCACATAATAGTCAAAACACCAAATGCACAAAACAAGGAAAGAATATTAAAAGCAGTAAGGGGAAAAGATCAAGTAACAAATAAAGGCTGACCTATCAGAATTACTCCAGACTTCTCACCAGAGACCATGAAAGCTAGAAGATCCTGGGCAGATATAATACAGACCCTCAGAGAACACAAATGCCAGCCCAGACTACTATACCCAGCAAAACTCTCAATTACCAAACATGGAGAAACCAAGATATTCCATGACAAAAACAAATTTACACAATATCTTTCCACAAATCAAGCCCTACAAAGGATAACAGACTGAAAATGCCAACACAAGGAGGGAAACTACACCCTAGAAAAAGCAAGAAAGTAATTTCTTTCAACAAACCCAAAAGAAGAGAGCCAAACAAACATAAAAAAATAACATCAAAAACAGCAGGAAGAAGCAATTGCTATTCCTTATTATCTCTAAACATCAGTGGACTCAATTCCCCAATAAAAAGATATAGACTAACAGACTGGATATATAAATAGAACCCAGCATTGTGCTGCATACAGGAAATGCATTTCCATATCCATGACAAACACTATCTCAGAGGAAATGGCTGGAAAACAATTTTCCAAGCAAATGATTCCCCCCCCCCCCGCAAAAAAAAAGCTGAAGTAGTCATTCTAATATCAGATGAAATTGACTTTCAACCAAAAGTCATCAAAAAAGACAAGAAGGGACACTTCATACTCATCAAAGGAAAAATCTACCAAGAACTCTCAATTCTGAACATCTATGCTCCAAATACAAGGGCATCCACTTTCATAAAAGAAACTTTACTAAAGCTCAAAGCATACATTGCACCTCACACAATAATAGTGGGAGATTTCCACACCTCACTCACAGCAATGGACAGATGATGGAAACATTATCTAGACAGATACACACTGAAAGTAACAGAAGTTATAGACCAAATAGAAAATTTCACCCTAAATCAAAAGAATATACCTTCTTCTCAGCACCTCATGGTACCTTCTCCAAAATTGACCATATAATCGGTCAAAAATCAGACCTCAACAAATATAAGAAGATTGAAATAACCCAATGCCTACAAACAGATCACTAAGGATTAAGGCTGCTCTTCAATAGCAAAAAAAAAAAAAAACAAAAAAAAAACAAAAAACAAAAAAAACAGAAAGCCAACATACACATGGAAGTTGAACAATGTTTGACACAATGATAACTTGGTGAAGGAATAAATAAATAAATAAATAATATTTTAGAATTTAATGAAAATGAAGGTACAACATACCCAAACTTATGGGACACAGTGAAAGCTGTGCTAAGAGGAAAACCTGTAGCTCTGAATGCCTCCAAAAAGAAATTGGAGAGAGCATACACTAGCAGCTTAACAGCATATCTGAAAGCTCTAAAACAAAAAGAAGCAAATACACCCAAGCAGAGTAGAGGGCAGGTGTTGGACATAACCCTGTGACCATCAGTCATGTAGGGCAATGCCTGTCCCAAGCTTCTGGTAATCTATGCCACAGTTACTTGGCTACAGCCAGGTATGCCCTCCCCCACAGTTACCTGGCAACAGCCAGGCAGCCTGGCCCACTATAAAAGGGACTTCTTGGCCCCTCCTCCCTCTATTGACCTCTTCTTCTCTTCTCTTCTCTTCTCTTCTCTTCTCTTCTCTTCTCTTCTCTTCTCTTCTCTTCTCTTCTCTTCTCTTCTCTTCTCTTCTCTTCTCTTCTCTTCTCTTCTCTTCTCTTCTCTCCTCTCCTCTCCTCTCCTCTCCTCTCCTCTCCTCTCCTCTCCTCTCCTCTCCTCTCTTCTCCTCTCCTCTCTTGCTCTCCCTCTCACTCTCTTCTCCCACCTTTCTCTTTCCCCATTTTCCCCCTTTCTAAACGGCCATGGCTGTCTTCTACCTCTCTACATCCCCTCACTCACTCCACTCTTCTACAATTAAGCTGAAAACCATGGGCTGTCTCCTTTCATCTAAACCCACAGTGCTGGAGCAATGGAGCAGGCCTCTCACCATTTCCAGCTGCCAGACCGGACCAAGGACTGGTACACCTTGGCCAGATCTCCTCCACAGGTACCAAGGTCCACAGGCAGGAAATAATCAAATTCAGATTTGAATTTGATCAAGTAGAAACAAAGAGAACTATACAAAGAATCAACCAGGAGCTGTTTTTTTGAGAAAATCAACAAGATAGATAATCTCTTAGCCAGAATAACCAGAGAGCACAGAGACAGTATCCAAATTAACGAAATCAGAAATGAAAAGGGAGATATAAAGAGAGGAACTGAGGAAACTCAAAAAAAATCATCAGATCCTACTACAAAAGTCTATACTCAACACAACTGGAAAATCTGGAGGAAATGGACAATTTCCTAGACAGATAACAAATACCAAAGCTAAATAAGGTTTATATAAATCATCTAAACAGTCCCATAACCCCTAATCAAATAGAAGCCATAATTAAAAGTCTCCAAACCAATAAAATCCCAGGACCAGATTGGTTTATTGTATAATTCTATCATAACTACAGAGAAGACCTAATATCAATACTATTCAAATAATTGAGCAAAATAGAAACAGAAGGAACACTACCCAATTTGTTCTATGAAACCACAGTTACTCTGATACCAAAACCTTACAAAGACCCAACAAAGAAAGAGAACCTCAGACCAATTTCCCTTATGAATGTTCATGTGCAAATACTCAATAAAATTCTCACAAAACGAATCCAAGAACATATCAAAATGACCATTTACACGATCAAGCAGGATTCATACCAGGGATGCAGGGATAGTTCAATATATGGAAACTCATCAATATAATCCACTACATAAACAAACTCAAAGAAAAAACCACATGATCATTTCATTAGATGCTGAGAAAGCATTTGACAAAATTCAACATCCTTTCATGTAAAAATTCTTAGAATGATCAAGAATCCAAGGCCCATACCTAAACATGATAAAAGCAATATACAGCAAACCAGTAGCCAACAGCAAACTAAATAGAGAGAAACTTGAAGCAATCCCACTGAAATCAGGAACTAGGCAAGGCTGTCCTCTCTCTCCCTGTCTATTCAATATAGTACTTGAAGTTCCAGCTAGAAAAATTAGACAACAAAAGGAGGTCAAAGGGATACAAATTGGAAAGGAAGAAATCAAAATGACACTATTAGCAGATGATATGATAGTATACGTAAGTGAACCCAAAAACTCCACCAGAAAACTCCTAATCCTGATAAACAACTTCAGCAAAGTTGCTGGTTATAAAAGTAACTCAAACATATAAGTAGCCTTCCTATACTCAAAGGATAAACAGGCTGAGAAAGAAATTAGGGAAACTCTACCCTTCACAATAGCCACAAAAAATATAAAGTATCTTGGTGTGATTCTAACCAAACAAGTGTTTAAGATCTGTATGGAAAGAACTTCAAGTCTTTGAAGAAATAAATCATAGAAGACCTCTGAAGATGGAAAGATCTCCCATGCTTGTGGATTGGCAGGATTAATATAGTAAATATGGCCATCTTGCTGAAAGCAATCTATAGATTCAGTGCAATCCCCATCAAAATTCCAACTCAATTATTCACAGAGTTAGAAAGAGCAATCCTCAAGTTCATTTGGAATGGCAAAACAAAACAACAACAACAGCAACAACAACAAAAAAAAAACAGGATAGTGAAAACTATTCTCAACAATAATAGAACTTCTGGGGAAATCACCATCCCTGACCTCAAGCTGTACTACAGAGCAATTGTGTTAAAAACTGCATGGTATTGATAGTGACAGCCAGGTAGCTCAATGTAATAGAATTGAAGACCCAGAAATGAACTCACATACCTATGGTCACTTGATCTTCAACAAAGGAGCTAAAAGCATCCAGTGCAGAAAAAGAGAGCATTTTTAACAAGTGGTGCTGGCTCAACTAGCAGTCAACTTGTAGACGAATGCAAATTGATCCAATTTTTAAGATATTTTCTTTATTTACATTTCGAATGTTAACCTCTTTCATGAATTCTCCTCCCAAAACCCCCAATCCCATCCCCCCCTCTACTCACCCACCCACCCACTCCTGATTCCTTGTCCTAGCATTCCATTATACTAGAGCATAGAGCCTTCTCAGGACTAAGGGCCTCTCCTCCATGTGATATCTAACAAGGTCATTCTCTGTTATATATGAAGCTGGAGCCATGAGTCCTCCATGTATACTCTTTGGTTGGTGGTTCAGTCTTAGAAGGGGGAACAAAATAACCATGGGAGGAGATACAGAGGCAAAGTGTGGAGCAGAGACTGAAGGAAAGACCATCCAGATACTGGTCCACACGGGGATCCATCCGATATGCAGTCACCAAACCGAGACACTATTGTGGATGCCAACAAGCACTTGCTGAGAGGAGCCTGGTATATCTGTTCCCTGAGAAGCTCTGCCAGTACCTGACAAATACAGAGGTGGATACTCTCAGCCAGCCATTCTACTGAGGACATGGTCCCCAATGAAGCAGCTAGAGAAAGGACTGAAGGAAGTGAAGGAGATTGCAGCCCCATAGGAGGAACAACAATATGAACCCACCCAGTACCTCCAGAGCTCCCAGGGACTATATTGATCCATTCTTATCTCCCTGTACAAAGTTCAAGTCCAAGTGGATCAAGAACATCCATATAAAACCAGATACACTGAATCTAATAGAAGAAAAAGTGGGGGAAAGTCTTGAACACATGGGCCCAGGGGAAAAGTTCCTGAATAGAATGATAAGAATCGACAACTGGAACCTCAAAACATCTCAAAGTTTCTGTAAGGCAAAGGACACTTTCAATAGGATGAAATGGCAACCAACACACTGGGGAATAATCTTTACCAATCCTACATCCAATACAGGCTTAATATCCAATATATACAGAGAACTCAAGAAGGTAGACTCCAGAGAATCAAATAACCTAATTAAAAATGGGGAACAGAGATAAACAGAGAATTCTCAACTGAGCAAACTCACAGGGCTGAGAAGCCCCTAAAGAAATATTCAACATCCTTAGTCATCAGGGAAATGCAAATCAAAATGACCCTGAGATTCCACCTCACACCAGTCAGAAGGGCTAAGATCAAAAACTCAGGAGACAGCAGAAGCAGGTGAGGATGTGGAGAAAGAAGAAAACTCCTCCAGTGTTGGTGGAATTGCAAGCCAGTAGGTACAACCACTATGGAAATCAGTCTGGTGGTTCCTCAGAAAATTGGATATAGTACTACCTGAGGACCCAGCTATACTCTCCTGGGCATAGACCCAAAAAGTGCTCCAATGTATAAGAAGGACACATGCTCCACTATGTTCATAGTGTCCTTATTTATAATAGCCAGAAACTGGAAAGAACCCAGATGTCCTTCACCAGAAGAATGGATACAGAAAATGTAGTACATTTACTCAATGGAATACTACTCAATTATTAAAAATGATGAATTCAAAAAAATTCTAAGGCAAATGGATGGAACTAGAAAATATCATCCTGAGTGAATTAACCCAATCACAAATGAACTGACATGCTATGCACTCACTGATAAATGTATATTAGCCCAAAAGCTCCGAATACCCAAGATACAATTCACAGACCATATGAATTTCAAGAAGAAAGAAGACCAAAGTGTGGGTGCTTTGGTCCTTTTCAGAAAGGGGAACAAAATACTCACAGGAGCCAATATGGAGACAAAGTTTTGAGCAGAGACTGAAGGAAAGGCCATCCAGAGACTGTCCCACTTGGGGATTCATCCCAAAATACAGTCACCAAACTCCAACACTATTGTGGATGCTAAGAAAGGCTTGCTGAAAGGAGCCTGATATAGCTGTCTACCGAGTGACCCTGCCAGAGCCTTACAGATGCCTGCAGCCAACCATTGCACTGAGTGTGGAGTCCCTAATGGAGGAGTTAGAGAAAGGATTGAAGGAGCTGAAGGAGTTTTCAACTCCATAGGAAGAACAACAATATCAACCAACCAGACCACCCCCCCCACACACACACCCTGAGCTCTCAGGGACTAATTCACCAGCCAAGGAGTACACATGGCTCTGGCTGCATATGTAGCAGAGGACAGCCTTGTCAGGCATCAATGGGAGGAGAGGTTCTTGGTCTTATGAAGGTTAGACAGATGCCCAGTGTAGGGCAATAGAGCGCGGAGATGTGGGAGTTGGTGGGTGGGTGGAGGAACACCCTCATAGAAGCAGGGGGTGGAAGATAGGAGAGGGGGTTTCTGGGAGAGGGGAAAACCAGGTAAAGGGATAACACTTAACATGTAAATAAATTGATAAGAAGAACTAAATAAGTGAAGGCTGTATTATACTTATGTATATAAAGATTAAATATAATAAAGTGTCATATTTTTCTCCAAGTTGAAGTCAACACTATGTCTGTCTGTCTGTCTGTCTGTCTGTCCTCCCCCCTCCTTTCTCTCTCTGTCTCTTTCTCAGTCTGGTTTGAATAAAAGATTGCTCCGTAGGTTCATAGACTTTCAATCTTGGTCACCAGGGAGTGGTACTATATGAAAGGATTACGAGGTGTGGCCTTCTTGGAGGAGTGTTTCACTGGAGGTCTGCTTTGACATTTTAAAAAAGCTCTATTTTAGTCTCATGTTTCTCTCTTCATGCTGCATGAGGATCTTGATGTAGAACTCTTAGCTACTCCTCCAGCACCATGTCTGCCTGTGTAACACCATTTTTCCCACAGTAACGATAATAGATTAAACCACAGAAACCAGAGTAGCTCCAATTAAAACATTTATTTTATAAGAGCTGCTGTGGTCATAGTGTCTCTTTCCAGAGATAAAACACTGACCAGGACACAATCATAATCTGATAAAATTACAGTAAACAGAAAAGGAAAAGTTCATGCTAAGAAAAAAAGAGAAATTAATCTGTCCTATTAGTAACTAGGGAAACTGTTACACATGTGAATCAAGTTTAGGACTTTATTATTCAAGAGATTGCCGTGATGATTTTAAAATGTATGTACTCATCATTGTTGAAGATGTAGGAAACTGATGATGCCTTGACCATCTAGGGAGGGAATGTAAAAACTAGAAAATGTGTCATAACTTCTATAAAAGGTAAGATCCTAGCACTATGAAAACCACAATTCTTTTCCTAAACAGGTAGAAGAGAAACTCTATACAACTATGTGCATAGTTGTTAATAGAAGCTGTTTTTGTAAATAGCAAGGATCCAGGTATCCCTCTGAATCAAAGCAGACCTGTAGTCCATTCGTGCAGTAGATGAGCTATGCAGCATGATGAGGAAGGAAGTAGAGGTAAATGTTTCTATGGGGCTGACTCTAAGACAGCACCACTGCCTAGAAAGATATATAAGGACAGCTACTATATATGTGTGTGTATAAAATGTGATATTCCCACAAATACAATCAGGACACAACCTGTTATTCAAAGTAATATTTAAGTACTTTTTCCCACATATTTTAATTTATCCTTTGAAACTACATACATACATACAATGAATTTTGATTATATCCACTCCTAATCCCTCTCTCTACCTCTCCTGAGGCTCCCTGTAGCATGTCTCCCTCTCAGTTTTTCCTCTCATTTTTTTTATAAGAAGTTAGTGCTGCCCATACAAACATTTGTGTAGAGTCATTCACTGGGCTATGTAGAACCTAATAGTGGCCATCTATACAAAGAAAAGTGGCTCTTCCAATCCTGCAGTCATAAACTGCCAATAGTATCGAGCAGTGGTGGGGATTCAGTAGAGGCCCTCATTGTTCTGTTAGAAATTGTCACTGGCTGGATCTTGTACAGGTAAGCACAGCTGTGGTGGGCTGATATCTGTGCAATTGTCATATCATGTCCAGAGGACCACATTTTATAATTCTCCTCTCCATCCTCTCGTTCTTATATTCTTTTTTTCCTCTCCTCAATGATGTTAGCAGACAGGGTGTGATATAGGTGTCCCAAGGCAATTTTTAACATAATAAAAAACTAAAATAATGATTAAAACTCATTTCTTTTATGTTTATTCTCTCCTCTGTGAAACAGTGTCTCTTGTAATCTAGGCTAACCTCCAAATTGATACATAGACAAGGATATGTTAAACTCCTAATCCTCCTGCCTCTGCTTCCAAAGTCCTGGGATTAGAAGTATGCCTGGCCAAGTATGTGTGGCTAAATTTTGAGGTATTTTTAAACACTGTCTCAATATGTTGCAGAAGCTTCCCTTGAACTCCTGATCCTCTTGCTTCATTTCCAAAATGGTAGCATTAGATTCTGTTTGTTTGCTTGTTTGTTTATTTTGTTTTTGTATCACCACCATAAGTTCAAATAGTGATGACAGCTGACTAGGAGGCAAGGATTTGAAAACATGAGCAAAATGTCAAATCAAAAGCCCATGAACTCTAAGACAGTGATGAATGCAGCTCAAAATAAAATTGTAAACTTAAAAAATTGTGAGGTTTAGTTGTATGACTGTCTGGCAGGAAGTTTCTAAATGATAATATTGAAAAGCAGTATCACATAATAAATGTACATTTGTTCTCATTATAGTACCTATGGTTTCAGTTTTACTGGAGTGTGTGGCTTCCAGTGTGTTATCCTCCAATCTCAGACAGTTGAACTGGCACTGTCAGATGTTTGTTATATATGCATGTGGTGGCAATTTGGCAAGGGAAACACAGCAACTATCAATAATGTTTGACCAGGATTACAATCAATAGGCACTTAACTTTATTTAAAAGACAGGTAAGTATTCTTCATTGATTGTTAAAAATACTTACATACCTCATCTCTACTTCATACTTTACAAGATGTACTTCACCCTCTGCTTCCCTCTGCACTGGTAGCTGAAATATGGAAGGGCTCAAGCCCAAGTTCCGGCTTTCTTGTCAATTATTTGTTATAACAAAAGAAAACATAGCCCTTTGTCTTTTATTTTAATGCCAGTATGGCTTCTGCAATATCTCAAAAGAAATGGAATTCCAAAAGATAAATTACAGATGAAGGAAGAGAGTTCAATAGTAAGTAGACAGATAATTTTTTAAATTGAGAATAGTAGTATTGAGGTACTCCACTTAATTTGTACCTTTTCAAAGATTATAATCTGAAATATCATTATATGCAAAATAGACTATCATACTTGTCAAGTGTCAAGGAGTGTGTCATGAAGTAAAAGAGTAGAACTGAAAAGAAATGTGATCACCTATTTCACGGTAAAAAATTCCAAATCATTTGCTGAAGAGTTTGTAAAGCATTTATGGAGAGAGTGGCAGTCATAATGTATCACAAAATGAGAATATTTCTAAAACTGGTTTGTCTCAGGAGACCTCAGGCAGGAGAAGAAAGTAACAACTATATGGGAAGAAGTGTGAAGAATAGAGATGTTCATTTGAAATTTCATGATTTGGTGATGGATGACATACAGCACTGATAGTGAAAATGAGCTGAACTTGCTCTTTTTACTGGCAGTATTGAAGACAAATATTTTTTTTTACCAAGGAATTGGCTTCTTTGTGATTATTAAAGGACAAAACTACAGAGGGAGACTTACACGAAGCGTTAAAAAGACGTTAAAGTGATTTTTTGTCCACTGTCGATGGGCCTGATTTAGTTTGTGATGATGACCCAGTACTATTAGGTAAAAGAGCCTGTCTAACTCATGATCAGTGAAGTATCTTCATGCAGTGGCACAACAAGAAAAGTTGGGAACTGGGAAATTAAACATGGTCAGTGCCATGCAAATTGAATTAAATGCCCACCAATCCCAGGAATCCCTTAAAAGTATTGATGCTAAAGATGGTGAAATCTTTTGCTTTTTGGAAATAAGATGGCCAAGAATAGGCCTGTGCTAAAAAGATTTTATTGTTTTGAACATGCCATCAAGTCATTTATGGTACCCAAACAATATTTGTGCCACAATGAGTTTAAGAGTTTTGCATTTTTAGTCAATTTAACTGCTCATTTAAATATTTCAACATTAGTCTTCAAGATGAAATCCAAAAGAAAAATACAATGTTTCAAATCATAGCAATATTCCAATTAAAACTCAAATCTCAGCAGGCTCAAAGTAAGGTAACCAGTAAAGCAACAATTTTATTCATTTCAATACTCTGGCACAATATATTCCTGTGGAGGGTTAGAATTATTCAGCCTTACTTTTATGTGGCAAAAAATATATTTCAAGATTTACAGGAAAATAATATTTTGGTATATAGAAGACTCATTTTCAGTCAACCTGTTTTAACCTGCCAATTTTAAGGAATGCTCTAATCTGAAGTTCAGCTGAAAAATTGTTTTTATGTTATTTTGTTTGTTCTGTTGTGTTTGTTTGTTTGCTTGTGTAAGTCTGTCAGGTACTACCTACCTGCTCAGTAATAAGTATCCCTTATGTTTCAACTGCATTGTATTCATACTATTGCCGTGCGGCAACAGCCACATGTGTGAGTGACTGTTTTCAAGAAGGAATCATGCTGAATCAAATTAGAACCAGAATATCTGAGAATCACCTGAAGAACTCATTGAGAATCACAATGGTATCTACCCAAATAGCATTGCCACAGTTTATCACACAGAGAGTCAAATAGCCTATTAGTTTCTTGTTGATCACTTATTTGGTTTTATAATAAGAAAATTTAACTTTTATTACTTAGATACATTTGAGTTTTTCATTAATGCTCACAATGTGTTTAATAATCTTAAAAGATTCTCAAGGCTGGAGAGATGGTTCTGTGGTTAAAAACACTGGCTGTTCTTCCAGAGGTCCTGAGTTTAATTCCCAACACCCACATCACAACCATCTGTAATAGAATCTGATGCCCTCTTCCAGTATGTCTAAAGATAGATACAGGATTCGTTTACATAAAGTAAATAAATAAATCTTTAAAAAAAGAAAAAGGGGCTGGAGAGATGGCTCAGTGGGTAAGAGCACCTGACTGCTCTTCCAAAGGTCCTGAGTTCAAATCCCAGCACCCACATGGTGGCTCACAACCATCTGTAAAGTGATCTGACGCACTGCGTCTGAAGACAGCTACAGTGTCCTTACATAAAATAAATAAATCTAAAAAAAAAGAAAAAAAAGAAAGAAAAAAAAAGAAAACGTTTCTTGAATTAAGCAAATGAACAAAGTAGGGTTATTTATGTGAGGGTTTTTTGTTCTTCTTTTTTGTTTGTTTATTGTTATTTATAATCTGTTGGTGATGGAGATCATGAATGAAATACACATACTAGTTTATATTTTCATCTGCTGTCATTAGTGTTTAATATATGGAGCAAGATAAAGAGTTGGGCAACCCTGTGTTAAAAGTTCATTCTCAATTTCTTAATAAATGAATATTTTTGATGTAATATTAGACTTTACAATTGCATGCAAATATGCATTTGTAAGCATCAAATATTTTATTAAAAGTCAAAGACATTTTACAAAATAATATAAATTTATAATGAAACTCTATGTACACCAACAATACTAAACAATTTATGTTGCTTTCATTTTTATCCATGTCTTAATTTTTATCCTAGAGAACTACTAAAGACTAACTGGGTTACCAATAATTTAAGATAATTAAAATTAACACATTGGAGAGAGTGATTACTCCTGTTTTGTTTTCCCTTTCCATTTGGTGATGAGAATAGAAATAAGAAGCAGACACAGTGGAGCCACAGGTGAACTAGCTGACCTAGATCCAATGTCCCCTGCACCTAACCAAGGAGAAACTAAGTGAAACTTTCAAATTAATCTCATCTCCAGTACATGCTATGAAGTATAGTTTTAAATATATATGCAATTTTTTAATAACATAATACACATGTCTGATAAAAAATTCCAGGTGGTTTCTTTCTATCTGCTTTGAATCACTCAAACTGAGAATCTGTTCATTTCTCTTGCTAGTGATGTTTTGCGTAAGTAAACAAAAGCCCTTTATAGTGTTTGCATTTTCTTACCCAAGGAAAAAGAAATGCAATATAATTCATTCTTCTATTAATCCCTCTTGAGTGAGAAAAAATCACTCAATAAGCTTGTCAGAGAAAATAAATTTCTGAAATAATTTATTTCATGAAGTTTTCTTTAATATATTATCAAACAAAATATAGTAATTGGTAGCTTTATAAGCCCCATATATTGAATATATAGACATAAGTGAACTTATGGAAAGTCCTATTTGCCTGCTACAGTTAAGATCACACATGATAGCTTCAGTGATGTTAACTTACACTAAAATCCCATCCTGACCTTAATTTATTAAGCATTGCCTGCATTCAAGATCCTCCCAGTTTGCCCCATTTCTTTCTGACTAGCAGTTCATTCAGTGTCTCACTTGTATTTCTTCATTATCCCTCCCAGAAACCAATAGCCTTGGTTTGGTGACTGCTCCAGTATCCGTCTATAACTTTTCTTATTAGAAGTTTTCAATTTAGATTAAATAAATTTGGTGATTTTCATCTCTTTTGATTGTTATTGGGTACTTTTATCTGCTGCTGCTGCTAAAGCTTGATGCTCTTCAAATATAGACTCCAGTTTCTAATTAGTTTCAGGTAAGGTAGCTAATTAGTCTGATTGTCTATAAACTAGATGATAGTAGTATGTGACTTATAGGTATGTTATAGAGATTCAGTAAAATTATTTTTGTCAAGGAGTAAATTATTGTTTTTGTCAAATAACATTGTTATAATTATCACTTGTAATCCATAATAGTTTTCTTGATTTGTCCAAGGAAATGAAATCACTACATAGACATCGTAGTGGCTTCTACTCTCTTTTTAAATTTATTCATTTATTCTTAAGTGAGTATGTGTACATGTATGTGCACATGTGTGCATCTCTCTCTCTCTCTCTCTCTGTGTGTGTGTGTGTGTGTGTGTGTTTATGACATGCACTTAAAAGCCAGAAAATAAAGAGGTGTCAGTTCTCTCCTTCCACACTCTAGATCCTGGGGATCAAACTCAGATCCTCAGGGTTGGCCACAAGCACCTTCATTTGCTGAGTCATATTATATGATCTAGCTTCTAATTTGATTACTTATCTATAAATTCTCTTTCAAGATTCTGTTCACTCTATAAATTATATTATTCTCCTCTACCTCAGTGACCTTTCACTTAATATGATCAGTGTGCTTAGAAAAAAGCACACATTTTAAACTTATAAACAAACCCCAAGAAAACAAGTTACCTATGTCTTCACTGGCAATGATCAGCTGCCCTTTATATTATTGTCTTCTAGCTCGCTCTTTTAAACATATTTATATTTTCTCGGAGAATGCCTTTCTCAGTCTTTATAGCAACAAATGATGATTGTATTATGTGTAATTTTTGGCTCTTTATAAAAGAAAAATTGAAAGAATACATCTGGAGAAAAGCTTTTGTCAGCTTAAATTCCTGTTCCAAAATCAAATTTCATAGAAATGACTGAAACAATGACTTCTATTTTAAGATTCAAATCCCACCAACAGGTAACTTGGAGAATAAAACTAATTCCATTTTCTTATAAGTTGAAAATAGTTAGACTCTGTCAATCAAAGCACAAAACTTCCACCAGGGAAAGAATTCTAGAAGAGATGAAGACACATTAATCTAAATCAAATGAAATATGGATCACCCAGGCAGGCCCCTTCCTTAGTGTGATCTGTTCTCTGTCCTGAGTAAGAGGAAGCTATGACTAAAAGACCCTATATAACCAGCCTCTGACTTCAGTTTGCTGATGCTTACATGAACTCATTGTGTCCTGGTGCATTGGCAGCCATTGGGGATAGTAGCTAGCAGTCTCACCAGGGCCCTCTTCCTGCTACTACAAGACATTCTTTAATTGTCATTTGTTTTCTGGCAACTATCAACCAGTCCTATTCAATTTATTTCACTTGTTTTGGAGAGGAAACTCTTAGAACTGGTGCATTTGTAGAGAGGTATGAGGACTTGATTTTCCCTCCTCTGTTTCCTCTTCTAGTTCCATTAACTGTTCTTTAAAATGTTTCTGGCTTCTGTTATATCACCTTACTTCCAAGACAAATCTTGCTTTTCATTTTTAAATTTCACACATAACCTTAAATCAGGCCCAAATAAGAAACCCACACATCCAAAGCAACTTCTGAAATATAAATGTCTCCATCCTTTCTAAGCAAAGTTCTGTAACTGACATATTTCTTCCACTAGGGTAGCTGAACAGAAGTGTGAACAAAGTATATGCGATGTCTCAGCCTGTCTCACTTTTATTATAATCTTTCTTAGTACAATTCTACCCTACTCCAAACATCAGCATACATGTGTACATAAACACAGGTACATATACAATGCATTATGAACACTAATAAATATCTTAGTCTATTTAAAATTACTTTGACAATTTGGAAAAATAATGTCTGTGACAACTGGCCATAAAATGAAAGAACTAAATTTATAATAGTTCTAGAAACAGGGAGAAAGGAATAACTTTAAAAGGAGGAAAGTGTCAGGGTTTGGGTGATGTCATCAGCTCTGAGATTTTCTGAGAGCTTTCTATTGGTGTGAAGACCACACTGGCTGGTACTCACTGTCCACACCTGTGTTCAAGAGTAAAGTTGAACCATCAGCAGACTAAACATGAAATAAAATTATTATGCTTGCATGCAGAGAGCAGACAACTACCTTTATCTGATGATGCAAAGCACTGGGAATCTTAAGAAACACCAATATCTAGGAGGAGGAAGAAGAGGAGAAACAGGATGAGGAGGAGAAGGAGGAGGAGGAGAAGGAAGAGGAGGAGGAGGAGGAGGGGGAGGAGGAGGATGGTGCTGGTGGAGGACAAGCAGACTCCCACTCCTGTCCCTGCTTCTAAGGATCTCTTGGGTGCTTCTGCTTCCATGCTAGGGTCAGTAAAGTGATTCCAATGGCTCTAATGGCTCTTATAAAAAGTGTCTAAGATAGAAGACATTGAGGCAGGGGAAAGTCCACTGAAGTGAGAAAAACTAAGACATATGGTAAGGGTGACAAAGGAAGCTGGATAGTATGAAACCCGAGCCTTTTGTAGAAACTGTCATAAGCATGGTGATCATACAGTAAAACAACCAAAGGAAACACAAGCAAGGTTTAATGTATAGGATTTCCTCTATCTTGACTTGTCTCAAAAAATATTTTTATACTTTTAAATCAATTGAATCCTTTGTTTTTTTATAATGCCTTCAATTTTTCTGGCTATGACTTATAAAATGATACAATGCAAATTCATGACCTCAGGTAGAAGTACCTTCTGAGATTAACTTTTGGGAATAATGACAATGGCAGACATGTGCTTAACAATTATAGTATATAAACATATCTATGTGAGCTAGAGAAGTCAAAGCACAAAGTCAAACTGCTTACTTGTTATCACAAGTAAAATACATAGTTTATTAAATGTTGAGGAAGTTTAGAATGTTTAAATTACCTCCCAACAAAGACATAAAACCATGTTTATCTTGAAAGAATTGAAATCAAGAAAAACAACCTGCAAAGAATTTCTATTACTGTTCACAGAAACACTGAGTTTCACCAGATACATATTCAGATTATTGGTATGAGAAAACAGTACATCCATAGCTAAGCTTTGTTTTGTGAGTGTGTATGTATGTGAATATGTGTGTATGTGTGAGTGTTTATGCGTATGTGTGAATGTGTGTGTGTGTGTGTATGTGTGTGTGTGTGTGTGTGTGTGTGTGTGTGTGTGTGGTATGTATATGTCAGTTGTGTAGGCCAGAGGATAAGTTCAAGTGCCATTTTTGGAGATTTTTCAAATAGGTTTGAGAAAGGATCACTCACTGTCCCAGACTCACTATTTAGGCTAACCAATGAATACAAGACATCCTTCTATCTAGGTCTCCTCAATTCTCAGATGACTGGCACATTTTCATGTATATCTTGGGACTGAATTCAGGTCCACAGGTAACCCATACCAACTGAGCTGACTCTGCATGTTCACACTTTACTCTTTGTAGTTCCAGGTACCACTAAACCCTGTATTGGACAAACACTGCTGGTGCCTTGAACATACAGAGTTTCACCTTCACTCATCTACCTGATTTATCCTTCAAGACTCAGTTCTCAATTATAAAATGGGAATGCATGGCCTGAAGACATGGCTCAATAGTTAATATTCTGTTTTACTCTGAAACAACACACAAACTGGTCTCCCAGCATCCATGTACAACAGTTGACAACTCGAGCTTCAAGTATCTCAAATGCCTATGGCTTCTGTGTACACAGCACTATTCTGAATATATGCACACAGAGATACACAGATAAAAGCATAATTTAAAAAGAATGAAAATAAATGTTAAATTTTAAGAAAGTAGTATCCTACTTATTTACTGTAAATGCATGCTGAATCCTAGTCATTCTCTAGAAATAGTCATAGGCTAATCTCCAGCATTACTCTCCATCACTAAAACCATGTTTGGAGAAATCCAGGAAACTACAGCACTCTGCTCAATTGGGAAAATAAATGGTGCTCACCAAATCACATCTCACTATACTGGCATAAGTAGAATAAATATGAATAAAATCCCTAATAAAGAGAATTGACATCACTTTCAGATACAATCTGGACCAAGAAAAAGACAATCATAGAGATCCTTGAATGATCTTTCTGAAATCACTACTGTACCGCATGCTTTAGATTTTAATACTTTCTGCTAGGTAGTTTTCTACTCATTTTGAATTTGGCCTCTTATGATGTTATGAATTTGGGTATCTGAGTTATTTTGCAATACGAATTTTATTTATTTATAAGAATTAGCAATTTACAAGGTTTACCTAAAGCATCATGAACATTTAGTATAGCTCACAGTGATCCCCCTCTCTTGACATTCCAATGAAAAGAAATGAGGGACACAGAAACTAGTCATCTTAAGTACCTCTGAATTTTAGTCTAACACCTAAAAGAAGATATCCATTTGAGTTGCGAGCATTTGTTTTGCAAATATTTCAGTAGTTTTGTAACAATATTAAAAGGATAAATAATTTCAAAAATCAAAGAGATCAACATTTCACAAGCCTCATTATTCAGCTTAAACAGCAGGGGAGCCTTGAAGCAGTAAGAGTTCTCAAGTCTTCTGGAGTCTGGAATTTTCAATTTAGAGACCCCCACTATGACATAGTCTGAAGAAACATTATCACCAATCTTATGTACATCTCTTTCTTAGAAGTGAAGCTATGAAGGAGTGGGAGGTATACTATGGAAGGTTCTGGCTTGGCTCACCCTTTATTCTTTTCTCGGGTCCCTCTTCTCTTTGCAAGTGAAAAGAATTCTCAAGGACAATGATGGCATTAGTGAGAATGTGGCTTGAGAACTTGTGACTTCTTCCTTAACTTGCTCTTTCTAACTCTATGAAGAATTGAGTTGGGATTTTGACGGGGATTGCATTGATTCTGTATATTGCTTTTGGCAAGACGGTCATTTTTACTATATTAATCCTGCCAATCCATGAGCATGGCAGATTATTCCATCTTCTGAGGTCTTCTTCAATTTCTTTCTTCAAAGACTTGAAGTTCTTTTCATACAGATCTTTCACTTGTTTGGTTAGAGTCACACCAAGATACTTTATATGGTTTGTGGCTATCGTGAAGGGTATCATTTCTCTTACTTCTTTCTCAGCCTGCTTATTCTTTGAGTATAGGAAGGCTACTGACTTGCTTGAGTTGATTTTATATCCGGCCATTTTGCTGAAGTTGTTTATCAGCTGTAGGAGTTCTCTGGTGGAGTTCTTTGGGTCGCTTAAGTATACTATCATATCGTCTGCAAATAGTGATAGTTTGACTTCTTCCTTTCCAATTTGTATCCCTTTGACTTCCTTTTGTTGTCTAATTGCTCTAGCTAGAACCTCAAGTACTGTATTGAAAAGATATGGAGAGAAAGGGCAGCCTTGTCTAGTCCCTGATTTTAGTCGGATTGCTTCAAGTTTCTCTCCATTTAGATTGATGTTGGCTACCGTTTTGCTATAAATTGTTTTTACTATGTTTAGATATGGGCCTCAAATTCCTGATCTTTCCAAGACCTTTAGCATGAAAGGATGCTGAATTTTGTCAAATGCTTTCTCAGCATCTAATGAGATGACCATGTGTTTTTTTTCTTTGAGATTGTTTTTATAGTGGATTACTTTGATGGATTTCCTTATATTGAACAATCCCTGCATCCCGGGCATGAAGCCTACTTGATCGTGGTGAATGATCGTTTTGATGTGTTCTTGGATTCGGTTGGCAAGAATTTTATTGAGTATTTTTGCATCGATATTCATAAGAGAGATTGGCCTGAGATTCTCTTTCTTTGTCGGATCTTTGTGTGCTTTTGGTATTAGCGTAATTGTGGCTTCATAGAACGAGTTGGGTAGTGTTCCTTTTGTTTCTATTTTGTGGAACAGTTTGAAGAGTATTGGTGTTAGGTCTTCTTTGAAGGTCTGATAGAATTCTGCACTAAAACCATCTGGACCTGTGCTTTTTTTGGTTGGAAGACTTCCAATGACCACTTCTATTTCTTCAGGGGTTATGGGACAGTTTAGATGGTCTATTTGTTCCTGATTTAATTTTGGGATTTGGTAACTTTCTAGGAAATTGTCCATTTCCTCCAGATTTTCTAGTTTTGTTGAATACAGGCTTTTGTAGTAGGATCTGATGATTTTTCGAATTTCCTCAGTTTCTGTTGTTATCTCTCCTTTTTCGTTTCTGATTTTATTAATTTGGATACTGTCTCTGTGCCCTCTGGCTAGTCTGGCTAAAGGCTTATCTATCTTGTTGATTTTCTCAAAGAACCAACTCCTAGTTTTGCTGATTCTTTGTATGGTTTTATTTGTCTCTACTTGATTGATTTCAGCCCTGAGTTTGATGATTTCCTGACTTCTACTCCTCTTGGGTGTATTTGCTTCTTTTTGTTCCAGGGCTTTCAAGTGTGCCATTAAGCTGCTAGTGTATGCTGTCTCCCATTTCTTTTTGGCGGCACTCAGGGCTATGAATTTTCCTCTTAGCACTGCTTTCATTGTGTCCCATAAATTAGGGTTTGCTGTGCCTTCATTTTCATTAAATTTTAAAAAGTCTTTGATTTCTTTTTTTATTTCCTCCTTGACCAAGTTATCATTGAGTAGAGCATTGTACAGCCTCCATGTGTATGTGGGTTTTCTGTTGTTTTTGTTGCCATTGAAGACCACCCTTATTCCATAGTGATCTGATAGGAGGCATGGGATTAGTTCGTTCTTCTTATATCTATTTTGGTCTGATTTGTGATCAATTATATGGTCGATTTTGGAGAAGGTACCATGAGGAGCTGAGAAGAAGGTGTATTCTTTAGCTCTAGGATGAAATTTTATATATATATACACATGTTATATATACATGTTAGCTCCATTTGGTCCAAGGCTTCAATTAGATTCACTGTGTCCCTGTTTTGTTTCTGCTTTCCTGAACAATCCGTTTCAGAGAGCAGGGTGTTGAAGTCACCCACTATTATTGTGTGAGGTGCAATGTGTGCTTTGAGCGTTAATAAAGTCTCTTTTACGAATAAGGGTGACCTTGCATTTGGAGCATAGATATTCAGAATTGAGAATTCTTCTTGGTGGATTTTTCCTTTGTCAGCATGAAGTGTCCTTCTGTGTCTTTTTTGATGACTTTAGGTTGAAAGTCAATTTTATCTGATATTAGAACGGCTACTCCGGCTCGTATCCTGGGACCATTTGCTTGTAAAATTGTTTTCCAGCCTTTTAATCTGAGGTAGTGTTTCTCTTTGACACTGAGGTGCGATTCCTGCATGCAGCAAAATGCTGGGTCCTGTTTACGTATCCAGTCTGTTAGTCTATGTCTTTTTATTGGGGAATTGAGACCATTGATATTAAGAGAGATTAAGGAATAGTGATTATTGCCACCTGCCATTCTTGACGCTATCTATATGTTTGAGTGGTTATCTACTTTTGGGTTTGATGCATGAAGGTTACTTTCTCATTTTTTCCAGGGTGTTGTTTCTCTCCTTGTATTGGCGGTTTCCACCTATTATCCTTTGCAGGGCTGGGTTTGTGAAAGATATTGTGAAAATTTGGTTTTATCATGGAATATCTTGGTCTCTCCATCTATGGTGATTGAGAGTTTTGCTGGGTATAGTAGTCTAGGCTGGCATTTGTGTGCTCTTAATGTCTGCATGAGATCTGCCCATGCAGATCTTCTGGCTTTCATAGTCTCTGGTGAGAAGCTGATGTGATTCGGATAGATCTTCCTTTGTATGTTACTTGGCCCTTTTCTCTTACTGCTTTTAATATTCTTTCTTTGTTTAGTACATTTGATGTTTTGATTATTATGTGAC
This sequence comes from Tokudaia tokunoshimensis, assembly GCA_036184795.1. Classification (NCBI taxonomy): domain Eukaryota; kingdom Metazoa; phylum Chordata; class Mammalia; order Rodentia; family Muridae; genus Tokudaia; species Tokudaia tokunoshimensis. The sequence goes on from BTHU01000010.1 coordinate 105,848,123, forward strand.
GGGAGGTATTGCTGTTCTGGTCCAGTCTGTTTGGAATTCTGTAAGCTTCTTGTACGTTCATCGGCATCTCTCTCTTTAGGTAAGGGAAGTTTTCCTCCATAATTTTGGTGAAGATGTTTACTGGCCCTTTTATGTTGCAAATCTTCACCCTCATCTATACGTATAATCCTTAGGTTTGGTCTTCTCATTCTGTCCTGGATTTCCTGGATGTTTTGGGTTACACGTTTTTTGCATTTTGCATTTTCTTTGACTGTTGAGTCGATGCTTTCTATGGTATCTTCAGCACCTGATATTCTTTCTTCCATCTCTTGTATTCTATTGTTGATGTTTGTATCTATGACTCCTGATTTCTTCCCAAGGTTTTCTATCTCCAAAGTTGTCTCCCTTTGTGATTTCTTAGTTGTTTCTACTTCCTTTTTTAGGTCCTGGATGGATTTGCTGAGATCCTTCACTTGTTTGTTTGTATTTTCTTGTATTTCTTTAACGTATTTTTGCATTTCCTCCTTCAGGATTTCTGCCTGTTGACCCAAGTTCTCCTGTATTTCTCTAAGCGATTTTTGTGTTTCCTCCTCATGGGCTTCTATCTGTTGATCCATCGTCTCCTGCATTTCTTTATCAATTTTTATTTTCCTTTGTAAGGGCATCTATCTGTTGATTCATTTCTTTAAGCAATTTTTGTGTTGACTCCCTATGGGCATCCATCTGTTGACCCACATTCTTTTGCATTTCTTTATGCATTTTTTGTGATTCTTTTGAAAGTGCATCTACCCTTTGATTCATTTCTTTAAGTGATTTTTGGGTTGCCTCCTTGTGGGCCTGCATCTGTTGATCCATGTTCTCCTGCATTTCTCTAAGTGATTTTTGTGTTTCCTTTGTAAGGGCTTCTAATCATTGATTCATGATCTTCTGTCATTCTTTATTAGATTTATTTGTGCCCTTCTTGAAATCCTCTAATAGCATCATGAGAAGTGATTTTAAATCCAGATCTTGTCTTTCGGGTGTGGTGGGGTATCCAGGACTTGCTGCTGTTGGAGAGTTGGGTTCGGATGGGGCCATATTGCCTTGATTTCTGTTAGTAACGTTCCTACATTTGCCTTTTGCCATCTGGTTACCTCTCGTGTTAGTTGGTCCTGCTGTCACTGGCTGTTGGTTGGACCTCCTGTGAGCCTGCAAAGCTATTTCTGACCTCCCTGGATTACCGGGAATCCCCTGGCACCGATTTCTGGGGCCTGCCCTGCTCCTGAGTGACTTTGGAGCCCTGATGTGCCTTGCCCCAAGTGATGTTATATTGGGGAACTCCTGCACATCCAAAGGCTCAGCATAGTGGATTCCCAGAGCAGAGGTGGCCAAAGGGAGGCTGGTAGGCTCCTGCCCTGTGCAGGGGTTTGCGGTCTCTCCCAGAGATGGGTGGAGGGGGATCCCTCTGCAGGGCAGAAGTCCCACAGCAGAGCTGGCGCATCAGTTACTGAAGACCTGCCCAGCTCTTGGGAGCAGGGTACTACACACAAGCTGCCTGAGACCCAAGCGATATTATGCCTGTCTGTCTCTGAGCCTGGAGGTCCCAACTGCCCTGATGCTGGAGCAAAGATGGCGGAGTGCACTCTGCACTCTCTTGGCGGTGCAGGTCACTCTGCAGGGGAGATGGCCCACAGCAGAGCTGGCACCCAGAAGACCACAGAGCTGTCCCACTCTTGTGCGCAGATGGAAGCCCCAACAGGCCTTGTCCCAAGCGATGTTATATTGGGGGAAACCTGGGTACCTGTCTCTTCAGTGAAGTCGTTCCAGGAACAAAGGTCACCAAAGGGAAACTGGTAGGCTCCCGCCCAGTGCGGGGGGGGGGGGGGTGGGTCCCTCTGCAAGGCAGAATTCCCACAGCAGAGCTTGCGCTCCGGTTACTGCAGCAATTTCGTGAACTTCTGTACCTTTGTCACGTCCTCTCCAGATTCTGAAACTTCTACAATTATTTCCTCCTCCTCCCCCTCCTCCTCCTCTTCCTCCTTTCTCTCTCCCTTGTTCCCCTCTCCTCCATCTACCATAATCATCCTGTTCTCCCAGTGTAGGACTTAAGCATCCTCCCTCTGATCTTCCTTCTTTCTACACTCCATATGGTCTGTAGGCTGTATCATAGGCATTGTGAGCTTTTGGGTTAGTATCCACTTATTAGTGAGTACATCGCATGTGTGTTCTTTTGTGTCTGGGTTACCTCACACAGGATGTTATTTTCTAGTTTCATCCATTTGCCTGTGAATTTCATGAAGTCGTTGTTTTTAATAACTGAGTAGTACTTCATTGTATAAATGTATCACATATTCTGTATCCATTCTTTTGTTGAGAGATATCTGGGTTGTTTCCAGCTTCTGACTATTATGAATATGGCTGCTACGAAAATAGTGGAGCATGTGTCCTTGTTATACATTGGAGCATCTTTTGGGTATATGCCCAGGAGTGGTATGGCTGGATCCTCAGATACTACTATGTCCAATTTTCTGAGGAACCACCAGACTGATTTCCAGAGTGGTTGTACCAGCTTGCAGTCCCACCAGCAATGGAGGAGTTTTCCTCTTTTTCCACATCCTTGCCTGCTTCTGCTGTCTCCTGAGTTTTTGATCTGAGTCTTTAGCCATTCTGATTGGTATTAGGTGTAATCTCAGGGTTGTTTTGATTTGCATTTCCCTGATGATGAAGGATGTTGAAGCTTTCTTTAGGTGTTTCTCAACCATTTGAGATTCTTCAGTTGAGAATTTTCTATTTAGCTCTGTACTCTAGTTTTTAATAGGGTTACTGGTTCTCTGGAGTCTGCCTTCTTGAGTTCTTTGTATATTTTGTATACTAGCCCTTTATTGGATATAGGGTTGGTAAACATCTTTTCCCAATATGTGGGTTGTCTTTCCTGCTATTTATAGTCTTTTGCTTTAAAGAAGATTTTCAATTTTATGAGGTCCCATTTGTCAATTTTTGCTCTTAAAGCATAAGCCATTGGTTCAGGAAGCATTTGACGTTGTTCCCCACTTTCTCTTTTATTAGATTCAGTGTATCTAGTTTTATGTGGAGGTCCTTGATCCACTTGGTCTTGGCCTTTGTGCAAAGAGATAGATATGGATCAATTTTCATTCTTCTACATGCTAACCACCAGTGGAACCAGCACCATTTGTTAAAAATGCTGTCTTTTTACCACTAGATGGTTTTAGCTCCTTTGTCAAAATCAAGTGACCATAGGTGTATGAGTTTGTTTCTGTGTCTTAAATTCTATTCCATTGATCTTCCTGCCTGTTTCTGTACCAATACCATACAGTTTTTTTTATCTCTAGTGCTCTGTAATACAGCTTGAGGTTAGAGATGTGATTCTACCACAAGTTCTTTTGTTGTTGAGAATAGTTTTTGCTATCCTGAGTGTTTTGTTATTCCAAATGAATTTGCTAATTGCTCTTTCTACCTCTATGAGGAATTGAGTTGGAATTTTGGTGGCGATTGCATTGAATCTGTAGATTGCTTTCCGCAAGATGGCCATTTTTACTATATTAATCGTGCCAATCCACTAGCCTAGATGATCGTTGCATCCTTTGATATCTCCTTCAATTTCTTTCTTCAGAGACTTGAAGTTTTTGTCATACAAATCTTTCACTTCCTTGGTTAGAATCATATCAAGATATGTTATATTGTTTGTGACTGTTATGAAGGGTGTTGTTTCCCTAATTTCTTGCTCAGTCTCATTATCATTTGAGTATAGGAAGTATACTGCTTTAAGTTAATTTTATATCCAGTCACTTTGCTGAAGCTTGTTTTTATCTTTAAAAAACTGAAAATATATAAGGATATACTTAAGTAATATACAGGCAAATTATACATCAACATTCTATTTCTGAATTACTTTGAAAGTTTTTTAAATTTGAGTTTTCAAATGCTAAGGAAAGACAAATCTTATAAATGATGTGAACATTATTTGTAGCATAGATGAGAAAAGTCGACAACAAAAATTTAAGAAAGCACAGAAATTTAGGAACTTTAGGAAAAAGAGCTCCTAAGAACGAAGCAATGTGTTCCCATCTGCACTTTTACAGAGCCTAAGGCTCTAACCAGGTTTAAAGACAGGACAACTGATTCTTCCTCAACACAGAACACAATGAGATACTTGTCCTCCAGAAAAGAATGTGAAGTCTCAAATTTTTATGGTACAGATATGGAAACAAAAAGAGAATCTTATGCACCCAAAAATGAGTTCATATTTGAATAAATCATTATCATTGAAAACATAAATTAGGTAATATAAGTCAGATAATGTAAACAAAGGCTTAATTAAGAGTGTTAATCACAAATATGGAAGAGGAAAGACAATTTACCAAAATTATCATGGCCAATTTAGTAAAACTAGCAACTAATTAAAGCAAGCCTGCCCCCCTCCGGGTGTGTGTGTGTGTGTGTGTGTCTGTGCTCTCATTGTGTATATATACAGGTGTGTGCGTGTGTGTGTAGTATACACAAGCTGTTTTTCCCTAAGCAGGGTTCCAAACTCAATGTTGAATGCAATGAAGAAAAAGCTTTTATATCTCAGGGGTAGGAAGTTTCCAAGTGGAAGTTTTGGTTGGGAAAATAGGTAGGGTTACAAGAGCAAGGCATAAGCATAACACATTAGTTCCGCCTGAAATAGAGACATGGTTGCAAGGTGGCATAACAAAGTAGTCATTTCAAGAAGTAATGATATAAAATTTTGAATAAATGGTAGTGTTGTAAGATGATTGTAAACAACATCGAGCATGATTGCCATTCCAGGAACATGCAGTACAGAACCAATTTTAGTTAAGGTTATAGGAAGGGTGTAGCATCTTGTAAAAGAATTTTAATATAAACAGGACTAAACCAAGTTTGTCTTTACAATAAGACAGTTTAAGCCTAAGGTGGATGTTGGGGAGTCCTTCAGGAGCTTGGAAAGTGGATGCTGATTTCTGGATGAGACATTTGGTGTTGACAGGGTCATATAACCTTTCTTGGAACTATATATCTAGTGGCATCGTATTTACACAATTTATTTCACAGTTCCATAGAAGCCACTCTGTTCACTAACAATGAGAAGCTTATTAACTCAGGAGCATATATCAAATGAGGTGTCCAGTTTATAGTCACAACCACAAGGCTTCAATGGCCCAAGCTATAAAATAGCAGAAAACAGTGTCAGAAAGCAGAAAATGAATGTAGAGTGGACTTTATCACTGTATTAAAAATATGGATCTTCATTTTAATGTGAATCACATACACTTTTCTACAGGAGATCACTGAAATACCAAGTCAGCTCCCCTTACTGTCTAGCTTTCACATTTTCAGACAAAGATCATCCTACTGAGTCAATTTCATCCACCAGTTGAATATATGGAAATGAGGATTTATGAAAGAGCACAGCACATCCTTGGATCTGGGCTTGGAAATGATCAGATATTGAGTATCAAATGAATATTATTGAAAGGATTATCTGTATTACTACATGCTATACAAAGCATGAAACATAAAAACTTTTAATTTTTCCTTTTAAACCCAAAATATTTATTGAGTTGCTTGAGCATTTAGTTTAACATTTGCTCATGAAACAGTTTCTCCTGATGTAGAACTGCTCTATGAAAATTGGCCTGTGCTAAACAATACCTATCCATTATCCAACACTGAATTTTGGTGTTATTTTTATCCTACAAATGAGGAAAGTAATTTTTCTTAGATTCTTGGGGTCTATAGAGAAAATAAAACTGACTAGAAATAACTTTAGTTTTAATGTATATTATATATATATATATATATATATATATATATATATGAGAGAGAGACAGAGAGACAGAGAGAGACAGAGACTAGACTAATTATTTAAAATTTTCAACAAGTGATGGTAGATGGCTCAAGGGAGTAAAGGCATGTTCCATCAAACATGATGACCTAGTTGGAGCCCCAGCAACCCCATGTTGGAAAGAAGGAATTAACTCATACAAATTATCCTCTGATTTCCACATACGTGCCATTATGTGCCATGGTAAGTAAACACACACACACATTCTCTCTCTCTCTCTCTCTCTCTCTCTCTCTCTCTCTCTTTCTCTTTCTCAATATAAAAGAATTTCCAAGTAGATGTACTCATGATAGTTTTGCATTTTCAAATTTCCAAATTGAATTCTTCCAATCCGATTTAAATTTTTCCTGGAAGATAATATAATCAATTGTGTCAATAAGTATTAATTATAGAAAAATAGTTAGTTTAAAATAAATCAAATTATATTTACTTATCAGGGACCAATGACTAAATTCAATATGCCTTATCAGTACTTATTGTGATAATTTTGAAATAGAGTTTTCCAAAATAGTTTTGTTCATAAAATAGTCTATGAAGACACTGCAATAATTTCTTTTATTCCTGTTTATGAAGAAGGCAGGCATGTAGAGATGCTGAAATGGTAGAGATGCTGAAAGTTCTACATCTTGTTCCAAAGGCAAAAAAGAAGAGACTGTCTTCCAGGCAGCTAGGAGGAGGGTCTCAAAACCTAACTACTCAGTGACCTACTCACTTCCTCCAACAAGGCCACACCTAATCCAACAGGGTCACACCTCCTAATTGTACCACTCCGTGAGACAAGTACCTTCACACAGGAACCCCTTAAACTGCCTCCATCACTTATTTGCTTGGGTTACCTCCATATACAGTTTGTGTAGTATTGGTGAGAAAACCCAGGGCTCATACATATACTGCCTGAGCTACATCTTTAGCCTAATACCACATTGTTTGGGGATGGTACTCAAGGTTCTGTGAGTGCTGATGGTCTGGATTATATAGGGAACAGATAAACTAGCAAGCCCCACATTCTTTTCTTTTTGATTTTCATTTTAGGGCTATTTCCAATGTATATGGACCAGTAAGATAGCAGGCACAGCAATCATTAGGGCAGTATATTGAAATAAACTGAGATTTAAGAAAGTTAAGTAGACTAACTAGTGGAATTTATCAGTCCCTGCATCCTCCAACATCTACAACAGTGCAGTCAATATCCAATATGCTAGTCAACTGTATTATAGTTAAAATAAAGGTAAATAATATCCAAGTCTGGTTCTTCATTTGTGGGAATGACCTCAAAATACTAAATAGCCATATGTAGCTATGGCTCCAGCATAGAATTCATAATTCGCAGGTATAAGCATGGGAAAATGAACACAATATATGTCACCAAAAAATATTAGATGATAATAGCCAGCATCTGAAAGCTACTGGTAAAAATGACTTAGTAGTTTTCTGAAAAGATTAGAGCTAAGTTACTCTCCACTGTTAGTCTATTATCAACAGAAATCATCCCACTTGTGAATCTGCGTTAAATACAAAATTAAAATTGACAACATAAAATCTCCAAGAAGAGCTTCCAGTATGAAATGCATAAAAAACAGCAAAAATAAAACACAGGCATACAAGAGCATGACCACAAAACAAGAGCACACGTGTTAATCTCAAAAATGGGAGAAGAAAGATAACCAACCAAATAATCATGGTCAAATTAATTAAAGTGAGCAATTAATTAAACCCAGAATCTTGGAATACCCTAGACACAATTCAAATATCAATAGATTTCCAAGAAGATGGAAGGAGAGACCCCTGGTCCTGGAAAGACTGGATGTAGGGGAACGCCAGGACAGAGAAGTGAGAGGGGGTTGAATGGGGAAAAGAGGGAGGGAAGGGGGCTTATGGGACTTTCCGGGGAGGGAGGAAACGGGAAAGGGAAAATGATTTGGAATGTAAATAAAAAAACTTAGAAAATAAATTAAAAAAAAACAAGTTTTGGGTTTTTTCTCTTATTTGTTTGTTTGGTTGGTTCATGTACATGGGCTGACTTCCCCTAAGGCAGTGTTCCAAAGGATAGCATTGGGTGTAAGTAAGACAGGAGGACTTTTATAGCTCAGAGATAGAGAGTTTCCAAATGGGGAACTTGGCAGCCAGGATAGGTTGGGGGTTATAGGAACAGAAAATGAACACAGGTGAGTCCTTCCTGAAACAGAGACATGGTTACAAGATGCATATAACAAGGTAGTCATTGATGGTGATATAACCTTTTGAAATAAATGTAGGATTAGAAAATTGTTATAAACAAGTTTTGAAACAAAGACATGGTTGCCATTTCTGGAGCATGAAGTACAGAACCATTTGTAGTAAGGTAACAGGTAGGGACATAGTCCGATGCTTGAAAAACAGGGCTTTAACCATAAACAGGAATAAACCAAGTTTGCCTTACTATAAAATGACTTTCAAGCCAAAGATGAAGGTAGGCTGTTTCTTCACAGGAAAACAAGCAAAACAAAAGTTATTATAAAAGAACATATTCATGCATAAAAATAAACATGCTCAAATGGTAACAAAACTTCTGGGGAATTATAAATATGAAAATAGACACACCAAAGTCAGCAGTTTCCAAAGCTAATTAGGAAAAACTATCCAAATTTATAAAGAATAAAAAGTAGCTATCAGGATGAATCAGCTATAATGAAAAGATAGGAAAAAGACAACTTAATCTGAAAGAGCCATATCTGATTAGTACAAATTGTAGGAGGATAAGAACCTGTTTAAATACTGTGAGAAACTCAATGGAAAATTTGAGTAGACGTTTGTGAGAAAGCAACTATTTTTATTATTTATATTTTTGAATACTTTACATTTATATATTTAATTATATCTGTGTCCCATTGATAGAAACAAATTAATAGCATATTTGAGAATTGACAGCTTTTCTAAGTGCAGTGACATGGGTATCTTCTATTGAGGAAATCATCTAGAATAGGGTAGAAAGTCATTTGCATCCACCTCCTTTGTAAGAAACCTAAGGTTTTTTTCTATTAAGCATATGATAAACCATAGGCCAACACATCTGAATTCTTCCTGCTGATTCATTTGCCTGAATAAAGGAAAACATTCAAAACCTCCAAGAAGATTTAAAAACACCAGCTAATTAGGCCATTTGCACAAATTCGTTAGCATGAACATTTCCAATTGATTAGCACAAAGTGTTAGAAGGAAACCTTAAGAGGAAAGACTAACCTGCAAACTTCACCTTGGAGGCTGTTCTCCACTCCACTCTACCCTACCCCCAGGAAAGAGACTATGAAGTTAAGAGCTGGTTTCTTTTACAAAGAAAATATAAACAAGTTTAAAAAGTGGCTACCAGCTAAGACTGAGCTCTCAGTGAGTGCTTTAGAGCAAAGGTTCATTTTTACAAAGTTCCTGAATGGGAAATTTCTATGAGAAAGCAATCATTCACCCTAATTTTCAGTAAAACATTACTATTGTCTTATAAGCAAACACAAATAAACAAATAAATCACTTGCGTTGCTCAAAAGCAGGCAAAAATACCTTGCTCTCTGGTAAACCAAGTAACAGAGTGACCTTAGTTACCAAAAAGATACTTTTGTGTCCAGAGGCAATCAGAGGTGCCTTTCCATGAAAACCTTACTCAATTGGGCTACATTGTACAGATGATGAACTCTAACAGGGTCTGATATTCTTTTGAAATCATATTCAGTGCACCATCCCCAGTGGCACACATACTAGTGATATTGGTGAACAAGCCTGTGATCCCAATGCTTGGTAGGAAGACAGTGAAGGATCAAATTCTTAAGGTCCTCCTTGGCTAATCAGTGATTTTCCAGCTATTCTAAAACTCTGTCAGAAAAAAAGAAAAAAGAAAAACAAGAAAAGAAAAGAGAAAAAGTGAAACAAAAATGAAAAAATCAGATCTGTTCAGCAGTCTTTTTTATTAAATATTTTCTTTTATTATATTTCAAATGGTATCCCCTTTCCGCATTACCCCTCCAAAAAAATCCCTATCCCATCCCCCCACCCTGCTTAACAACCCAACCCCCACTTTCCTGACCTGGCATTCCCTTCATAGAGCCAATGACCTCTTCTCTCATTGATGTCTGAAATGGCCATCCTTTGCTACATATGTAGTTGGAGTCATGGGTCCTTCCATGTGTACTCTTTGATTGGTGGTTTAGTCTCTGGGAGCTCTGGGGGTACTGGTTGGTACATATTATTGTTCCTCCTGCAGGGCTGTAGACCTCTTCAGCTCCTTGGTTCCTTTCTCTAGCTACTCCATTGGGGACCCTATGCTTAGTCTATTGGTTGGCTGTGAGCCATGGGTATTTTGATCTACCTTCCAATAAGGATCAAAATACCCACACTTTGGTCTTCCTTCTTCTTGAGCTTCCTGCGGTCTGTGAGTTATATCTTGGATATTCCAAGCTTTTGATTGGACATTGGTGCTACTCCTTTTGAAGATGTAGAAAACAAGGATTACCTGGCAACACAAACACAAGTGGAACATATTTCCTCTGGGTCCTGGCATGGTGCTTGTCTTAAAATGCTTAAAACAGTTCCTTGGCTCACATTTAAATTAATAACATAATTGTAAGTCACTTTAAAATTCTATTCCATTTCTCTATTCCCATAGGCAAAAAGAACTCCCCAGGACAGGAATTCCAGCTCCATTTCAGAGTAGCCTGGCTGCTACTTAGAAAAGAAAGAGCAACAACCAGCAGAGAAAAAAAGAAAAGAGCAGGAACCCTAGTGAACACTCTAGAGCATCTTAAACTGCATGTCACAAAATTGAATGTTAACGTCCTGAAAAGCTTTACAGAATTAACATCGTAGAGCATAAAATAACCAAAAGTTAACTGAAAGTCAATGTGTAAGGCATTGAATATTTTTGGCAGGGTTTGCCCATGATGGCTTTTTACAGCTTCCCTGTAGGCTTGGTTCTAAGTTCTGAATATACACATGCACTGCTATTGGCCTTATTATATCCACGTCACAAAATACCAATGAACACTGACTGATACTCCCTGGCTCAGATTCTGGAACACTGTATGCTATGGATTATAGTATTTTTATTTTATGGACAAAATTTTCTGCACTTACAATGTGAATTTGGAAAACAAAGGCTTTAAATATGTTCCTACCACTCTTCTTTAGCATTACTCATCTTTGGATTATATTATAATAGAATATTTGATTTTAAAATTTTCTGTTTGAATTGGGGGCATGACTATAATAAAAAATAGTGATAACTCATTGAAGTGTCTATAATGTATCTCTACCTTTCATATTGTGCATTTATATAAAATAGGGTTGTTGGCTTTCATTAAACTACATTTTCAATGACTCTGAAAAATGTTTCAGTATCAAGGGGTCAGCAAACATTTAATACTTTATGTAAAAGTAGACAAGCATATCCATCACATTAGTATACAAACTTGATTTTCTCTCAAACAAAAGGTAAAATAAAATGTAGTCATCCATAATATGTATACCAGAGAGTCATAAAATAAATTCCTTTATGATATATTAACAAAGGATGTTGTATTTGCATATCTATTTTATGTATCGTATACCCAAGGCTACATAAAAACTTCCCTAGCCAGAGAGGACACAGACAGGAAAATTGACGAAGCCATCAGATAGTATCCGTGAGTAATAGCTGTGTGAATAGTGGCCCATCAGGGAATATTTAAAAAAGGGAAATGAGGTGATGCCTGGGAATAGAGACTCTGCACTACACTGGGATACACTTTGAAAAAGTAATTAGTAGCTTAAGCTGGAAAGAAACTAGGCTGAAAGATTCCCCAGAATGAACTTGAACTTCAACAGAAATGAGTCACTTAAAATAGGAGATTAAATTCCCAAAGGAGGTAGAGGCAAAGGGAGGAGACAAAAGGGAGCAGCTCTAGTAGACCTTATAAAACATATCGTATTGAACTTATTTATTTGTGGAGAAAAGCAAATGTGAAAGCGAGAGGGAAACTGGAAAATTAAATTTGCTTTTAGGCAATTTTTCATATGAAAGCAATGTGTTCTTGTAAGGGTCTAAGATTTGTCCTAGAATGACACCCAGACTCAAATAGCATGTAAATGCTGAGTGTTTTATTCTGTAGTAGTCTAGCATGTTAGGGTCTTCCATTATCAAGATACAGGGACAACCAAGTGAGCCCACAGGTTTGATTTAAAGCACTTAAGGGGAATTCCATGGTAGGTAGCCTTTGTCTTACTCTATCTCTAGGCATTCCAGAACCATTACCAGGGCAGGGTGGCTGGAAATTGTTGCTAAGGAATCCCTTTGCTTTTCTTTTGTTGTTGTTGGTTGTTGTTGTTGTTGTTTTGTTTTGTTGTTTTTGTTTGTTTTTTCTTTCTAGTAACTGACTTCCCTGGGTTTGTCTGGACTTGTCCAGTTCTTAGGCTTAATCTCTTAAACTGTCAATTTGATGCCTGTCATAGAGTCCCCCTAGCCTTCTCAGTTTCCCCGTTAGTTTTGGGCCATCTGGAATTCTTGAGATGTTTAATAAAACTGTTCCTTAACAAATCTAACTAATACATTAATTATGTAGGGACCACAAGTCAAAGCTAACATCGGTAGGATCTGACTTGTAGTCTCTTTCTGACTAAGGCCATGAATTTTTTGACTACCACAAAGTGGTCAACATAGAAATAAGATTTTCATCTAAGGCTGTACAGTCTTCCCTGCTGGAGGAAGAACAACTCTAAGCCTCTAGTGTCGGTAAGACTACTTCCAGTTAGGATAGGGAATCCTGTAGGCCTGTGATAAACTTTTCTACCTCCTGTATATCTGTATCTATCACCATCTATAGGGCCTTGTAATTTTTATCTTGTAGTATTAGGACTGAGTTCCCTAAACTAGCAGCTCAGGCCAGCCCTATGTAAAGGAGAGACTCTAGTAACACAGTGGAAATGGCCACCCTTTTTACTCTATTGTTTGGAAGTACTAGCTGATTGATGACATTGTCCCCACAAGCTGTATTAGAACTCAAAATTTCTCAAAAATCTTCAGTCATATTTACATACAGGCCAAAAATGTATGGAATAACCTTTGAGATACAAGCCCACCAAGGATTCTCTAGAGGCAGCATGTATACTGCAACAGTAGGAGTTAAAATGTGGTTCTAGAGGTAGAAATAGCCTAGGAGTATCTTATTTTTAAGGTAGAGTCCCTGTCCAGTAACCAACAGTTCTGTGTTAAATCCAGGAAGAGGATTTAAGAATCCACAGTCCAATCTGCCTTCTTGCCAGCTACTGTGTACTTGATGACAAGGTTGCTCTATTGTCCCCTAGGGGTACCCAGATAGTAAGGAGGTTACTGGCTGGTGTAGCAAAACAAAGTGCATAATAAGAATTGCTGGAGTCACAGTTTCAGTTAATTGACAGGGTGCAGGGTGACTTTTCACTGTTCTTGTGGCAGTTCTCATGACCTC